>CM032408.1:5147082-5824089 GCA_019049475.1 Eueides isabella | reverse complement strand
AACATTCCCCACTATTTCGTCTACTCTTCCTTGACAGACCGTCTAACTTCATTACAAAAGTCAATAAATAAATAATAATCACTAAATCCCGCCTCCTTTAGCCTTACTATATTCCAAAAAAATTGAGCTTCTTCACAACCTTTCCACGCTTTGTGATTTCAACGAATCGCACAGAGTTCTTTGTGGTAAAACAACTTCAATACAGTTATTCCATCTCGGTTCTCTCAGCACAATAACAGCCTTTCTTAAGTTTTCTGCTTAACTTTTCAGGTAGCCCCCGCCATTGAGTTGGCTTATCTAAAGTCTACGGCCAAGTCACGCTCGTATACCAATTATTATATGTAAAATATGACTCTGTTAAAATAGTCTTCACACATATTTATCACAACATTAGTGGTTGTTGAGTTTATGTGCGATGTTTTTTCCAGCGTAAATATTACATTATGTGTATATCCAAGAGTAGAGCATAACGTAAAAGTCTAATGCTGTACTTATGCCGCTTCTGTTTATTATATTCTAAACACATTCTTCGACGAAATGGCACCATGCTCTCATCGATGTAAATTTTTCATTTGCAATAAAAAAGATTTATTCAAACTCATCATAAGCTTCCGTACACGATGAGATATACTTCCGTAGACGATCATACTTGTTCTTCTTTATGATCTTCAGAAAATGCACATCGAAGCACAATTTAAAATTGGTTACGCGACATAACAGATCTAGGAAAAGAATGACCAATAAATCGTCCTTTGACCAATAGTCCGATAATTTTGGAAACTACACCACACCCACGAAAATAGGCAAGTTCAAGAATTTCTTTCTTTCTTCTCCATGGTAAGTTGGGACACATTGTCCAATTATACATTGTCTAATTACACAATATGCCATCTTCTAATTTTTGCCCTTCTGCACCATGTTTGGTCCATACTTACGTCTATCAAAGTACTATTTGTATCATCTACTATATATTTTCTTTAATACATAATCTCATTTCGCTCATCATTAAAATTTCTTCATGATCTATTAGTAAATTAACAATCTCTTCACCTATAATGTTTTCCTTCGATGTACTGGATTACATTTTATCGGTCACTTTATTTTCATTTTATTACTGCCAACAGGTCTATCTAATGTCAGTCTGGGTTTTGAAGAGGAAGGGTCGTGTACTAAACCCACTTCCTTCTATTATTTCTTTTCGAACTTGTACTTTCTCTGTTTTCTCCTACTTGTGACTCTTCATACTGAATTTCTTCATCATTCTTTTCTGCCTCTGTATTCTTCTTTTTTTTGTTTTAGAACCCATAGGACAGCCTCGATTCTTATTCTGCGAAGCGTTTTTTTTTTTCTTTTTTTTTTTGCTTTCTTTATTTCGGCCCATTCTTCATATATTTTTCAACCCTCCTTAACTGACACACTTTCCCCCGGCCGTGAGAAGCAATTGAAATTTTCTTCTTCTTTTGTTACGCTTAAATCTGCTTGCTCTTACTTTTTCTATAAAATTCGTAAAACTTGTACCGACTGAATCACGATTATCGCCTGAGAAACGTACTTAGCAATTGGTTAAAACAGTAGCAGAGAAAATGGTTGCAAATCACAGCGTTTGTATCCGGTTTTTGACATTCTCAGAAGATACACTTGCAATATTCTCCATGGTTTTTTTGAAGAAGTTGAGCGAAGAGGCCTTTGGCAGTACCTGCACCTTTTTCCCTCTTACTATTAGTCGTAATCATTTAATACTTTTCTCCATGCAGTTTTAAAGCAGAAAATAGCCCACACCCAGAGTTTGCGGAGGTGAGTAGAATTAAGAAATGAACAAAAGAATGTAATGTGGTGCTCAGCGCAAAGACGTAATGCTTTTGGCGACCGATGCGCGCTATGCGGGTGTAATCTGAATGCTTGTTTTTTTGGTAGTTCAGTATTAATCATTTCTCTTTTTTGTTTAGGTTTCTATAAAACCCTTTTCAAATAAAACATGATCCTGCTTTTTTCTGAAACTTTTATTATATCTTGTAATCGTTGACATTTTGCAAATATTTTTTGCTTTAATGTGTCAAGTACTTATTCTGGTCTACTATTTTTGCTTTCGTGCACAGAATAAACAGACAATCTTTTAAAAATATTGTGAACTTTCTTAACTGGTTTTGGTATCTATTATTATTATACTGTGTTACTCTTATTAAATCGGCTCTAATTTATATTTATCTAATTCAAGTCTAATTTGCCAGTTAGGCTTTTGAGGTTTTATTTCTAGTTCGTAAATTTGTATTCTGGTGTTATTTGTTATATCCAAAATTTTCGGTTATTTAAAATTTTACAGGATTTGTTTATTTAATATATTTAAATATGCATATAGCTTCTTACATTCTTTTAATTTTGGTAATTTAGACCAGGCTGTGGGATCTATTCCTGTGTATTGTATAATAGCAGTTTCTAAGTCGTTAGTTAGTTTATCAATATTATTTGCATCGTATTAAAACTTTCTTCTGGACTTTTTTGTCATGTTCTATTTCAAGTACCGTTAAGTTGTATTTGTTATTTTAGTGGTGGGAGAGGATGTTGTGGTAGAAATTATGTGTGAACTTGTATGGGACCAACGAGTGTGTCGCTCTTAAGATTGTGATGCTATTGATTATCTTATAATGGATATATGTTAATTGAATGTAGTGTATCATTATTTTCCTCTGTACATAGCTGTTCTGATATTTCTTTTTTTATTTTTTAACAACTTCGTCAGATAAAGTCTATTTCTTATAATAACCCCCGTCTTAGATTCGCAATTCTGTGGGCAGAACATTTATATTATATTTTAAAAGAAAGTTGTTTACAGTATGTAGTTTGCTGTCTGTAGGAGTACATATGTTATTACATTACTCACCTTGAGACGACTGATATGTGCGCCTGATAAATAGGTTGATATCTTTCCATTCATCGAATCCATTGCATACGTACTCAGGATTATTATTATTTTATTTTATTTATTTTATTTTTATTTGTACTCCCGTTATTTTTAAACTATAGGTTGTTACATGCTTACAAAATTCCAACAGATATGTACTTTTCTTTTATTTTTTAGGATTTCTGAACAGATTGTATCGTTAGTTTTTCCTCTATATAAAGTTCGGCCTCACGGCGCTTTGGACAGTATTGGGCATTCCAGTATAAGATGAAGTACTGACTCATTTTGTGTGGATCACATCTACATCTGAGATGATCTTGACTTTATACTTTGCCAAATACTCTCCAAAGCCCCCATGCCCCGTAAGTGCTTGTTTCAGTTTTTGTGTCATTGTGTTGCGCTTTATGAATTTAAAGGCAGAGTATACATCTGGTAGGAATGTTTTTGTTGTGTTGCCTGTATTTGAGTCTCCGTATCTTTTGCCCCCATTCGCGAATTGTGGCCTCCCTGATATTTCCTCTGATATATGAAATGGGCAATCATCATAGTCAG
The DNA here is from genome assembly GCA_019049475.1 of Eueides isabella. NCBI lineage: Eukaryota > Metazoa > Arthropoda > Insecta > Lepidoptera > Nymphalidae > Eueides > Eueides isabella. The sequence goes on along the minus strand of CM032408.1, from coordinate 5,820,638 downwards.
GCGACTTTTTGGGGTTTTGAGCCGCACTCTTCGCCAGCTCATCCGCTCGCTCCACTCGTTTCCCGGGATACCAACATGCGCTCTCACCCAAAAGAGTCTTATGCTCTTCTTTAATTTCGCGGCTCTCTTTAAGTTTTCTTTAATAAAGAAGATGATTGTGTGAGAGGCATCCTGGTCTCCCAGCAATTCGAGAGCCGATCTGGAGTCGCTCAGGATGCAGGTCGATGCTCCGAGGATCCTAGCGCAATTTTGGTGGCTTGGTAGGCGCGTAGAGTTCCGCCTGAACACTGTACAGAAACGCTAAGACGTACTTTCTGGCCAGCGTTTTCTGCCTCCCTCCCCCTTCCAGCACGAAAGTACCGCTCCTACCCCGCCACCAATCTTACTTCCGTCCGTGTATGATCTTCCCCCTCAGGTCGTGAGCATCTACAGTTTCCGGTTCCGGATCCTCGAGGCACTCGAACCGCACCTCAAGTTCGTCCGACGGGTGGGATGTCTGGTCGAAGGCTATTTTCTTTTCTACCTTTCTATCTCGGAGAAAAGCTTGGGGTTTTCCACGTTTTGCCTCATACATTTCTGCAGCTTCCCGCACTCTTAAGTCCAGCGGGATCAGGCCGCTTTAGTGCCAGGGCAGCGCTCAGAGACACCCGTCCTATAAGATTTGATAATCTTCTGGGCGAATCCTCTCTGAACGGTGTCCTGGCTCCTTCGCGTCATGATCTTACTGGCCTCCCGTGCCCAGACGCTAGCTGCGTATAGTATTATCGGCTCTATTACTGCGACATATATTGTTCTGATGATCTCGGGGTTCAGTCCCCATTTAATTTTGCAGATCTTGATATTATTTTATACATGTTAATCGCTTTTTTACAGACTTTTTTGATGTGATTATTGAAAGTTAATTTGTTATCAATTGTAAGGCCTAAAATTTTTATTTCTTTAAACAATTCTATTGGCACCACCTCCCATGTGTACCAATGGGGAATCATATTTTAGTTTATTTGTTAAAAGCATAGCGTAAGTTTTATTCGGCGCGAACCTTAGCTTATTGTCCTTTCCCCCTTCGACACACATGATAGCGTTTGGTTTGCCGTCCGAGTGATTTAAGATCCCGAATCAGCCGAGATCACCAGAACGATATCGTCAGCGAACGCTTGACAATACACCCCCTGATGCCTCTATCTCATCCAGCAGAGGGTCCAAGAGCAGATTCCAAAAGGTGGGACCACTTATTATCCTTGAATGCAACCTTTTGTTGTTTGTTTTATGTGGCGGTGATCCGCGTATCGCACCGTAACTCTTCTATCTTGGAGGTAGCTATCAACCAATCTCCTCAAGTTTGTCGGACAGCCTTTTTTTGTGAGCTGGCATTTTATGGCGGGCCACCACGCTGCATCGAAGGCGCCCTCTATGCCTAGGGAAATCGTTAATAGCTTATTCCTTAAGCCATCCCTTATGTGATTTACCAGGTCATACAGGGCGTCCTCGGTGCTACGCTGAGGACCGAATCCGTACTGCCTCCTGTTCGCCTTAGGAAGCACATGCCACCTTATGCGGCGAATCATCATCCTTTCCAGAACCTTGCCGAGAACTGACAGCAGTCCTATGGTCTGTACGTCTTCGGTGAGGTGTAGTCGTCTTTCGCGGGTTTCCGGAGAACGACGACCTCTGCCTCTTTTCAAGGTTCTGGAAAGCATGATAACTCTAGGCATTTGTTCATAAGGGAAAAGAACAGTTCCGGATCCGTCCCCACTGCCCGTCTGACTATGTCAGTGTGAATCCGTCTCCTCCTGGGTGCCTTTTCGGGGTTAGATTTTGAAACGCATGGCTTAGCTCGTCCAGCGTGAAAGAGGGGTGTTATTTGTAGCTTGGAGTTTTGTGGACTCCGCTCTATCCCGTGTCCGCTTATGATTTTCTAAGTCGTCGCCTATCACGTCCTCAGGAAAAAGGTATCCGCCAAGAACTCAACCGACTCCTGTGGGTAAGGACTTTATTGTCCTTAATTAGGGGCAGATCTTCATGCCTCTCTTGGAGTGCCTGATTACTCTATATATTCCATCCCACAGGGTTTCCCGGTCTTGAGCCTGGCAGTACCTCTTTCCAACTGCTGTTTGGGCTGCAGAGGGTCTCCTGGAAGAGCTGCATTAGCTACCTTCCTTTTCTTTGTTTTTAGGTCTTTCTTTAGTCTGTCCGGTTCCTCACTCCACCATGGTATTTCACTGTAGTTCCGAAAGTTTTCTCGGGAATTGATTCTAAGCTTGCTTGTTTAATTATTTCCGTATAAATTTAATTTTAAGTTCAAGGGATTTTTTATAATTTATTGTTTTTATTTCTTCTAATTTTATGCTATTCTCTAATAAGTTTTGTTTAAATTCTTCAGTAAATTTTTGCCAATTAGCTTTTTTTGTATTATAAATTCTGGTTGTTTTGGTTATTCTAGTTGTTTTTGACTCTTTCAGAACTACATTGAACTATGGCATTGTGGTCGGAGCTGGTGACCCCTTCCTCTACCTTCCATCCCCAAATTGACCCTATTAACCCCGCGGAACAAGTTGTTATATCCACTACGCTTTTCCTTACTCCTCTCTCATTCGCCACATAAAAGGTTGGTTTATGCCTATATTCAAAATCTCCCACTCCATTTCCTCCAGCGCCCCGGCCAAGGCCTCGCCTCGGTGGTCCTTGCGCTCGCTTCCCCACCATGTGCTCCAGGCGTTGACGTCTCCCCCATAATGATTTTCGGACATTTAATTTCACTTTTTATTTTTTTAATGTGATCGATATAGGGTTCCAGGTCCTGTGTGCCTTCGAAATATACTGAGATAATTACTATCTCCCATGCCTCGGTCCTGAGAGTTGCCACCACTATGTTCTCGGTGGTGAGTATTGGACTTTCAATAATCTCAATATTGTTGTCGAATACCACCACCGCGCTCTTGACTGGTTTCGTGCCAGGTTTCTTTTTATAATTCTGTACCCAGTCCTTGTTTTGGTTTTACGCAACCCTCAGCACCGACATATAGTTCCTGTATAATACCTATACTTACCTTCCTTCTGACGGACTCAAGCATGAACTCCTGCAGAGCCAGCTTGCTCCGCTGAAGGTTAGCCTGTAGAACCTATATGTTTTGTCTTTGTAGTGGGAGGTGATTCGGATGTCCAACCCATTTGTAGCCTGGATGCCCGGGACAACCTTAGCAGTACGCTATCGTGGATCTCGCCAGTCTATCCCACCTTTTCTAATAGGGCAGCACTCATCAAAACTATTGCGGTCTACTTTCCCAGTTTGGCGTTTGTGCATTTTGGCATGTCGGTACTTCTCCCGACAGCCTTGTACGACAGTTTGCCTTCATATGAGGGCCTGTGCAGTGACTGCACTTGTCCAAGGTATCGGTGCATAGCTTTCTGCCATGACCGTACCCCAGGCATCTAGAGCACTGGATGAGGGGAGTCTGATCCTTAACTAGAACCCTTTGTAGGTCTATATGGATCCTCCCCGCTTCCGTTAGTGCCTTCCATAAGAGGGGAGATACCTGGAGTACTATGTGGCTTTCCAACTGGTTTCGAGCTCGCCTCCGATACCTTACACTTGCCCTATAGTCGTCCTCAGCTATATTCCACAATGTGCGAGTTTGTACTTTAATACATTTTAATATGTCTTCATCAGTGTTATAGTTTAACACATCTTTCATTATGACCAGTGGGTCTTTATTTTTCTCTTGCTCCAAGATTAGACTCGGTTGCCCTTCTTTAATTCTTTCCCTAACTCCCTGTCTATTTGCACAGCCTATAACCACCTTCTGGTCTTTGGCTTTCCTTACCCGGTCCACTCTGATGGCAGTCGACTTTGCCTCGACGGCGGTACGGATCTTATTGATCACGTCCTCGCTCGTGTCCTTGGCGTTGGTCGATGACACCACTATGGAGTGGATCGGGAGGTCGGCCATAGTCCCGCTTGCCGCTCTGCGCGGCCACTTCTGCGTAGGTAGGGTTCTCCCTTACCTGGCTCTTTTTCATTTCTTCCCCGATTATGCCCATCTCTTTCCTTATATTCTTTACCTCTTCCAAGGTGTCCTTATCACCTCTTTCTCGTCACGTATTTCTTCCACTAGTTGTTTAGACAACCCTCCGTCAACTTTTGCTTTAGTTGGTTGACTCTACTCGTGAGGATACCCCGGTCTTCGAGTTTTAATATTATCTCATACATTCTACCGAGGTTTTCGATGACCGTCTCCTTTATGGTAGTTTTTTATATTGCCCGACTGTTCGAGATGCAATTTCGCCTCCTGAAACAGTCGGTTTGCTACCGCCTTATAGGTCTCTGGCTCTTCTTGGACTTCCTTAGAGGGTGCCGTTTTGTGGCAATTTTCCTTTTACTCTCATTTCTAATGTTAGTAACTCTCCTTTTTTTACAGGTCCTGCCGTGCCGTCTTGGAGCTGCTTTTATTCGACATGTGTATATGGTAAGTATTAATTTATTTATTTATTTTAAAAAGCGGTAATTTGTAATATTTATTGTATTTGTTCAAATTAGAAAATATTTAAAGTGTTCAAAGTAAAACTTTTTATAGAATAGTCAAATTTTTTAGTCAGTTAATTAGTAATAATTATTATATATAATTTTATATTTGTCCAGTCTGTATGTTAAATTATAATATATTACTATATTTGTCTGTAACTATTGCATATAACTTAGTCTAACTTAGAGTATTGGTAATACTACATAGTCTTAAATACTTAGTGAGTGGTGTAGAAGGCCGTGACAGTCTATGTATAATTTGTAATACTGGGATATAGACGTATCACAGGGAGCGGTCAAAAACGAGGGTCCCTGAGGGTCCTCACAAGGTTCCCGCAATGTTCCCAAAAAGGTTCCCCAAGGTTCCCAGGGATCCCAGTGGCACCTGAGGTTCCTAAGCGTTCCGGAGCGCTACCGATACTGGTGCTATGGTCGCAGAAAAGTCCGTAGGATAAAATCCCCGAAGAACCTTTGTGGACAGCGCTATAAGGTTCTAAATTGCTTATTCTTATATTTAATTAAAATTAGTAAGAGGTGTAAAAGCCACTTATTATCTGTATATATGATTATAAGTCACCAAAAATTACTTAGGTAGGCCGAGTATGAGGAGGCGACCCAATACGCGAGGTTCCCGTAGGTTTCCCAAGGCCCGAACGTTCAAAAGGTTCCCAGAGGTTCCCAATAAGGTCCCCAAGGATCCGCAATGTTCCCAAAGGTCCCGTGTCTCCCAGAGGGTCCCCTAGCGTCCAGGGATGTCCCCTTGACCCTAAAACTATTTTTCAGCTGAATAAGCAATTTTTATTATCAGGATTTGAATCCCCGATCTTGTGCACTGCACTACGTGGGTCAAATATTGTTCCAAAAATAATTTTGTCAAATTTATTTTTTTTAATTTTTGTGGGATATGAACCCCGACCTCTTATACCTTGAGCACTGCGCTATGTAGGTCAAATTTATTTTTTTAATTTTTTGTGGGATTTGAACCCCGACCTCCCACGCCTTGCAGCGCTATATAGGTCTAATATTGTACCAAAAAATTTTGTCAAAAATTTAATTTTTTTGCCAGCCTTGATGGTCGCAGGTTTATTGACCAATGCCACCTGCGAAACATCCTGAGCCGGAGTCGTCGATATTACACCTGGGATTATCGAGTTATCTTAAGAAATTAGAAATTAGTAAAGGTTATGGCCTAACCGCCTCCTTATTTTTAAAATGTGTAGCTATAGTCTTACCCTTCTATTATTTCTCCTTTTAGTTAGGTCCCTGATTCGTTACTCCGGCTGAGGATGTTTCGCAGGTGGCTACTGCCACTACTGTCTGTTAGTCTGTCGGTTTATATGAAGGACCGGCTGTAACATTTTTATCAGTAAGAACCCACCTGCTCAATACCCTACCGTCGACAGATCGTATGCAGGGGCACCCCTCCAGGACGCGGCCCTGTACGTTTTCTATTTCGCATCTCCATATTGATAGGTCACCTTAACCTTGTTAGCCGTGTAAGTTTTGTTTGTACACGTTCCCGCCCTGCACGTTTTTTTTTGTTGTATTAAAACACACCACAGACTTTATTTGTCCGTGTCCTTTTCTGCTCTTTTTGCTTTTTTCGTTTTTTGTGGTTTTTTATTATTAAAACTTCATTATGATTAAATACTCATTTACACAGAGTTTATTTTTTTGGTAATTAAAACACCCACAGACTTTATTTGTCCGTGTCCTTTTCTGCTCTTTTTGCTTTTCGTTTTTTGTGATTTTATTATTAAAAACTTCATTATGATTAAATACTCATTTACACAGAGTTTTAATTTTAATTTAGTATGAGGGCCAGAAGGGGCCTGCTCAAAGTTTATCATTTTAGGAGGGCCCTACTTAATGTTTTCTCATTTTTAAATTTTGTGTGATAGTTAGGCCTTAGGGGTCTCTGCTCAAAATTATACAGTGTTGCAGTTTTAGTAATTTAGGATGTCAGAAGGGCCCTGCTTTAAGTTTTGCAGTTGACGGTTTGTCTATATTAGGTTTGTTTTGTCATCTTGTCGGTAGTTCCATATTTGTTTCTTCTTAGTTTGTCTATCGCCTCCTCGTTTCTATGAGATCAGAGATCGGAAGCTCTTGACTGATGGACGTCACGAGTTTGGGCTGAGATTTCATGTGGAAAAGATTGTGTCAATGATTCAGTCTTCTATGTAATTGGTTGATATCTCCGATCAAAGTGATTGTTTCAGCCCCCGTAAGTTTGGCAGTAAATTTGGCCGTCATTATGATAGCTCCAAAATTGTTCATTAGGGCCTCGTCTACTATCACTCTCTTAGGCTTTTCTCTTGAACCTTTACCAGGATTGAGGCGATCGTTCTCACTTTGTGTTTGGATTCCCTTTTTTGCAACCAAATTTAATCTTTTTCCTGAGTCCTCGGTTGTTGTGGTTGCTATACGGTGCATTCGGGTGTTAAAGATATTTGCAACCCAAGTAGATTTCCCGCAGCCAGGAACTCTGTTGACCCACTCTATCTCTGGTGCCTTACATTGGTCTGAATTGTTAGAGAGCTGGATGGTCTTTGCTGTATTTAGGATCTTAGTTTCCAGAAAGATCTCTGTGCACCGTGGCTACTACCATAATTGGGTTGTCGGGGATGTTCTGTACCTGAGTGTGCTGTTTTCCTTCATTATTTTGGGTGTCTCTTTCCACAACGCCATGTTTTACGCTATAGCCCGCCATGTGGGGGAATTCAGGTTGATTTCCTCTCAGGTATTGTGAGGTAGTGTTATCAAAGATGGCAGCCTTTTCTTCTTCACGTAGGACCCTGAGTAAGCCTTCGTTCCTGAGCTCGAAGGTCCTTCGGATCTTTCGCTAGATTTACCTTGATCGTTTCTGTTAGGACTGTGATATACTCTAGAAGAGCGTTATTCATGATGCTGCTTTGCTTCGTGTGCTGGGGGCAGGTCGGGTGTTGTGGCCTTTCCTTTGTCAGCATTTAGTCAATTCTACCCTCCTAATAGTAATTCTTTGGGCTTCAACAGCGTTAATACTTTTTGGTGAGCCTCTTGTTATCCTTTTTTCTGCGTTCTTGGTGTTTTCTCTTTTTCTTCCTGTTTTTGGGTAGTCTCTTTTGGAGGCATTTCGCGCCACTTTCGGGTGTCATTCCTGGTCTTTAAGAAGATAGGAAATGTAAACGTAAACTATTACTTTATGGTTGTAGATGCGTTTATGCACCCCAGGAAGTCTTCGACGGTCCCTTTGTCGAAACCTGTCTTCATGACGTCAACGCTTATTATTTTTGGACCAGTGGTGTTCGTTTCGTCTGCTGTCTGTGTGCTCAGGTGATCCAGCCCTTTGCATGCCTTGGTGAATGGAGGCTCTCCATTACTGCCGTCGAATGGTGCGATGTTCTTGTTTTTTTTTTTCGAAATATTCGGAATTCGGATTTCCCTATTTTTGTATTGCATGCTGTCGTAGTCTAACTTTCTCATTGTGGCCCTGTTGGTACTGCCTTTGGTGAGTGCAGCTAGGCTTGTCGTAGTGTATTTCGTTTTCCTTGTTATCTGAAATGCGATTTCAACCTCTGGTAGGAATTCACGGGTTGTCGTTCCTGTGCTGGAGGTTGAGTATCTGTCCTGCGATCTCCGGACACGATTCCTCCCGAATTTTGGACTTGACATATGGTAATGGTGTTCTTGCATAGTTATGGGGACGCTCCAGTGTTGATGCTCTTTTGGCAAGTTCATCTGCTCTCTCCTTTCCAGCTGTTCCAACCTTAATATGAGCATTGTATGTCTTGCTCAGCAGAGGCGAATACTGCACCCCCCTTTTCAGGATGGATTTTGTCGATTAACCATACCAAATTTGTGCATGAGGTAATCCTCGCTTCTGCCAATCAACCGAATACAGCCAGCAACGTGTGGGATCGAATAGATGTAACTTAGTAATGAAACTTATTAAAGACTTCAACATTTGTCTGAACACACGTGCTGTAATATCATGACGATGTATTGCATTTTGGCCAAACAATAGCAAAGATGCAATCTGTGGCTATTTTGGTTTTCATGTTAATGTGATAATAAACCGGTCGTCCATATTCACGAATGAAAGTCAGATCGTCCTGTATATATTATGTATATGACGTGGACTGCCGTACGATGATAGTGAAATGACATTGTTACCAATTTCGGCGGCGACGTCGGCGTTGTTTATATATATATATATTATATATATATATATATATATATATATATATATATATATATATATATATATATATATATATATATATATATATATAATATATATATATATATATATTATAAATATATATATAATATATATATATATATATATATATATATATATATATAATATATATATATATATATATATATATATATAATATATAATATATATATATATATATATATATATATATATATATATATATATATATATATATATATATATATATATATATATATATATATATATATATATTTTATTCTTTATTCTTGATTGTACATAATTTATAGCAATAAATTTGCACATAAGGAGGGCTTAACGCTAAATATCTAGTGGCAGGTGCACAAATATTATATATATACATACACACAAACATATACACATATATACATATATACTTATACAAACATATTTTTAAACACACAGATACATAAATATACATATGCATACATAACCATATAAACGCATACTTATATACCAATATATACGATATAAAACAATAAATACAATTCCACATACAAATACAAATATTATTACTATTATATAAATTACATATATTAATATTACATTATGGTTCAGAGAAAAATAATTGTTTCACTCGGCGCTTGAAAGCCTCAGGAACGAGCTTGAGCAAGCTTGAGGGAACGAGCTCTCTTTATATCTTCCGGTAAGTCATTCCACAGCCTGAATCCTGCAACTGTAAAGGAGTTGGCCATAAAATCCGAAGTGTGGCTGGGTGTTGAGAGTGTGAGGTTATGTTGGGATCGCAAGGACTTATTATGGAAGTCGGAAAGGAAAGAAAAGTCGGAGGACAGGTAGGAAGGAGAATTAGGATTAAAAAGGATGGAATAAAGTAAACATAGGACCCTAGACTTCCTACGATCGGCTATCGAAAGCCAACCAAGCTGCTTCCTATAAGACGATATATGATCATACTTGCGTAGGTTATAAATAAATCGTATGCAGGTGTTAAAAATCCGTTCAAGTTTGTTTAAGAGTTCTTTATTCATATCCAAGCAACAAGCATCACCGTAGTCAATAATAGGAAGCAACAAGGTGCTAACTAGCAGCTTCTTTGTGTTAACCGGTAAGAATTTTTTTAATCGCATCATGGAGTGCAGGGATGCGTATATTTTCCGCGAAACCTCAGTGACATATACGCCCCAGGACAATTTATTGTCAATTACACTGGTCTGCAAAAAAAAATTTTTTTTTCTCCTGATTGTTTTTTTGCATGAATTTAGGGTATTTTGTGCTCTAAGCAAGGAATTTAAGATGCAAATAAGTATAGCACATAGATTTTTTATATAAAGTCCATTTAATCGAAAAATGGTATTATTAAAATAACGAAAATAATAAAAAGTGAAAAATTATTACGGTCCAAGTTTTACAGTGAAAAATGATAATTTTACAGTCACAAATACGAGAAATATCAGTAAGTTATCGTATCATGGTGAAAAGATTGAAGTTATTTGGTCGTTTTTTTTCTTTTCATTGTTTGCATTGAAGTTTCTCGGCAAATCGACCAACAGAAATCAGCAAGCATTGCTGCTGACCATTTCCCACTGTAGCGTATTTCAATTTGCATAATATCCTGATGAAACCTTTCACCATGCTCATCTGATACGACACCAAGATTTTCAGGAAAGAAATCTACGTGCGAGTCCAAAAAATGAATTTTGAGTGACATATTGCATCCTAATGCTTTATAAGCAAAAAGAAGCTCTCGAACGATTTGTCGGTAGTTTTCAGCATTCGTATTCCCGAGAAAATTATGACACATTTTTACAAAAGCCACCCAAGCTCTTTTTTCTGCTTTGTTTAACTTTGAATTAAATGCTTCATCAGTCATAAGCTCGCGTACCTGCGGACCTACAAAAATCCCTTCTTTTAATTTCGCATCACTGATTCGAGGAAATTTTGTTTTGAGATATTGAAAGCCTACACCTTCCTTATCCATAGCTTTTACAACATTTTTCTTCAGTCCCAACTTTATATGAAGTGGTGGCAGAAACATTTTATCACTTGGCACTAAAGGTTTTTGAGATACATTTTTAAGCCCAGGAGTCAAGCTCTTTCTTAGTGGCCAAGTTTTTACTTCGTAATGTTTTTTTCTTGCGCGACTGTCCAATTCGCATAAAAAACAGCAAAATTTGGTGAATCCTCCTTGTAATCCAGTAAGTATAGCGACAACTTTTAAATAAGCACATATATTCCATTGGTATTGAGAATATTTTATCTTTTCAAGTAATACCTCCAGATTTCCATAATTTACCTTCATGTTTGTTGCATGTGCAACAGGCACTGATGGGTATTTGTTACCATTATGAAGTAAAACGGCTTTTAAGCTTATCTTAGAGGCATCAATAAAAAGTCTCCATTCATCAGAATTTTCTGGGAAACTCTTCTTGAAGAAGCCCTGCAGCATCATTACAATATACCAAATCATCTTCTTTGAAAAAATAAGTCATAAAATCTTCGTGTCTTGTGCGAAAATATGAAACTCTTGTATCTTTATCCAACAAATTCCATTGTTTTAATCGTGATCCAAGTAATTGTGCCTTAGATTTTGAAAGCCCCAAGTCTCGAACAAGATCATTCAAATCACATTGCTTAAGTAAATAAGGTTCTTTTGATGGACATGAAGTTCCGGATAAAGTGTAAGAAGATGAAGATGTACTACCAGTAGAAGGAAGACTTGATTGAGGCTGTAGACCAGAAGAATTTTTATTTTTCATCTCGTTGACTTTTGGTGAAACTGGAGGTAAAGTGCCTTTACCACGAGGGATTGGTCTCTTTGCAGATGTGATGTTCGGATATACAATTTTATTTTAATTTTTTTTTGAGAATCCTTGTGTTGATGTCATGCAGAAATAACAATCATTTTCATGATTTTGAGGTTCACTCCATATCATTGTCATTGTAAAAGGCATAGACTTGTGACTTCCTTCAAGCCAACCTCTTAATGTTCTCGAACAACTATTACAACATATTTTTGGCAGCCAACTTTTATCTCTCTCGTCAATAGAAAATCCAAAATAGAGTATATAAGCTGTTTTAACAAGATCTGTGATCATATTTCGTTGTACTTTTAGTGTAAACTCACCACAAATGTAGCAAAAACTGTCTGTAAAATTTTTACAAGCTCGCGGCATTCTATAACCTAAAATTAAATAAAACATTTTTTTAGTACAATTTTCATTTTTTTTTATATTCATTGGCTCTGTCTGTAAAAAATACATAAACTACACATAAAATACTCAACACAAATGAAGAGAACATAAACATTATGCAAAACTTACCAAAATATTTTATATAGAATGTAATAATTGTAACTTTTAATTGTAAAAGAACAGTTTGCAACTAACTGTCGAAGAGTCACAACGGATACTGCGCATGCGCATATGTACTACCATAAAAATCACTTTCGATACCTTTTTTCTTTCACAAACAACTCGCTAAAGCTTATTTTGTATGTATATATACTGATTTAATGTTAAAAAACAAAAAAAAAATGAAAAAAAAAAACAAAATTTATGAAATAAAAAAAAATCATATCGGTAAATGTAGACGTGATAGACAAAATCGACCAACGGGAATAGATTCAGAGCATTAGAATCTTCATATTTATATAAATATGAAGATTTTAATGGAATATAATTAATTATATGAATATATGAAGATTTTAATGGAACATAATTTTTTAAAGGAGGATTTCATTGCTGACCAGTGTTATTAGTCCCAGATCCTTCACGGAGCTGGAGAATTTGATCACTGTGCCTTCATATTTCAGGTCAGGCAAATGGTAAAAATCAAGCTTGGTCAGTTGACGTGAACTGCCGACAATTATAGCCTGACATTTATTGGGGTTGACCTGGATGCCATGTTTTAGAGACCATCTCTCTGTCAAGTAATCTGTTTATTCTCCATTGCTAATCTAATGTCTTCAGTAACTCTCATCAAAGCAGTAGTAGTGCTGTGTCCACTTCTAAATCCCGACTGAAGTGGGTTTAGAAAGTCACATTTAGCGAAATACCTGGAGATAGCATCTCGCAAAGAAATGTACTCTTCCGCACGCAGCTTTAGTTGATTATATCGTTCGCAATGCAATCTTTGCGTACACGTCCACCATGAATTGTTGATAAAGCTCACGACATCATAGAATGACGTCGTCCAGGTCACGTTTAATCATTTATCGGTACGCATAATAATCCATCGAGCAAACGTTAGTTTTTTTTATTTATTTATTATATAATTTTTCGTGAAACAACGTTACATTCTTAGTTTTATATAATTTTTCGTGAAACAACGTTACATTCTTAGATCTAGGCAGTCTGGATGGCATGGTAAAGTCTATTTGGGATAAGAGCCATTCTGCATCGATTTATCCTCTTACAATTTTAAATAGAAAAAGGTTGTCTAGTAATTGTCTTCGATCAGATAAAGAGAACAGTGTTTTAGTCGATCCTCATAACTATACACATGCTTAACTGCCCCACAACGATATGACATATACCATAGAAATCGCTTTTGAATAGATTCTATCCATTTTTTTTTAAATTTTCTATAAGCTTGATTTCAAACCACACTAAAATATTCCAGAATGCTACGAACTAGCGCATTATAAAAGCAAATTTTAAGCATGTGCTGTTTAATATTGTTATTTAGTAATTTAACAGAGTTTAACCCTCGATCACCTATTCACTAGATTAATGCCCGATATTAATAATGAATCTTTAAACTTGAGATTACATGAATCTTCGATTGTGACATGAGTTTTGATCGAATCCAATCTGCATGCCAATAACCAATCCTAGCAAAGTAAACGACAGATTTTAGGGCGATCCTTGCCCTCTCGATAGTTCCGTCTTACGCAGATTTTTTATGTGATCGACTTCATAACGTATGTGCTAAAGTTATTATTATCAACAAAATCACTTTAAAAATAATTTCCAAAAAGGTAATAAATATTTAAATCCTAAAATATCAATTAATATTTTGGGAATTAAATATTATAAGAATATTAACTTCTAAATCCGTAAACGGCGGTACGTCAAATGAGACATTATGTTATTGTCATTATGACTTTTTTTAAAACGCTTTTATACTAGGTTTTGTACTATGTAATAAAAATTAAGAATTTGAATTACACGCATATCTCATTATACATAAATTATATATGACTATATAATAATGTGGACATTGAAAATAATTCATATTGTGGTAAAATTGTTGTAAATTTCCAAAAATACGTCTACGATGGATCCCGGCATAGAAAGTATACTTTGTTTTATTATGAATGTTTCTAAAGTGTTTTTCTGTGAAATAAAAATGTTTTTTTTCAAATTCATAATAATATTAATTTATATGTATTTGATTGATATTATTTCATAAAAGGTTTCATCATTAATCCTTCTGTTAGTTTATTATATTCAGTAAGAATGCGTTTCTGATGAACTAATAAATTCTTTATTTTTTTCCAGTGAAAAAGATAACAAAAACACAACTACCACTAAAAATAACACTCAAAACTTTGTACCTAAAAAGAAATGTGTGGAGAATAAGGCTGATAATAAAGAACAAAAACATTGAACCAAATTAAGAAATAAAAAAATATTAATAAAAAGAAAGAAATATAAAAAATGTGTAGGTTACATATTGTTAATAATAAAAGTTTTACATTACAGTACATATTGTGTTCCTTGCACATCCCTTAAACAAAAAGTAGAAGAATAATTTAATAACAATAATATTCATTTTTTAGGTAATTCATAAAATAAAAATGATTATTAATTGAATAAAGTAATTAAATATGAGAAATCTCCTTTCTTTCTTTCTTTTTCTTTTTTAACAAAATAAAATATCAACGTATTATTGAAATCCGAGAATATGTTAGTAAACCCCCAACCCTATCGGATTGCAGTTTGTGATTGTTTATGTTGTCAAACCAAATGTCAAAATCAACAGATCGTTTATTGGCAAGCACAAGCTGTTATTTCATAAAAATTTCAATCTCTACCCTCCCAAACCTAGATTATTGTCAAAGATTGAGAATGCAAGGTTTCGGTTAAATATTGGCAAGCTTTTCTCAAAAAATGGATTGGTAATTAATCTATGGTTGCAGTTTTTGGATTGAGATTGATTATTGGCATCGGGCATAAGGGTTGCATAATTTTTAGCCGTGTGTACCGGCTTAGAATAGGATCACCCTGGTACTGATGGTGTCGTAAGAGGCGACTAAAGTACGTGTGGTAGAGTCACGTTGCCAGCAATGACAACACGCATGGGCAGACTCGACCGGACTGTTACCACCCCCGGCATTTAAAACCGACGTTAAGTAGTGGCTTCGGCCACTGCGTTTCGCATTGGGTAATGCCGGGCCCCGGTGCCCATACATCTTAAGGACCGGCAACACCTCTGTGGCTCCTCTGGTGCTACACGGGGCCGTGGGCGACGGTGATCACTTACCATCAGGTGACTCGTACGCTCGTTTGCCGTGTCTTCTCCATAAAAAAAAATTCGATCAACTAATCACTAAATGTTCTTCCAATATATTCCAACGATAGGTAGAGCCCGAAAAAAAGTTACATACTTTCCGAATCATTTCAAAACACTGTGTTACCTCTAATACACACCCAGCGGCATGAACACTAAATTTAGTGAATGACCCGCACATGGTATAAAAGTGGCCAATTCGCATTTCTCCTTGATTCTTGCCTGTAGACCAGTATATTTTCCCGCCATATTTGAAGCATTGTCGTAGCTTTGTCCTCTACAATATTTAATGGGAATATCATGACTCGCCAAAAAATTTCAAGATGGTTTCAGCTAAATACTCAAATTTATGCTCTTTAATAGGTATAAATTTCAGAAAGCTTTCAACAGGATCACGGCCTTTTACGTATCGAATTATTAAAGTTAGCTGGTCAACATGTGACAAATCGGGCGTACTATGAACACGAAGTGTGTGGAATAATATTTTGATAATTTAACTTCATGCATAATTTTTTTAGGACCTATTTTGAGTTTATTCGTGTAATGGGTTCACCAATAAACTCATTTTCGCTGATAAATACGAAATGTTGCCTTTTACAGGATTCCCAAACTTTTTAAAATGAGCTGCAAGAAATGGATCAAATTCACTCAACCCAAATCATCAATCCCAAATAACTTCCATTGTTGGGAGATCTTAGGGTTTCATTGTCACCGCGAAACGAAACCTCTCGAATCCAAAAATTTTATAACAGATACAATACTTTTAAGAAAATTTCTCCAGTAATCCACTTCTTTTTCCTATTGAGATATTAAAGCCGAACGTCCACCGCCAGCTAACATAACAAGGAACTAAGCTCACTGAACTAAGCTAAGCTAAACTAGGAAATAATTGTTCGTCCGCCGAAAAATAAGCTATAACTACGTTAGTGATGATCAGTTTGTGCTGGAGTGTCGAGTGAATCAGACGTGATGGATGAACAAGAGAGGAGTTATGACGAGAGTTCAGAGGAGGATTACATTCGCCATAGGAAAAGAAGATTGATTATTGCTTATTACACAAAGAAAAAACGCAAACATAGATATTGGATAAGCAAGCACATTCAACATTGGAAAACAAGTGTAGAATTTAACACTCTCTATAATGAGGTAGCCGATGAAAATTTTAAGTTGTACTATCGTGTATCCAGAGAACAGTTTAATGAGTTATTAACAATGATTGCCAAGGATATCACTAAGATTGATACTAATTATCGAAAAGCTGTGTCACCAGAAGAAAGATTAGCTATTTGTTTGAGGTAAGTGAATCAACATTAAAAATAAAACAGTTTAAGTAGGTAACATAATGAGGTATATTCATCGAAATGTAGGTTGTACACAAAAAATATTTTAATTGTGTAAAATTAAAGGCTACAATGACTACAATGGGTCAAGGGAATGTGGAGTAGATTGAGCAGGCGATGTCGAGTACCCATAGTTGTACTGACTTTCATATAAGTAAGTCTCATACTTCTCTTCCGCTTCCATTATTACATTAAAGACTTTCTTTTTAACGTTTCTTTGCAACCAATCAGGAAATTTGACTGCTGTTTCGCTCATACTTTCAAAAAAAAGTTTTATAAGATGATTTCTTGTGTCTTTTTCAACTCTCTCTTTCTCCTTTTGCTCACGACGACGCTTTTCATAATCATTATCAATTTCTTTCAGTAAATCAGTTAAAGATTCATCGTTAGTCTTTCTCTTTCTTTGTCTTTGTTCAGAGGGTAAGCTGTCGCGAGATGTAGATGGTATGGATTCGGTGTTAGAAACATATTCAGAATCCTCCAGCGTCGCGGTATTTTGTTCTCCCATTGTCGTAGTAGTCGTATCCTGACTTTCATTTGCGTTACCAGCTTCGACTGAAGTGTTTGTAGTATTATTCTGGGTTACGTTTATATTACCACTCCTTGTGCGATTTTTCATATAAGGCAATAAAAATTCAAGTAGACTGGCATATTTCCAAACGTTTATTAACGGTGCAGCTTGGCCACTTGTAAAGCTTTTCATTCTTTTTAATGATTCTCGATGCCCATCTCGTAATTTTTTCCATTAATTTTTCGCCGTTTTAACTGGAACAATAATAAAAATATCATCTTTTGCAGGTTTTTGGCAACAGGGGACTCCTACAAAACAATTGGTTATAATTATAGAGTAGGCGACAGAACTGTTTCTAGAATAGTAGAAAACGTCTGCCACGCAATTTGGAATAATTTGCAACAAATGTATATGAGTGTGCCAATAGAAACAGAATGGAAAGAAATTGCCGAAAAGTTTATGAATAAATGGCAATTCCCACATTGCCTTGGCGCAGTCGACGGCAAACACATCTCAATAAAATGCCCACCTAATGCAGGTTCCCAATTTTTTAATTACAAACATTTTCATTCCATAGTATTACTCGCAGTTGTTGATGCGAACAAGAAGTTTATAATTATAGATGTTGGCTCCATGGGCAGATTTAGCGATGGTGGTATTTTTGCTGACAGTGAATTTGGACAAAAGTTAAAAAATAACCAACTAAATTTGCCTAGTGATCAGCCTTTACTAGAAGGTGGTACTCCAATACCTTACGTATTTATAGGAGACCAGGCATTTTCCTTACAAAAACATTTTATGAGACCATACCCACAAAGTGCATGTCGTGATAGTAGAGAAAAAAGGCACTTTAATTACCGTCTCAGCAGAGCACGAAATGTGGTAGAAAATGCATTTGGTATATTATCAATGCGATTTCGAGTATTTCGTCGGCCTTTGGAGTGCAAATTAGAATCAGTTGATACGATTACAAAAGCTGCTTGTGTGCTACACAATTATCTTATAACCAAGCAAACAATCTTAGCTTTTGATGTCACGAGTGCTGTAGATGACCAACTTCAATCGGTGGGACATTTATATGATAACTTACGAGCAACTAGGGAAGCATTCCGTGTCAGAGAATCATTCTGTAATTATTTTAACAATGACAATATAAATTAAACTTACCATCTTTTATTTCCGGGTTTTTCATTTCATCCACTATGGTTTTCCATATATCTTTTTTATTTGCATCACGGTAATCTTTTGCCTCCGGGTTATACAATATAGGATATTGCTTGACGTATTCAATAAACACCTCCATGCTGCAAATACGTGTTTCACTGCCTGCGCACGATCACACACTACAAAACAACACTAGCGAAAGGCGCCAGAGGGGTAACGCAGGGGGTGAGAGAGGCTTAGCTTAGTTCGCGTAGCTTCGAATCGACCTACACAAATAAGTTAGTTTGACTTATTTGGGATATTTTAGTTAGCTTAGTTGGCATAGTTTGCGGTGGACGCACATGTATGAAAAACTGGCTCAACTATGCGAGCTAAACTAAACTAACTTATTTTAGCTGGCGGTGGACGTTCGGCTTAAATCTGTATCTACTCTACCAACCATTTTACTTCGTGCAAGATATGTCATCATAGATTGCCTATGCGTTAAGCTATTTTCATGGGATGAAATTATTGGAATAGAATTTGGATGTATTGACGGGAAGCACCGTCAATACATCCATTTGGAGAGCATTGATTCAAATCGGAAGTATTAAATAAGCAACATGAAAAACAAAATACTGATTTTTTTGAAGGCGAATACAGCAATCATTTTCTTTCGACGTTTTCATTGTTCTTTAATTTGTGAATAAATAATGCTTTGTTGAAATATCTAGTTACTAATCTATATTACCATCTAGAACCTATAAAGGTTCTAGATGTCACAGAAATCCGAATCATCATTTTGAAAATATTCAGGTCCCTTACGAATCAAAATATCGCGATCATTTTATGAAAATTTTTCATGAAAATAAGCGGCGGGGTCGTGTGATACGTCATCAGGTTTGGAAAACAGTTGCAGGTCAACCGATAAAGTCGGCGGTGTTAGTAAAGTCACCGATGTTGTTTCACGTTCGACGTAGGGAAGGTCGCTTTCTAGTCCTATCTCTTTTCCAAAAATGGTGGAAACTGGCGTTACTTTTGATTGACACGACTCATTATTCTACTTACAGAACTCTCTCCGGTAGAAAAATATGATGTTAATTTCGGTAACTTATGAATGACTTCCTTTTGCTGTGCAGCTTTTTTTCTTGTGTCAGATCCACTAGGATACGACCTTTTTGAAATTTTATACTAGGATTTTGTGTTTCTATGTACACTGGAAATAGCCACTTAAACAAAAAAGGCAGGCGATAGGGAAACAACGATTTAATAGAGAGAGTATTTCACAGGGCACAGTCAAAAACGACTAACGAAACGACGAAACAAGTAAAACGTCATATATAACGCCACAGATAATTACAGGGGAATACCCGATCGGCGAGTAGAGCAGTGCTGCCAATATTCCGGATTTCTTCATTTTATTTTTTTTAGTAAATTATTATTATTACGTTTAGCAATTGATATGAAAACATATTACTTCGTCATGAAAATGTTAAATTTTATTTGTACTTAAAAAGTGCTTTATTCGCTATTGCCATTTTGTATCATATGCGCAGGTTATTAAAATATCTTAATGAAGTGTTTGCAAATTTATTTTAGTAATATTCAGTGTGTCCGTTGGTGAAGTATAAAAATTGAAGTACGAATTCTAAGTAAAATTAAATAACTTTTCCCTAATAAACATAGGTCCGGAAATACTAAAAATTTTTAAACTTCCCATACTAGAAGTAAATATTTCCAGACCTATGTTTATTGGGAAATAAATACTAAACAAGCTTTTAAACAAGCGAGTTGTAAATTTTCCCAAGTTAAAGTATTTAAAGTATTAGTAGTTAAAGTATTTCCTAAGTTAAAGTCTCCTAATTTAAGTTTATTCATGATATTACATGTATCATAAACACGGTTAGCATTATCTATAAAATGTTCTAAAATATGCTTTTGTATAGGAGGAGGTAAATAAACCCTATAAATCAACAAGAGTTTTTCCTTCCCTTCATTATTGGTCGATTCCACACACACCCACATCATATTACTTCACATTTAAATTGCAATCCACCTATTCGATACGATTTTTTTTTTTTTACAGAAATTAATAAACCACCTTCATTTTGTTTATGATGGAAACCGTTAAACTTGCGGTCCCTTCTGTAATATAACGATCGTCAAATAACTCGGAATCGAAGACAGTGCTGTTTAATCATGATTCACTCAAAGTAATAATGTCATAATTATGACAAACAATGACGTTTATTAATTTTGTTTAAATTATGGATTTGTTTCGTTTTAGTAAGTATTACTTTGTGTGATACGATTAATTGTTTTTTAAGTATCCTTTTCTTGGAGTATCTTGCAAGGATGTAATGTCCGATAGTAAAGCAGTAGAAGAATTAGAACAGCCATTGTCTTGATTCTGGTTAGTATTGAGGTATCATATAGAATTGATGATGTAACCTATAACAGAGAATACAGAAATTAGGTTTGTTTATTCCTTTTCTATTTAGTGTGTTAGCCAATATTGATCAAACAACGAATTATTGTAACATATGTATAAATGATACAGGCTGCACAACAGCAACGGCATAAGCTATACTTTTATACTATCTACTATCTCTCAACTTGACCGAAAACGACAAATAGACAATGTTTTATCTAAACTCAGTTTAAATTGACGAATGAAGAACTATGCTGTTCTGTCATTGTGTGTTTTTTTCTTGTTGAACTTGCTGTTTACCCTTTACTACATGACTCTACATTGACAAGCCCTGTACGAGTAGGACCATCTCATCAACAACAAACGGCTTTTTAACGAAATAACTTCGTGCTACAGTTCCTTTAGTGAATGTGTCAGTAAACAATGCGAGTCGACAAGATCAGGAATGTAAGGATTCAACAACTCTTACAAATGACGATTTCGACGCTTCCGTGCAACCTACAGTAGAAGAATCAGCCATATCTACATATTCGGAAATTTTTGAAATTTCAAATGACTTGGGAAAATTCCTGAACAAGGAATTGAACGACACCATTGGAACCTCCGGGACCCTCTTCAAGACAACAGGCACTTTTCAGAAACGTATTACGTTTCTAAGCCCAAATACGGTTCAGTTGATCGTTTTTGGATACCTATATCTATCCTACTGCCAACCTTGTTGGCTAAAACCACGCTGTTCTCCAAAAAGTGTCGGGCAAGGTTATGACGATTATGGGGCAGTGTAATGAGTGGTGCGTATAATGACGTACAAAAACGAATTAAAGATGTTCAGCTAAACGTAGAGTACGTACATTGCTCCAGACATCATTTAAATTTGGTAGTAAACGACGCCGTTCGAGGTTCGATCGAAATTTAGAAGTTTTTCGCAATAATGTAGGACTTGTTTAACTTCTTTGGAAACAGCATCAAGTGCTGGGACCTCTTATCGAAATTCACCGACGATTCAGAAATTTTTGAAAATGACGCTGAATGTCCGAAATAACGCTGAAGAGTTCAAGTGAAGATGAATATAATGAAGCAGAGGTTATAAAATCAAAAATACTAATTTTGAGTTTGTATTTCTTTGCGAATTCATGCACAGCATATTAAACAGCCTCGTGCGTCGTCGCTCATTTATTCCTATTTTTTCTATTGCCCGTCATAGAGATGACGAATAAATATAGCCTAATTTAGAATAAATTTTGCCTAATTTAGCCTAATGATAAGTTCAACCTACTGTATTCTGTATTCCATTATTATTGTTATCTATAATTTTGAAGGACAATAAAACTTCAAGCTAAAGCTAAAAAGGGGGCTAAAGTGAAAAAGGGGAGCGAGAGCCCGATTATTTGTCTATGCGCCGGGTAAATCAAAAAACCACGCTGTTCTCCGAAAAAGTCTTAATTTTAAAGTGTCGGGCAAGGTAATGACGATGATGGGGTCAGTGTAATGAGTGGTGCAGTATAATGACGCACAATAACGAATTAAAGATGTTCAGCCCAACGTAGAGTACGTACATTGCGCCAATTATAATTTAAATTTGGTAGTAAACGACGCTGTTCGAGGTTCTTTCGAAAGTTTTTCGCAATAATGTAGGACTTGTTTAACTTCTTTGTGAAACAGCATCAAGTGCTGAGACCTCTTATCGATATCGTTATTTATTATTATGAAAGACAATAAAACTTCAAGCTACGTGAAAAAGGGGGTGAGAGCCCGATTATTTGTCTATGCGCCGGGGCCCTTGCCCACTCAGCTGCGCCACTGATTGTATTCATTATTTTATATTATGCAGTTTTTAATGTGTGGGTGCTTTCCGAGTAGCCAGTTTTTCTAACAAAATATATTACATAAAATTTTCTAATTCTTAATAATTTTCATTTATATGTACTCGTCTTTGACTAGGTAAAGAGTTAACCATTTTCAAAGAGCGTGACATTGGCGCTGGTAAATCTGGTGAGTCGCCAACAGTATAAGAAACACTACGAAGGCAACTAATGCAACTAATAATAAATAAAAAAATGAGCAGTAAGTTTAATGCTAGGGCGGGTATTATGAGGTTTCAGAATTAATATTTGTGCAAGACTCTTATTTTATTAATGATTTTACTGAACAATATAATAGATATTTAACTTTTTTAGGTACAGAAAAAAATAGTACGATAATCGCGAACCTAGAGACTTAGTCATTGCTGAGTATTTTATAGCTAAAAAAGAGCGTATGAAGAATATTTACCGCAGTGAATTACTAGGTCCCGGCTTTGGAAATCGGTACAATGTAATGTCAGGGGACTCTCGAGGTGTGCTTCCACATTTAAGACATTACGTCTCACATTATCTGCCATGACATAAATAAACAATATTTATACACGTAAAGTATCTATATTACAAATTAACAATTAAAATAATTGTCACATTTGCTTGTTTTCTCTCTGAAATTAATAACGAGGTAACAGCGGAAAATAGAAAAACCATGGCAAAACGTTGTTTATTTACGTGACCGAAAACAAAACATCAGTTTTTTTTTAGAAAATTTGATACCATGATTAAATAGATAAGCGATTTTTATAGTAATAATAATCGATTTTATTAAATCTTCTATCTAAAGACAGAACTGTAAATATTGGCTTTATTCTGATATAATATACATAGTCAGATTTATAATGCCAAATACAAGTATTATTTTTAATCCAGACACTTAATTAAATTAGCTGAGGTTTTTTATTACGACATTCACGCCACTTTTTAATTCACCTGCCATTCCTGTTGGGTCTTGTTGAACATCTTGAATTAATCGGCCTTTCCTCGAGTAGTTCAGTAGTACGAGATTTTTCGTTTCGCTTTTCGTCATGTTGTTGGCTCTTTTTTACTTTCAGAATCGTCACTTTCGGTATCATTAGCAGTGTGTGGAAGCCGGTGCCAACTGATTATTACTCAGACTCACGATCGTCTGGATAACTAATGAAAGAATATGATGAATTGTTCTCCAATAGTTCGACTTCTTCTACAATTAGGTCATATTTTTTTGGCTTAGATTTATTTTTTAATAGAACTGGTCCTGCGTTATATAACCAAGTATTATTAAATTCCTCCATAGGAGACCGTCGAGGATGATTAAATAATCTTACATACATACATTCTGTGGCGCTGGTATAGTACAAATCAGAGAGCGTTCTGAATATAGAGCTCCGGAAGAAAATACTCCGTATTGCTTGTGGTTAAATTTTTTAAGCGTAAATGACATTGTATAGCTTTCCAAAGTATTCCATTCAAAGCTTCACTTAACTATTGCCTTTGGGAGTAAAAGGGGTCGTCCTACTCATAGCGACACCTGATGACGTAAGGAATTTCCTTAATTCTTCACATAAAAACAAAGTGGCTTATTCTGAATGTTTAAAAAATAAAAGCCCAAAAGTGAAAAACAAATCTTTACCATTTTATGACGGCATCTGCTTACACGCGTAGGCAAAACGAAATTAGTCTAAATTTCATCCATCGATAATAACGAGTTGATGTTTGCTGCTGGAATTCTTAGGTAAACTATAGTCTTTTTCATCAAACATAAAAGTAACCGATTTATGATCTATTAATATAAACTATCAACACTAGCGGCCTTGACTGATTTTATGGTACCTATTATATGTAACAGTATAATCTAAAATATTAATTGTTTAGAAAACAAATATACATTTGTCTCAGTTTAAAGAAAGTTAATATTTAGTAACGGCGATCTTTTTTATTTTTTCTAGATTTATATCGTAATCTTCTTTATTTTGACACACAGTTACATCTTCGAGAATTCAAATCTAGCCAAATCGATTCTAGATATAGATATTATAATAACTCTACTATTATAATATCGATATTCAGGATATCAGGTTATATGTTGCTATGATTTTTGGAACGTTGCTACGCCATTTTTAACACCAAATACTAGTAATTAGATAAAGTACCACACGATTCAAATGCAGCATTAAATCGGAATTTGGTGATATGCAATTTTGAGATGAATCTCAATAAAATAAATTTATTAATGGTTGATGTATAACCAGACGCTCGCTAGAACTTGCGCTCGCCATGGAGAAGTACTAATTTCAATAACACCATCAGATAATAGTTATGATATTTCACTGCGAATAAAGTTTTGATCTACTGCAGTATATTGTCTAGATTTTATAGGACTTAATATTCGGAGATAACTTAGTAAATAGTGATCTCTTGCTTTATTAAGATTGGACGGAGAAGCAGCTATATTTTTATGAAAAAAGATTTTGACAATTTATTTTAAATGAAAAATACCTTTATTTATTTAATGGGCTTTTTTTTTGTTACTCTCCATCTCTAGAAATATGATGTTTTCTATACTTTGTAAAGTCAAATTGCCAAACGATTGTGACAATGTTGCCATATCAAAAGAGAATTCCAAAAAAAAGTTAATAAAAGTTAATGTAAATAATGCATGTTAAGTTAATGCTTACTCAGGAAGCTAATGATGGATATGTATATACTGTGTAAATTATAGTACAAAAAAACTATTGCTGAGTTTCTTGTCGGTTCTTAATGCGGAACTGCCTTACGAACCGGCAGTGGTGGCTTCCTGTAGTGCTGACACTACTAAAAGTGGGGGTTAAACATTTTTATGTAACTTGTTACTTGACAAATCAAAAGCACTTGTATTGGAGTAATAAAATAAACTATTTTGTGCCTTTGATTGAAAGCATTTTAAAAAATAAACAATGCTTAAAATTCTGTAGAAAGTAGGGAACAGAACGGAGTGTCTTTACACTAGGTTCCCAAGTTCCCTCTGCCTATCCTGCCATGTACGGGATAAAGCGTGAAGCTGGGAATCTTGTGTCAAATACTTTTACTATAATAAGCCTTTATTTTTATTGCAACAGCAATTTAGTATTTGTAAAAAGATAGAGGCTTGTTTGCTTGACTCGGTATTTAGACTTGCCAAGTGTTTTTTTAATTACTCTTTTTTATTACGTCAGTTTAATATTGGATTTATTGAAACAACAATAAACCATTTTAAAATAACTTCTGTAAAATAACAAACAAAATTAAGTAATAAATAAAACATCATACACCTCACGTTATATATTTATAAGAATCTAATAAATGTCAATAAAACATAAATTATTTAAGTATTCGAACATCGGACGGAGATTAGCATATATATTTTTAAACATAAATTCATTGATTTTGAGATTTAAAAGCAATCATTGTATATGAGTTGTAAGGCAAATATCAAAATTTTTTTTAAAACAATTAATATTTTATTTCAAAAATTCTCTAATTTATTGTGTTTCTAATAAAATTATTATAGGTCATATTTTTTTTTATACTCTATAACATTTGCTTATTGACAATATATTTAAATTAAGCCGAACAACACATATACAATTATTATGGCAAATAAAATAATATAAAGATTCAATCTCAAAATCTTCAACAAATTAGACCAAAAACACCATTGCTTTGCAAACGGTTACAAATAACAACAATAATAAAATATACTTTTTTCACACTTACACCTATAATACACAATAAAAGGTCTAATTAACCAAAAAAGGGGACCAGAATTTGGACGGATATAAAATATTTTAATGTAAAACCAAAGAATTATAATATTGCAAATTCAGATTGAAAGTAATTTAATTATAAAAAAAAAAAACAAAAAAATCTTATAGAATTATAAAATAAGCTTTTTATGGTCTTTTTTGAGTGGCAATTTTTAATAAAATACGTATAAAACGTACAATAAATTGGACGTAGCGGGATTGCAACTTTTGTTAACCGTTCAAAATATGTCAAGTCACTTTCAATCTGGATTGCAGTGTTACTTTTTAAATAATTAAATATACAATATAACAAAATGATAATTAAAGATAAAATAACGTAAAATTAATATTTTACTAAAATTGAGAAAGAGGCAAAAGGACAAGGCACACATTTAAAGGGAAAAGGCACAATGTACCTTTATATTGAAATCGCTAGGATTTTGCATTAGAAAACCGTTAATATCTTTAATTATATACATAATGTAGGACTGTGGGTATTACGAATTACATATCAGTTACAAAATTTTATTTTTTGTAGCATTTGAAGTTAAAATATTTCAGTTACGCTAATCTTATATACTTATGTATATCTGGTTATACTTAATCTAAATTTTATATCAAAATCTCACGTGTAATACAAAAATATTACTACCCTAGATCATGTTGATTATAAATTAAACATTTCATTAAAGAAAATATTAAAATTTCTCTAAAACAATATCCAAGCGATTTAAAAAGGATATACATACATACAAATATTGTGTGATACACAATAATTGTTCTACTATACAAATAATCTATCTGTGATGGTCTTGGGATTTACCTGGTGGGCTCTTCTAACATATCTATATATATTTATTTATATATACACTAGCTAAGATTATTTTAAATATTGCATAACTATATTGCATGATTACATATAGTTTTTTTATCATTAGTTTAAGTAACAGCAGGCAGTCCTTGTTTTCTTGGTCTTTTATTTTTAACAAGTTATATAACATTGCAATAATTACTTATTTGTAATTTGCGTAATATAATATTTTTAACATTAAAACCTAGCTTAGAGGCCTCCATTTATCACGTGAGGTTCAGTAATATATTACGTGTACATATAAGTAAGTAATTAATAAGTTTAAACCTCACCACGTATCACCAAGGAGGGAGGACAGGTTAAAAATGCTACAAAAAACATCACGTATATAATGGACGGCCCCTTACGAGTTTCTAGTCAGATTATAGAACATAATTCGGACTTTAAAAGAAGCTTTAACGTGATTAAAAGTATTTAAAAGAGTTCAAAAGATATTAGAAATTTATAAATATCACGTCTTATCTTGTCTTATTAAAATGTGATGTGATTTTTTTTATTTGAGAAAAAAGGTATTGGTATTTTCAACTATATTTTTTCACTACAAACTGTATTCTAACAAATTATACTATTTCCTTCAAATCTACTGATAAATGGTCTCGCTCGTAACTTGTTTCAAGTAACTTTTTTTAGTCCCTAATACAAATTCAAACCAAGGACTGCCTTTATTTGATTCATTATTGAAATGTAACGACCAAATAAATTTATGGTCATCGTTTGAATATAAAAGTAAAAATATCCTTATCCCATACGAAAAAAACACTTTGTGCTTATATATAAGTAAAATGTATATACATGTGTATATTAATAATTAATTACAAACATTTAGAACTACGTTCAAACAAAATATACAATTAATAAAAACATTGTTTGTTAAATTTAACTTAATCATATATTTGATCTATGCGCCATTTTGAAATTTTAATCTACCACAGTTTTATTGGATAAGACCATTTTATTACATAAAAAATAATATTAATACATTGTTCACCAAAGATGGTCTAACATTTTCGAAAATAAATTAATAATTATTATACGAATATATTTTTTAATCTGTGGAAATTATAACGAAGCCATTCATTTACCAAAACACTTAAAATTTTTATAATTACTTTATGCAACAATAATAGCTAAATAAACTAAATACTTGTATGGTTGATTTAATACTACACAAAAAAAAACAATACTTCCTAAACAATACTCATACAAAATAAATTCTATCTATAAAATGGAATAGTCAATATAAATAAAAAAGGAAACGCTAAAACTAATTCTGTGCTAATTTGTATAAGTAAATAGATCTCTTATAAGAACTTATATCAAATTTAAAATATAACTACAGTACTACCAATGACTATGTTTTAATACATCTAAAACATTAACACTATTTATACATGTTTATATGAATCGAGATTGTAATATTGAGATGAGATTCTTTAGAATCATAGTCAAGTTGACTGCGTTATTTTTTATAACAGTCAAACATAAAATAGATATTACAGCATTTAATTTTTTTTCGTTTATACCTGAATTCCTTATATTAAACTCAATAACATTTAAATTGTGTGTTTTTAGTTACATTTTATGTTTTTGTGCCTCCATTACATTTAACGCAATAACATGGCAATTAAAAAACAACCCGAAAACTTTTTTAATACGACCCAAAATTTTTTGAAAGAACAAATTTTATTTATACCTTGTGATCGATTTTCCTTTACGTTTTTTGAGTAATCTATTTTTGTATAAATATTTCATCAGTCAAACCATTGTCTACAATTTTATAATAAGTAGAATAAAATTAACCTAAAAAAATCGTTAACAGAAAAAATCTTGCCGATTTAAAATTCAACATTTAAATACTTAAACTTCAGTACTGTGTGTCTGTATGCGTACCTTCTTTTGACTGCCGTTTCTGTTTAACGGCGGCGAGTGTCCAGAATACCCTGGATTCTGTATTCCCAAGGCACCAGGTTCTTTTGGCTTGGGTTTTTTCAATGAAGATCGTAGAGGAGATCTAGTTATTGTACTGGCGTCTGATAGACCAGTTAACGTTGTGGCAGTGGTGTTCATTGAAGCAACGCTGCCGTGGCCATTTGTACTGTACGGTTTTCCAGATGCATCTGTCATAGATATGCCTGAAAAAATGTTTCATTTTTTTAGATCTAGGAAGTCTCTACTAATCTGGAGAAACACAATGCGCAGCGATTTGCTTTGTTCCAGATCGAATAAATTAAAATATTTCTTATTATCAACTGGGTATTGAAATCACCTTTACGTGACTTGCGGCAAGAGAAGCCTCAACATACAGTTTATAAAATTTTCTACCTGCGGCTTCGCCCGCGTAGTCAAATGCAAATAAGTAAGCTAACAGCGTAAATACATTTGTTTACATTAAAATAATACATTCACTGTGTATATATAGTGCCTCAATAAATGGACCTACCCAACAGACATATATTTTTCAATTCTATGTGGTAGTTAGAGGCCTGTTGTGGCGCAGCGGCACAAGCGTGTGACTATAACCGACAGGTTCTGGGTTCGATCCCCAGTCGAGGAAATGAAATATTTAATATTTTCAATTTAAATATTTAATGTTTCATTTCTTCGCTCTGGTAATAAGGCAAAGCGCGGCGTTGAGTTCCGCCACCCAACACGCAATGCCTCAAATTCGGCGGGAAGTGGGTGACGGAACGGAGTGTCGTGGAAGTTTCTAAGATAAGCGCGTATAGATTTACCAGTATACTAACTTACTCAATTTGGCTATAAAGATACTTTCTCTTTTTTATTTTATTGAACAAATTAGCATATCGTTTTATACGACATATCCTGCGGAAGTATTTAGGTAATTATTATACATACATATATTTTAAAAAGTGATAAAAAAATTAAGGCCAATGATTTTTGCTAATGAATGAATTTTATTACAAACCGAAATTGATGATAATGATGAATAGTTAATACAAATTTAATAACTTTTACATAACCTATTCTTTTTTTTCTGAGCTTTACACTGTATCTCGCACATGGCAAGGTAGGCAGAAAGAACCCAGGACCCTAGTGTTAAGACTCTCCGTTCCGTTCCCCACAACCTATACTGATATAATTATTTTGAATAAGCTTTTTGTACTTCAGTACACTTATAACTGACACGACTATCAGAATACTAATAAATAATATTCACATTCACAATAGCCAAATTAATGCTTTTTAAAAAAGATATATATTAGAAGAAAGTTTTTTTACATTTTTTAGCTTCAAGCTGTGTCATGCAAAAAGTAGATTAGGCAGCTCGATATTCCCGAGTTTAGGTGCTCAGTTCTTTCGCCAATTTACCAAATTAAAAATAATGTGAGGATAAATTGACAACTTTTTATTACTCACCTCTGCTATCTTTAAATCCTGGATTATTTATGGTCGTGCCACCTTCTGTTTCGCCCAAAGGATTCGTGGGATCACCGCCACTCCTTCGTGAGAACAACGTATCGTACAACGACATTATAAACAAAGCTGAGTTTATCACTATAGCTACTATCTGAAAATTCAAATATGCAAATATTAATAAACTAGACAAACATTTTTCTACATTTAAAGTGTTATTCCACACTTAAGAAAGAAAAATACTAATTTTAAAAACGTATAAAACGTTTAAAATAAATACATTGACGAATACTAATAAGATAGTTACATACTTTACTATTTTATTACTTTATATTCAGCAAATATTTACGTATGGTTTAACATTAACATTAGATTAACTTATAATACATAAACATATCAATTATAAAAAACAAAAGAAACAATTTGATTACCTGTACGTAAAAAGCTTCGCCTCTAACAAGATAGAAGCCCCTGTCATCGCCCTGAACAGCGAACAGACCGGCTGCTGCTATTGAAAGTAGGGCTGCAAAGGTGAGGATTTTATATTGTAATTATATATACATATTTTAGAGATAGGTAGGTAGAGGGAACTTGGGAATCTAGTGGTAAGACACTCCGTTCTCCACTTTCCGCCGAATGATTGCTATATCAAAGTTACAATTATGGGTTTAATGATATCTCGAAGTAATTTAAAGTAATTGCAATGCAGGCATTTTCTTTTACCTGTCCTGACTAGACGATACACTATTCAATACGTTATATCTACTCGCATTATAAATCACAAAAAACAAATACATACATAGTACAGTATGTAAAATCACAAAAAGCCCTTACATTACCAGCCGTTTATACATTTAAAGGAAAAAAACATTTCTATTTTTTTTTAAATATGTAAGATAAGTAGAAATATATTGTCGTAGATAAAGTTTCTAACTGTTAAACATTTTCTAATAATTGCCGGATGTGTAGCTAATGAGAGAATATTACACGCACGCCAGAAGCTGTAGGTCTTTTCAATACTGTCCCATAGATATTTTAGAAAATTGTTTTCACATGTATAATTATTATTATTTAAAAAAATGTATATATATAAATAGCTGAATAATTTGCCATGTAAAAAAGAACAGAATAAGTTTTCTATCTGATGGATTAATGGAACTTACATATTATATTCAATTGATTAATAATTAACGGAAAAATGGGAGAGAGATATTTTTTTGCCACCCGCAGTGTAACAGCACTACTGCTTTATAACAATATAATGACAAAATCATATTAATATTAGTAACAGTAATTATGTTAGAGCCTATTTTTAACGAGTATCAAGTCGAGTCAGTATCGAGTCGATACATTAGAAATATTTATTAACCATAAATATAAAGTTAAAATACAATAAGAAATATTTATTAAACATAAATATAAAGTTAAAATATAAACGACAATCGCGTGATAATGACAAAATCATAAACTTAAATTTAAAAAGCGTATAAAAATTTTGAACGAAGCAGGATTTGAACCCGCGCCTCTGGAATACCGTTCCAGCGCTCTGACCAACTAAGCCATTCGTTCTCACCGAGCTCCGTCGAAATTCTTATACGCTTGTCACAACTTATTTATGTTGTTAGCATCTCTGTAGGGAGATTTTTACAAATTTCCGCTACCCAAAGACAACTCGTAAGAATTATCGTTTTGGCAAGAGAGAATAATATTTATTTTAATATTTTTACTATGTTTTCAAGTGTTAATCCACACTTAGGACAGAAAATACTAAACTTAAATTTAATTTCGACGGAGCTCGGTGAGAACGAATGGCTTAGTTGGTCAGAGCGCTGGAACGGTATTCCAGAGGCGCGGGTTCAAATCCTGCTTCGTTCAAAATTTTTATACGCTTTTTAAATTTAAGTTTAGTATTTTCTGTCCTAAGTGTGGATTAATACTTGAAAACATAGCAAAAATATGACAAAATCATATTAATATTAGTAACAGTAATTATGTTAGAGCCTATTTTTAACGAGTATCAAGTCGAGTCAGTATCGAGTGGATACATTAGAAATATTTATTGACCATAAATATAAAGTTAAAATACAAATAAGAAATATTTATTAAACGTAAATATCAAGTTAAAATACAAACGACAATCGCGTGATAGCGTGTTTGTTCTTCAATTGCAGTTAAGTATGGATGTACCTGTGGCCTACATTATGAATCACTCTTTATAAATTATAATTTACTATCTACAACTAGCTTTAGAAACATTTTCAAAAATTGCTGGAGAGCTTAGAGAAATCAGTTTCAAGACACTCCATTCTCCAGTTTCTGCTCGAGTTCCATACATTATGTGTAAAGTGGAATTCAACGCCGAGCGTGAAAAAGAACATAATTCTTTTCCCTCAGTTAAAATCGAACTTGTAACCATTGTTAACCAACGCACGCTACCCTTAATATTCACAAACAAAAACAAAAATTAAACAACTTACTTGCAAGTAGCGCTAGCGCCAGTTTCGTCATAACCAGATTCGTATATTTGAAGCCAACACGTTCCTTTGAGGAGATCATGGCCAGTTGTAATACAGACAGTATGCAGAACACACCCAGAATGGACACACCGACTGACGCGACAACACCCGCTATGTATACTGCCACTGGAATTAAATGTAAATCATTAAAATCAGTCGACATTTGGCACCTATTGAGTAATTAAAGAACTTCGTAGTTGAGTAAGCATAGTAAAAAGAGTCATGCAACGATTACAACCTTGGTGTTGATTTCAATGTTACCATTGACTATGTTTTTCCTATAATTACATAATTGATTATTTAATTTCCCGAAAAAAAAATATATATATTTAAACAGTTGGAAACTATTGGTACAAAAACTTTTCAAAATTTATAATATTTTTTTATTTAAAGATTTTATTGTAGTAACGAACATTACACATATTTCAACATTGATGCAACATGCATCATTATAATGAAACCTCTTAAGACTATGGTTAAAAAGGATTCAATAAAGGTATTAAATTTAAGAATCAAATATATTATTACTTTGAAGTGATTTTATGATCTGGTTACGAAAGCGAGCTATATCCATTTCATACAGTACATTATCCTGAGAGTAAATCGAATTCACAACAGTTGCGTTAGAGCCTCAATATATCTAATTTAATTTAAATATATATTCATATAAAACATATGTGTAAAAGACGATTATCTATGTAGACTAAGTTATAAACAAACATCGTTAACGATCATACCTTAATTAATTACCTTTTACATTTGCGATATCGCAAATACTTCACTGTACGCAATATTACATAGCATTTCTCTCACATTAGCCTATAAATTTCACACATAGTAACTATGAATAAGGTTAGTAAAATCAGTGAACGAGTAAAACAGGATGTTTCTCTAAACAAGCCGGCCAAGTGACTGATAGGCACTTGACTCATGCGAACCAACTTTCCTCTTACTCACTACGTTATAGTATGCTAGAGGGTATCCTAAGGAGTTAAGCTCATGCATACGTAATAGAATATTTGAGCTTATAAAAGCGAAGTAGCTTTTAAAGAAAAATTATTGCATTTACTGCAAATACAGACGGAAAGAGGATTTTTTATTGAATGAACTTTCGCTATTTTATGTACATTTATATGCAGAATCACAACTACGGGACGCCACTTAAGAGTGAAATTGTATTTATAAATTCAATATGCCAATATGAACATGCCATCCTTATAATAAAATAGTGTAAACGTAATATTCTATATTTTACCTCACAACAGAAAAAAATATAGAGTTCACTTTTTCTTCTATAGTTTCCTAAAATGAGATTTTAATTGACAACTGCACCAATCATAGCATAATTTACAATATTAGTGTACTAACGCGAATTTACAACTAAATTAATTTATAGAATAATCAAAATATATATAATTTATTACGCTTAGGTATATATATATATATATATATGTATATGTATATGTATATGTATATGTATATGTATATGTATATGTATATGTATATGTATATGTATATGTATATGTATATGTATATGTATATGTATATGTATATGTATATGTATATGTATATGTATATGTATATGTATATGTATATGTATATGTATATGTATATGTATATGTATATGTATATGTATATGTATATGTATATGTATATGTATATGTATATGTATATGTATATGTATATGTATATGTATGTATATATATGTATATATATATATATATATATATATATACACCTAAGAGTTATTATATATAGAGGTCATTGGAATAAATACATTTTTGTATTCATTTCATTAACATAACATTTCTTTATAACATTTGCAAAACGTTTAAAAAAAGCTATGTATTTATTCCTTTAACTTGAACTTGCCCTTGAATATAGAGCAAACGTTAGAATACTGACCAGTATACATAGTGTAGTATAAGTCGTAGGGAAATTTGTCTACACAGCATTAACGTAGTAATTCAATTAACAAGTTCACTTCAGTTAGCAAAAATGTGTTTAGACTTTAGTGGGTAAATGTGCAATTTACATATTCGGCCCAGTTACACCAAGGTCGGCGGTACTAATGATAGTAGTCATTTGTTGACGTTACAATTAAACTAATGTGGTGTGATTAGCTTATGTCTCGTATTTTTTTGATTAGCTAATGTTCAATGTGACATATGAAATATATATACGAGGAATGTTCAAAGACCTTCTTGCTTTTTGATGTCGTATGGTGACTTTTTTATGTTATTGTGTTGGTGGTTGGTACAAAAGTTTTCGAAGGCTCCTTTGGCGTTGTAGTTTTAATTTCTGCAATAACTGTGGATTTCCATCTCTTCATAGATATTCTTAGTTTATGTATTATTACATCTAAGCTAAATATATAAAAAATAGTTGTAGCGACCACCAAAATGAGAGAAAATGAAATATCCGTACCTAATCGTGTAGTTCACGTTCGTGGGCGACATTGCAAGTCAAACACTAATATATCAATATAAAGCATCTTCAACTCGATATTGGATCATTAAAAACACAATCATGACTCACTAGGATATCTCTACTCTTAAGCAGAACGTGGTGAGAAGAGCCTTAACTTTGAGATGATAACGAAACTAGCGAAACTTCTGCTTGTAACAGATAAAAGAACGCTTATAAACTTAAGTAGCAACGTTATGCTGCAACGTACTATAAAATTAAGTTAATGGAATATTACTGGCTCATATAATCTTTATAGCAAAGAATTTCTCAAGTAATAAGTAAGTGTTGATTTAATTACAAATGCTGTCGTGACACTATTAGAGCATAGTAGTTACAAAATATGGATTGTAAGGTTTCTATCACTCTACTTTTTTTTAATTTTCACGTTGAATCAGGAAATCTAATGTTCGAATTTGAGGCCTGGCGTGTTGAATAAATTAAAATGTTAAATATTTTATTTGAAAACATTAAATATTACACTTTCTCGAATGGGGATCGAACCCACGTGTTGTATTTACAGCGAAGCGCACGTGGCCCTGCGTCACGACAGAGCTCAATCTACCACTCCATATATATAGGTACCTATAGATATATATATATATATATATATACATATACATATACATATACATATACACATACACATACACATACACATACACATACACATACACATACACATACACATACACATACACATACACATACACATACACATACACATACACATACACATACACATACACATACACATACACATACACATACACATACACATACACATACACATACACATACACATACACATACACATACACATACACATACACATACACATACACATACACATACACATACACATACACATACACATACACATACACATACACATACACATACACATACACATATATATATATATATATATATATATATATATATATATATATATATATATATATATATATATATGTTATTAAAAAGTTAATATATATATATATATATATATATATATATATATATATATATATATATATATATATATATATATATATATATATATATAGATATGTTATTAAAAAGGCATTACAATTTGACACAATTCAATATTAGTTCTTTAGTACGCTTGTTCTGTATTTCTAAACAAAAAATACATCTAAAGGATATAATAATTATTACACGAAATTGCATAACAAATATAAAATAACGAGATAACCTAAACATTAAGTATGACAATGGAATGATATATAAGGTAGTCGAGGAACTTGCAATTTATATATTAAATTATGCGTGGTGACTTTGCCATGTTTATAATGGCGTCACGAAAAACAACTCGTCAAATAACAATAGACTGGCATTGAAAAATTGCATCTTAGCAGCAGTTACTTACATTTTTGCACGAATCGTCGTTGATGTTAGTTAGGTAATGAAATTATTATAAAAAAAATAATACTGATGAATAAATTAAGTACATATTATGCTATTTGTACGTTATTTTGTTGTACACTTTCAAAGTGTAAATCCACACTTAGGAAAGAAAATTTATTTTAATTTATAACGTAAAAAAAATTAAAGTAGTAAGTTTTTAATTTTTATTACGATTAAGTCCCACACACCTCATTTTTTCTCAGTATCATAAAGCACTTATTTTTCTTTTTTTTTAAACAAGATAATAAAAATGTGTAGTTACAATTTCTTGTTTTACCGGCAATTCGAAACCCACAACTTGAACGCCAGAACAGCAAATACCCAAAAGGGAGGAAACCACATGTCTCCGGTTTGACGACGTGCATGTACAATAAAAATAATATTTTCATATGAGATTCAAACATGCGACTAGTTCTCAAAATTTAGTGCGTATTAGGAAAAAAAAATATGAAGATGAATACTTTACAATGCCATACAGAAGTGCACACTCAAACACTTTGTTTACTTCTGTTGACTGACTACGTCCATAAGCATTTATTTAAACGGTAAGAAAATGAATTAAACTTCTTATTTTTTATAGTAAGCGTTATGGGTAAATTGGCATCAAGAAAAATATGTTAAATCACAAATGCACTGAGCTACAATGCCAAGCTATATCGAGCCACTTGGCTGCAGAATGTTTGGGAAGCGGATGTAATGACCCGTACAAACTCTTGAATAAAAAGAGCATTTATAAAGTCAATAAGAAAAAAAGCGTTGAAAATAAATTTGTTTTATCGTTACAACTTCTAACGTAACACGCACCTCGTAAAACTGGTATTTAGCACTTTTTATCAAAAAATGTTGATAAAAATATCTTATTAACGTTTGAAACTGGCTTACAATATGTGTAAGTTGAATTTAAAGAGAATGACATGAAATATATAAAATATTTCAAAATAGGTAGGTATTTTAGGTAAAAATATATGTTACTAGTTTTTCCTCAATCAATTTTCATAAACTACCTACTAGTATTAGTACCTATATAAAAAGTATGTATATACAAAGATATAACAAGAATACTCATATATGAAATAGAAGTAACAATATTTTATTGAAATATAATGACTTGAGACATCAATTTTGGAATGCTGTAGCAAGTATTGATTGACGAACTTTTTAACATAAAAAGCAATATTAAGAACATAAAATGAAATAGTTATTTTCTAATAGAATTTACTTCCTTTTAAGTCACGCGCTGTGATACATATGTACATCAAACATTCATATAGGATTAGTCCAGTGAGTAAGATAATTTCAGGATATATGACTAATTATGACAATTCTTTATCATTTTTAGTCATTTCCTGAAATTAGTCCATCCCAAATTATTTCATCATCAAAACTGTTGATTTTGTACATTATAACATATCTAATAAGTGAGGGATATCAAAATGTAAAACGATATTACTAGAAGAGTGTCAAAATGACACTTTTTACACGTTTCAAGTTGCAATATGACTCATGACTGTGTCTATTACATTTATTATTATTTCTACCTGTTGTATTTCTATAGATAATTATTAATTAATCACGCAAATTATAGTCTGATGATTACGTGGCTAATTACGGAACTATTCAGGCGCGTAGTTAATTATGAGAAAATATATTTCTAACATAAGATTTTATTATATAATGTTTTTTTTTTGCTTCTTTGGAACCGTTCTATACTTTTCCCTATTTTAAATATCCAGCGCGTAGTTGAAAAGAACATACTGTACCATTTCTATGAGTAGGAAATAGTATATTAAACTTTTTAGAAAAATGACACTCTTGTAAACTCTCAAGGTAGTCTAGATGCAACAATTTTAATTTTTATGTAGGTATCTACTTCATGTAATGCTAAACAATAATATGAGTCACTCTTATACAGTATGACTCGCTTAGGTAAGATCCCAGCACGCGCTTAGTACACATGCATGAATGACTGAGCCGATATACTTCATCAGATCCCAATTATAAACGGGCGTGAAAATGAGCCTAGGTTCTTAAAGGATTCACTGAATTTAGAATACGGCATTAACCTTTATTATTCACTCGAAAATTACATAACAAAATTAATAAATAAATATATAATATCAAACGCTAACAGCATAAATAAGTAGGTATGTAGCTATATACTATGCACAATAAACGTTTTTAATGCGAATACGGCTTTTTCCTGCTTAATACTTGCAAGAAAAACATTCAATAGCAAGCTTTTAGTATGATTTTTAAAAGAAATTGCTTTTCAAGGTTAAGAAAGATTAAGGAAAAAAGGTCCCAATTAGATAGACTAGTTATTAAAGATAACAAAATACATACCTACTGTTCCAAATAAAATAAAAAATATTATTCGTGTGGAATTCCTAATCTGTAGGCACAGGTGTACGTTCAGTGGGTTTACAATGCCATTCGCGTCTTCATACACTCCATTGGGACACCCAATATGGTAACGCTGAGACAATACTACTACAGAATACAGTGCAGCAAAATGTGTTATAATAGCATCAAATATTCTTAAAGCAAAAAAAATTTTAGAAATATATTAGAATCATAATTTAAATTTTGATAGTGTTTCTATTCAGCAGTACGCAGCGTATTTTTATATAGATAAATCGTTTGTTTTCGAGATTGATTCGTAAACGTAAATCATACATCTTTTTGTTTTATACACCTAATATTTTTAAGATAAAGCGCGGCGTTGAGCTCCGCTACTTAACAGCGATGTCTCCAATTTGGGCGGAGATCGGAATATCTTGACAAGAGATTTTCTAACCTACCTTTCTATGTGGGATAAAGCGATAAGTTGGCTTTTTTAAATAATAATTTCACTATTAGCAGTTAATGTGATAGAAAGACTGATATTATCGTTTCTTAGAAACTATTCGGATTATAAAGAGCTACGCGAAAGCAAATTACACTTTGCTTAGACGCGATGTAAATAATATATTAACAAAAAAGAACCGAGATACGTATCATCTTTAATAACTAGAGTGGTTCCTATTTATTTCTTAATTTCATGGTGTATAATAAATTACAAATTTATTATACACCATGAAATCGACTGTGATATTAATTTTACAGGGAATCTTGTGATAACGTTTAAATTGGTAATAATAAAAGTAAAAAAGACTTAAGGAAGTTTATCATTGGAACTACGTATCTACAGTAACAAATATTGTAATATATATTTTTATTTAAACATATAATTGAAATAAATATATATTTATATAAATGAATATACCATATAGACTTCCATAGAGTTATCTAGGAACCTATACTTCTGAATTTTAATCATATCAACACAATGATTTTTACGTTGTTTACTATGATTATTATAGTACTCTAGAAATACATACAAAACTGATAGTATTACATAACTGTTCTTTGTAAAAGAATCGTACTTCCATAATATAAAAAAACTATTTTAAAACGTTGATCTTACGATGGCAAAAAGTGCATTATGCGATCTATTTGATGTATGTGTCTATATAACGATTATTACAAATTCCAATACGCAAACATTAAATTTCCTTCTACAACGTATGCGAAAGTATCGATGCACTTAGTGTGGGCCTGAGAATGTATAAAACGAAGGATGCTTTGAAAACAATGAAAGCATTACACAAGTAGGTGCTTAGCACAATGTCATTGTTTGAGCATTACGCCTTAGAACAGAAAATGTATTTGATATAGCGTTAGCTTTGTCATAAAAAAAAATATGGACATTATATTGTTTTCCTTTAGGTTTATAACACGCAATGCTTTAAGAAATCGGAAAAGAAAGTAGGAAACAGAACAGTCTTAATGAGAAGAGGTTTGTCTCAACGCTAGGTTCCCAGGTTCCCTCTGCGTATTTTGTTAATAAATACATATTTTTTTTATGGAAAGATACGGCAAACGAGCGTACGGGTCACCTGATGGTAAGTGATCACCGCCGCCTACGACCCCGTGTAGCCAGAGGAGGTACAGGTGCGTTGCCGTTCTATAAGGTGGATAGGCACTGAGCCCGGCATTACCCAATGCGAAACGCAGTGGCTGAAACCACTACTTAACGCCGGTATAAAATGCCGGGGGTGGTAATGAACTGGTTGAGTCTGCCTATGCGTGTTGTCATTGCTGGCAACGTGACTCTCCCACACGTACTTTAGTCGCCTCTTACGACACCATAAGTAACAGGGTGATACTATTCTAAGCCGGAATCGCACGGCGAAAATAAATAATGTAAAAATGTAATGTTGCTTACTATAGAAATTACGTATATGTAAAAAAAACGAAACTGTAATGACTTACAGTTTATATTCAACACAAACAGTGAGTGCAATCGCAACGCCATTTCATTTTACTTTTTAGTCTAAGGTAACACCTACCTCAGCTGAACCTGGTTGTGGTATGCGCTTATGACAATGAGTGGATAATGGTGACACAGAATTGGCAAGTCACGGAATAGTTTATCAAAATTTACTTATTTATTATTTCTTTACATTACAAAATATTTGTAAATAAAAAAATATAACAAGTATAAAACCATTGAATGTTCTTTATCAATTTATTTGTTGAAATAAAATACTTACACATTTTTTTTTTATATATATATATATATATATATATATATATATATATATATATATATATATATATATATATATATATATATATATATATATATATATATATATATATATATAAATATGCAATGTAATATAAAAATATTTCTTATCTTATATTATTTTAGATCTTATTTATATTATTTTAGATCAGAAGTAAGTCAAATGACAGAAGCTTTTGAGACTGTATTTTCAAGTCGACATAATAGTTACAAAGTTAAATTTATTAAATTTAATAAATTTCAACAGGTTTGTTCAATTACGCTCACTCACTCACTCAGCTTCACGTTGTATCCTGCACATATATGAAAACCTTAAATATTTAAATTGAAAATAATTAATATTTCATTGCTTCGAGCGGTGATTGAACCCACAACCTGTCGATTTCAGTCACACGCTTGTGCCGCTGCGCCACGACAGGCCTAAACAACAAGTTAATATGACTTGCTGGATTAAGTTTCCAGCATGATCAACATAAGGTACCTAAGATTTGTTTTATTTTGAAAATAAAAATCCCTTATATAATAGCTTAAAATGTATCGTCGGAAGAGACACTCAAATTTATTTATTTCAAGCCAAATTTGAAAATAAAACACAAAACTCATATTGTATTAGGTTTAAAAAGATAAATAATTTTGAAAGAAAACACTTTTGTATCATAGAGATAATCTGTAAGCGAACCAAGAAGTATAACTAGCGCGTGCGAGTCTTCCACAAATGAACACGACTTACGATCGTGACCGCCTTTTCTTGAAAAACTTTCCCACTCTCAGCAGCTTAGGTACTTTGTAATATTGTCACTGTACTTAGATATTTAACAAAAGCACTATGTTTCTTATCGTATATAATAATATATAGATAAATAAAGGCAAATTCACATGTGCAGTTGATTTTGATGCAAGCAGTGCCTAAATGCAAGTAAAGTAAATATATATGTTTTAAAGAAACAGCTACTTTAGAAATGAAAATGATTGTTTATCGCAGGGTAATTTTCTTGACCAACCGTGCTTAATATAACAACAATAATTCGTTTATTTATATAATTTTACAACTTATTCGACAAGTTGTTCAGTTATTTATATTATACCACATAATTAGTTAACACGTTAGACAATCAGCAACGTTTGTTGAACTGAGATAGTTAAGCTTGTAATGGACATACCCTAAAA
Organism: Eueides isabella; assembly: GCA_019049475.1. Classification (NCBI taxonomy): domain Eukaryota; kingdom Metazoa; phylum Arthropoda; class Insecta; order Lepidoptera; family Nymphalidae; genus Eueides; species Eueides isabella. The sequence continues at coordinate 5,777,925 of CM032408.1, read as the reverse complement.
TAGCCATGCCTTTTGTTAAGGGCAAGTCAAATATTTAAATTTTATTTCACTTAACAGTATACACAAATAGTATATTTAGTCTTCTTATAAGCATAATTATGATTTTTTCCTAAATATACCTGGAATTCGTATTTAATATTGGAAACATTTTACTGGTTCACGAGATTTGAATGCACAACCGTCCTATTTACAGTCAGACTCCAACCACTGCGCTCCAGAAAAGATAAAGATATTTTTGACTTTAAAGTGTTATGTTTTAAAGTAGTTACAATGCAGTAAAAAAAGCGCGCAAACGCCTACTTTTTGCCGTTTATCGTATCCATCGGAAGAGAGATTCTGAATGGACTGAATAGCAAACGAGTTTTACATCACCACCGGATATCTATGTATAAAACTATAAATAATTTTGCACTCGCAAATAAAATATTAATGAATAAAATGGGGAATGATGCCGGCATTACTTTGTACGTAAGCTTAAATTGTGCTAAACTACTAATTGTGTAATTAACATTCTTAAAACTTATCATATTTAAACATCAGTGATAATTGAGTAAATGTTGTATTCTTTTGCCAAAATTCCGTACTTATGACCCTTTCATTTAATTCTCACATAGATAATTCACAATTGTCTGTAATTAAAAAAAAAAAATCTTTTGACTGACTCTATTTATACTAATAATAGTGAAGAAAAAAATATTTTACTTTTCTTACAATATATAGTTTCCTAAAAAAAAATATTTACGTAAGTTTGTTGTATACCATAAAAATTTATTACAGAAGTAAGACAAATCTAAAAAGATCTAAAAAAAAATATGACTGAAAATATTCATATTAAGTTAAAAAAAATATTTGAACTTATACTTAAATGTGTCAAAAATAATTAGTTGATGTCGTGACACGTAGATTCATAAAAGTGTCAAAAAGGTGTGTACGTGCTAATGAAAATGAGGACTTCAAAGACACGCAATTCTTAATATAGGCTTGCTCATTACGAAATATTATATTCATTTTACTAAAATTTTCTATTTTTAGCTACACACCGTATACGTCGTATAACAACGTATACCGAAGGAACCTAAAAATATCCCGTCTCCCATTTTCCACATAATATAACAAGGAATATATAGATTATTCATTATCTATAATTTCGTAACGTTATTAAGTGGATAAATATTATAATTAATATTGGTGTTAAATAAAATATTGTTAAAGTAATTTCTCTATATTCGTCAAACATTAAGTTAATATTCAGTTTAGTTAAATAATTATTGAAAATTTAACGTGAGATATTTCTCTACATATAAAAAAATATAATGTAGACATTTTTACTATGTTTTAAAGTCCACACTTAGGACAGAAAATACTAAACTTAAATTTAAAAAGCGTATAAAATTTTTTTGAACGAAGCAGGATTTGAACCCGCGCCTCTGGAATACCGTTCCAGCGCTCTGACCAACTAATGCAGTATTAAATCCCGTTACATTTGAAGATTTATTGAAAAGAAAGTAACGTCTACAGTAGTCATTTATATAGTTTTTCACTTGACTACACACTTTCAATTTATTATTCATGTTGCACAAATGAAACAAAACGTAACAAAATTGACATATGATATATTGCCTAGTTTCAAGCACCTGTTGCTACTTGCTACCAAGTACGATATTTCAATTTGCTGGCTGATGCGCTCAATGCCGGTGGAAATCAATACAAGTGAACAAAGGAGCCACTGCAGTTGTTTACAAACTTCCTTCCTGGCCGTCAATATTTGCTTCAATGGTACATTGTAGTGTTAACACTAGTGTTTCGGCCATGATTTTTCATTGGCTATTATCTAATACTTTGCCTAAGAATGCATGCTAGTTAGACCTAGACAGACATAAAACATAGACCGAAGCGCCGTAACTTTATAAATTATGCTTGACTACGTTACTATTAAACGCCGGTCTATCGATGACACATTGTATAATGTAATTTCCTTAACCTATATCACGTAGAAGCGTAAGGTTGCATGGTATTGATCATACATATCCAAGTCGTTCTTGTTCTACAAAAGCGACACTAAATGTATATACCCAAAAAAAAAAATAGTGAATTACTATACATTTCTATATTTATCAACAATAAATAAATAAATAATATTTTATATACTATCCTATAAGAAATAAATGGCAGCATGATAAACTTTTAAACTAAACTCAGTCGTTGAATGGGAGCATAGCGTTTTAAATAACTGTAAATAATGGTAGGAATTCGAGTTACGCTACGTCTTACGTCGAAGATTGTTCTGCAGCTATGATTTATGATCGAGTGTTGTTTTTGATTTCACAATAAATGTAAATCATAACGTATTGGTTGCATGTTTGTTTAGAATTATTTAGAAGCTCCGTCCACTAATAGGTGCATATGGCCAATGGCATTGAAGTTATGGACAATCGATATAAGTAAATATAATGGTTCATCGAAATTACTTTTATAGCTTTTTATGTTGTGTAATTGAAAACTTGTTGGGGTTTTATTGGCAATTGTGAAATTGGAGCGTTAAAGTTTAAATCATATCTTATCGAAATATGTTAAAGAAGCAAACTTGACTGTTTATAAAAGTTAACATAGTATAAAATCTTTAAGTACAGATGTGCCATTAACATACTTAGGATAAACAAATTAAAAATCATAGAACATATTGAAAGTAAGTAGGGACTTGAGCTTCCATCATTTGAATAAAACGTCTAAAGCTTTCTAAGCCGATCTTACTATGCGTTACATTCTGTCACGTCACGAAAATTATATGTAATCAGTTTTCACTATTTAAGTTTTTATACAGAATTAAATATTTAAGTACGATCAATACACTGTTTTTCAAAAATAAATAACGTCACTTAAAATAAAAGAAATAAACTTTAATCTATTGTGAAAATCTACGTAAATAACACAATATAAATTTACGCCTTTTAACTTTATACTCGATTAAATTGCAATTCGAATCGTGCTATTATAAATAAAGTTAAGAGAAAATGTTGATCACGACTTACACGATGGTCGGAACTTCGATACGTCCGTGCCGCATTTCTCCCTGTAGTACAACAGTCGTTTGCAGACTCGCCATGGTCCAAAGTAGCCTTGATCGAAGTTAGGATTCTCTACTGTGGACAAATACCAAATCATACATTAGTTACTCACTTATAAATAGATGGATTCAAGAAAAACCTTATATTATAATATTAGAATACATACAAATTATATAAGCGTTATGTAAATATTACATTTTTGTGATATCAAGTCTTAAATTACAGTTATACATACATATCTTTGCTTAGACAAACAAAAGTGTGACTGCAAAAGTGACAGACAAAAGTTTCGTTCTTTCTCCGAAAACATGAAATATCTAATATATACAATTATTTCTCTGGTATCGAGGGAAATTATGGCGTAGACTTCCGTCAATCAACATACATCGTCTTAAGAAATCGGATCGGATCGAATCGGAGAATTGAGTGTCTTAACACTACGATGCATATTACCAGGACCATCTTTTTACACTATGTTTAACGATACAGTGTGAAGCTAAAAGAACAACTATCGTGGGAATTAAGGAACATTCTAATATTAATAAAAAAAGCTAAGCCATTAAACAATTAGACCAGTAGCATTTAATATACTTAGTTTAAACATTGACATTCGGATTTGAATCCACACCGCGTAAAATTATAATAGAAACATAACATCTAATTTAGCCATAACCGTGGTGGGTATACCCAAGGGCAAGATACATTATGTGATTATGAGGAGCAAATAAACATAATTTATAAAAAAAATATTTACGTAACCTACGCCCACATTGTGCCATTAAGAAATTAATCTATAAATATCTTATTTACCTAATTAATGACATGGCGTTATATGATAAAGTGACATAACGCTAAATATAAGCTTTTACGTTAAACGCAATTCGAGAAGGTCACGAAAGTCTGAGGGTAGAAAGTAATAAAACTTTTAAGGCTCTATAAATAGTACGATGCAAAATGCCACACCCTCAAAAAAACATTGCCACAGTTCTCAAAATTGATGCTTGGCACGACCCAATTTTGACTAATAGCAGGCAACCAAAGAAAGTTTATAATTAAATATTGGTTGGTGAGCATGAGTTCTTTTAGTCATTTTTTTATGTTTAATAATGTTTTAAAAATAAGTCTATTTTACGACATCAGGATTAAAACCATTTCGTTGTATATTTAAAGATGTGATAGGACCCGTTTCTTATCTATACTTTATTATTAAATCGTAACGGATCGATGTCCGTAGATGGTAAAAATATAAAACAACGTTATAGAACCAAATACAAAGATGTTTAAAATTTTGTCTGTTTGTCTGTTGCGTTTGTGCATGCTAACCTTAGAAACGGTAAAACCTGTTTTTAACAAAAAAATAGGTTATTTTATTGTAATAGTCACGGAAATTCAAGCATTATGACATTGTTACAGCCAAATTGTATAGTATGTTTATAAGGTAAAATTGTTTATAAATTAATTATTTAATCTCAAATTTTGAGTAAAAAGTTTAATTCACAAAATATGTAATGTCAGTACATGTCACCAAATACAAAGATGCTTAAAATTTTGTCTGTTTGTCTGTTGCGTTTGTTCATGCCTAATCTTAGAAACGGTAAAACGTTAATTGCATTTTTTACGATTATAATTTAGAAAGCTTATCTAAACATTTATTATTTAATAATGCCTTTGATTTTCGCGATTGTTATACGTTTTAAATGAAACACTTTTAAACGGATAATTCGCGTATATGAATGGTAAACATTTTTGGGAAACCCGACGTTTCGAACACTTTACAGTAGTCCGTGGTCACGGGTAGACTTTACCCGTTTAAACCGTAAACATTTATTATTTGTTTTATTTCAATCGGTTTATAAATAACAAAAATAATATTGTTATTATTTTTTAAAGTGTTATTCCACACTTAGGACAGAAAAAACTAAACTTAAATTTAAAAATCATATAAAAATTTTGAACAAAGCAGGATTTGAACCTGCGCTCTTCAAAACCGTTCAAGCGCTCTGACCAACTAATCCATTCGTTCTGGTGAACGAAGCAGGATTGGCAGAATGGCTTAGTTGGTCAGGGCGCTTGAACGGTTTTCAAGAGGCGAAGGTTCAGGACCCAAAATAAATGAGATTAGGTTCAGGACCCAAAATAAATGAGATTAGGTTCAGGACCCAAAATAAATGAGATTAGTAGTCAATAATTGGTACTACCATTTAGTGTTTTATTGTAATCATCTAATTTAAAGTAACGATTTAATTTTTATTTCACAATCTAAACATATAGTGAAAAGACGTTTGTGTGTTTGTTGTTATTACCAAATTAATGATTTCATAAATGATGGCACGCCTTATTTTGAAAAAAATATTTGGATTTTAATTTAATAGTACAATATTGTGTATTTGAATCTAACTGAGATGATTACATATATAAAAGTATTTTTTACTCTATTTAAGGAAATAAAGAGCAAATAATTAAAAATTAAGGTAAAAATAATAAAAATCAATCTTCAACATTCAATTTACTTGTAGCATTTTCCTTTCCTACATTAAACAATTGAGACAACAGAGTACAGATAGTTCTGCGCATTATAAATTAGCGTTCACGATTTCATTCTTTCAGAAGGTCGGCCGAAGAGAAACATTGTCCATCACGATTTCTCAATAACATGTTAATTTGATTTATAGAACACCGTGAATTGGATGTTAGCTAATTTAGTAATGAGGTTTAGGTCTATTAAAGTAATATACGTAATGGATTTTTTTTTGGCTTCACGTTGTATCTCGCACATGGCAGGGTCAAGCCAGAGTTCGGTCAGAGGGAACCGTTAGGACACTCCGAGTTTCCTACCTTCTGTCAAATTTGAGCCATTGGATATTGAGTGGCGGATCTCAACACCACACTTTATTTTAACGTAACGTAATGAATATATATTTATACATTTTCTCATCTTAAGAATAGGGAAACAGTGTTATTGATATAACAAACTCTCTCATAAACGAAACAAAGTCTGCATGGTGGTTGTTTATTTAACTAGAATAAAAATATATTACTTATATAAGAAATCAACACTTTTCTCAAATACGTTATAAAAGCATCAACAGCAATGTTATGATATAAATAAACTTAAAAACTTTATTCTTATAGCTTTATATATAAAGCGTAAGTGTCCTTGGATAAACATTAAAGAAAAGTATAAATCACAATCACTCAACTTTTACTATGCTGTGGAATTATATATTTTTAAAATTGAATCTTATGAGGTCATACTATAATGATCAAGTGGAAAAATGTCTATTGGATACCCAAAGTTTGACCTAGCACAATACTTTCGTAGGAATGTGTTAAATTTTAATGTCGTTACGTACTATCTGAACAAATAATTACGTAAAGGTGTTTAGTTTAAAAACATATTAGGTTTCGTCAACGTGTTAATGTGGTATGTGTACAAAGAAGATAACCAAACATGGGCTTCGGTGATAATAATATTTACTTTATCTTTTAAAATATTATATATGCGTCTTTTAAATTTAATGATTACAGAAAAAGTTAATTCGTAAATAAAAATGATCAACATATATCACAAAATCTCTTTGATCCTGTTTTTAATAAAAAAAAAAATAAATAAGTTATCTTATTGTAATGGTCATGGAAATTCACGCATTATGACGTTGTTACAGCCAGTTTGTACACAATGTTTATTTATAATGTCAAATTGTTTATAAATTAATTATTTAATTTGAAATTTTTAGTAAAAAGTTTAATTCGAAAAATATGTAATGTCAGTACGTGTCAAGTTTTATTTTCATATAGCAATCGAGAGTTATTTATTTATTATAAAATGCAATTAATTGCTTAAGAGGAAAAATATTAAGTAAACAAGTTTCTCAACATTATTATTTATTAAATGTATAAATTCACCTTCAAAGTTACCTTTGTCTTTAAAGTTATCTGTATTATAATAGCGTTATTAATTAAAATTAATTTTCTTTAGTGTCAATTGGTCTCACACACGTTGCGAGATAGGCAAAACCTTGTGTTGATTGAGCTAACAAATATTAATAGCGCCAGGTGACTGAGCTGATTGCTGTAATTAGGCTTAGAAAATATTAAAAATAATCGTTACATACATTATTACTTATACTGTAATTACAGCTTCACGCTGTAACACGCACATAGCAGAGTAGGCAGAGGGAAGTTGGGAAACTTACACTTCCGTTCCCCACTTTCCGAATTTGAAACATAGCGTGTTGAGGTGGCGGAACTTAAAGCCGCGCTTTGCCTTGTTACCGAAGCGAAGAAATGAAAATATTAAATGTTTAATTTAAAATTGTTAAATATTTCATTTCCTCGAGTGAGGATTGAACCCACAACCTGTCGTTTACAGTCACACGCTTAACAAGACTGGTAATACAGTATAAATAATATTGTTATATTTATATTGTAATTATAGTATAAATACAACAACATTTAAAGCTTTAACCGTCATCTAAATTTAAGTCGACTTTAGTCCCAACTGCAGCATTACAAAGTTAGTTAGAACATTTCATACATGTATGTACTACTGTATAACTAGCTTTTACCCGTGGTCAAATCTATGAGCTACAACGAAATTATTAATGTATGTAATACCTACAGCCTTCCGCAATAAATAAAGCCGATGCAATTTTTTTTCTATTGATCCCATCAGTTCCTGAGATTGTGTGTTCAACCAAACAACCTCTTCAACTTTGTATTATTAAAGTAATGAAATAATATTAAAGTAATTAAAATACAGTATCCACATAAAAACGTGGAATTTTATTGCATAGCTAATTTGTTGCACGTATCATGAGGACCGTCGAGACCTGATACACATTTGCACTTAATTAGCTGTGACTCACGTGGCATGTGTCAATTGCCCGACCTTGCTTACGAGTGACCTATATTAAAATCCGTTTAAATGTGCGTTATTCATAAATTTTTGGCGTATTTTTTTTCACCTTGACGCTGAAAAAGATTTAAATATTTATTGTATCTATTACCACCTGAGAAGTATTTGAAGCCGTAACAGTTTTGTTCTGTCAAGCAGTTGTCAATTGCACCCATAGCTTTTTTTTAAGGTGAACATACATACATATTTAAATAAAATGTTTGTATTGTAAAGGCACTTTATAAAAATATTTTTTCTTTTTGTAGTTTGAAATGAAATAAATAAGACGAGATAAGACCTGGTGAGTAATTAGGTGTTCTGTTATCAATGGAAAATATATGATTCATATAAAATGTTAGGTAACATAGTAAATGAAAATGATCATAAATAGTAAATTGGTTTATGAACCAAATAAGTTACTTCAAACTAACGATGTTAGTAGGGTCGAACCTGTTACGTTTACAGTATCACTTTTAGGTTAAATAAATTATAAGCCCTGAGAAAGAACAATGATATCATAATAAGTTTCACTTCCTAATACGATACAATCGACCCATAGTTCATACAAGCTTGTCTGGTCTGATGTTACTCAGCTTAGCTTCACGCTTCACGCACATGGCAGGGTATGCAGGGGGAATTTGTCCTAGTGTTAAGACACTCCGTTCCATTTCCGTTCCCCACTTTCCGCCGAATTTTGAAGAATAGCGTGTTGAGTGGCGGAACTCAACGCCGCGTTTTGCCTTGTACCAGAGCGAAGTAATGAAAACATTAAATAATTAAATTGAAAATATTAAATATTTCTTTTCCTCGAGTGGGATCGAACCCACAATCTATCGGTTACAGTCACACGCTTGTGCCGCTGCACCACGACAGGCCTCGAATGTTTGTGGGTTCTTTTCTCCATCAGGATTTTTTTCATATCATATTGATTATTAAAATGGCTAATTAGATAAGCGGTGTACATCTACCCTTAACGAAACATCTAAATAAGCGCGGATAAAAGAAGACGTTTTTCCTGACATACAATATATAATATTTCATAAGATGGTAAAGATAATATATTTTATAATATATATATATATATATATATATATATATATATATATATATATATATATATATATATATATATATATATATATATATATATATATATATATATATATATATATATATATATATATATATATATATATATATATATATATATATATATATATATATATATATATATATATATATATATATATATATATATATATATATATATATATATATATATATATATTATATATATATATATATATATATATATATATATATATATATATATATATATATATATATATATATATATATATATATATATATATATATATATATATATATATATATATATATATATATATATATATATATATATATATATATATATATATATATATATATAAAGATAAATATATTTTATAATATATATAGCTACTTGCTAAAGTCATCAACCTTTCATTTTGTAAAACATTATTAAACAAAGAATCTGATGACAACGACAACGCGCAGCAAACAGCAAACTGACGTTACGTAAATATTTAAAAAGCCTTCGTGACTCCGCAGCAATTTGCCATCCTTACAGCAGTCGATCATTAAAGAACTACTGAACAATAAGTCGTAAAATATACGATAAGTTGTACGATATCGTCGCGTCCTCGTTAGTCGATAGCCTAGATTGAATATGCACCTGCACCTTAGTAACTTCTAACTAACGTTTATTGAAGCCTTCATACACTTAAATCCTGTTACTATATGAAACTTATTATAAAGAGTTATAAAATGAAAAAAATTGTTAAATGCGGTAATCCCTGGAATTATTGATTGGTATTAAAAAAATACTTGTATATTTAGGTAGTCAAATTATAGAGGAAAATTGAGCTTTCATCTATTACATAATACATCGCGTTAATCGTTTCGATAGAATTTTCTGGTTACTTACACGATACATTATTAAAATTTTGTATATGCGGTCACACTTGCCTTGGGTGGTTTAAATATGTCACGTGTTTTACAAATTCCTAGTTAATTTAATATCGCCGCAAGTAAAAGCTGGAGATTAATAAAATCCACAGGTTCGTGCATTTGTTTGCTATTGATAAATATGGTATTTTTTTGATAAATATTGTTTATGTTTTATTTTTTATGGAAGAGACGGCAAACGAGCGTACGGGTCACCTGGTGGTAAGTGATCACCGTCGCCCACGGCCCCGAGTAACTCCAGAGGAGCTACAGGAGTGTTGCCGTCTTTTACGGTGGATGGGCACCGGGGCCCGGCATTACCTAATGCGAAACGCAGTGGCCAAAGCCACTACTTAACTCCGGTCTTAAATGCCGGGGGTGGTAACAATCCGGTCGAGTCTGCCCATGCGTGTTGCCATTGCTGGCAACGTGACTCTACCACACGCAAATTTGTTATTGATAAAATTATTTACAGTGTAAGTAGTATAGTGTGTCGATGAATTTATTTTTGTTGTCATATATTTTTGTATTTAGGTCAATAAAAGTAGAAGACATCTCAAGGCTGAAGTTTACTATATACGTATCAATTATTTATTTTCTTAAATTCAATAGAAACTACTAATCTTTTCAAATGAAATATCTACAAATAATTGAAGTATGATAATTGAACTGCTAATTTGTAGTGTGGCAAAAAGTGATTGGCTAAAACTTTACACACCTGGCCAAAGTTGAATCTGAGAACGTTGATATAGCTCGCCGTGTTCATTGATATTTTTAATTAGAAATTAATCTAGGAAACCTCAAGAAATAAATTTGTCCTAGATTATAAGCGTTGAATCATAATGTTTACGGTCGAATTAATCTAAGCTTCATTTTTCTTTTTTATGGTCCAAGGAATTAAAGAAACTACTGTTATTAGCTTCACATTAACAAAATTAAAAAAATGTTAAATATTATGAATGTAAAAAAATATGAAAGAAAATATTACGCAGTAAAAGATCTCCAATAGTAATGTGTGGGCTTTATTAACAACCAGAATCTAAATATAGTATTCATTGTAACTTGAAAAGATGTCATGGACACTATATCTTGAAAACAGAAGGCAAACCTAAATATATAAAATAAATACCTTTTAAAATCTTTCTATATTGTTGGCAGTCTAAGATACGGTCGTAGTCTGTCAGTCAAAAAACCTAACGTCATGCTGGCCATTGATGAAACGATACGCGTTCAGAATCAAGTACCTACTTATTACAGTTATTCTATTGTTAGTTGTAACGTGTTTTTAAACAAAACAGTTTTTTACATAATGGCATGTCGAAGTATTTACAAAAAAATATACTGTACGAATTTTAGATTCCTTGTATCTACTAGTTATATTAAACGTTTAAGTTAGGATATACACTACGTAACTACTCGGTAATTATCATGATGAATACCTACTAGAGTGAATCTTTTTTGTACAGTACAGTGATACTCACAAAGGTATACCGTTATTAACGTGGGTGTAAATTGATAGTCAAATAAAATAAGCTGCAGATTATAACTTTAAGTAGATCATGCGTTCATTAAAAACGAAATGTTAAAATTTTGATTTATAATATGTTATTTTAGTAGTGTCAAAATTTAGTGCAATAGGTATACCCTATGTAAGAATTTTAAAGATTTGAATATTCATATGTATATTAAAAGGTGCAGTAGTTAGCTGTAACAACTTAATATAAGGTAAAGAAAAGAAAAAGGATCACAGTTTATAATATTTTTTACATATAATATAATACGAATAAGTTTAAATCAAACTTAGATACGTTTTAATTGTATTACCAACAGTTGTTTCAATGGCGGCATTTAAAACAAATGTTTTTTAGTTTAGTCTAGACATTTTAATATTACAACAAAAGTTGAACGTTCGATATATTATTTAGAAAAAAAATACGACTCCATAAGTTTCATCGCGTTCTTGTATCTCCTACAAGTTTTGTCACAAAGGTCTTGCGGGTCAATGCCCCGTTTGGCGGGCGGGCCACATTTTTAAATGCAGCTCGAGTTTAGGAACAAACATTTGTTATACGGCCTAAGTACCTAAATAAACTGCATTAAAAACTTGTTAAAGAACATATTTGCTTCTCTCCTTCTAAAAATATTTTTATGTGATATTATTTATGTAAGAATAATAAAATTAATTATTCATGTAAGTAAAAACGAAAGCGTAAATATTATAAAGGACCGTGTGACTTGTTATGCTCTATTATTTTGTTTGAACGCTACCTTTCAACGGTATCTCTGGTATTTGTGATTGTTTTATTGACCGTGAAACCAGTTCGCCCAATAGCTACTACATATACTATTAAAGTCATAATATAAAATGCACTTCTTTCATTTGCAATCAGTACATAAAGAAAAAAGTTATGTCATTTTTATATATATATATATATATATATATATATATATATATATATATATATATATATATATATATATATATATATATATATATATATATATATATATATATATATATATATATATAAAAAATGACATAACTTTTTTCTTTATGTACTGTATATATATATATATATATATATATATATATATATATATATATATATATATATATATATATATATATATATCTTTATGTAATGATTGAAATAAAACAAACAAACAGATCAAAATTTTTGTAATCATTCGTTTATTTTCTGTTATATAAATAAATGCTCCCAATAATAGAACTTCATATACCCTTATTATATAAATATATTTTAGTGTAAACAACGATTTTAAAGACGAAAACAGTAAATGTCTTAATAAATCAATGTAATATGAATACGCCTTTAAGAGTTTGTCAATACAACGGATATTGGGTTAAGGCTGTCCTAAACAACTGCATATGTAAAAAGTGTGTTACGAAATCTTCTAGCTTCATAACTCATTTCATAATACGTTTAACGTCTACAATGTATCCATGGTATATTTTAAAATATTTTTTTAAGTTTGGCACAGTATATACACAGACTAGTGGTAGGATGTACGTTGAAATGTACTCGATAAAATAATTCATAGGATTTTTTTTAGAATTTAACTTCTTTCACAATTTCCTTATTGCTTACCATTTATTATATATATTTTTTTATTTTATATCGACACTAATTCTTCCTAATGTACTTAGGCTCTCCAGGACTTTTTATATTATACACTACTGTTCCAAATTACAGAAATATTATCGGTGTTATTAAACTTAAAATATCTTAAAATATAGGTATAAATATACCAATTATATTTAAAAAAAATAATTACACTAACATTTAATTTCGATGATTATTTGCATACCAAAACGCACATATCCACCTAATAATTTAGTAAATTGGTATTGCGATACGCGTCATAATTGCAGTTTTATTTTTTATTATGGGATTGCAAATAAACGTAGCGAAACCTCATTTTATGTGAGGATACATTAAGGATTAATGCAACTTCGCCCGTGGCCAACAGAAAATAACTAAGATTTAAAGCTATCTATGGATACATAACACATTGTGATGTAATATGTCCCATAGCTTACTTTGTATACAAATATATACGAATACTTTAAATTGACTAATTCAACACTAAAATAATTTTTGTATTGATAATAATAGTTATAGACATTAGTGCATTCAACTAAACATACACTTTAGTTCTACAATATTCCTCTCCTTTGTAATGTCAATATAGATAAAGTTTAGAAAGTATAAATATACGTACATAATATGCAATAATATCTAACATCATCATTACGAATATCAAAATTTGTTTAGGTTAAGTTTAAGCATAAATTTTTGTTCTATCGCTGTATTTCCGTTAGGGTTTTACTTTCAACGTGTTACACTTCACTCACGTGTGAAGTTCACACACGTTTTTTTTTTGTAATGTAAGATAATCTTTCTATCTTTAATATAAATAAAGGGGTTAACAGGTAACGGATTATCTCTATTGTGTCTTAATACGGTAAGACTGAAGAATATTTAAACTCATTTTTGTTGATGACTTTTTTAAAGTTTTGAATTTAACTCTTTTTATTCTAGAAGTGGTTAAAAATATATTTTTTAACGTTTAAATAGTTATTTTATTGAGTATTTGTATCCCAAAACCTGTAGCCATACGTAAACCCCAGAAAAAGTATAAATAAAGATATAGGGGACGACCTTAGCTTGTATTACATACAATTTTAAAAATTAAATTGTTAATATAACTATTTGAATTTTCATAATATCATAATGTAACATTTAAACAGTTGGTCCGTTGGATTACTTAATTAATAGAGTGATACATGTACTGGTTTTCCATAACAATAACGGTAAAATTCGTTTTAAAATTACTTCAGAAGAAATATTTTATTTATTAGTAAACAAAAAATCTCCTTTCGATTATAACTTTAATGTAACCCTTTGTAAGTGATGGAACTCAACACCACGGTGCAAACGAAAATAATAAATTTTCCTAATGCAAACAAACCCTACGACCATTATATTTTTAGCCGTGTGATTCCGGCTTAGAATAGGATCACCCTGGTACTGATGGTGTCGTAAGAGGCGACTAAAGTACGTGTGGGAGAGTCACGCTGTCAGCAATGACAACACACATGGGCAAACTCGACAGGATTATTACCACCTCCGGCATTTGAAAGCGGCGTTAAGTAGAGGCTTCGATCAGTGCCACTGACAGTTTTGGGTTCGATCCCAACTTGGGATTTCGCCACTCAATACGCATTGTCTCGAAATTTGGAAGGAAAGTGAGGAGTGGTGTGTCTTCCACTACCTACAATGCTATATATGTAAATATACAATATGAAATGAAAAACAAAAACCAGTTGCTATCGTAATGCAAATCATAATTGCCATACCAACCTGTTACTGTACAATCAATACTATATTGTCCTACTAACCTGTTAAGTACAATTCATGGCAGTATGGCATTATTATTTTTCTTTTGTTGTGTGGGGATAAACATTTTTCGAAATAAAAGAAGCCATTTCATTATTTTTTTAGCTCCACATTGTATCTTGCAGTGAATTAAAAACAAAAATGGAACCTCATGTTAAGATTAATGAAGATTAAAGAATGAGAATTATTTTCCCTATCACCAACTATTTTACAAAACATTGGAAATTGTCCAACACAATGTTAAAATATTGATTTTCTCAGTCATAATTTCTCTCTCTTATCTTATCTCCAAAGCAAGAAGTTTTAAATAATTCTACCAAATGGCGATTGACTCTACAAATATTGTGTTTAGCTTAGGGTGTACTCCTGGGTTACAATGGCCTCAATATATATTTTCTACATATGTTTCAAACACACATAAAATTATATATAGTTTAAAACTAACTGTTTCACAATTTAATTATAAGTATTGCCTATTAAACACCAGCAAAATTAATGATACTGTCATTAACATTAGTAAACATTAGTAACTTACTAAGTATCAAATAAGTTGTGTCTAGAGCTAATTAGTTTAAATACTTTTTTAAATATTTTATAATATAGTTTTGCAATCTGTAATGAATATATAGAACATTTACATGTTTTAATTTTGTAACATATTAATTTTCAAATAGGGCATTAATACAAAAATATATTTTTATATATGGAATAGACAGTCTTAAAAGATTTACTTAATAATAAAAAATACTTACAACTATAAAAGTGCCCCCAAGCAGGCAATCCAACAGCAACAGCACCAACAACAAAGCAAATAAAGCCAAGTACAACTACGGCTATAGAATATAGAGCCTTGCCGCTGGCCATGGCTACATGTTAGCCAATCTCACTGTATCTTCCAGATAGCATCAGGATATATGTGTAGGACGAATTAACCTTCCAAACATCTAGAACAATATAACAATTTATTCAAAATTAATTTATACATAATTATCACTTTTTCTAAAAAGATAATCTAATAAGTAATACAATCTCTTGTAAGATATGCATTTAATAATATTTTTGTTATAAGAATCCAATTAGAAAATATATTCTGAACTGAACTACTTAACTCAAGAAAACATCAAATGCTTAGAAAAATTTAAAGTGCTTATTGAAGCATATAGCATGTAATATCTTAAGCTAGATTACAGTTATTCAAATGTAACTTTTACTCACGTTTTCTTTCTAATTTACCGCGATGTTAATAAATGCCACTCATGTATACACTAATTGATTCAAAATTAATTTACATAGGAATAACATCTCTTTTTAACAGCCCTTTAAGCATGTAACATTTCATTCGTTTTCACGTGAATGCACAAACAATGTTCACAACGAAATTCGAACCCTACACGAGACACACCTTCGGTTTAAAGTCAATTTTTATATCACTAAAGCAAATAATTGATTCACAAACTATAAAAGCAATTCACTTTGAGTGATAATAGATATATATTGTTCTTAAAATATTAAATATGTAGACGCTGCAACGTATTGTATATATATTCTCACAATACTCTCACACTTTTACCGCGCGCAACGTAAATTCTTACTGAATGTGATCAGTAAATAAACTGGTTTTTTGAGTTCACCCGACACCGTTGCTACACAACAGATAATCAAAACTTTGAAGCACTGTCAGCTGTCAGTTTTTGTACAGATAATGTTAAGTTCTTGATTGTATAATGATATCGTAATTAGCTTTAACTTTATTTATTTAAAACCGCTTAAGTATAATACAATAGTTTGATGAGGGACTGTCCTTTTAAATAGGTTACAAAATAGCCTGTAGTTAAGAGAACAAGTGCCGTATCCCATATGAGGGATAAAAGAGTGTTCTATTACACTTTGAGTGTTCTACACGGGATACGAGTCTCAATATAATTATATATTTATTTATAACTTTAAATATTTTATGCTTATGTAGTGTATTAAATGTATGTATGTATATGTTATGCGTTGAGTTTCGGATTTTTATAATATTTTTTATAATAATATTTGCAGAAAGAATTTTGTTATCTCATATGTTTTTTCCTGTAAGTATAAGCGGGTAGTAGCTTTACATTCATGGAAAGATTATTAATAGAAGTTCTTGTATTTATTTTGCCGTATCAGAAAGGGCCCAGGGTGTAACAGGGAGCGCACTAACCTTGCGAATTATAGTCTTATATTATCTTAAAATTAAATGTCATAAGTTGACATAAGAGATGATTTTTTGTAAGATTGTATGAAATACGAATAACTACCTGATGCCTAAGAACATTGCAATTTTTATAGAGCTGTGGAAGATAATATTGCTTTTTGAGCAAAAGAATTTGAGTGAAAGATAATATTATTCTAAAAGGAGATTTTTATACCATTTACACTTTTAGATCTCCCAGAAACACAAGAGATAACTACCGCTACTTTTGCTGGTGACACCGCAAATCTTGCCAGCAAGAAAGATCCAATTGTAGAATCTGCCTTGTTGTCTTACAGAAAAGCCTTGATAGGGTCGATGAGTGAATCCGGAAATGGAGAATCAAAACTGGTACAACCAAAACCGTACATGTCACTTTTACTCTCAGGAAAGATAATTGTGCTCTAGTAAAGCATGCGGTTCAGAAACATCTATTGGTCAATGGTACGCAACTCTAAATTGTCAGTCGCCAATAAATTGCCGATATACAAAATGATCCTGAAACCAATATGGACGTATAGAGCACAACTGTGGGGAAGTGCTTGTGCATCCAATTTAAACATTATAGCAAAGGCTGCAAAATAGTATTTTAAGACCCATTTCCATTGCACCACGGTTCGTCGTCAACACATAGATCCACGAAGCTCTGAAAATTACATCAATGAAAAAGGAGCTAAAACTAATATATATGGCACAAATATAAAACACTGGTAGAAAACCACCCAAATGTTCTAGCGTTAGCTTAGCGTTCTACGATGCTAACCATCTCCTTTACAAAATGACTAAAACGCCATAATATAATTGGTAACAGATACAGAAGGATGAGGTGTCTCCTACTGAGGAGCTCCTTGGAGATGATAGAATAAAAAAGAGCAAATCTGCTTATATTCGGGACTGATTGCAGATTGACACAAAGAGAAGTTTTCGAAATAGACATTTTGAAACCTCCTTTTTTTGTTAATGCTATTTTTAGCAGCAGGAACATTGTCTTAGAACCGTCTTTCTAACAGGAAATGCAATAAGACGCTGGAGTTGGCCGTATTGTAACAACTAAGCTTATATGCTATTGTAACATACATATAATTATATAGGTACTACTACCTACTTACTGAATATAAATTTGTATTTTCTCGGCATTGTTAATGTCACTTTAAGTTCTTAAAATCATAATTGTCAAATAATCTTAATATTAACCATTATTATTGTCCTAAATTGGATACAAAATAAAAATATTTCTCTAAATATTATTCCATGTTGTGATGACTGTTTTAATATAAATGTTCTGTTTTAATATAAATTGTAATTTAAATATATTGAATCAGTTTTAATATAAATTATAGTTTAAAAGAGTTTTGAGGCCTGTCGTAGCGCACGGAAACAAGCGTGTAACTGTAACCGACAGGTTGTGGGTTCGATCCCCACTCAAGGAAATGAAAATTAAATTTAATATTTTCAATTTAATTATTTAATGTTTTCATTTCTTCGCTCTGGTAAAAAAAACATAAAAAGTGGTGTTGAGATCCGCCACTTAACAAACAATGCCTCAAATTCGGCAGAAAGTGGGGTACAGAAGTGATACGGAGTGTCTTAACACTAGGTTCCCAAGCTCCCTCTGCCTACCCTGCTATGTGCGGGATCTGTATCCCGCACATAGCAATAGCAGGGTGAAAGCTAAGTAAAATAGATTAGAAATAAATGTAACGTTAACGGTACGGTTACGGTAATAAGGCAAAAGCGCGGCGTTGAGTTCCGCCACTCAACACGCAATGCCTCAAATTCGGCGGAAAGTGGGGAACGGAAGTGGAACGGAGTGTCATAACACTAGGTTTCACTTCCGTTCCCTCTGCCTACCCTGCCTAGTGCGGGATACAGCGTGAAGCTGTAACGTTAAAGAATAAAATTGATATTTTATTAATATTACCAATATTGATATATTGGTATAAATTATTACCATAAATATACTTAAACTTTATTTTTCATTCGAAATTATCTATGTGTTGCAGTCTTCGCTCGCCGAAGTGATTGAAATTTAAAAACATCAGCAAAACGTGCCGCTATTTATTCAAAATTTATAATTAAAAATATTAAACACTTTTACTATTTATTTTTTGTCAAACGCATCGTTGTATGATTATCGAACGCAAATCGCAATCGTTTTATTTTATTTAATAAACATAAAATATATATATTTATTAATTAAATTAATTTTTAATTTAATCATTTATTAAATAATAACGATATATTGTTTAATAAGTCTAATAGTTTTTTAAATAATGGGTTGGGTATATGTCATTCCTAGGAATACCATTCGAGGTCAATCTATTTTAGTCGCCGCCGTCTAAACAGTGGAAATTCTCAATTCATTTAAAACTTACGTTACAATTTGAGATAAATCTATAAAGATTACAAAAGTGATACAGTGTTTTTCTAGTTCTATTATACTCAAATTAGTTATATTATAATATAAAAATGATAGTTCTACTTGTGACTCTATCGTTCTTTATGGCAAACATTTGTAAGTAATTTCTAGGTTTTAAGAAATATTTTTGTAAAATTAATTAATATTTTGTGAGGATGGTTTTACAGATAATTAAGTTTCGTTGATACCATTCCTATAATATTGCAATGAGATTTTGAACAGCTTAAATTACCTATGCTCGAAGTGTTTTATTATAATACAATATCTTTATTTTATTCAAATATAGTTATATGTAATCTAGAAATAATACATATAACATTACAGTTTCTTAGAATTCATAATTTCTTTAAAATAGTAAATAATATCCGTAGTTACCTAGAAATTTTATATTTTTATATTGATAACGTTTGTCATTGATAAAAATTGTCAAGATTTTATAAAGTACCTACCCATTTATATCACCATAATCATTCAAATACTGTCAAAAAATCAGTGACTTTATTTATTCAGTATTTACTCTAAATTTGTAATTAATTTGAGGTCGTATTCATACACTTAATCAAATTAATAAAGTAATTTACTGAATGTGTTCCAATTGCCTATTTATTAAAAATTATTATATTTATACATTCAGTTGCGGAACCGATCAACATAAACGCTGAAAAGGTATGTTATACATTATATTAGTAATAGTACTAATGTATATGCACCTAGTTATATACTCGATAAATATTTTTTATATATAATTTTAGCAAGTCGATCTAGGATGTGGAGAACTTGGAGATTGTATTAGTAACAACACTTGTGCTAATAAATGTGGTTGCCATAGTTCTGCTGCGTAAGTTGTTACAATTATCTTTTTCTAAAGATTATTTTTTTCTTAATATTCATTCTTTATAATGCTTACTTGTTGTTTTATTAGACTTCTCCTTTTTCAGAGTTTTATTTTATAACGAAACCCTAGATGAATGTGTGGTCGACGTCAAAAGACTTTTAATGGCACTAACGGAAAAATACAATACACATGGTATATATGTATATATAACAATATAAATATATTCTGAGATATCTAATCTAAATGGATTCCATTAAAATTAAGTCTGAAATATTATAAAGATATTTAATTACAGCGCTTTATTTCCCACCGAAAGGCTTTTAACTTTAAAGCTAAGGTTTTTCTCAAACTGTTTGAGAGACTCTTGACTTCCGGTGGCGAGTCAGTTTTACTGTAACATCAGGCTATGTATTTCCCCAAATCTTACCTGGTGTCTACCAGTCCCAACCGTCGTTGATCTATGACATCTAAGTAACGACTAGCTAGCATTGAGTCCCAAATTATAATTTCTGACTTGCCATAATTCTATTGCTTGCTTTAAGGTAAGTTATCGCTAAGCATAGCGTTTTAGTGGTAGTATCATATGGAGGGTAAGGCTTGGGAGAATCATTAGTATATATGAAATAGTGTCATTTCACTTCACTGTAATGCTTTAAATAAGGCAGGCACCTCATCGTAACTTCAGGTAACTTTAAAAAGAAAATTTAAATTTTTAGTATAGGATTGAGAAATAAGTAACGTTTTCTCATAATTATTCTTGAGGCTGTTCAATAGTAAACTACTTTAGTCGCCAATAATATATATTATATATATTTTATAATTCGGCATACTTCTATTCATTTAAATTTGTTACAATCATACTACTTTTTGTCTATACAATAAATAAAGTCCCCCACTACAAATGATGTACGTAAGTCGTGGTACCCCTCCGTGTCATAACTATAAATTAGTCAATGTATCTTAATTCTTATCCTAAATGATTCAAAGCTTCATAATTTTTACTTTCAGAAAATATTCGCCAAGAAGTTGATAAAGTGTTCAAAGGAATAATTTTTGCCGCTATACTATTTATTACTTGCGCTGGATTATGTATGATTTCAGCATGCTTATATTGTTGTCGTATTAATTACATGTAAGAATATTAACATGGAATAATAATGTGTTTACAATTATAGTATCAGTAATTTATAATTTCAAATATTTCAGGGATACCCGACTCAAAAATGACGTAGAAGCTTTAGCCCACAAATTAAAAAGAGATTTGCGCTTAAGGAAAACCATCAAAAAAACACCAACACAACCCGGAGCTGAAACTTGTAACATAGTTGTAGCTGACGCTGGCGTTTTTGTTGTTTGATATATTACATTGTTTATGTTTATGTCACATTATTTATGTTTATGTAATTCAATAAATATTAAGTCTATTACGGTATTTAAGTCAAATTTTATTTTTATTTTCTTTCTTAGTAGTTTAAGATCATCAATACTTATACAATACAAACAATAAAATCAAAAATCAAAATCTAAATATTCTTTATTCAAGTAGGCCAATACAAGCATTTTGGAATTGTCAAGTTACATAGAAATGTCTGTAGTGTCAGTCCGTACAGGAAGCTACCACCGGCCGGCTCGGAAGGCGGGTCTGTTGAGAAGAGACGGCGAGAAACTCAACAGTTGCTTTTTTCAAAATATCAATTAAAGTAAATATATAACATAGCTTCCAGAGTGAGTCGGGTGTATTTATAAGGTAGGGTGTAGTTACGATTATGTCAAATAATTTTAACCCTATTTTGTAGATAAATGCACATCTACGTTAATATATTTTTAAATAATGTGTCTAATATATGGCAACTATTCAAATGTATTATGTCAATAAAACACTTGTCATTTGACGTTAACGAGATCAATGATATGAAATGTATACTGTATAGGCATTGCGCTGAAATTGTTTAAAATTTGAATTACTGTTTATGTTTTAAATCTTTAAAAATGTTTGTTGTGCGTAGAATCCGATATTATAATGCCATGATTTTTTATTAATATATGGTATGTAAATATAAAAGATGTTGAATTTATTAATTATTCTTTTATTTGTATTCATTTGTTTCATATTAAATTTTACAGTGCATAAAGGAGGTTCTGAAAAATGGATATGAGTTCAATGGAATTGGTAATTGCGACATTTTGTGTGTTGGTATCCATGGTGTTGCTGAGTTGCCTGTGCTGTTTATGTATGAAATTTAGGTAAATATACTTTAATTTTATTATTATGATATCCATTTTTCAACTGCCGTTAAAATCATATCATCTAGCTGTTAAATTGAGATAAGTGAGATGCGATTAATTCTTTTGATAAATTATTTTGGTTGTTTAAACTTAGTATTGAAATGAAAAACTTTTTCTTATCAAGACATTTTTCTACAACACACAAATTATAATATGTACCAAACCTATTATTATTTAAAATATGGAGATAAAAAAGTTGAAAATATACTATAGATATTATTTTTTAATTTCTAATATTTATTTTAGTAACACTATCCCATAATTTTATCTTCAATCTGGTGACCAGGCCCAGGTAAATTTTACTGTCAGTGCATGGGAGATATATTTAAAATTCTTATAGCGGATGTTTAATATTGTAATATGGCCCATGTATAAAAGCAGTTACTTACTTGAGATTAAATTTGGATTTTTATTATGCTAATTTTAAATATAAATTAGTTCAATGTTCTAAAATTCATTTTTAATGTATAGCTAAGGCCTTAAAAGTTAAAAATGTTATTACAACTAGAAAGTAATTGAGATTAGAAAATGAAATAGCGCAAAAGTGCAAGTTTGAGCAAGCAAAGGTGTAAGTGGGTTGCTAGTATTGTAGTAAATTTTATAACCCAATTACATTAAAACACAGCCATACCTCTTCATTAATTTTTATTGATGATTGTTGATTACTTAGCACAAAGACTAAATAGGTTTTTTCTGCTATATTTTTTATTTTATTTTATATATTATGCTTCTTTATTAATTTTCAGTGATATGAAAATGCAGCGATATATTGTTAAGACAGCAAAGAAAAGAGGATTAAATGTTGACTTGGAAAAACTTGATCCAAAGTATGTTGGAAGGTCACCCTCAACTAATGAAAACTGCACAATTATTGTTCCAGATGTTGCCATCATTCTGTAAGAGAAAGTATTATTAAGTTTTATTTATTGATTATTTTATATTTCTATTATATATTTTACTAAAATTGAATATGGTACTATTTATTATTTTTAACATTTTTAAAGTTACTTAGTTGAGTTCTTAAATGATTTCAAAAACATCCTGGTTTGAGTCCAGTTACATTTCAATTTGTGTCAAAAATAGTTTCCGTAATTTGATTATTATCTACTAATATAATAAATATCAATACTTTAGCATATAAATTGTGTTATAAGCAGATAATAAAACCAATTGCAGTCAATTCCACTTACAGTCCTATTTTATATTTAAATTATGGCTAATTTTATCTCAGTTTTGATGTTTATATTCAATTTTCATAACTTGCCTTATAATGTGTCTTTGCCACCTATAATGTACTATTAAGACAAGAAAATTTATATTAAATAGCTATTGAGATGCATTCAATAAAGAAACAATCTAATTTATCAATAGTGATATTGAAACACATTTAACACTATTTTGGTTTAGAAAAAGCATAAATTGTCATCCTTTTGTAAAGTAAGTGTGATTGTGTATTCATGGATTACACTCTCTTTTTTTATATATTTATTACTGTAAGTTTTATTTATATATATGTGTGTGTATTAAAATTTTTGCCAAAAATTGTGTTCATGTAAAATGTACAGTAGTAAATTCAATTAAAAATAATTCTTAATTTAAATATGCTAAAAGTAAAATGTATATTTATAAAACTTTCATTAGCTTTAAGTAATCATTCTAAATCTAGAGTTTAGTGACTTTCAATATTCTTCAAAGTTCCTATTGTCGTAATTGTAGTTGCTTAGTCTCTCTTAGTCTTAGTTAGACAATGATTTGTTTGTATTTGTAGAAAAAAATATTTGTTACTGTGATCATGAAATCACAGTAGTAAATATTTTTTATTAAATTAATAAGGCGTCTCTCATAAATTACATGAACATCATTACTTTTTTACTGTTTCCCTTGTTGTAGTTGTTTTCGTTTGTGAGACACTGCATAGTGTAAAATCACATTTTCCAAGTTTACTTCTGGAGATTATTAAACTCTAACAGCAGTTTGAATTCTTTGCTTGACCACAAAAAGTTTGTGTGTTCATAATAACACATTGTGTTTCGAATTGTGATACTAAGAACTTAAGATCATCTTTACACCTTGTCATCCAATGTCATACATATTAATGATGTGGAGGGGCCACATCAGATGGGCCCAAACTATTAAATTGATTTCTTCTATGATATATTTTCTTATAGATATCTCTTTTTCTGTGGGATATTTTTTGTGCTACATTATACAGTTTATTTTTTAATAACTAACTAATAGTGTTTAATAAAAATACTCTAATAGTGATCTTCGTAACCTTTTTAAAGGTTGCAAATGCCTAGTCATTATTTAAGTTAGTTATAAATATAAAAAGAATAATTTTTAAGATTACCGTTATTAAAGTAACATTTATATTCTTAACTTAATTTAAGAATAAGATTTTTGATAAGCTTATTTCATTGGACCAACTCTGTCACCATTTTAGTGCACAAAAATGGTTTTTACTTTTTTAATTTTCAATATGTTGTTTTTATGAATGCTACCTTTTTTAATATGAAACTGGTAAACATTTTCTACTCTATTAAAAATATACATCATTTGATCAATATACAAGTGAAACGAAATGTGAAAAATTAGACCAATAGAAATTAATTTACTAGTGGCGCCTTTTTTGGCGCAGGGGCACTGCGACTGCCCAGGGACAGATTGTGGGTTCGATTTCCACTTGGAGAAATGAAATATTCAACATTTTTATTCCCTCTCAATAGTCTCGCGAGGCGTTGATTGCGTGGCCCGTTTACACGCAATGCCTTCAAAATTCTAGGTTAGGTAGGTTGATTCTAGTGGAGCATTGGATTATTGTCTGCACATAGCATTATGTGGGACACATCTTGAAGACATATAAACAGAAACTGATTTACAGTTAAGATAACTGATTAAAACTAACTTTCCTCTACAATTCCTATTTTCCCTTATTAAAATAGTAATATCTAGTAAGACTTTAGAAGAGAGAGCCTTTCATAAATACATATTCTTGGCTATATATGTTAATAAGTGAACCTGAAATATTCCCCTCAGTTATTTATTTATGGCATTTGAAAATGCCACTTGGGCACAAAAAATCAAATTTTTTTAACCTATCTTTATAAATATTACAAACAATCTGTCAAATTATCTATATTTCTGTGTTCTGAAAGATATTCTAAAATTTATATGTAACAATTGTAGGATTGTAGTGTTTTTATATTTGACATATTGAAATCAATTTGTATTTAAAAGTTTACTGCCTAAAAATAAATTTTTATATTGTTTTTTATATCCATATGTATGTTTATATTTTGAGGTATTTGTTGTAATATATTGATTTAAAATATATACACAACTTTTTGTTGATTAGATAAGGACAGTCCAATTTCTGTCATATTTGTATATTTTACACTTTGTAATTGATATTTATTGATAAATTTTATGTAAACAAAGTTTTAATTGTTTGATCGCTTAGAGTATATTAAATACTGTTTTTTGTATCTGTTGTTTTGTTAGTAAATAGTTTTAAAGTATCACTGTTTTATCCATCCAATAATAGAATCTACTTTAAATAAACCTTATTTACTGAGTGAATTACTGACATGGTTAATTTAATAATTACTTTAAAAGTGTATATTATCATATATATTACATAATGTCGATTAATAATATGACTTAAATTTTATTATAAGAATGGTTATTTGTGTAATTGACTTTTAATAATCATAATTGGATTTATCATTAATGTAACCATGATGATTGTGGGAACAAATCACACTCGGGATATGCTTCATGCAAAGTGTGTCAATGTGTTCCACCATTAAAGTTTTAAAGTTTAAATTCAAAAATTCTCTTTGCTTACCCGACTATATATTATGCAACCGTGAAGCTATATTAATCAGGAATATTTCTATATGTTTGATACCTTACTGTGTAGTTAGCTAAAATGTAGCAACCAAATTAGATAAGAAATATTGGGACTATACCCTAATTTAGAAAATCTTTTTAATAGTGTCTTGTAAGCTTTAACTTCTTTCAAAGGTACTCAGTATTATGGCACCTGAATGATTTTAATGGTCGTCTTTATTGGAAGGCCTTACAAAAAAATATATTGCTTATGAAAAACAAATTTCTTACTTAAATCGGCTAAACAAGTGAATAAATTCTTAGTTCGACAATATTTGATTTTCTTAAGTTTTCTTAAGTTTATGAAATATTTTTTATCTATAACCCGACAAATACTAAGTTCGTGAACACAGGCATGAGTTAATTTCGAGCCAGTACAGTCATGTATATAATATTTGAACTGCGGAATTCAGTGTCACTTTGTGTTATATTAATTTTCAAATTGGCGCAAAAGATTGATCTTAGTGTCGCGTTTTACTGTACTTTAGTGTTATGGGAGGAGCGATACAGTGGGAGTGGAACTGTCCTTAAAATACGCTTTCTGCAGAAGTGTCCGCGCGTACCTCGCCAAGTTCTTGTCGGGCTATAAATACTTTTGTTTGGACTTTAGAACCACTTTTACCAAGCCTTTGTTATAATGACAATTAATGTTTTAATTGTCAACAGATTTATAATTTTTATTTTCACAGATTATACTATTGAAATTTAAATATTTAAATTTTAGCAAACGAGAGATGAATATTTGCCTTCTGTATTAAATGAAAATATGTATTATAGAATAAAACCATACTTAATGAAATTTTATAAGCGCACATAAGTAATTATTAGACGAGTAGAGATTAGATTGTAAGGTTAATATTTCTAAAAAAAAATATATTCTCGAGTTGTACTATTGTATGCCAGTTCGGCCTAGCCAGTGTTTTGTATGTTGTGAACTTGTGAAGTTCAAAGTGGCTAAATGAATTCATGACAGCTTATCATTCTCTTGACATTTTAGTAGTATAATAATGAAACTGTTTTAGTGCCTATTCTGGATACTTCAATAGATAAAATAGTTTACATATAACCAATTAAACTTAAGCCATAAACGCAGCACCCCAAAAACGAATAATTTAAAACTTGAATAATTAGACGTAGTGATAAGCAAGATATTATAGCAGAATGATTTTAAAGGTACGTCTTTTACTTAAAAGATGTATATAAATGTATGGCATTAGTCAAATATTCTACCTTAAAGGGTTTATTCAAGAACAAAATACTACCTATGAACTATTTAAAGCAAATATTTTATTTTAATGCATTTTAAATTGTAGTAACAAAATCTGTTAAATATATTTTATATATGTATAAAAACATTTTAATAGTAATCCCGAAAGGTGATAATTTCTAAAATGTTAATAATTTCTGTACCAATCTGCTACATTGTTCTAACCAAATTATTCAAAATATGTCTAGAAGTGTACACTGTAATTCTCACCAGTTTTTATCGGAATAATTCTATAACAGATATCCAATAGATAACGAAACTGATAGTCAAAGTTGAAACTGATAGAAAAATTTGAGACAAAAGGTTTAATGAAATAATCTATTAGTGAACCAAAAAAAACTATTTTCGTATTAACTACATATTACACACTACAAAAGTATTTTACTACTATTGCCTATTTGTACGAAGTCTATTTATTACTCAAGCGTAGAAGTAAAATTAATTTAGCTTTTCTAACAGTTTAATAGGCATAACGTCTATAATTTGTATACTTAATTTATACACTTAAATAAGCACAATGTAACTTAATTTTAAATCAGTCCAAAATATTTTCACTGATCTTAAATAAAAACATATTGATCTTTGCCTACTGTTTTAATTTTCCTATAGATACCTACCTGATGCCTGTCGTGGCGCAGTGGCACAAGTGTGTGACTGTAACTGACAGGTTCTGGGTCGATCCCCAGTCGAGTAAATGAAATATTTAAAATTTACAATTTAAAATATTTGTTTATGTTTCATTTCTTCGCTCTGGTAATAAGACAAAGCGCGGCGTTGAGTTACGCCACTTAACACGCAATGCTTCAAATTCGGCGGAAAGTGGGGAACGGAAGTGTCTTAACACTAGGTTAACGGGTTCCCTCTGCCTACCCTGTCTCGTGCGGGATACAGCGTGAAGCTAAAAAAAATAAATGAATACCTATCTATATCTTTACATTAGAAACAAAACTAATTTTATAATTTTTTGGTCGCATAAGCCCGGGTAAGCTGCACTCCAGTATAATACATTATTTTTAAAATGATTATCTGTTATAGCACATCATATTTTTGTCTGTAATTTTTTTTTCAATACGGTTGAAGTTGCGAAAATTCATTGTTCATTTAATTTTTTGGGGACGATTTTTATGATAACAAAAATACACATGGCATAGAATATTACTCCAAATACGATGGTTCTTGGCTAAATCCAATTTACGAATTTTTATTAATTTGAATGCTTTACTAGGACAAAGTGAGTAGATGATCTGTTCTATGCCTAAACGAGTCGGCAGTATAAAATTTATTAGGAAAAGGAAAATGCAGATTGATATAGAATCAATTGTTAATGTTAATCTTGCTGGACTACTATATAATTGAGTGCAGTGTAAAAAGATATAATAAAATTTAATTTTTAGACATAGGTACCTATGGGTATTTTTAGGGAAAAGACAATGCAAACTAGCGTACGGGCAGTGCCGCCGCCAGGTATTTGATCGCCCGCGTGCAATACCGATTGTGCCGCCCCGTATGCACATATGCTGAGTTTTGCTAAAAAGAAGGAAACAAATGATTTTATCATTTAAGTTTATCAAAAATGAGGCCACTCCAAGAACTACTGCATGAAACCCTACTGTTATGTAAAATTTGCCCAGGTACATAAAATAGCAGACTGTCCAAAGAAAGATCATAATACATCAGCACAATGTTTTCACTGCCAAGTAGCATATCCAGCAAACTATAAAAGCTGTGAAGTATATAGGGAGATTCTAAAAAGACGCATAGCAAGAAACCCAATACACAACGGCAAAATACGAGAAGTGCCAACCAAAACTATCTTCTTAGTTATATGATCACATCCTGCAGAATTGCAGGAAGAACTCTGATCTGAAAATCTGATCTGATACTCTGATATATTGAAAAAGAATAAAAAATAACCTAACAACTACAACTGGTATAAAAATTAACATAGAAGAACTTGCTAATCAAACCGAAAAGATGGCAAACGACCGTATGAGTTACCTGATGGTAAGTTATCACCGTCGGCCAGGGCCTCCAACCCCAGAGAAGCTACACGAGCGTTGCCGGTCTTCAAAGTAGATAGGCACCGGCGCCTGGCATTATCCAATGCAAAACGTTAAAGCCCAAATTGCTGTAATCTAATGTTTATTCTAGAACAGCTCAGACCTACCGAATTGAACAGCTTTTGATTAAAGCCCTGCACTTAAATCGATTCATTCATTGAGAAGCAATGGTGCCACAGAGAGATATACATACAGGTCAAACCTATAAGTTTTTGAGTGACACTCCTCTTTTAACGTCTGGGCTTGAAAAGTAATAGGTATTTTTTGAATATATATTTTGAGTAAATTTATTACTAAGACTAAAGCTATTAACGTGACTAGACTATAAACTATTCAGTAATTGGTTTCTGAAGTAAGATTTTATTAAATAAAGGCCGTAAAAAGGATCAATTGAATTGGGACCTTAAGTTGTTTAGAAATCTAATCATTCATAATGAAATGGATAAAATTCGATAACGATGTTCTTGATCGTGAAAGTTGTCCAAATTTTATTTGTGATGGTACTTATAATTCAATTATAATTGGATACAAGATTTTTTCGATAAATATAAAAATGAAAACAAAACTAGTAACCTGAATGGAAAAGAAAATGGTTTTTAAGCATTATAGTTAGGTGTCTATTGGTACTTTAAATAAAATTAGCGAGTAGATTATAGTTAACAATACATATCTATATGTTTTACACATACGGAGATTTTTCTATTGCTCAATCCTGGTAACTTGGAGATAAAATACGAACTTGATGATGACTATCCATATTGGTCAGTTGTATTATGTATTTACTTGTATATAAGTTCAACTAGTTTAATGACATTTTATTCAATTCCGTTGAATTTGAGGCATTCTGATATTTGTTATGTGGATAAAATACTTTCTATTGTGTGTAAAAGAGAAATTATCGTGTGTAATAGTGGAATTAAAAAACTTTTTATAATTTTGTTTGATCTGCCACGTTACACATACATTATTAAACTGATAACCTGGATATAATCAGATTAGATCCGAAATTAAACATGTTATTTAGTGTAGTAAGACACTAAATGAATTTAATGTCCGGATTTATACTTTATTAAAGAACCCTTTTATGTAATATTTTAACCTATGAACATGATTATTGAGATCAAACTTGCTTAAAACAATAGCAAAGATCAGAAGAGTGTTTATTGAGTTAAGTGAACTGATGTTCAGTTCCGAACCCCGAACAGAATCGAATTTTATATGTACGATCCGTTTTTAATATATTTTTTATATTAAACAATCATTTGAAGCCTCATATAAACGATAGATTTTGATATCATTAAATTTAATTAAGTTCTTATTATTTAATAAATTAACAACAATAAATTACTTGTAGTTTACTTCTAGAAAAGCAAACGTTGTGACTATTTACATGTCAAAGAATATAATAATAATAATCACTTTGTAATAATAATTATGAAGTGCCAATAAAGAACCTTATTGGTATCGAGAGTAAACATTTTATAGATGCAATAAAATAATGCTGTATTTGTGACATTATACGACAGCTTTTTATTGGTGCCCTTATCTTTATTTTTCACCCATTACAATATCAATATAAAATAGCCGCTTCACTCTTTTTCCATATAATAGTAGACATGCAATACAGGTTTCTTCTGCATTTTCAACTCGAATTCGAGTGGCGAAACTCAACGCCGCGTTATATATTTTGTTAGATGGGAAAAATAACAATATTCTTAAATTTAAAGGCGTATAATTTTTTTTACGTAGGACGACCTCTTGGAAACTGTCCAAGCGCTCTGACCAACTAAGCCATATGTTTTAACGTAGCCAAGTTACGTCGAAATTCTTATACGCTTGTTACAACTTAATAATGATTTTTTTATATAATATTTCCTTCCTAAGTGTAAGCTAACGACAACCCTTAGGCACCGCGTTCACCGAAGACCACCCACTGCGGCCCTGTACCGGCAATTCTTGCGCAACATCAGCCCACACCGAATTTTTTTTTTCCAATAACTCTGTGTCTTATTGTTTAAGTTCCCACATAATGTTAATTGATCATTTGTATTTTATTACTCACTCTGTGTTGCCACTTCAACACATGGAGTCACATTTAGTTTTAATTAATTTCAGAATTAAAATAAATTCAGTTTAAAGTAAATTCGTCAAGTTTTTATTGAGTCATTCGGCTGCGAACAACGTAATTTATAAAATAACACTTTAATAACAGTAAAAACAATAATCTTGTTATATATATATTTTTTTTCACCTTAATAACGTTATTAAATTCTGAGTTATAATAATTCTGAGTTATATAAATATATATATAATCAGATTAGGAATTATAAAATTACTTGCAGTTCTCTCGACACTTATAACGACAGAACAACCGAGTAAATATCAAAAGTTCTTCCTTCGTATAACGATTCAAAGCAAAAGCTTCTACCGCAAGATGTATAAATTAATAATTTAAAACAAGAAAAGCGAACGACGCCTGAAGTATTTTATCCTTTATTATAAAGTGTCAAAGTACTTACATAAAGTGGCTTTCCCTGATAGTATACTGGGAAAGTAGACGTTCCAGTAGTGTCTTGAATATGGGAATAATGAGATGAGTATCGTCACGTTCCAATTTATTTATAACTATCTTATTGTTTTAACAATACACTGTATATATTGTTTAAGTTAAACTCAAATGAATTACTTTTTACATGTGAAATTTGTACAAAAATGAAAATTTAAATTATATGTACTTATTTATTCGTAGACAATTAAAAAAAATGTATCTTTAATTACCTATTATGCATAATTAAAGGACACCTGAATATTTTATATTAAAATCAGCTTCGTACTAAGGAACCCTCCACCAAAACCGTGGAGCAGCGGTGCAGTCTCTGACTGCCAAAATTCTATGGGGTGGGTTACGTTTGATTTCACAATGCATGAGCTTAAGCTTAAATCGAAAAGAAAGCGGCAAATGAAGTGTCTGGACACTTAAACATAGTTTTTTTTTCATACATCGTCAAACTGTGAAACAAAAATATGATCATTGCTTATATTTTTTATACAATGGTATACTATGATAAAATATAATGAGATTAATAAGTATCTAGTAGTCTCCTCGCTCTGCGTTCTATATTCTACATTGCTTTAAGTCTTAAGTTCTCAACAATTATAAAGTTAACTTGCCGTTGAAAGTTATTAAATTAACAAAGCGTGAAACGTACCTGTCCGTTTTACAGGCGTCGTAAATTGAAAGGAACGACTATAAATAAATACCTATATATTAGGGCCTTTTATTTAACTATAAAAGTAAAAGCTATTTAATGTTCTTAGTATTTTTACGTCGTCAAATTTGTAATTTTAAATCGACGCGGGTTCCGCCCAATTTTCAAAATTTTGCGAGTTAAGTGACGGAACTCAATGGCACGCTTTGTCTTGTAATTTAATTATGTTATTCAATATTTTACTTTAGGTGGGTCGCCTTTGTTACTGTAAAAACTCTATTCTTTATCCGTGTATTTTAGTATCAAATTCTTAGTTTTGCCTCCTATATTGTCTTTTATTTTGTAAACTTTCATTTGTAACAGTAGTCACAAGTAAGGCTAAAGGTAGATAAAATAAAATTACTTCATATATAAGACGGTTGTACCATCTTATTTCTAGATTATATTTTTATAATTATAAAATTCGTTTACTTATACTAAAACCTAATACCCTTTTAGAGCAACGTACTTTCTAATTCAGAAAGGAAATGAGTTCGCGTCGGGATTTCCATACGTAATCTCCAACAAGAGCTTTTTAATTAAACTATTGTTGTTATATATACTTACAACAGAATTCTATATTGGAAAACGAGATTCTGATTTGTTCAGTAAAAACCTTCGCTTGCACGTTTTTTGTACATATTATTTTTCTTTTTTTAGCTTCATGATATATTCCTATATATCCCTCACATGGCAGGGTAGGCAGAGGGAACTTAGGAACCTAGTGTTAAGATACTCCCTTCAATTCCCCAGCTTCCGCCAGATTTGATATTGCATGTTGAGTGGCGAAACACAACGCCGCGTTTTGCTTCGTTACCAGTACGAATAAATTAAAACATTATATATTTATTTTGAAAATATTAAATATTTCATTTCCTCGAGTGGTGATTGTATCCACAACTGCGTTCACAGTTACTCGCATATGCCCTTGCCTCACGACAGGCCTTATTGATTATGTATAGGTATAAATGTAAATATGTATGTAAGTATATCTTTTAAATAATCACTAAATATAATAAAATTGTAAAAGACTTAAATTCTTTGCATTGAGTATTAACTAAAATAAATATATCTAGAAATGGCTCTTTATAGAAATAACAGAAGCCAAAAATATAATTTTTGTAATGTTTGTCTATGTTTGATTGGTGTTCGCTTTTCACGCAAAAAATAATCTGCAGATTATATATATAAAAATAACTATATAATAATCTATAGTACAAGGCAAAACGCGGCGTTGAGTTCCTCCACTCTACACGCAATGCCTCAATTAGGGCGGAAAGTGGGGAACGGTAGTGGAACGGAGTGTCTTAACACTAGGTTCCCAAGTTCCCTCTGCCTACTCTGCCATGTGCGTGATACGGCATAAAGCTAAGTGAGTGAGGGAGAATAGATATTACAAGTACATATATTACTTGTTATTTGTTATATAGCCATTAATCCTGTCCTGTTCTAGTACCTACCTTAAGCAAGGCCTGAATGTGATGTGAAACCCTATTGATATTATAGCGTCCATTGCATCGTAAATACCAAAACAACTGTAAGCAACAACAGAAACAATTTGTAACAAGTATATAAGAAATTCTAATAAAATAATAAATTCTAATAAAGAATATTCTAATTCTAATAAAATAAAATATTGCTTGGTAGGTAGAAGAGACGCGGCTTCAAATCCGGCTACGTTCAAAATTTTTATACATTTTCTGGGTATTGTTTTATTTCATCAGTACTTTCTTTTGACGTTAGAAAATAAAAGATATAGGTTATTCACCAAAAATATACTGCTAACTATGTATTTTTGGTCTTCGTGGCGCAGAGGCAGGATCGTGCCTCTGTTAAGGCAACGGTTGTTGGTTCGATACTCATATGAAATAAATTATCGCATACTACTCGCATTCAGTTGCACCTACTTTGCCTGATGCAAAATAAATACGAGTGACTTTATTCGATGATAGCGAGAAATGACAAATGAAGACCGAAAAGCAGTTGAATCCTTGACCTCCACTAAGTCACTGCACTATAGATGTAAGTTCAGTTTTAACACAAAGAAATATCGATATTTAAATTTTTCATATGTTTTTTTCATTTTATTTAAATCAACCAGAACATGAGCCATATTAATATTAAATTTTAAAATTTTAAAAAGCGTATAAAATTTTTGAACGAAGCAGGATTTGAACCCGCGCCTCTGCTTCGTTCAAAAATTTTATACGCTTTTTAAAATTTTAAAATTTAAGTTTAGTATTTTCTGTCCTAAGTGTGGAATAACACTTTAAAACATAGTAAAAATAGTAAAACATATTAATAATTAAGAAATGTAGCTGAAGTAGGTAATAATTCTGCTTGCCCACTTTCATGCATAAATATAGATAAATATTTATACAAACACTCAAGATCGTACTTATAAAAAATAATAAACTTGAGGCCTGTCGTGGTGCAGCGGAACAACGGGCACAAGTAGGATGGTGGCTTCAATCCCTGCTCAAAGAAATGTAATATTTATCATTTTTAATGTTCCCTCTGCCTACCCTGCTATGTGCAAAACAAAGTATGAAGCTAAAAGAAACTGTCAGCTCATCATATACTTCATAAGAAAGAATTTATAAAGATGGAAAGTCAAATCGATTAATTTCATGTACGTACAATATTCATAGTAAATAAGCTTTTCATCAAATAATATTTCTTTCATTCGTCCAAATGAACACCTCATATGTTACGATTGTCGCAATATATCAAAGTTATTGGAATATCGCCGACATTCGTATAAGATGTAACAAAAAAAGCAATTTTATTCTGCGGCTTCAAATATATCGACATTAGTCGTTCATTTGGATTGTACATATATTAACATAATATATGCGGCAGACGAAGATAAATAGGTACAAATTACTAAAAGGAAGAACAAAAATTCTTATTCGTTCAAAAAAATTATTTTGAATAAAATGTTACAACTTATTTATGTATTTATATTTATTTTCTAAATAAGTATTTTTTTGTTTTTACTAAATATGTATTAGGTCAGCGGGATATTTAGTAAGGTTTAGCTGCATTGCTAGGGTCTTGTTATCTCTCTCAGTTCCACATCAGATATTCGGACTTTATCTGATAAATAAATCAAAAGGCTAAATCTTAATTATTCTAAAGATAAATGGTAAAATTTTAGTTAATTATTCTAATATTTTTTTGTGTGAAAAGCGAACATCGAACAGACAGACAGACAAATAACACAAAGATTATATTTTTTAAGAGTCTCACCGAGATATATTCATTTAGTTAATACTCAGTGCAATTCACATATTAATTCTAGGAATTCACATATTTTTTCCCTTTTTATTATTTTATACTTACATACGTGTTTGTATTTATATACATAAACAATGAGACCTGTTGTGGCGCAGGCGCACAAGCGTGTGACTGCAATTGATGGGTTGTGGGTTCGATCCCCACTCGAGGAGATGAAATATTTTCTATTTAAATATTTCATGTTTTTATTTCTTCGCTCTGGTAAGAAGACAAAGCGCGGCGTTGACTATCGCTACTCAACATGCAATAACCCAAATTCGGCGGAAATTGGAGAACGGACCACAGAGTCTTAACACTAGGTTCCCAAGTTTCCTCTGCCTACCCTGCCATGTGAGAGATATGTAGGGATATAGCGTGAAGTTTTTAACTGAACAAGTCAGAATCTCGTTTTCCAATAGAGAAGTTCTGCAGTGTAGTTACAGTACAACAACAACGGTTTAATTAAAAACTCTTGTTGGAGATTACGCATAGAAATCCCGACGCAAATTCATTTTCTTTCTAAATTAGAAAGTATGTTGCTCTAAAAGGGTATTAGATTTCAATAAAGGGAGATGGATTTTTAAATTATAAAAATAGAAGCTAGAAACAGGATGACTGTAGCATGTGCACCAATTTTATTCTACCTTTAACCATATTTCACGGTACTTATGAGTAATGTTACAAATGAAAGTTTAGAAACTAAAAGACAATATGAAGGTAGAAATAAGAAGATTTTGAAACAAAAATAGACGTATAGTATATAATAGGAGTTAGGGAGAATTATATGGGCCGGAAAGGAAACCAACATAAAGTAAAGTACTTATTATTATGCTTGAATTATGAGGTTGGAAATTATTTTCATTTGATCGTATTCTATCATTTATCTCGCAATATCTTAAAAAAATGGGGGAACGTGTAAACGCAGTGTTTGGTTATAAATCTAAATAAATTAAGAATAAGATACTTTGTATTTAAACAAGGTTGTCTTGCCTTGTCTGCTAAATGATACCACATGAAATTAAAACCACAAATTTGGTGAGGTAAGAGTTAAAAGTACTAAGAACATTAAATAAATTTCACTTTTTTTTTTCAGCTTCACGCTATATCCCGCACTAGGCAGGGTAGGCAGAGGGAAAGGAAGTGAAACCTAGTGTTTTGACACTCCGTTTCACTTCCGTTCCCCACTTTCCGCCGAATTTGAGGCATTGCGTGTTGAGTGGCGGAACTCAGCGCCGCGCTTTGCCTTATTACCAGAGCGAAGAAATGAAACATTAAATATTCAAATTGAAAATATTAAATATTTCATTTCCTCGACTGGGGATCGAACCCAGAACCTGTCGGTTACAGTCACACTCTTGTGCCGCTGCGCCACGGCAGGCCTCATTTCACTTTTATAATAAAATAAAAGGTCCTCATATATTTTTATAGTTGTTCCTTCAAATTTACGACGCCTGTAAAACGGACAGGTACGTTTCACGCATTATTAATTTGATATCTTAAACGGCAACTTAACTTAATAATTGCGGAGAACTTAAGACCCAAAGCAATCTAAAAAGCAGAGCTTTAGACTACTAGAGAATTAGTATTTTTATTTTCTCATTTGATATCATTGTATAAAAATCATAAAGAATTTATTACATTTTTGTTTCATAATCACGTTGTTTTGATGATGTAGAGAATTTTTGATTGTTATAAAGTATAGTATAAAATGTAGTGTCAAACACTTCGTTGGGCGTTTTCGATTCAATCACGAACTTTTTGGCAGACCCGCAGCCATCGCGTTTTAGTATTCAGACACTACACCACTGCTCTGCATTGTCCTGAATTGATGCTTTTAGGGTTCCGTAGTACGAAACTGAAATTAATATCAAACATTCAGGTCTACTTAAATTACTCGTATACGTAATAATTAATGACACAATATGATTTTTTAAATTGTCTAGAAAATAGGTACATTTACTTTATATTTTTATTTTTGTATAAATTTCATATAGTTTTATATGCACTTTACTCGAAGGTTACTTAAATATTATATAAAGTATATTGTTAGAAACAAAAATATACTTTAATAAATTTAAACGTAACGTATATACGTATATTCGCTTATCTCACTATACTCATCTTTAAGTCACTACGGAAACATCTACATTCTCAGTCTACTATGAGGGAAATGTCACTTTTTATGGAAGTACAGTAACATTTTGTAATAAAGAAAGGTAAATTTCTCCAGACGTCGTTCGCTTTGCTTGTTTTAAATTATTCATTATACATATTGCGGTAGAAGCTTTTGCTTTGAATCGTAATGCGAAGGCAGAAAATCTGATATTTACTCAGTTTTTCTGTTGTTATAAGTGCCAAAAGAATTGCCAGTAACTTAAAAATTTCTAACCTGATAGAGAATTTTAAAAAATATATATAATAAAATTATTGTTCTTTTTCCCCTCTGATAACACATAACGGCGCTGAGGTTCGCCACTCGACACTCTATTTCTTAAAAATTGAATTGAAACTACGCATATTCCTGTTAACTGGTGATTAGTATCTCGTGATACTTTGATAGTAACAGGTATCGACGATAGTAACGAATATTTTAAAATAACTGTTCAAATTATAACTTTGAGAATAACAGCAAAAACAGCATAAACGTCAAAATTAAAACACGTAATGTTTTAATTTTGACGTCGGTAAGTATTAGTTTATACAAAAGAAGTGAAGTGAAATTAAAACTATATTCAAATTCTTTTGATCTACAATTATTTGAATCTTAACAAGTGTAATTTTTACAGTTTGAATTAAGAATAGATATTTTATATGAGCATAGACAATAAATACAAACATCAACTTTTTCTTCACTAATCCGTGTATGGCCACATAAAAAATTAGATTATTTTTTTACACGTCTCACAATTAAAAAGAAAAAAATAATAATATGTAGGTTATAATAAATTCCGTTCATTTTAAACGTTTCAATCATAATTTGTACATAAGTAGGATCCTTATTTTTAATTAACGTACTACAATAATACAACTTCTTATATAAATCTTTTCTTATATAAGAAATCTTAAATAAATTCCTGTTGGCAAATACGAAACCTTGTTAAAAGGAACGGAAAATACGAATTCATTTAAGCTAAATACACACACACAAAAGATATTCTTTGTTCTAGTCATTTTCACAATCTCATTTAGATTGAGATCATTTTAGTAAGACCAAGATTTGTTCAGTCAGGCTGTTAAATATTTATAGTAATAATAGTGCTCAGTGCTTTACCGTAGGTATAGGCATTTAAGTCGGTTAAGAGTGAGTCAAATTCGTCCACCAAGGGTTCCGTACTTATTTCAGGAGGTAAATTTTTGTGATGTATATAATTATGATTTTGAGTAAGTCCTGTTTTATTTCACCTCTCGAAAGAATAGTTAAGCCTTTATCGGATCACTTTGTTGTTTGTCTGTTAAGACCCTTTTTTCAAGAAACAAATTCGTATATGTGAGCTAGCGAAATCTGAACGCAGGTACAGTGGATTGAATACAGGTACGGTCGATGAATATCTAACAGAAAAATATTTTTATCAGTCTAAACCAGTAGCGTAGCTTATCAGAATACGTGTTTCTTTTTTTAATATGAGTACACATAATAACTACCATTGATACACGTATCGTATTGAACCATTGAATGTTTACAAATCTTACCATGTAGGTCGCGACGACTCTTGCTGTCCCGTTTTTAAACCTTTTAATGAATTCTAAAATACCTATTGTATTGACATATTGTAAAAAACAAGGTTCATCTGTATAAAAGTAGAGATTAGCGATAAATGACCTCTATGATGGCTTCAGTGCTATTTACTTCCAAATTTCCGCAACCTTAAAATAACCTTAAAAACCTCAACTATGCTTATATTTTTAAAATAATTATGACAATAATTTGATCACTGTTAAACAATAGTTTGATCACAATTGAAACAGTCGACTATCAAAGAAGTTTATACTAAATTTCAAAAAGATGTTTATCTTCTGGGCTGCATAAATTATTTTAAATTAACTTTTGACCAAGAGTTTTACTATAAGGGTGAAATTAAAAACATAGTGCCACAGCGTCTGACTACAAACCCAAAGGTTCTGGATCATGGAAACCTACAAAAAGCGCGTCTCCTCTCACTTTAAACGCTGGCAACGTGTCTGTAGCTACTCTGGTGTTACACGGAGCCAGGGGTGGCGGTGATTATTCATGATCATCATGACCCGTACGCTCGTTTACTTTGCCATTTTCATAAGAAAAAAACACGTTGTGCTGCTGCATCACGGCATTGTCTAATTCGTTTTATAATACTTGACACGCAGATTTGTTGAAATCTAATAGAGTTGGGCATAAACATGTTACGGTAAGCTTTTATTCACTGCATAAAAAAAACCTTTTTTCGATTGTATTATTGACGGGGAACATAATATCTTAAAATTTTGTTCTCTACTTTCAGTTTGAATTTAGGACATTGCATTTTTAGCCAAAATATTTTTACTAGTTCACTCCGCTTGAAATGAACTCAAATTACCACATTCACAGGCTCTATCTTACTGCACCTCAATAGTTTCTGTTATAAACATATTCAATCTAATAATAGAAATGTTATTTTTTTCTCTATTACTTTAAAGTCGAGCCTCTAATTGTAATAAAGTGTTGAAGAAAGTAATTTATCAAGTTATTTGTAATTTTTTCCTATATGATATCAGAGAAAGTAAAAAATATATAAGTATATTTTTTATAGTAAAAATATTTCAGCGTTGTTTAAGACTACTTACTGGAGCTGACTGTATAATATTCGCCGCTGTATCATACTACATAATAAGGGAGTAATATCGTTCGGGGTACTTCGGAAGAAAACACCATCAGAAACTGTCATGTTTCCTTTAGAATTTACTACAATAGGAGCCTTGGAAAGGGTAAGTTATATCCATGTTTGCGTAGGAACTGGACGTCCACATACAGATTTTCTAATTTAGAAATTTATTAACAAAAAATATATGTGATACGCTTAAAATTTATTAAACCCAATAAGTGCCTAAACACTTTATAATTGAATGAATTTATTTTTTATCTATTATGGCCTGCCGTGGCGCAGCGGTACAAGCGTGTGACTGTAACTGACAGGTTGTGGGTTCGATTCCCACTCGAGGAAATGAAACATTTAATATTTTCAATTTGAATATTTAATGTTTTTATTTCTTCGCTCTGGTACAAGGCAAAACGCGGCGTTGATTTCCGCCACTCAACACGCAATGCCTCAAATTCGGCGGAAAGTGGGGAACGGAAGTGGAACGGAGTGTCCTAATCTAGGGACCTAGTCCCTAAGATCCCTCTACCTACCCTGCTATGTGCAGGACACAGCGTGAAGCTCGGTATTTTAATATACTCATAATCAACCTAAAAATGTATAGCATTAAATTAGATATAAAATTATGTTTAATTTAATTATTTATAATAAATTATGGAAAATCTCCTTTTATGTACAAACTTTCTTATATAAGTAAAAAAAAAATGCCTTATTTGATTATATTTTATACATTTTGTAAATTAATATTTTATAAGTTATATATTACAAAGACGCTTAAACCACTTTCTTCTATTCATAAACATAACGTTTATGAATACATCGATATCTACAGAAAGCCATAACAATTCAGAATTTCTGATATCAATTTAACACATAATACAATACTCGTCTACAATTATGAGGATTACAACATGCTACATGCGTGGGCTCTTGCAATCTCAACTTTAGATCAATTTCATACATTCTGATAAAGTTCATGTAACTTCCTGGGAACTTTGCTTTAATATCAATATACGTACAAATGGAGATAAACAAACCTATCTAAACCTATATGAAGGAATCGTTTGTATAAGTTGACTTCTTAATGGCTCAGTTGATAGTTATGTGATATATACTAGAATCATAAAAACATTTTTTTTGCTTTACTTTATCATGCATAGCAGTCAACGTTAGTTAGTGGTGAAACGTTTTGTCAAAGCAAGAAATAACAGCAATTAATAAATAATCGGAAATTTAACCAACACCCATTGCGTTTACCAGTCATATTTTATTATACTACGACGATGACGTCTGTACAAATAACTATACGTATATATTACTTTATAAGCTATTACAAGAAAACTTAATTACACTTATTTCAGGTGGAGGGTCACATACGGGTTCTCTATGGATTTTACGTTGAAGGTGCCTTCTTGTCTGTATTCTTGCCACATTACGACGACACAGCAATTCTAACTAGTGTATCGAAGACTTCCAGATTATTTAAATCCGGCTCATGTACCGATTGTATAAATATAAGCAGAGAAAGAGTATAAAAATTATAAATTTCTTTTATTAAATTTATTTAATAAAACAGTACTTATTTAATATTTTTATTAAAAAATGCTCTACTTAAGAAAAAAATAAACATTTACATAAAATGTTACTCCAAAGTGATGACTAGTAGTAATCACATTTTTTCAGGAAACCAGTCGGTAGACATTCAATATAATAAGCCACATTATAATGTTACAAATTGGTGCGAATTGTTTAAACTAGAAGCTGTTTTAACAACGGCTTCTCTGTATTCATCGGTAGGAAAGAAGCTTGAAGAATAAAAAATATTTTGATATTCTAAATCATTTAAAAACTGATGTTGAGAACGGTTGATCAAGTCAAATTAACTGACAAATGTTGAGAACTCACGTCGATATGTCTTCGTCAAAAGGAAAATATGTCAAAGGCCAATTTGCAAAAATTACATAAATGAAATTTGCGTACACGTCAATGAAACTCACAAATCCCTACTCAGAATTTTCTTCAAGTGTACCATTTCTTATTTAGAGATAAAATATATGTTTATATATATGAAGCAAATATTTACAATGAGAAATTCTAATCCGTTACATAGCTTTTCAATAAAAAAAAATAAAGATTTCGTAATTACTCGAATTAGAATATTAGGACCTGTCACAGTGTCTTCGCTCTGGTGACCGATTCAAACTCGACAGAAAATGAGAATTAGAACGGAGTGTCTTAACACTAAATTCCCTTCTGTCATATGCACGAAACATGGTTTGTTTTTTTTTTCTGTTATTTTTGTTAAGGTTTACATTTTATTTCAAACGGTATAACCAGAGACAACGGAGCGTCAAACGCATCAATACTTGCATGCCTGTTTTGCTACTTCCATTGTCGTAAATTCACTCATATACTCCGAAAAGTTCTCATGCTTTCTACGTAAATATCCTCCAGCATCGATACCTCCCCTCGCAATTGAGGCCTCCTGTCTCTTAACACTTACATTTGCCTCACAAATCTTGTTCGCCACTTTGACATCATTCATACTCTTGAAGTACTTAATAAGCTCAGAGGCTTATACACGTTTTTCATTTTCAATGTAAAATTGTCACTAGTGTCAGCCTTTAATGGTAGCTTTATTTTCGTTTGTATATATCTCAGATTATAGTACCGATGCTTAATATGATGCCATCAATTCTGTACTAATATTATTTAAAACTTCTGCTGATATACAGTTTTTTTACAAAAAAAAAAATTCTAATACTCTTCAAAGAAATAATATTCTTATTTATAAGTCTTTTAAGCTTGTTTTTTACAAATAAAAGCAAGCATATTTTTATTGACATTTCTTACAGACAAAGCTATATGTTGAAAAGTTTCACAGTAATGTTGAAACTTTTTAATGTCGAGCTTTCGGTTCACTCGACCAACGGTATTTGTCTAACAGGCACGGTAAGACACCAAATAAAATGAAATAAAAGTATTTTTACTATTTTGTGACATTGATCATTCGATATCCATAATTAGGATTCGGTATCCATAATTAGGAAAGAAAAATACTTAAGTTAGTTTTCTACCCAAACTCACTACCACCAGTTTTGAACAGACTAAAGGAATCGTAATAAAATTAGATGCAACATAACAAAATATTACTCTTAAAGTTAATATCTGAACGGAAAAATAAGTGAACCCCGAAAAATCTCTCACCTCTCGGGACAAGACGGCGTAATAAATCAAAACAGACGATGAGACTGACGTCGAAGCTTCTTTGAGTTCACAAAGCTCGCTTCAGACAGAAAATCCATAGTTTAAAGATTGATTAATTCACCAATAACTTTTATATTTCTACAGTATTAAATATAGATATATTTTCAAATGGCCTGTTAGCCTGGTTATCTTAAATTCAGACTATCGAATGATCAATGTCACAATTATGTAATTAACCATAAGTAAAATTGTAATATAGAGAAAATATAACAATTTAATAAATAGTATTAAGATAGATATTTAAACTTTTTGTAAAATGTTAAAGTATATAAAACGTAAATATGTAAATATTTTAAAGTTTATATGTACATCTATAAAGTGAGTGGTAAGAGAGGGGAGGAGGAGACCTCTGCTGATCTCTGAAAACATGATATCTATGATACTCGAGGAAGGTCACGTAAAAACGTGAGTACCCCCCGGCAGGATATGTTGGAAGAGGCTGATCACAGTGGAC
This sequence comes from Eueides isabella, assembly GCA_019049475.1. Classification (NCBI taxonomy): domain Eukaryota; kingdom Metazoa; phylum Arthropoda; class Insecta; order Lepidoptera; family Nymphalidae; genus Eueides; species Eueides isabella. The sequence continues at coordinate 5,732,981 of CM032408.1, read as the reverse complement.
GAGGCGAAAGAGGTATGCCGAGACCCTAGCGTTTGGCGCTCCGTTCTCTCTACCTACCCCGCTAGGGATAGCACGTGAAGCTAAGTTAAGTTAAGATATTTTAACAACGTAGTTTAGGCTGTAGGAACGTTTTAAAAGTGATTATAGTTTTTTTACAATGTTAACAATTACTAAATACTTTTAATACTATATCATTTACTGTTTAAATGACAAAAGTTAAACATAAAACCCATTATTAGTACAAATGGTCTGCAATGGAGACGGGAAAATCTAACTTTCAATAGAACTGGAGAAACTCAAAGAATCCGCGACATTAGAGGTGGTAATATCTGGACTATTTCGTATTCAATTAGCAAGAATTCACTAAAGCCCTACTATTTGTTACTTTTGTATATTTATGTGAGATATTATATAAATATATTTAGATAATGCAATACAAATATACCGATAAGATTAGAACGATAAAATTAGAAAAGAACCGATAATATTATAAAGAAACATGAGAAAATTAAACATATTAAGAATAATTGCTATAACAATAATTTCTGTTCAAATTTTTATCTTTTTATTTCTATAATGAGGTCGATGTCGTGTAGCATGAGCACAAGTGTGCGTCTGGAAACGAGACAGGTTTGGAGTTCGATCCCTACTCGAGGAAATGAAATATTAAAGATTTTTATTTCTTGCTCTGGTTACAAGGCAAAATGCGGCGTTGAGTGCCGTTGCTTTCGCATACGTATTTCCTCAAATACCTCGAACTTCCCTGACATGTGCGGAGTACAAATTAAAGCTGAAAAAATAAACAAAAAAGTAATATTATAAAAAAAAAACTTGCTAAAAACGGCATGGTCTTATACTTGATGAACTATTTATGATTGCAATATTTTTTTATTTTCCCGCGCTACTAAACGTACCACGACGCTAATTGTCTTAATTTTAATTTTATGTAAGAAATAGGGAACTAAGTGTTTTGACACTGCGCTCTGTTTTTACATGGTATAATATGCGGAAGATCTCTTTATCTCATACAATTTCCAAAACATAACGTCTAATATATATAGCTTTACGCTGAATCGCGCACATAGCTAGCTATTTTAGGCAGTCATTACAATCATTTCAAAACTCCTTACGTCATTTGTAAAATAAATATTTATGTGTAACAATTCATAGAGAACATTTAGTACTTCAAGCGTTGGTATTTATTTCGTGCTTTTATTTCTACAAATTCATTTTCTTATAACTAAACTTGATACAGAAAGTCTTTCCTTTTTCAATATGATAAATGTGAAATTAATCATTCGTTCAGTCCATTTTACATATCAACGATTCTTGATACAATATTACGCTTCAGTAAATTGATGTATGATCATGACAAATGGGTTTTTGGAACTTATTATTATTTCAATTTTATAGGGATATTTTGTCGTAAAGCGCTTCTAACGAAAGTTGTCGATTCAATTTCCACAAGAAACATATTACATAAGTAAGAGTAATATTATATGTATAGGTCTAATATGATTTCATCTCATCTGTATATGTTGCTAATAAAATGACGTTTGAAATGTTAGGTAAAGCCTGCTATAAATTTCCTTTGCTTTATAAATCATAATTTTCCACAAGCCAAGACAAGTTATCCTCAAGCATTACATAATAACATAACGCAATATGCCTACTATGTAAATTAGGCGGCTTCTCAATTATCTTGTTCACTTTCGTAAATTATATGATATATGACATTGATATATATTATATGATATACATTAAATAATGAACGCATTTTTTATTTTACAGTAAATTATGTACGTACTTACATTATATTTAAATTAAAATTTTACTTTTTATTTTATTTAATGAATCGTAAAAATAGAAGATATAATTGGATGTTCAGACCGTAAAAAATAAAGCGTGACATTGAGTACCGGCACTCAACATGCAATCTCTTCCAAAATTGAGCGTTCATTTTATATTCTCTTTACGTACTCCGTGCACAAAAAAAACAAGACTTCCATACCAATTTGAAATATTCAGCAGGAAATAGAATATAAAATGTTGATAAACTCAAGTATGTACTTCAAAGCCCTTAAATAAAGAGAAAAAAAGCATGCACTCATTCTGTATTAATTGAACTACAATTGTAAGTTTGTAATAATATATAAACATATACAAAAATTCAACGGTGCCTTAGAAGTTTAAGAAATATACCTATATTCAACAAGAAGTAAAATATAAAAAGTTGTCAAACTCAAGTATTCACTTTGAAGCTCTTAAATAAGGAAAAAAGTCTATATAGTATGCACTCTGTATGAATTCAACTATAATTTTTAAAAATAGGTATTACTGTACTTTAGGATCCAAATTACAGTTTAACAACTTACAACTACTGTTGATACTCGTTTTACAAACAAATTAGTAACACAATTTAAATAATACCAAAGATGAAACGATTATCATTTAAAAGTCATTTTTGTTCTGTTTCCCTCTTTCCACCGAATTAATAGCCTTATATTTACTTTGTGAATAAATAGGCTTATTTTATATTCATTTTTATTGAAGACTGCCACTTCAACTGTTTCGTCAAATTATTCCAAATCTCCAAGGTAAATCTGACCACAAGTAGGATGGGTTACATTAAAACAAAAAACAAAATGTTCGCTTTTTATTAATCTATATCTTTTTTTAAATCCCAGCCAGTAGTTTCTAATAAAAATGTTCAATTAAAAAAGCTTTACAATATTAAACAGATAAAGGTGGAATTCATTTGTGAATAAAATTTTCTACGCGTCGAAAGACTTACAAATAACTCCTTATTTCTAAACTCAAATTGATATCTTAAGAGCCCAAAGAAAAATATATTAATTGAAAACAAATACATAAACACAAATTTAAAAGAAAAAACAGAATAATAAAATTTAATAAGTGACCGTTCTTGAAATTCTCACCTTGACACCACTTCACAATACAATACCGAAGGAAAGCAAAGAAAAGTAAACAAGTAAACATCTTTAATATTTTATTACTTATAATTAATATTTTTTAAAGTGGACGATCAATTAGATAAATATGTTTTCTATAATATTAACTGTTTTAAGATATTTCAATAATGTAATTCAATAATGTAATTAAGGCCTGTCGTGGCGCAGCCGCACAAGAGTGTGACTGTAACCGATAGGTTCTGGGTTCGATCCCCAGTCGAGGAAATGAAATATTTAATATTTTCAATTTAAATATTTAATGTTTCATTTCTTCGCTCTGGTAATAAGGCAAAGCGCGGCGTTGAGTTCCGCCACTCAACACGCAATGCCTCAAATTCGGCGGAAAGTGGGGAACAGAAGTGGAACGGAGTGTCATAACACTAGGTTCCACATCCGTTCCCTCTGCCTACCCTGCCTAGTGCGGGATACAGCGTGAAGCTGAGAAAATAATGTTTAAATAATCCCACTCCCCACTTTCCGCCGAATTTGAGTAACGAAGTGGCTCAACACTAGGTTCTTAAGTTTGCTCTGCCTTCTCTGCCATGTGCGAGATACAGTGTGCTTATAAATATAACATTGAATTGAATTAAAAAACTAAAATGTAATTTTTAATTAATCATGTTTTTCATCAAAATATTGGTATAAAACACAGTGAAAATAGTTTTTAAATTTTTATCTGCCGGCCTGTTCTCCGCAACAGCAAAACCGACTTTTACGGGACTCTCACTGGAAGCTATAGAAATCATGAACAACATATAGCCTATTTTTATCCCAAAATACTCGAAGGACTGACTAAAAACATTAGATTTATGTCACAAAACTAAGTCAAAATTGACGTTTAAGCAACAACATTATCCAACATATCTAATAAATCATTGATCTTCTGTTCCATCCCTCCTCTGACATTTCACATAGATTTATACTTCCGTTTTCCACTTCCCACCGTTACAGATATAGTATGGCGGTTACCGAAGCTGACAATTTACATGATTGCAGGGACGCCTTAGTGTGCATGGTCTTGAATGACGTTCTAACAATGCGTTCCGGTATGATGCAGTTCTGGATGGAGTTATAGCCCTCGAAAGGGCTGGTGGGTTTGCTGTAAGCAGGAATCACATCGTAGACCAAACATTACAAAAGTTGCTTCAAAAATATCTATTACACTTAACAATGTTTGAAAAAGTAAATTAAATTTCATTTTAATTTACTATAAATGGATAAATGAACTAGCCATTTTTCAAATTTTCTAAATGCAACGAAAAATCAAGGGAGAAAATAGATATCGTCACATTTCTTTTTATTCTTCAGTAATTTCTCTAAATTAATCTACTAAGAAAGTGTATAGATAAGAATGTATTTAGATATATCTTTATAGTCATGCATAACCTTAATATCCATCGTTGCGATGGGAGATTTTATTGCAAAGTTGAGGAAACGTGGCGACGACTTGAGAGTAGAGCAATTTGAACTTGGATAACGGAACGCCAAACGCTAAATGTGTGTACGTCGTTTTCAAGAAGAATGAGCGCCTTTATTTCGAACTCATCCTTTATGAAAATTTTATAGTAAAAGAAGACTTATATATGGGTTCCAAAGGTAAAGTCAAAGTGAGATATATGTACTTCCTGTATAAAAACAAAAGATAGACAAAGTTAATATAATATATTAGAGACTACCGACGAAACGCGGCTTTGTCCTCAATTCTGGTATAGCAAAATTATGTTATAGCAAAATTATGTATATATTATAATTATGTATTTATTATAGCCTATAAATTAATGCTTTATTCTGAGTCATAGGCACTTTTAAGTTTCAACTAAATTCAATAAGTAATTTTAGCGCGAAAGAGAAACTTACATCCATCCTCACATACTTTCACATTCACAATATATGTTTTTAATACTTGTTAGATGTTCAGTATTTTCTCTTACGAGTTGATTTCAAATCTACGATCAATGCATCTACAAAAACATGGCAATTACAAAATTCAAGCTTAGATAAAAATAACTTCACATTATAAATTCTCACGTCAGATTAAACCATTAATTTGTTTCATGTTACAAATGCTAGGCAGACAAACGTTTACAGTCTTTATTTTCATAGCAACAAAGTATAAAATGCTCTAAGCTATATAATTGAATACGTCGCTTCATAAGTAAGGATTTATGTTAAGTCCACTTCGGGATTGAATTACAGATTTATGTGTTTTAAACTTTAGTAATATTTATAATTTCATAAAACGAGGTAGAAAGAGTGAGAGATTTAATAATAATAATAATATTCCTTATTGTACACCCCAAATATATACATTCTTGCAGCATCCTACTTCGCGAACTATTTTTACAGATAGGTGAATCTTTCTCCTAACTTATGAAATTTCGACGGCGCGTGCTCTGCATTTTTGCATCATGAATACTTTCCGCCTGCGATTGCTCTCGTGTTTTTATTGCTCTTCTAGCTGAATATATCTTAGCTTGTCTTCTTTAAACGAACTTGTGATTTTTTTATTGACATGACAAGGATGGGCACCGGGGTCCGGCACTACCTAATGAGAAACATACACCGAAGCCACTACTTAACGCCGGTTTTAAATGGGGTGGTAATGATCCGGTCGAGTCGGCCCATGCGTGTTGCCATTGCAGACAACGTGACTCTACCACACGTACTTTAGTCGCCTCTGACGACACCATCAGTATCAGGGTCATCCTATTCTAAGCCGGAATCACCCAGTTAAGCTTGCTGTTGTTTTCTCAGTTCTGAGTGATTTTTTACCTCGCGAACTATTTTTACTGAAATTACAGATAAGTAAATCTTCCTCCTTACTTATGAACTATTGACGCCGCGTGCTCGGCATTTCTGCATTATGAACTCTTTCCGTCTGCAATTGCTTTGGTGCTTATATTTGTTTTCTAGCTACCTGTGGCTTAGCTTGGCTTTTTGAATGAACTTGTGCTTGAAGAAGAGTTTCAGTTACACTCAAAATACTTTGTCGCTGTGCTTGCTGTTGTTTTCTCAGCTACGCGTAAAGGTTTTGGGTAGATCTGACTTCCGCTTCCGAGTCATTTTTGAAGGCAAACACAGTAAAAATTAAAATTAGTGGTAAGATTTAAAATATGCAAGTGGGATCTAAGCATTTGAAATACTGCCCCGGTACAATGTGACTCTTTCTACAGGCTTTAAAAATTCTTTACAGATATTACTCAGTCTGCGTGCAAGTAGGAGCTGGCATACCGCCTTGGTTTGACATTAAATCAGGTGTTATTATAATGGCCTTGGTTTGACATTAAATCAGGTGTTAAACAAGGTTGCGCCATGTCAATTTGTATTTGGACAGCTGTCTTCATGGAGTGAGACAAAGTTACAGGGGAGTGAAAGTAGGTTCCTCGAATATAAATGGCCTGCTGTACGCAGATGATGCAGTGCTTGTTGCATCATCAGAAAGCCAGTTCCAGGCATTGGTTACCACTCTGGAAGAAGGGTGTGCAAATAATGGTCTAAGCCTGAATATGAATAAGACGAAGGTTCTGATATTTCAAAGAAATGAAGAATGGACAGAATGATGAAAGTGATAGATTAGTAAGCAGATAGTAGTATATCTGAGAAGACACACTCTAGCAGACACGGAATATACGAGACGGATGTGGAAAGGCGTATTGCTGCCGGTAACAGAATTAACGGTGCCTTAGCTGCATTGTTGAGATGGCGAAACGTCAGCATAGCGCGTTTTGCGTTTTGCTATTATACGGCAGCGAAACGTGGGTATTAGAGAAGAAGAATGTAAGAAAGATGAATATATATAGAGAAAATATAGAGAAGCGATTTCTTCTTCAGATATGCGTTTAGCTGATCGCATACCCAATGAAGAGATGTTGATGAATGTTACTAGCGTTAAAGTCACAGTGACAACGAAGAAGAACGTGCTCAGGTGGTTTGACCCCGTCGAGCGAATGAATGAAGAAAGAATGGCAAAAAAGATTCATGGAGGAAAAGTGAGTGGTGATCGACGCATGGACGAGGAGGGCATGTGTGAAGATGTTGATGACAGTGGACGAGGCGAAAAAGGTATGCTATGACTTCTCTCTGCCTACTCCACTAGGGATATCGCGTGAAGCTAAGTAAGTATCTACCCATAAAAATAACGCCTAACCTCACAAATTCAATAGTTTTATACAAAAATAACAGAAGAAAACAAAAATTACCCTCCATTTCTTGGTGGCGGCTACCTTGGATTTATAATCACGAATATATAATACACTCTTTTCACTCTTATTGTAGAGAAGAGTGTGTACCAAATATCTAATCAATCTGTTAAATAAAATTGTTTAATATAAAAACTATAAATATAGAAAAAAAAAAAACAACTGAAACAATAGTCAACTGGATTGGATATTGTCGTGACCGTCAGTAATACAATGTGACAGTATTACAGTATTCAAGGTGAGAATTTTATTTCTGGAATGCTACTTCTAAGAACCAAGAACGTGTACATATTTTCATAATAATTAGTATAATAGTTTCGGCGTGCCAGTGTAAAAAAACAAACTTACATTCACATTTATAATATTAGTAGTAATTATCAATTAAACTACTGACACTTAGTGCGTACTCATTTTTATCTTATTATTATTTATCATTTTCTTATCGAATTTATTAATTACAATATTATTTATATATTTGTATATAACTATTATTAGTTATTATCTTTACATTATAAATTTTTGCTTAGGACTAAGGTGAATTCTAGTTAGAGTTTTTTATCCGTATTAGGTATATTTATTACATTAATATAAATATAAATTGTTAATATAACTTAGTTTTGGTGGTGAGAAATTTTATACAAGGATAGGGGCATGACTGTTATAGTGGAAGAGATGACCACTGTGTTCCTATCTTTTAAAGCCATCTTTAAATTACTTATATTTACCGCGTCATCATCTTTGATTTTTTTTATAGTATCTGACGTCAACACTTTCGAGCCAGCTTTACTACCCCATCACTGGCTGTTCAGGGATTCATTCTCCTCCTGGGTAAACCTGAGTGTGCTTAAGATCTTTCGTCATATTTTCGGTTGCAGGGAAATGATAAAACCTTTCAGGATATTAAGAGGCTAAGACTGTCTATAGCTAAGAGTGTGATCAATGTCAAACAACTTTGATAGTATTTGAAAGAACTAGAAGATCCTTTCCAAAATTTGACAGTATTAGAAGATCTTTTTTTCAGACAAATAATGTTTGATACTACTTACTACTCCTTTCTTCTGAGTCAATTAACGAAAGTGAGAGAAATATTTTACACAGCCACACCCAGGTGATTTCAAACGCTGTACAATTATGCACAACGTTGGCTCTCGTCGCCAAGGCCGAACTTAACTGGGCGTAATAATTGATTGGTAATCCCAGACGCTAACTATCGTATTTATCAATTTACATACTTAAAAGTGGTTTCCGTATTATTATTTTTATTTCTAGGCATTACACACGTAAATAATTAATATAATATATAAATCCTAATTCTATTAGATAATCTCCACATAATTCACTAAATAAATTTATGTATAGTATTTATTCTTTTGATACAAAACTAAAATGTCTTGGTTTAGACGGTAGCGCCCACGAATTGTTTAAATCTTACCTCATAAATAGATTTCAAGTAGTCAAAATCGGCAGCGTTAATAGTACAAAGATTCCAATTACCTGTGGAATTCCACAAGGCTCAATATTAGGACCTTTGCTTTTCCTTGTATACATAAATAATATTCGTGAAATAGGTTTACATGGACACTTATCTTTATACGCGGATGATACATGTCTGTTTTACTTTGGTACCAATATACATGAAATTATTACAAATGCTCAAAAAGATCTAAATAAATTACTTGATTGGTTTCAATACTAATAATCTCCTTACAATTAATGTATCAAAAATTTGTTACGTAATTTTTAAATCAAAATTAAAAATAAATAATTTAATATTACAACAGAAAACTTGTGAAAAATATTTAGGTCTTAGAATGGATAGCAACTTGAAATGTTCAGATCGAACATATACGAAATAAATTTTCTTCCCTCACAGGCTTACTTCGACGAATCGCCCGGTGCATTCCACGTCGCTTACGTTATATTGTTTATAATTCTTTAGTAAAATCTAACCTGCTTTATTTGATAGAAATATGGGGAAACGCGGCGAAAACAAGATTAGCCGATATCCAAGTTTTACAAAACAAAATTATTAAAAGACTTTTTCATCATAACTTTTTAACTTCAAATTCGATTATAAATAAAGAAACCAATTTAATGACCCTAAAACAATTATATATTAATAGCACGTGCCTACTTGTTAAAAAAATATTAAGCAACTCGATCCATACTAACTTAGCCTTTGTAAAACTAAAATGTACAACAAAACGTTCTTTGCGGTCGCGGCGTGCGAGTTATTTACCTAAAACCAGGACGCAGATTGGAAAAAAAATATTTACCTATGAGGGGGCACGAATTTATAATAATTTACCAGCTACTTTAAAAACTGTAAGTTCATTTGATGCATTAAAAACACAGCTTTCTGAATACATATTTAAAAATTACCCACCTTAAAAAAAATAAGTAATAAATGCATCAAATAAGCAAATAAATAAATATATTATTTAGTGTTGAATAATGTATGATCGACATCTATGTATAGTTGAGAGTCGAAAATCATCGTTTCTACGAAAATGAAGTGGAAACTACATCCATCGCATTATAATGACCTAATTTTTATTTCGGACAATATTTTCTATAGGATCAACGAAAAATTTTACAAACACATTTTATTAAACAAACAAGCTTTTAAAGTGAGATATGAGAGAAAATACCTTGTATTAAATGCTAGAACGCAAGCTCACGTAAATTAAGTTACGTATTTCTTTTAAATTAAGTAATTTTTGACTGATTAATCGAATCGAGGTATTATTTCAAATGATAGACAAAACTTTAAGTAAGTCAAGCCCAATTCCCAATAGGGGAAAAATATTGAAATAATTTTAATTTCCCCTTGAATGATTCAACTTTGGTATGCAGGAATAAGTTTGATGCTGTTTTTTTCTAAGTAGTCATGTATGTGGCTTTTCGTGTATTTTTTATTTCTGATGCTGTTGAATATTTTTATTTTTATTTGTATTTTTTGGTTTATTAGCGCCATCTGTTTTCGTACCATGAATCTTTCAATTTATGAAGTCTTAATTTATTTAGTCATATGCAGATTATAGATATTTAACTCCAAATTTATAGCCGTAACAGACGACCGAACCAATACAGCGTGAAGGTAAAAAAATCTGATAAATAGCAACAATATATAGTACAATACCGATTATTTCTCCTCCTGGGTAAACGTTAGAGTGCTTAAGATCTTTCGGCACTGGTGTCTTCTTGGTATTATTCATAAAAAAGGAAATGTATTGTCTTCCTCGAAGAGTATATACCAGGATATATAAACGATACCAGGATATATAAAAATAATAATGGATTCATTTAGCAAAGATTGCAGTGCAATAATAAATAAATGTGAGTCATGTTCTGACATGGCGACGATCACTTTAAAAGGAATAGAGACTGGTGCCTGAACTAGGATACCCTGGGTTTCAAGTTGTCAGGTCATTCCCCCTTGTAACATCAAAACAAATTTATAATACCTTTGTAATTATACAATGTGTATTTGTGTCTACCTATGTGTGTTTGTGTCTATATGTGTTAGTGTGAGTGAGTGTGAGTGTATGTGAGCGTGTGTGTGCTATTATCGTAGCGCGATTTTCTCGGTCTATATTATTATTAAGTATTATAGCTGGTTCACGTCTACAATGCCTTTTATGCTTCCCACGATCCATGGTTACAGCTTCCAGTTAAGCATTCAATCGAATATATCCCAGAAAATTACAGTAAAACAGAAAAAAATCTAATCCCTAATATCCATAAGGATGTGACACGATAGGTTGTGGATTCGATCCCTACGCTAAGAAATGAAATACTTAATATTTTCATATTTTTCTGCTTACAAGGTAAATTTGAAAAATTGGCGAAAAGCGGAGAAGGAAATGGAGTGCCCAAAATTATTATATGCATATATTTCATACATATGATGTTTTCCACGTTTAAGCTTTTACGAACTCCTGAAATAGGTGTCTAATCAGCATATTAACGATCGTTTTCTTTCTCAGTGGAAATGCATAAATATGCCACTTATTGCTTTTACACCTCATTAGATTTTTACGACCTATCTTAGTCCAGAAACACAATATTCCAAATTTTTTTAGCGGTTTTTTATTTTAATACTATGTAATTATTAAGCATTTATTTCTTTACACACAACAACATTTAAGAAACCCTTGTGTTGTTGATTTTAGGCTAAGTATGAGCAATAATTACAGATTAGAATACCGGAAATGAAAATAATTATATTCTTGATGTTTCCCAATTTTTGTCCGATTTAGTGGATCTTTCTGTTAATGAGTGGCACATTCTCAGGGGAGTCACTTTATTAAGCAAGTGGCTTTATAATTTATTTAAAATATCTTCTTACTTTGATAATATTACAAAAAATATAAATAGACATAATTATATTGAAAAATGTAACACCTGTCCTCGTTTGAAAATACTAATGTGCACGCCATATTAATATAAGAGTCATGGTTAAAACCTTGTCTGCCATCTGCAGCTTATTCATTGCCAGGATTTCATCTGATTCGAAATGATGGCACTGGTCACACTGGTGGGGGTGTCGCGATTTATCTTCGCTGACATATACCATCTAGAATTATTGTCTATTCCCAGTATAATGCAGGTAATGTCGCTAGACCTGAATATCTTTTTATTGAACTGTCGTTCATACATACAAAGGTCCTTCTTGGTGTGTTCTACAGCCCATCACTCACAGAAGATTATTTTGAATCACTTAAGGTACTGCTTGAAAAACTGATCCCTTTATATAAGCACTCAGTTAATAATAACTGATAAATCTCCCATAAGATTTGGAGATTTCAACACCTGCCTGCTGAAAAATGATAACCGAATTGCTCGGTTAAAGGCCGTTGTAAGTAGTGCTAACATGCACATACTCCCTTTAACCTCTACCCCTTCATTTCCAACCTGTATCCCTTCTCTTCTTAATTTAATTTTTGTCTCTTCTATTGACCATGTTGAGATACATGGTCAAAAGAATGCTACTGCATTCTCTTATCATGACCTCATCTTTCTTTCTTATCAAGTTAAACCACCTAAAGCAAAGTCAAGAATTCTTCTCCAGCATAACATTTTAAGGTATGGATTTAGAACGTTTGCGGGAGGATGCTACAAAAATTGATTTAGATATAATCTCTAAATAAATTACTGTAGACCGTCAGATATGTGCTTTCAATTCACTTATTATCCAACTGTATGATATTCATGCGCCTATTAGACCAGTACGCGTAAAGCATCTACCGGCTCCTTGGCACACGGATAAGATTAAAAAATTACAACAAAAGAAGAATAATGCAAAAGCTAAGTATAAAACACATGGTGTGTAGGGATAATCAACGACGCCATATCCATAAATCTGTTGTTGATGAACAAAAACAAAAGACAGCCCAGAAAAAGTCTCGAATTTTCTTACGACACTTGGAGTTGGGAAAGCTAAGCAATACACCAATCCTTTTAATATAGATTTGAATAATTTAAACAAACATTTTTTCTTTTTATTTCTTCTTCGGGTACAATTGATGTAACTACCAAATTAAATTCTTTAAATGAAATTCGCGCTTCACTCACTCCTAAAAATCCTAATTTTGTTTTCGCTCAATTCACCGAAAGTGATGTTAAAGAGAATAGGCGATAAGTACCTGTGTCTTTCCTTACGCTTGGAAAGAGGCCCAAAAGACACAACTGCCTAAAAGCCGGAATCCTTCCTCCATGTCAGATTACCGACCTATATCAATCCTACCTTTCCTATCACAAGTCCTTGAACGTCTCGTAAACTAACAATTAAGTAAATACCTTATAAGCAACAACCTAATTAATCGTCTACAGTCCGGTTTTAGGCCTGGTCATAGTACGACTACTGCATTGGTCAGAGTTTCAGGTGATATCCGCTTAGGAATGGAAAATCATCAAGTAACTTTGATGATTTTACTCGATTTTAGTAACGCATTTAATACCGTAGATTTGGATATTTTACTGGCTATTATATTGGTATTCTCTTAACATATCTCCTAAAGTGATTGATTGGTTTTACTCTTACTTGTCTGGTCGTCAGCAAAGTACCCGATTTCAGGATTCTTACTCTGAACGGTGTCCGGTGCTTGCTGCTGTTCCACCTCTACGCTGACGATCTTCAAATATGTCGTCAGTGTTCTTTACACGATCCTCTAAATTCTATAACAGCACTGTCAAAAGAAGTTGCAAACATATAACGAACACAAAGTAAATATCTAGGCCTGATAATAAACCCTAAAAACACGCAAGCTATTATAATAGGAAGTCCAAGACTTATTGAACAAATTTCAGTAAACGATCTACCTAATATAACACTTGATGGAATAAAAACTCCTTTTACTGATAAGGCTTTTTTTTATTATTTATGAGCTTTGTCGTTACAATGACCATGCCGCTGTGTAATGTTTACATTCTAATATTACTGAACTACAATTAAATTTAAACTGTACTAGATAAAACATTTTCTTTGCGAATTCAGAGTCTGGTACCTCAAGAATATTGTTGCAGATACCTACATTATTATAAAAAAGACTACTACAGAACAAGCGACGCCTGACAGGTTCATTATGGATACATTCCATCAAAACATGCTACATGTCATCTATTGTGTTACAAGTACAACAATTTGGGGAATCTGTTTTTTTCATTGAATAAGCAAATTTATTTGATGGAATGTGTCCCGAACTAAACCTTAACCACGTCACGCAATCCTCCCTATTTAGGCAAACAGAATCAATCCACGGTTTCACAGAAGGTTCTGATTGAATGGTTCTATACCAAATACTCTTAACTTGAGATTGTTGGTCACAATATTCTTTCCAAAATGTATAACACAAATTCCTTAATAAATTAACACAATCAGAAAACACAGGTTTAATATCCATTGGTAGACCATCCGTAGTTCCCTCTTTGGCCAGTTAATCAGCAATTTCATTACCTAAAATATTAATGTATGAAGGGATCCATTATAAAAATACCAATTTAGATTGTTTCTCATAATCGTAAATTAATTTTGAAATATTAAATGCTACGGGAATACCTCTAGGATTAGAGGTACATCGAGCTATATTATGTTGAAGAGAACTCTTTGAATCAGAAAATATGACAAATTTGTTATGATTTACTGACGAGATATACGATAATGCTTCACTAATGGCTATTAATTCTGTGTGCATAATGGAAATATTTTCATTGATTTGAAATTTAATGTATTCTAGATTTTGAGTATCATAAAACGCTGTACAATATATATTACCAGTTTTATATTAATAATAATAATCTTTATTAAAACTCAATTTGTTAGTATGACTTAAAAAATATGTTAGTAGCATTAAAAATTTTAAATTAAATATTTAAATCGACACGACTCATATCTGTGCTATTCCCTCACATATGTGCAGTCTAGACGACCAGCACTCATTTCCAGGATGCTGTTGGTACTGCCACGAATTCTGCGTACGAAAGACCTGCACCTTTTTCGCATTGTGGCAAAGAAACAGTCCTCTCTAGCTGCCGCAAACATCTCTGATGCACTACAGAAACGGGGCAACCCCAACAACACTCTAAAAGAATTGTTATATTGCACGCGTAAGGCATTATACGATTTCCGCGAATACCTAGCCCACAAACTGCACGTGTAGAAACATATATTATAAGCTTTGAACAAAGTGACTTTTACTTTATCAATACAACGTGCAAATCGTCGAGCCAATATATTTGCCCTAACTGACAAGACTCTCCTTTATCTTTCAATATCTGTATCGTCTTTGAGGTCGGGAGTCAACATGTATCCTAGATATTTAAATTTGTCAATTCTTATAAGGTCTATTCCGTTTAAAGAAATTTGTGGGACAAAATTTGGCTGAAAAAACCCTCGGTCTCAAAGACTATAACGACGCTTTTTTGGCATTATATGTCAATCCATGACTATCAGCATAAGACTCACACAAGCTTAACAGCTTTCTCAAGCCACAGATTGAAGCACTCAATAGCACCATGTCGTTGGCGTAGCTAATGTTATTTATGCAAATTCCGTCGATGTAACAGACAACCCTCGTGCTACTGAGCTCCTCAAGCAACTGATTTACATAAAGATTGAAAAGCGTTGGTGAACTCAATCCTCCCCGCCTAATTCCGCACTCCAAACCATACGATTGTGACAAAACGCCAGCCCATCGAACATAATTGACCTGATTTCCATATCAATATTTTAAAATACTGGTGAGTTCTGGTGGTACATTATTTTTTTCAAGTTTTTTCTATAATATATTGTAAGAAACCACGTCAAAAGCCCTTGAGAAGTCCACGAAACAGGCATAAGTTGGTGTTTTCCGTTTAACGTAGTATCTGACAATATGCTTAAGACCCAACACACCACTCTCTGTTGACAATCCGGGTCGAAATCCAAACTGGTTATCATGTGGTCTAAAGTAATTATTGAGCTGTGTATTAAGCAAGCTGTCAAAAACCTTACATGTATATAACTGTAGCCAGTGAGATTGGCCTATAATTGTTTTTTTCACTCAAGTCACCTGTCTTATTTTTGACAATTGGCACTACTAATGTACGCATCATATCACTTGGCATAAAACTGTGGCAAATATTGTAAACAATTGCCAGAACTCTGGACTCGAACCCGCATACTGTAGATGCTCAATGATGAGACCATCATGACCTGGGGATTGACCTCTGGTCATACTCTTAATAGCACAAGAAACTTTATCGTAACTAAACTGAATCCCTAAGTCTCTGCTAGTCTCAACATTCTGCACCGACTCAGAAGGTCCTTTTGGTGACTTAATAATAAAGTGATCCCTAAAAAGATTGGCAGTTTTATCTGTTTCACAAACACCACTGACACTCACGGGAAGAGATGGCACGCTGTTCATTATATTTGTATGTTTCCAGAAACCCTTAAAATTATTTTAACTATGATATGAAGCCAGACGGTCCATTTTGATCTGTTCTTCATGGTTTTGACACCATTTTAAACGAGATTTGAACACCCTTCTAGCCTCACAAATTTCTACATAAATTTTACCCGCTGTTGGTTTTCCGTACAAATGCCAAACCAAAAATTTCTGTTTAGCATTCCCGTTAGCCTCAGTTACATGACTATTCCATCCAATTACTTTTTTCTTTAGTGCAAGTTTTTTATTGTTTCGACTTAACAAGGAAGATTCCGACAATATCTGTACAATTTTGTTGTATAACTTTACAATAATATTTGTATGCTCTAAGTCACTGCAAGTACTATTGCAACACGCTTGAAGTTCATGTGGCATGTCTATTTGTACTACATGTCTACATGTTGTCTACTTAACCTATTTGGACATTCCCTCTGGTATGTATCAACTTGTTCTAAGCTTCTCTCTCCCCAGAAAACCTTATTTAGGTGGTTTGACAAAATCCATTTCCTTGGTAATAGAATGTCAATATTACATTACAGAACCAAAGGATAATGATCTGACCAGAACCCATCATACAATACAAAACTATTTCGCACGGAGTCCTTAGCGGCTTCAGTAACTACACAATGATCAAGCCACCGCTTTGACCCGTGAGTTTCACTTATAAATTTATGTGTATTACTAAAACAACCTAAAATATCAGTGTCAATACAACTTCACTTATGTTCTATGAAAAAAAAAAAAAAATAGCAAAACTGAGATAGTTATAAAACGATTCAGACGGATGTGCGTTATAGTCTCCAAATATGTAAACAAAATTTTCTTCGTAGGTATCAATAATAGCACTCACCGAGCTCAGTACGTCAGTAAACTCCGCCAGGTTAAAATTGTATCTGTAGGCATATACACACTGAATACTATAAATGAATTATCTTGTATCACTATTTTGACAGCATAAACACGCGGATTATTGCACTCTATAATAAACACATTTGTAAAAACACTATGCCTCCACAGTAATGCAACACCCCCGTGCTGCCTACCGCGAAGAATACCCTTAGACGTGTCCACTGCAGAGACCCCCGTGGCACTTAAGTTATCACTCAATGTATCAAGGAAAGATAGCTCCTCCGACAATAACCAAGTTTCTTGCAGATCAGATTTGGTTTTCGTGATTTCTTTTGTAATACTATCCAGTCGTTGTTCAGAAACTGTACCTTAAGGGCGCCCGTATAGGTATGATTTTTCTTTGCACTTGCTATGCGTTCCCTTTGTTCGTCGCCTCTTATGACGCAATGATAAGCTGGTCTTTGCGAAAACATTGTTTGTAACGGTTTCTTATTACCCTCAAATTCTAAATTAATATTTCTGTAATTAAAATTATGGCTTTTCGGGGATGATGCTTCATTTGAATGCTCTAAGTGAGTTATAATAATAGTGTCGTCTATTTGAGACAATCCTATCGGTCGACTGTCACGGTACGCTCCTCTTTTCATATTAATCTTAACCGCTGAGAATGTCGGCGATTGCAACTTTGTACTTAGGCAATCCGTTCTTAATGTTTCAAGTTGTTCAAGTCGCATAAGATGATTTAATATTGTCAATCTCGGCCTTTACAACAATTAAGTCCTTTAAAAGCTTAGAAACATCCAGATGGTCAAATGTTATTGGTGGTAACTTCTCCAAGTCTCGAGCCACAAACACGGGCAACACATCGGGATCAGTAGTTTTAAACAGGCTTATTATATCATTCAGTATACGATTTTCTTTGCGTTTTCATTTGCGTATACTTTACTTACATATTATATACATCGGATGATATTGAAGCAAATAGCAGCTCACTCGATTTTTTACTTGAATCACAAGTGAATGTAGATTCACATATTCGCACCAATGTGTCTTCATCCGTTATTGATATCTTATTTTGCATGTAAGCTAATAGCTCATCGATAACTATGTTACAGTTATTAGTACTCGACATTTTCAAAATTATTTAATTATTTTACGACACTCGTCTTTAAATATTTTGTAATATCCAATGTTAGTTACTTTGGATTTTTCAAAATCTTTACAGATGGGTCATTTATAAACTATAAATTCAAAATTCAAATTCAAATTCAAATATTTTTATTCAAAATAAGAAGTTACAACTTCGTTTTTTGAACGTCAAACAATTTACCACCAGTTCACAAAAGCTACCGCCGCAGGCCTGAGAAGAACCGGCGAAAGAAACTCAGCGGGACATGTTCATTCTTTTTTTTTTATCAAAAACTTTACATTATATAATTAAGTGACAATGATACACTTGAAACAGCCTGGAGCGAGCATTTTATTCCCAAGGCGTGTTATCATTTACAAAATCGTCAATATGGTAATAACCTTTAACACACAAACGTCTTTTCACAACTTTTTTAACAGAAAATTCTCTGACGTTTTCTGGGATCCTATTGTAAAAGCGTACACCCTGTCCCATAAACGAATTACGGACTCGATGCAATCGAGTTACAGACGCACTAAGTTTATGCCTATTTCTAGTATTAATATTATGTACATCACTGATTTTAGTAAACTTATTAATATTTTTCTTGACATACATAACATTGTCAAAAATGTATTAAGATGCAACGGTCAATATATTAATATTTTTAAACCTTAAAGAATCCTTAGGGCTTAAGTTATAGATTGCGCGAATAGCTCGCTTCTGCAAGACAAAGATTGACCTAATACCGGCTGCATTACCTCAAAGTAAGATGCCATAAGTGGAAGTAGCTAAAGTAAACTAGGCAAGCCGTTTCCTCATCAGTCAATAGTCTATTTTTTTTTACAGCGAAAGCTGCAGAGCTCAGTCTATTCGCCAATCTATCAATATGAGGTCCCCACTGTAATTTGGAGTCAATGGTGATACCGAGAAATACCGTAGAATCAACAGGCTCTACGGCTTCACCATTCAAAAGTACATTGGCTTTCACAATTTTCGTTTGGGGTGTTCTGAATATTATACATTTTGTTTTTTTTACTATTTAACAGTAAGTTATTAGCGCTAAACCAATGTACTATTTTGGAGACAGCATTGTTTACTTCGTCATTATAGGCAGTGATTACCCAAAAAATCAATATCGTAAGTTTTTTTAGGTTTATTGAAATGATCAATATTTACTCTGATAGCGTTCCCTACCGTTGAACTATTTATCCAAGTATCAAAAAAAAGGAAATGGATTTTATTATTCTGATTTAGGACAAGATCTTTGACACGCTCATGAATTGATAATAATAATGGTTTACGGTTTCTTTTCTATTTCTCCAACATTTCATTTCTAATATTTCTTTCTAAAATCTGAATAATATTACTAAGTTTAAATAATTTAGATTTCAACAAAAAATTACCGCCCAGAAAATACCTCCTAAATTGCAGAGGTAGTATTCCCAAACCAGATTGCATAACATGTGTTGGGGTACTTCTAATATATTCGCCAATAATTCGTAACGCTTTGTTTTGTATTAAGTCAAATTTTTTCATCTATTAAAAAACTTGCGTAATCTAAGCGACTTCGAATAGAGGATAAGTAATTCATTGATTTGTTTTGACCATCTTAGAGGTCTATCCAGCCAACAACTCAAGTATCGGACGTTTCCTACTATTTCTAGCAGTCTTTTATTTATGTATATTTTAACTAGATGCCTGTTAATACCGTTCTTAAATATAACAATTTTGGTTTTAGAAGTTGAAATTTTCATACCTATATCATTAACACAATTACAAAAATTTTTAACAGCCATCTGTAGAACAAGCTCCCCTTCATCTATATGAGAACATGATGTATATAAAACAAAATCATCAGCATATTGTAAAAAATTAACTCTCTCTCTCTAAAAAACTCATGATATATTAGAAGTAGCAATATTAAATAATAAAGGAGATAAGGGGTCTCCCTGTGCTATACCCTGGCAAGTTCTACGAGAAATAACAACATAATTAATATTAATCTGAAGATATCTTTCAGACAGGATATTCCACATATATTTACAAATTAAGGAACCAATTCCCAAATTATCAAGTATATTAAGTATAGAATATATATCCAAATTATTGTATGCATTATCAAGATCTACAAAACAGGCTATCGTCATAAGTTTTTTTGTAAAGCTTAACTGTGTGCTGAAGACTAAAACACTAAGGCAATCCAAAGTAGATCTCCTTTTCCTAAATGCTATTGTGCTTGGTAACAATATGTTATCCTTTTCTATATACCATTCCAATCTTTTATTAAGTATGAAATGAAAAATCTTACATAAATAGAACATTAGTGATATTGGGTGTAAAGCGCTAGCATTTGATATACTACGATTTAGGGATTGGATTAACTGATATGTGTTGCCACTGCTTAGAAACAAAACCATTTGTAAGTATCCTATTGTAAATATTTAATAAAACGTTCTAATAAACGTTGGAAGATAATTATTTTATCATAGAATATACGATATATTATCATGACCTGGAGCTAAATCTTTAGATTTAATACAAGATTTTAATTCATTAATTGAGGTTCTTGACTCTAGTTATTGATTAGATGAATTAAATTTTGGACCTTTGCGCCATACAAATTTTTTTAACAACTTTTGTAGCTATAACCTTATCGATATATTTTTTTTTGCATTTTATGTCCTTTGATCCACCTCATTTGGTTCAACATATTCATTTAGAAAATTCTGAATCTCTTCTTTTAAAATATAATAATTTCTGGGAGTTGGATTTCGACGAAAACTTCTCCTGGTTGGGATAACGTCAGTACGAAATTTTTAAAGCAAGCAAATGAGGTACTTGTACCCATAATCACCCATCTGGCTAATCTGTGCTTCCAACAAGGAATATTTCCACCAGCACTAAAACAAGCAATAATAACACCGGTGTACAAGAGTGGCGATATCTCTATCGCCACTCTTGTACACCGGACGTGTCAAATTATCGGCCCATCTCCGTACTCACTGCTATCTTGAAGGTCCTTGAAAAACTAATTAATAAAAGACTTATTGAATATCTTCAGAAATTCAACCTTCTTTCAGACTCTCAATATGGCTTTAGACGAGGACTTTCTAGTGAAGACGCCGTAATATCACTTTCAACTAATATAGTTAATGAAGTCGACAAAGGCAATAAATGCATAACAGTGTTTCTTGACCTAAAAAAAGCATTTGATACGGTTTCTGTCCCCATCCTTGTACGCAGGTTGGAAAATTTTGGTATCAGAGGACCACCACTTGCACTGTTAACTGATTTTCTTAGTCAACGCAAACAAGCAAATGTGTACTACATGTCAAAGTAGGTCAATATGTTAGTGATCGATCCGAAGTAACGTACGGTGTCCCAGGGCAGTGTTCTAGGCCCGACTTTGTTTTTAATTTACATAAACAGTTTATGCACCATGAGTATAGATCAAGGAAAGATATATTCTTAAGCGGATGACACGGCTATAGTATTTACGGGAGGAACGTGTGAACTGGTGCGTCAATCTACAGAATTAGGACTTAAGAAAATAGCTAGCTGGTTGAGAAGCAACCTATTAACACTTAATGTTAATAAAACTAACTATATCTACTTCACTAAATACAATAGCACTCAACCCACTACCGATTTTGAAATAAAAATACACACCTGTAACCTAAAAAGAGATTGCTCATGTAGTGTCATAAACAAAGTCCATCACACTAAATACTTAGGTGTGGTATTTGACCAAAGAATGTCATGGCATGAGCACCTTGAACTTGTAATGGTTAGGATTCGAAATCTAATATGGACATTCAAAACTCTTAGATAAATAGCCGACAAAAATCTTCTAAAACAAATATATACAGCACTAGCGGAGTCAATTTTAACATACTGTATCCCTGCCTGGGGGGGTGCCACCAAATCAAAGCTACTCGAACTCGAGAGGGTTCAAAGAGCATTACTAAAAGTCATGTGGTTTAAACCTTTTAGATTTCCAACTACACAACTTTATGCTTCTAGTGGTCTTCTTTCTGTGAGGCAATTGTATATTCGGTGTTCTGTACTAAGAGTACACCAATCTCTAAAATATGATGCTGGCAAACTATCTAAGAGGCGTAAACACACTGTTGTCGCAATAGAAAAAACTAGGTCAGCTTTCGCAAGTAGACAATTCCGGTGCTAATCGGCTAAAATGTACAATAAAATAAATAAGATCCTAAATATATATCCCAAATCTAAATATGAATGTAAAAAATTACTATCTAACACCATCAAATCATGGAGCTATATTGAAACCATGTGAAACTAACTAAATAAAGAATTATAGTATCTCAAAATACCCTCTCTCATACCTATCCACACAGACACACCCACACACACACGCACACATGCACTCACGCATGTCATGCGCGTACACACACACACAATACACATCCACACAGATCCTTTTTCTTATTGTTTTTATATATAATAACAATTTGTTAAATTTTAATTAAGTGTATGTAAAATAAATTTATACACGATACAATATTACTTATATTATGATCAAATATTAAATAAGATTTCTCAGCACAATATGATTAGCTTATAGTATATAAATGTTATGGAAGAGCGGGAACTCCTAGGGTGCTCCTTTTAAGTGCCTATGCACTTAAAAGGAGCACCCTATCATAAGTCATTGTGTATAATCATAAGATACTGAATGAAGATTATTATTATTATTATTATTAATTTACATATAAGGCCTTCCACGAAAATTAATATACCAGGGTAGCAAGAAAAATATTTACGCTTTTTATTTCTATTTTGGATTTCGAGACACAGCTTGTTGAGTGATGAACCATGATTTCATGCTTCTTTTACTCCCATAGCCATTATAATTGTTATTTTACAATAATAATTAATTATACAATTATACGATATTCCACTATGACGATGGCCTTTTCTATTTGAAAATATGTTCTCAAAATTTTAAAAGAAAAGAATAGTTTGACGATTTTTTTTTATCAAAAATATATGGTCACTTTATATCGGTTAGGTTTATTCTGATGATCCTTCACTGTTTTACAAGTAAGCAAAAAGAAATGGATAAGTTCACAAAAAGTTATCAGTCCGTAGATAATTCGGAAAGTTTTCAAGAGAAGAAAGTTCAATGACCGCTATAATACTTGAAACTTTTTTATTTTGTGACAACTGAATTAGCTATTATTTAGACGGTAATTTTAGACGGTATAAAAATGAAAGAAAACTAAAACAGAGAGAAAACACATAAAAGCGCATTCTGAAGCACACAAAAATATCGTACGTGTATCGAAATTATAAATTATATAGTCTAAAATCAACTTGTTTCCTAGTTATCTCGAAAAAATTCCACAATTAATTATTAATTTCCATTACATAAATTTTGTTACTTGTTTTTTTCATTGTTACTGGTGATTGGTGTCTCGTGATACTTTAAATGTAACAGCTACCTTTGAAAAAAATATTTGAAATAACAGTAAAAATATACTTAACAATTTAAAAACAACGTTTTGAGATTTAATGTTTTAATTTTAACTTGTTTAAGTATTATTTTTACAAGTGAAGTGAAGTGAAATTAAAAGTGTATTGAAATTCTTTTGATCTTTAATTATTTGAATCTAAAACTAAACAAAGACAAAAAGATCCGTAAAGTATCGTAAAAATTACATACATTTTAACAGATCTTTCTTTTTTTTAGTTTTTATGCAAGTTGTAAAGAGACTTTACTTTAGTTTAACCAAATTAAATTTGAATTTAGAACAGATATTTTATATGAGCACCGACTAAAAATGCATACCAAGCTTCGGCTATTACAAGTAAGAGAGAGGGCCTGACAGTTAGTCCGGACAATGGCGATGGTCTTTGATCGATTGTGGCATGGCGCACTCCTTGCAAATTTCCATTTTACGGCTTTTCTGAAAATTTATGCAATTGGATCGACAGTTCATGATTCATGATCACTGGCTGCAGCATGAAGGTCGTGGTTGAAAAATGTCTGTTTCGATTGCATGCCTGTGAACGCTGGCAATTTTAAAGACTACGTACTACAGAATAAACACATATAGAAAAGAATACGTAAGTTATACAAAAATACCTTGCTAAGTGTTATTACACTTACAGGCAGATAAAACTTGCACTAATAATACTAATAATACTAAACAGAATTTTTCTAATATCAAAAAAGATCAAAAGAATTTTAATGCACTTTTAATATCACTTCACTTCACTTGTATTAATAATACTTAAACAAGTTAAAACTAAAACTTTAAAACTCAAAACGTTTGTTTTTAAATTCTTAAGTGATGTTTTTATTGTTATTGATGAATGATGAGTTAAAAAGAGGTGACCTATCGGAAAAGGGATCGATATAAAGCGACCATCTATTTTAAGGGATAAAATAAAATTAAACAAAATCGTCAAACTATTCTTTCCATTTTGTTTTAAATAGTAAGAAAAAACTCAATACATCATTTTAATTTATGAACATATAAAATTTGATAGTAAAACAACAATAAAATACTAAATTTAAGTCACAAAACACAAATTGTAACATTAACTCAATAAGGTTTTAGTTTTCAAAACGTACGTCCGGTTTAAGCGAATGTATTTGTTTTATAGCTGGTCTACCCATTACAACCTACCGAGATTGCGGAGCTCCGTTTTTATTATACTAAATGTCTACGGGATAAGTTCGTAAAATGTTATAGAGCTTATAGCGTTAAAGTGTTGTATTCACGAACGTATAATATTTTTATTGTATCAAAATTAAAAGGCTTTTAAAATTTTTGAGAACCTATTTTCAAATAGAAAACGCCATCGTCATAATGGAACTTCGTTTGATTGTATAAAAAAAACACAATGGCTATAGGATTAAAAAGAAGCATGAAATCATGGTTTATCACTCAACAAGTAGTGTCTCGAATTCAAAACCAGAAATAAAAAGCGTTAATATATCTCTTGCTACCCTGGTATACTAATTTTCGTAGAAGGCTTTATATATAAATTCCTTTTTAATATTCCAATTGAAATATAAATATTTCACAAGAAGTCGATTTATAATGATATACACAGGGTGACTCGTATATTAAAAATTATAACGTTGAAACGTTCTTTTTACCAAATTAAAAGATTGTGACAGTCTCATGAATCAATCCAATTGAAATATAAATATTTCACAAGAAGTCGATTTATAATTATATACACATGGTGACTCGTATATTAAAAATTATAACGTTGAAACGTTCTTTTTACCAAATTAAAAGATTGTGACAGCCTCATGAATCAATCAATGTCTGTATTTAATTAAAATTGGTTCACTTTAATTGCAAAAAGGTGTTACATTTTTCAAAAAACATTTTTTTTTTCACATTTTTTGTAATATTATCAAAGTAAGAAAATATTTAAAGAGAATGTGCCACTGACTGAGAATATGCCACTCATTAACAGAAAAAATAATCACTAAGTCGGACAACGATTGGGAAATATCATATCTCTGGTAACAAGGCAAAATCTCTGGTAACAAGTGAGTGAGTGATTAAATAATATTAAAATAAAAAGCCTTTAAAAAAATTTCGAACATTGTGTTTCTGGAGTAAGATAGGGCGTATATCTAACGAGCTGTAATAGTACTACGCGGCATATTTATGCATTTCCAATGGTAAAGAAAACGATCGTTAATATGCCGAATAGACACCTATTTAAAGAGTTCGTAAAAGCTTAGACGTGGAAAACATGATATGTATGAAATATATGCATATGATAATTTTGGACACTCCGTTCCGTTGCCTGCCTTTCGCCATTTTTTTGAAATTTATCTTGTAAATATAAAAATATAAAAATATGAAATATTTCATTTCTTCGAGTAAGGATCGAACCCACAACCCATCGCATTTACTGTCACCTCCTTATGGATATTAGAGATTATTTTTTTTACTGTAATTTTGCTGGAATATATTCAGATTGTATGCTCTACTAGAAGCTGTAGTATGGATCGCGGGAAGCAAAAGACACGTGGAGACGTGAACCATCTACGTATTAATAATATAGACCGAAAGAATCTCGCTACGATAATAGCACACACACGCTCACATATACTCACACTCACTCACAATAACACGTATAGACATAAACACACATAAACACACATAGACACACATACACATCGTATAATATACTATTTACTAACTATTTTACTTTAATTGTAAAGATATTGTAAATTTTCTTGATATTACAACAAGGAATGACCTGGCGACAAAAAACACCTCCTAGTTCAGGCGTCAGTCCGAGAAAATGGGAATTCCTAATTAAACACGTTTGTTTTCCACCTTCCGGCAAATTTGAGTCCTTGCGTGTGAAGAGCTTTGCCTTGTTTTTTTATTTTTTTTTAACCGCCAAATTTCTTCAAAAATATATTTTTCTTATGTTTGGACATAACTTTGGCAATTACATTAAATTAAATAACAAATATATTAAGCAATAATATGTTTCAAAATGTCTTCAAGATATTAATTTTCTTGTATTATTATTTTTAAAAATTATATTCGAATTCGTATTACTTATAAACTCTAATAGCCGTAACAGACGACTGAACCGAACCTCGATTTTGGTTCGCCATCAAACCATTTTCGATCGTATGGAGCATGGTCCGCCTTGAAAACATGGTTCGACGGCGAACCAAGTTCGAGGCTATAAATTTGGAGTTTATTATCTACTTCATATGACTAAATAGATTGAGACTTCATAAATTAAAAGATTCATGGTACGAAAACAGATGGCGCTAGTTAACCAAAAAATACAAAATAAAAATATTCAAATGGCTACTTAGAAAAAAAAACAGTATCAAGCTTATTCCTGCATACTAAAGTAGAATGATTCAGGGGGAAATTAAAATTATTTCGATATTTTTCCCCTACTGGAAATTGGGATTGGCTTATTTAAATTTTTGTCTATCATTTGACATAATATCTCGATTCGATTAATCTGTTAAAAAATACTTAATTTAAAAGAAATATATAATTTAAGTTACGTGAGCGTGAGGTATTTTCTCTCTATCTCACTTTAAAAGTTTGTTTGTTTAAAAAATAATGATTGTAGAACAGCTTTTCGTTGAAGATCCTATAGAAAATATTGTCCGAAATAAAAATGACGTCATTACAATGCGATGGTTGTAGGTTTGATTTCCTTTTCGTAGAAACGATGATTTTCGACTCTCGGCATGTTGTTTCACGTTGAATTGTAAACGGATAAAATAATGGCAATGGAAAATTAACATGAAATAGACATCATTTTAATAAAAACGACATAGTTCTTCTATTCTTTGTATTTCTAACAATAAATACAGTTAGAACAAATACCTTACATCAATTTATTTAGTGGATTATGTGGAGATTATGTAACAGAATTAGGATTTAAGGGCAAAGCTCGTGACATTTTCGTGACCTGTGACCTCACATATTAGTAGTCAAGGATTATGTCCAGCCAATTTCTCCAAACAAAAATTATATAATATGATCTTGGATATTCGTGATTATTATTAAAAAAAACTCTGATAAAAGCTCCGTTAGTGTTTTACCTATTAAAGCGTGGTCTGTATATATTATTGTGGGCTGAAAGTGTTTTTACAATTCTGTTATTGTTTTGTAAATATGATGAAATATATTTTCAATATAAATATTTTGACACTCTGGATATTTCAGTAAATTAATGAAAAAAGGTGATAAAATGAATTATGAGGATATTTAAACTTTTTTCTTTTTTTACTATGTACAATACCGTATAATATTCTAATACATAGCTTATAGCATTTTATACTTTGTTACTACAAAAATAAAAACTATAAACGTTTATCCGTTTAAGCCTAGCATTTGTAACATGAAACATATTAATGGCTTAATCTGACGCGAGAATTTATAATGTGAAATTATTTTTATCTAAGATTGAATTTTACAGTTTCCATGTTTTTATAGATGCATTGATCGTGGATTCAACCTATGAGTCGGAACAAAACAATATAATATAGGATATTTCTTTTTAATCACAGAGACGATGCTGAATATTGTTTATGTATCGATATGATATTTTTTTTATATGGAAAAGACAAGGCAAACGAGCGTACGGGTCACCTGAAGGTGAGTTATCACCGTCGCCCACGACCCCGTCTGCAGGTGCGTTGCCGGCAGGTAGAGGCCGGTGGAGGTAGATGTGCTTTTGAAGGAACCCATGTCGTATCAACCTGGAAATACTGCTGCGGGTAGGCTGTTCCACAGATGTGTGTCTATCTCACTATGATTTTACCATTGGAACTCACTTAGGTCTTTTTCTACTGTTGAGATTTCCTAAAGGATGAGTTCAATAGAATTCATTCGCCATAAAAACGATGTACATAAATTTAGCTTCTGGCGTTCCGTTACCCAAGTTCAAATTGCATCGCCACGTTTGCCAACTTTGCCTTAAAATCTCCCATCACAATTGTGGGTATTACAGCTACGCATAGCTTTAGATATATCCTCATGTATACATTTTCTTATTTTAAGTAGATTAATGTAGACAAAATATTAAAGAATAAAAAAATGATGACTGTATCTATTTTATCTATTGATTACCGCTTTCACCGTATTTAAAAAAATAACAAGTGTATAGAGATCCGTCATGAACGAAAGTAGAAAAGGCAGTAGTTGCGGCGCTTTTTATATCAAAGTGCTCTGTGCAGGGAACCAACCACAGCCCCGGTAATGCCACTACTTTATTTTATAAGAATTTATGTTTATATTGCTGATATAAAATATTAAAAACTTGTGTTTGCAATTCATCACATACAAATTATAAATCGAATACATACACCCACTCGCAAAATTTAATTTGCCAATTTTTATAAATTGTGCTTCCTCTAGACGATACGATTCAAAAACCTTGGTAGGCGAGTCTAACTCGCAGTTAACCAGCTTTTTCTAGTTAGTTTATTTCAATTTATCAATATTTAGCTAACATTTAATGACGCGAAGTCATAGGAATCTTTTTAATATATATTTTTTATTTTTTTTCGTATTTAAGATATTGTGTGTTTAGTGGTGAAACTTAACACCGCATTTAGAAAAAGTCATGCATAAAAACTGTATTAAGGAAAAATGGAAAGCTAAATCCAAAAATCATCTTTGCCCTAGCACGCAAACAACCCAATTAAATAACTTTCCCTACTAGCGTCACGCTAGCAAATAATAATTTCGTCGTTAAATCATAAATCATTGTCTTCTCTCATCCCTTCTCCAATTTATTTCTTATCTTACAAAACACTAGCGAGATGATGTATTATAAACTTTAGTAATATTGTACTATGTTTTTGGTATCTAGGACGAATAAAATTTCCTGATATTTTTACTTTATTTAGAATGACAAAGTATCCTATTTTTATTTCGTTGTTATGAAGAAAAAAACTAATAATATTAAATGTACAGAGAGGTATAATAACTGTATGTTTATAATAATCAAATTAAAAAGGTATTCAATTTACTTTTTAAAACATTGTTATGTTTAATAGATAGATTATTTTGAAGCATCTTTTGTTACGTATTTCTGGGTCTATGATGTAATGCCTGCTTGCAGCAACCCTGCCAATCATATCAAGGGCTATAGCTCCATTTGTCTCTCATATAGGAATGTATTGATAGATCGTCCTTCCAAGGCCATGCTACCATGCTATGTCAGTTTAAGTAACCGTCAAACCATGTCCCGAACAGCAGGAAGTGGAAAACCGAACTACATATATCTACGTGGAATGTAAGAGGCGGAATGGAACAGAAGATGAATGATTTATTAGATATGTTGGACGATATCTGGATATTGTTTGTCTCCCTGAAATCAAGTGAAAGGGCAACGCCGTTTTATCGGGTAGCTGGGTTGCCTTCTAGGCCGGAGTACCAGAGAGTGAGAAACGGTGTTAAGGAATAGGAGAGTTATTGTTCTTTCAATGTTTTAGTGCAGTGGTAAAAAATTCAAGGACATCAACATGAGTAGCTTTGAATTCTCTTCAAGCCTAATTTTGACTTAATTTTGTGACAAAATAATGTAATGGTTTTTTCCGCGTTAATCCTTTGAGTATTTCGGGATAAAAATAGGCTATTTGTTGCATATAACATCCTGTAGCTTTCAGTGAGAATCCCATAAAGCTACAGGATTCAGGATTTCAGTGAGAATAAAAGAAAGAAAAAGACAGACAAAAATTTTAAAACTGTTTTCACGAATATTTGAATAAAAAAACGTTTTAATTTAATTCAAGTCCAACTTTGTTTATATTTATAAGTTTTTATACGTTCTTGAAATATCGTAAATCTGTAAATATCATCGAAAAAATATATAAATAAGTATACCTAATTCATCGTTCACTTTGGTAATTGTTAAGTATAAGTTATAAAACGTATTATTTCTTTTTTTTTATTTGTTTTCTTTCGATATTGCGAGAACATTTTTTGCAATATCGAAAGAAAACAAACAACGCTTTCATTCGAGGGTTGCAAGAAACGTCGCTTATTAAATTTTATTATTCTGTTTTTCTAGTACATTTCTATTTATATATTTGTTGTTAATTTATATATTTTTCTTTGTGCTTATGATATCGCAAATCACTATCGCGTTTAGAATTTATTTATAAGTCTTTTGTCACACAGAATAATGTATTCACAAATAAATTCCACCTTTATCTGGTTTAATATTAAACAGTAGTTTCTAATAAACACGTTCAATTAAAAAACTATTAACCTTTTTAATTGAACGTTTTTATTAGAAACTACTGGCTGGAATTTAAAAAAGATGTAGATCAGTAGATGGCCAACATTATGTTTTTGTTTTCAACCCATTCTACTTGTGGTCAGAGCCACATTATGTTTTATGTTTTTGTTTTCAACCCATTCTACTTGTGGTTAGAGCCACCTCGGGGATTTGAAATAATTATACGAAGCAGGCAGAAATGTCAGTTTTTAATACAAATGAATATAAGACGAAATGCATTGAATTTTACCCCGCAATGCCGCAAATTCTGCAAAAAGTGGGAACGGATCAGAGTGTCTTAACACTAGGTTCCCAAATTCTCTTTGTTTACGGGAGCTTAGTTTATTATATACACGCTGTTCTTAAGTTCTCTTTGTTTATGAGCGGGATACAGCGTGTATATAATAAACTAAGCTTACATGCTCACAATTGTTATCGTTTTATTTAACTGGTATCTATATGCACTCACAAAAAATTAAAAACATTGTATACCACAGACATATTGAAAACATTAACATAAGTCATATTTTAGAAATTTATTTGTACTGATAGCACTGAAGTCACGTAGCGGAATGAATAAAGTATTTATTATCGTATAGAGGGAAATACTAGTGTCACGTCGTCTCGTCTTCAAAATTTAGACGTGACGTGACTGAGAAAATCTATCTTATCTTATATGACTGTATGTATGTAACTGTAAATGTGTGTTATATATAATTGTGGGTCCGAATACCACTCGGGTGCATATATTTGTATACGTATAAATAAGCATTTACTTTGTAAAGAACAGTGCTGCACGATCACTTTTTGTATTTATACCATTTGAGACATAGGGTACTTAGTAATACCGTGAGAGATTGCATGTTGATTGGCGGATTTTAACGATGTACTTCTACTCTACTCTACTCAGCTTCACGCTGTATCCCGCACGAGGCAGGGTAGGAAGAGGGAATCCGGGAACCTAGTTTAAAGACACTCCGTTCCACTTCCGTTCCCCACTTTCCGCCGAATTTGAGGCATTGCGTGTTGAGTGGCGGAACTCAACGCCGCGCTTTGCCTTATTACCAGAGCGAAGAATTGAACATTAAATATTTAAATTGAAAATATTAAATATTTCATTTCCTCGACTGGGGATCGAACCCAGAACCTGTCGGTTACAGTCACACTTTTGTGCCGCTGCGCCACGACAGGCCTCATACGCTGTACTTCGTCTATCTAATTTCCTTTATTTGGTTAGTAAAACCACTTTAATATAAACGACTATCATAAATAATCGATGTAATCAAAATGTAAGAGTATTTATGAATCGTTTTTACTACATTTTGTCTGAAGTTCGACACGTAATATATATATATCTATGTGGTACATCTCGTGGACTTTCAGTTAGAAAATTTGGCAGGAAGTAGAAACTTGGGGTACAAATAAAGGATAAAATTTCGAATAATCGATATTTATATTAAAGACTAGCAGCCGCATATTTATTTTACATTATTTACATATATTTTGCCATTATTAGTTGTCTTTTCCGCCGTGTGATTCCGGCTTAGAATAGGATCATCCTGGTACTCATGGTGTCATAAGTGGCGACTAAAGTACGTGTGGGAGAGTCACGTTGTCAGAAATGACAACACGCATGGGCAGACTCGACCGAACCCTTACCTCCCCCGGCATTTAAAACTACTTAAGTATTGGCTTCGGCCACTGCGTTTCGCTTTAGGTAGTGCCGGGCCCCGGTGCCCATCTACCTTAAAGACGGGCAACGCTACTGTAGCTCCTCTGTTGCTACACGGGGCCGTGGGCGGCGGTGATCACTTACCATCAGGTGAGCCATACGCTCGTTTGCCCTGCCTTATCCATAAAAAAAAAATAGATCAAGATTTTGTGCTGTTTTACTAAATATTACTAAATAAAATATATATGTTTTTAAATATTATGTGATTTTATTTAATATTTCTTTTAAATATTTCGTTCTTGAAAATAAATCTGTTTAGGCAAGCGGTAGGTGCGCGTGCATGACACGCACGTAGCTCGCGTAAATCCTGATTTCGCGGAAAATCCTGTGTTTAAAGTAGTCTTTATAGCTATGTGCGAGAAGCTAAAAAAATAAAGAAAAATAAATCATCTAGTGAAAGTTGTATAAAAATAAGTTCAAATGTTTCCGAGATTAGACAATCTGTAAAATAGACAGGTTATTATATATAATTAGTCTTGTAAGTTCGTTTGTGTTAAGCTAGTTGTATAAATAATTTTATACAACACTCGAAACTATACGATTATTTTCAAATTATAGACTCTTAAATTTTATTTATATAATAGATTAAAAATATTTATTTACTACTACAATACTAATATTACTAAATTACAATTGTAGTTCAATTCATATAGAATGAGTCAATACTTTCTTTTCTATGTTTCGGAGATTTGAAGTGCATACTTGAGTTTGTCAGCTGTTTATATACCATAATAATATCTTTGATTTTCGCGATTGTTACACATTTTAAATAAAACACTTTTAACCGGATTAAACCCCACATACTCTCTAGGGAGAAAAGATATAACCCTAGAATGATCCTCGACGCCATTGAAATATAAAAACATTCCTAATTTCAATAGGGAAGATGGTTGGAAACTTTCTACTACCTGGGACCCACTCTTAAAAAAATTAAAGTCTCAAGTACACCACACTAGAGGACCAGATACAGTAAGCTCATTCTGCAAGAATGCGGGGCACGCGGGGCAATTAGGGAATCGTTGGCGGTAGTTTGATATAATAATTATATCAAATGACAGACAAATGCTACCTCAGTCTACGCGTGACCACGGACTACTGTAAAGTGTTCGAAACGTCGGATTTCCAAAAAACATGTTAAACAATCAATATACGCGATTAATCCGGTTAAAATTGATTCATTTAAAATGTTTATATACCACTTATGTAATATATATTCAATATACGAGTATGTCTTAAATTGGTAAAGAAGCCTTGATTTTTTGTTTATATTTATATTATTATATATTATTACAAACGTGTGATTCCGGCTTAGAATAGGATCACCCTGGTCGTAAGAGGCGACTAAAGTGCGTGTGGTAGAGTCACGTTGCCAGTAATGGCAACACGCATGGGCAGACTCGACTGGATTATTACCACCCCCGGCATTTAAGACAAGCGCTCAGTAGTGGCTTTGGCCACTGCGTTTTGCATTAGGTAATGCTGGGTCCCGGTGCCCTTCTACTTTAAAGGACGGCAACGCTCCTGTAGCTCCTCTGGAGTTACTCGGGGCCGTGGGCGACGGTGATCACTTGCCATCAGGTGACCCGTACGCTCGTTTGCCGTCTTTTCCATAAAAAAAAACATACAATTGACGTTCAATTCATACAGAAAGAGTGCATTCTTTTTTCTCTTTGTTTAAGAGGTTTAGTAAGTACATACTTGAGTTTGTCATATCACTCTTTATATTCTTATTTTTGTTCAATATACATTTCTTAAATTTGTATGGATGTCTTGATTTTTTACGTCGAGAGTAAGTAGAGAGAATCTCAAATGAACTTTTCAGTTTTGGAAGAAATTGCGTGTTGATGGCCGAAATTCAATGTTCTGCTTTATTTTGATACGGCCTCAACATCCAATTATATGTTTTATTTTTACGATTCATTAAATTAAATCAAAAGTTTAACTTTAAATAAAATATAATAAGAGTACGTTCATAATTTAATGTGAAAAGAGAAATGTAAATATTTTAGGGTCTATTTAGCTTTTATTCTTTATTATTTTTCTACAGACTTTCAAAATAAGAATTTAATATAAGAATATGTGTGTTATATTTTGCAATATCATATATCATTAAATTTACAAAATAAAGCTCTACTGTTACAAAACCTGCCTAATTTCTACAATATATTGTATTATGTTATTATGTTTTGTTTGGGATAGGATAACGTTTCATAGCTTGTGGAGAATTAGGATGTATAAAATGAAGTCAATTTATAGCAGGCTCTACTTAACATTACGTTTTTACAAATAGCAAGGTAATATGTTTTTTTTTTTTTTTTCATCTTCACGCTGTATCCCGCACTAGGCAGGGTAGGCAGAGGGAACGGAAGTGAAACCTAGTGTTATGACTCTCCGTTCCACTTCCGTTCCCCACTTTCCGCCGAATTTGAGGCATTGTGTGTTGAGTGGCGGAACTCAACGCCGCGCTTTGCCTTATTACGTATATGTTTTTTTAAGTGTACATATGTGTTGCGAGGCCAAAAAATACATTATAAAAAAAGTAATGTTACCATTTTTAACAGCGTCGAAAAACACAACGCTTAATTTAACATATCAAGATGAGATAAAATCATATTAGACCTTCATATATAATATTCCCTTTACCTATATAATATGTCGCTTGCGGAAGTTAAAACGATAACCATCGTGCGAAGCGCTTTATGAAAAAGTTTCCTTATAAAATTGAAATTATATTAAGTTGCAAAAAGCATTAATCATGATCATACATCCATTTACTGAAGCGTAATATTGTATAAAGAATTGTTGATATGTATAATAGACTAAACGTATGATTAACTTTACATTTATCATATTAATAAAAGAAAGGCTTTGTGAACCTATTTAAGGTATACGAAAATTAATTTGTAGAGTTAAAAGCACGAAATTATATCAGTAGTTGAAGTATTTAATGGTATTTATGAACACTAGATGCCCAAGTTTCCTCTTAAGCAGAGTGCCCTGCCATGTGCAGGATACAGCGTGAAGCTGGGTGAGAGTGAGTGAGACTTGTTCTGTCGCAGAGGCGTGGCGTGACTGTTAACGAGACAGTATGTAAGTTCGATCCCCACTCGAACAAATAAAATATTAAATATTTCGAAATCAAATAATTTATATTTAAATTTCTTGGCTCTGGTAACAAGGCAATACACGGCGTTGAGTTCCACTAATCAACGGAAAATTCGGAGAAAAGTGTGGAACAGAAGTTGAATTTTCAAGTTCATTGTGCCTTCCCTGGATATCAGGTGTATAAAATAGTTTTTATGACTGCCTGTCATAGCCAAATATGTGAGGAATACAGCGTGAAGCGTGTAATGTATTTTCTGACTACGCAAAACATATGTGAAATTGTTTGAGAAAAAGAGTATGTGGTGTCATAGTATAACATTTTTTCAACATGCCGCTATATGCTTAAAATGCGTGTTGCTTATAATATATGACATATCTCACACTAGAAAGTGAGAGGTCGCTACCCATTACAGCCAATATATATTTTTTACAAAGCTTGTTCAAGACAAGCAGTCTACAAGTGATCGCAGATAGTGACCTGGGAATCTAGACAAGACTCCGTTACCATCTCGATACTTCCTTTCTTCGCATTAGCGGGCTCTGGTAACAAGGCACGGTGCACGGCGTTGAGTTTCGCTATTCAACACGCAATGCCTCAAAATTCAGTGAGAAAAGTAGAACCAGAAGTGTCTTAATAAAAGCGAGTATCTAACAATGGGTTCCTTAGTTCTCTCTGCCTCTCTCCATACCCTGTTATATGCAGGATATAGCGTGAAGCTGTTA
This sequence comes from Eueides isabella, assembly GCA_019049475.1. Taxonomy (NCBI): domain Eukaryota; kingdom Metazoa; phylum Arthropoda; class Insecta; order Lepidoptera; family Nymphalidae; genus Eueides; species Eueides isabella. Next base: position 5,696,556 of record CM032408.1, on the reverse strand, counting down.
TAAAGTGTCGTCACTTTTTTAAATTTTCTTGCTTATAATTCTGTTTTATATTAATATAACTCGACTTAGACATATTCTGATGTTTCTGAAAAGATGTATTATTTTGTGGTCCCCTAACTATCCTGTTACGTCCAAGCAATACAATATTGCTATTAAATAGCAAATATAACGCGAGAACTACATATATACACTATATGCTGCAGCTAACAAAGACTGCAGAAAATTTTAGAATTCAATTAAAAATACTTTTCTAAACCGCAAACTCGTTCTAACCAGAGCACTATCAACATAGTTGGTTCCTTAACAGGCATTGTTCTAAAAACAATTGTTATGTGAATGCCAATCGAGTTCATAACTAACTTCCAATTGATTGCCAATATTATAGTTTTTCAATAAAAAAAAACGTATATATATATATATATATATATATATATATATATATATATATATATATATATATATATATATATATATATATATATATATATATATATATATATATATATATATATATATATATATGTAAGAGAAAGATAATCATTGATTAATTGAATACATGTTTATTTCATTTAAATATAGTCAAAACATATGGTAAAAGTAAATAATACATATTAATTTAATTATAGATATTATCATTACTAATTGAATAATTAGTAAACAAATGGCAATATTTGAATACAATTAAATTAAATATTTCCTTAATATTTTAAACCAAACAATACGATTTGATTTTAAAATAGATTCAGAGTGTCAGAGACACAGGAGCCAGAGGTTCCCCTCAGTCGGTGGCTGGCTCGCTTCTGAACCGGAGAATGAAAACCCGTCGTATTTATAATACAAATGGCACTCAAACCATAAACATTTGACAGCAGAACACTGACAACACGAGTCAATTGACCATCTATTCGAGTTGCGTTTTGCATTCACGCCGATACACGAGTCAATAGAACATCTGTTTGAGTTCCGTCTTGCATTCGCGCCGATACACGAGTCAATTCACCGTCTATTTGAGTTACGTTTTGCCTTCGCGCCGATATATATAAACAAGAGAAAATGGTATAATTACTTTCTCAAGTTGGGACTAAGCCCATAACCATTGTGTTTGTAGTCAGACATTACCACTGCATCACAATATTAAAAAAAACCAACACAATATATACGTTTTTTTTTATTGAAAAACTATAATATTGGCAATCAATTGGAAGTTAGTTATGAACTCGATTGGCATTCACATAACAATTGTTTTTAGAACAGTGCCTGTTAAGGAACCAACTATGTTGATAGTGCTCTGGTTAGAACGAGTTTGCGGTTTAGAAAAGTATTTTTAATTGAATTCTAAAATTTTCTGCAGTCTTTGTTAGCTGCAGCATATAGTGTATATATGTAGTTCTCGCGTTATATTTGCTATTTAATAGCAATATTGAATTGCTTGGACGTAACAGGATAGTTAGGGGACCACAAAATAATACATCTTTTAAGAAACATCAGAATATGTCTAAGTCGAGTTATATTAATATAAAACAGAATTATAAGCAAGAAAATTTAAAAAAGTGACGACACTTTATAACAGCTTCACGCTATATCCTGCATATAACAGGGTATGGAGAGAGGCAGAGAGAACTAAGGAACCCATTGTTAGATACTCGCTTTTATTAAGACATTTCTGGTTCTACTTTTCTCACTGAATTTTGAGGCATTGCGTGTTGAATAGCGAAACTCAACGCCGTGCACCGTGCCTTGTTACCAGAGCCCGCTAATGCGAAGAAAGGAAGTATCGAGATGGTAACGGAGTCTTGTCTAGATTCCCAGGTCACTATCTGCGATCACTTGTAGACTGCTTGTCTTGAACAAGCTTTGTAAAAAATATATATTGGCTGTAATGGGTAGCGACCTCTCACGTTCTAGTGTGAGATATATCATATATTATAAGCAACACGCATTTTAAGCATATAGCGACATGTTGAAAAAATGCTATACTATGACACCACATACTCTTTTTCTCAAACAATTTCACATATGTTTTGCGTAGTCAGAAAATACATTACACGCTTCACGCTGTATTCCTCACATATTTGGCTATGACAGGCAGTCATAAAAACTATTTTATACACCTGATATCCAGGGAAGGCACAATGAACTTGAAAATTCAACTTCTGTTCCACACTTTTCTCCGAATTTTCCGTTGATTAGTGGAACTCAACGCCGTGAATTGCCTTGTTACCAGAGCCAAGAAATAAAATATAAATTATTTGATTTCGAAATATTTCATATTTTATTTGTTCGAGTGGGGATCGAACTTACATACTGTCTCGTTAACAGTCACGCCACGCCTCTGCGACAGAACAAGTCTCACTCACTCTCACCCAGCTTCACGCTGTATCCTGCACATGGCAGGGCACTCTGCTTAAGAGGAAACTTGGGCATCTAGTGTTCATAAATACCATTAAATACTTCAACTACTGATATAATTTCGTGCTTTTAACTCTACAAATTAATTTTCGTATACCTTAAATAGGTTCACAAAGCCTTTCTTTTATTAATATGATAAATGTAAAGTTAATCATACGTTTAGTCCATTATACATATCAACAATTCTTTATACAATATTACGCTTCAGTAAATGGATGTATGATCAAGATTAATGCTTAGTCCCAACTTGAGAAAGTAATTATACCATATATATATATATATATATATATATATATATATATATATATATATATATACATATATATATATATATATATATATATATATATATATATATATATATATATATATATATATATATATATATATACATATATATATATATATATATATATATATATATATATATATATACATATATATATATATATATATATATATATATATATATATATATATATATATATATATATATATATATATATATATATATATATATATATATATATACAAATAAAGATATTCAGAATGAGGCCTAATTCTTTCATTACATATTTTTTATTAAATTAAACATTTCGTTTCCCTGGTAGACTAAACGCGCGGCGCGTCATCAGCGCCGACGTAATCTGTTCATACAAATGCCAGAGAATATCAGACTCACAAATAGTGATAATTTACTTTTACTAACAGTGAGTTAGGAAAAGTAAGCTATGTATAAATGTGATGAAAAACGTATAAAATACTAACAGGCATCAAATACTATTAAGTACACTAGTAAAATCATCAGTAATGCTTTGACACAATCTATTTAATAATATAACACATGGAACTCTAGCCACTGGCGGCCTGGACTCTTGTCACGCAGTTTTTAAATTATTTCATGTGAGGACTTTTGAATGTTGTAGAAGAAAACCATACATGACAAATACACAATACTGAACTAAATTGATGTATTGGATAAGTAAAAAAGCGGCATTTCCCTAATTTATGTTAGGGAAATGCGATTGCTTCAAGAACTTTAGCTTGACAACTTACGCATAATCTAGCTATTGGAGACATCCTATCACAGGGGCCAATAGGAACTGACAGACTCCTAAGCTAAATATTCCGCACTCTACATGAACTTATTTATAGCATGATCGTGAAAGAGCTTTTTGTCATAGTGTGAGTAACTAAATACTTTCTATTTATCTTTTCGAATGAAATTTTGAAGTACTGACAGAGCGTAAGCCTCTAAAATGGATGACAAATTTTAGAGTTAATTTATAAGAAAGGAAAAAATGAATAGCAACGTTCACGAGAAAATCAATAGGAATTAAGATAAGATTATAGTAATATGATAGAAACTAAAATTTTATAAAATAAATTAAGAAACAAAACTCTCTGTAAGAAAATCTCTATGAACAGGTACCACTTCTATCAAACCCTTAGACTGACACAGTACACTCTGTTAGAGCTTTACGCTATATCCTACACTTGGCAGGGTAGGCAGAGGGAACTTGGGAACCTAGTGTTAAGACACTCCGTTCCACTTCCGTTTTACTTCCGTTCCCCATTTTCCGCCGAATTTGTGAGGCATTGTGTGTTGAGTGGCGGAACTCACCGCTACGCTTTGCTTTGTAATCAGAGCGAAGAAATGAAACATTAAATATTTAAATTGAAAATATTAAATATATAATTTCCTCGAATGGGGATCGAATCCACAACCTGTCGGTTAGAGTCACACGTTTGTACCGCTGCGCCACGACAGGTCGTAATATGTTAAATTCACCAATGAAACTTGTTTGCGAAATTTGGAATTGAAAATGTAAGAGATAATAATAATGGTAAAACAAAACGAATCCTAAAGCTACACCATAAAGACTTATACCATATGCTATTTTAGCTTATAATAGCTATATACACAGTTTTACTTAATCTACCTTTGATTTACTGGACGGACACTTCGACCCTAGAGACTGTCATGACATAGATTTAACCCAACATTTATCACACCAATATATTAAGTACTAAAAAGTTAATATATATTAATAATATAATATTAAGTACTAAAAAGTTAATTTTAAAGAAAGCATGAGGAATATAAAATCATAAATAGTACATCCCTTGAAGATCCTAAAGTTTTAATGAAAAATAGAAACAAATTTAACATTGTGAGTTAAAAGTTGAGTATGAATCTGAACAACCAATCGCACAGATCACACCACGGTATAGGCAGGATACAGTCTTAGCTAATTTGCCAATTCATGCATATACCACAAGAAAACGTGGTCTTCTAGCCACATCCACGCGACGAACCCTAAAATTTAACAATTTGGACGAAGAGGCAATTTTCTACTAATCTTAATGTAAAATTACTAGATTTACAAGATATTTATAGCATTTAAGAAAAAATAATTCAAGAAAAGCAAGCAAAACAGCTCGATAAACTATATCCAAATATTTGAAATGAAACACTTTTAACCGGATTAATCACGTATATTGAGTGGTAAACATTTTTGGAAACCCGACGTTTCGAACACTTTACAGTAGTCCGTGATCACGGGTAGGTCAGTCTACCTGTGATCACGGACTACTGTTTCATTTAAAATGCGCAGTTGCAGCCACCCCCTGCCACCCATCCCCGCGACTGCGCTTTGATTAAATTAAATAAACAATTTATTATTTATAATTAATTAAAAGAAAAAAAGCATCTGCACTATATGTATATACCTAAACGTATGCGAAAACAATGCCACCACCATCGGTATACTGTTTCAAAGGTACAATTCAAATCAAAAACTTTACGAACATTGAAAGTCGAGCAGGAATGTCTATTACACGTGAGATTTCCAATTTCCTTGTTCACGATGTTTCATTGCCGCGATGGAAAACGTCTGAGCAATCAACTTTTAACCGTATTATAGACATTTATTTAACTTCTTATATTGTTCGCTATATAAAAACATTTTTTAAGTTAATTCAATTGTTTGACGTTCAAACAACTAAGCTTTTAACTTCTTAATAATAATTTTGATTTTCGCGATTGTTACACATTTTAATAAATAAAATGATTTTTAACGGGTTCATCGCGTATATTGATTCGTAAAAATTTCGTTATTTCTATCTTTCGGTTTTTTTTTATTTAGCTCGCTTATTTTTATTCAATACTATTGAATTTAGAAATGTTTAGATATTCCATATCGTAGGTCGTGCAGTTCAGGTACGGTATAAAAGCCAACTATATTTTGTTCCACCACCTCTATCTCCTTATGGAAGTCCTACAAAAATCGCCCCTTAAGTTTTTGACAATTTTAAGTCGAAGTCAAATTATTTTTTTGAATAAGGTAATAATGATTGTTGTTCCTTTTAGTAATTTGTACCTATTCATCTTCGTCTGACGCATATATTATGTTAATATATGTACATATGTACAATCCAAATGAACGACTAATGTCTATATATTCGGAGCGGCGGAAGAAAATTGCCTTTTTGTTACATCTTTTCATGTGAATATCGGCAATATTCTGATAAGTTTGATATATTGCGACACTCGTTACATGTGAGGTTTTCATTTGGAGGAATGAATAGGATATTATTTGATGAAAAGCTTATTTACTATGAGTATTGTACGTATGTAAAATTAATCCGATTTGATTATCCATCTTTATAAAAAAAAATCTTTTGAGCCGACAGATTTTTGAGCTTCACGCTGTATCTTGCACGTAGGCAGAGAAAACTTAGGAACCTAGTGTTGAGACACTCCCTTATCCACTTTCCAGTGAAATTGAGATTTTGCGTGTTTAGTGGCGGAACTCAACGTCGCGTTTCACCTTATAACCAGAGCAATTTGGAAATATTAAATATTTCATTTGCTCGGGTGGGAATCGAACTATAACTATCCCACCCCACTTGCGCCTCTTGTGCCGCTGCGCCACGACCTCAAGATTATAATTACTTAGTTTAAGTACGATCTTGCGTGTTTTTATAAATATTTATTCACATTAATGTATATCGTATATATTTAAGCATTGTTAATTTTATCGGAATGGTCAAGAAAGAAATGCACATGAAAGTAGGACACCGCAAGCAGAGCAGTTACTTACTTCAACTACAATGCTTATTTATTACTATGGCGTATGTTCTCTTTGAATTAAATAAAATAAAATTAAAATAAAAGTTAAATATCGATATTTCCTCGTGTTAAATCTGAACTTACAACCGTTGTGAGTGACTTAGTGGAGGTCGAGGGTTCAATTGCTTTTTGGTTTTCAGTAGTTGTTTGTCACCATGGTTGAATAAAGCCACTCCTATTTATTTTGCAGGAAAGTGAGTCCAACTGAATGGGACATGACTTTTTACATACGTAACTCGATCGAGCTAATGTGCATTAAATAATTTCAAGTTGAAAATTTTATGTACCTATTGCCTTCTCCAATATGCTATTTTAATTCTTACAATTATCACCACTTGACCTTATGTGGCTCTTTCCTCGTTATTTGTAATAATAAAAAAAATCTCCTAAATGTATTCATTTTATTTAATACTCAATGCATGAAATTCAAATATTTTCCAATTTTATTATACATATTTATAAATTATTCCATAAAATATCCTTACATTATTGTATTTAAAATAAAAATACAAATAAATATTTGTATTGATATACGTGAACGTAATAAGACCTGTCGTGGCGCAGGTGCACTAACGTGTGACTGTGCACGCTGTAGGTTGTGGGTTCGATCACCACTCTAGGAACTGTATCATTTAATATGTTAAAATTTAACATTTAATGTTTTGATGTCTTTGCTCTAACACAACAAGTCAAAGCGCGACGTTGAGTATCGCCACTCATCATGTATTAACCAAAATTGGGCGGAAATTGGGGAGCAGAACGGTGTATCTTAACACTAGGTTTCCAAGTTACCTCTGCCTACCCTGGCATGTGAGGAATATATAGGAAAAAAAGCGGAGCTATAGTGGAGCTAAAATAAAGGACGTAAATAATATGTACATAACGTGCAAGCAAAGGTTTTTACTAAACAAGTCAGTATCTCGCTCTCCAATATAGAATTCTGCTGTATGTACAACAACAACGGTGTAATCTAAGAGCTCTTGTTGGAGATTACGCATGGAAATCCCGACGCGAACTCATTTCCTTTCTAAATTAGAAAGTACGTTGCTCTAAAAGGGTATTAAGTTTTAGTATAAGTTGATGAATTTTATAATTATAAAAATGGTAGCTAGAAATAAGATGGTTGTAGCATATGCAGTAATTTTATTTTAACTACCTTTAACCATATTTAACGGTACTTGTAACTATTTTTACAAATGAAAGTTTGCAAAATAAAAGACAGTGTGGAGGTAAAAATAAGAAGATTTTGATACAAAAATAGGCGGCTAAAGAATAGAGTTTTTTGGACCGAAGAGGCGACGAAAACGCAAAAATACTAAGAACATTAAATAGCTTTTACTTTTATAATACAATGAAACGTACTTGTCCGTTGTTCAGGCGTCGTAAATGTTTCTTCAAATTAACGACGCCTGTACAACGGACAGGTACGTTTCACGCTTTGTTAATTTAATAACTTTCAACGGCAACTAAACTTTATAATTGTTGAGAACTTACGACTCAAAGCAAGAATATAGAACGCAAAGCTAGGACTACTAGAGAACAAAATATTTTTTTCTTATTTTATGTCATTGTATTAAAAATTATAAGAAAAACATTACATTTTGGTTTAGTATAGAATTATTTTTTTGCTATAAAGTATAAAACTTAGTGTCAAGACACTTCGCTCGTCTTTTTAGTAGTCATACACTGCATCACTGCTTCAAATTGAACAACGTATCTCTAATGTAATTTTTGTGGTTCCGTGGAATTAAGCTAAAGTTAATTTAAAATATTCAAGTTTGTTGAATGAAGTTTCGCACGAAGTAAAAAGTTCAACATAAATAAATTTGTAGATTCCTATTGACTTACTATCCTGATATTAAAATTTACGGGACCCTCAGTGGACGAGTCACATTGTAGGCAGAGGGAGTTTAGGAACCTAGTGTTGTGTATGTATAACTTTTATTTTAATACATTAAATATAATATTAATATTATTATCTTTTTAATTTTACATAAAATTTATGACACTAAATTAGCTTATAAATCATCACTGAATAAATCAATAAATTGAAACATGACGATACTCGACTCATTATTCCCATATTCAAGCCCCTACTGGAACGTCTACTTTCCCAGTCTACTATCTGGAAAATGTCATTTTTTATGGAAGTATCGTGACAATTTGTAATAAAGAAGGGTAAATTTTTTAAGGCGTCGTCCGCTTTTCTTGTTTTAAATTATTCATTGATACATCTTGAGGTAGAAGCTTTTGCTTTGAGTCGTTATGCGAAAAGCTTCTGACATTCATTCGGTTTTTCTTTCGAAAGAATGCTAAGAGAATCGCCAGTAATTTCAAACCATCGCCAGTAATTTTTAAGTTGAAAATACGGAACTGACTGTTATAATACCATAGTATTTTTTTGCCTACTATTATATAGAAAAACAGTGAAAAGACGGTCTTACATTAATATTGCAACTTGTGAAATAATAAATATGATGGCACCAACAAAAGGCAGTCCTGTAATGTATTTTATAACATCTTTTAAAATTTATTCTCGTTACCAATAAGGTTCTTTATTGACACTGCATAATTACACACTGCATTATTACAAAGTGATTATTTATATATTCTTTTTAATTTCAATAGTAACAACGTTTGCCCTTCTAGAAGTAAACTAGAAATAATCTATTGATGCTGATTTATTAAATAATAAGAACCTAATTAAATTTGTTGATATAAAAATCTATCATTTTTATGAAGCTTCAAATGATTGTTTAATAAAATCGGTATAAAAATATATTAAAAACGGAACGTACATATAAAACTCGGTAAGTCAAGTAAATGATACTTTATAGATTTTGGCACTCACTGAACTGAACTTTAGTTCACTTAACTCAATATACACTTTTCTGACCTTTGCTTTCGGTTTAAGCAAATTTGAACTCTATACTTATTTTCATAGATAAAAAAATTAAACAAAAGGGTTTCTTTAGTAAAGTATAAGGGTAAATGAATTTAGTGTCCGTAGTAGGGCTTAGTTCCAAAGTACCAGGAATTATGTAACACAGTTAACATATTTTTTTTATTTTGTTAATTTTATTTATGGAAATCACCTTTTTGGTGACCTGATGGTATGTAATCGCCGCCTCGCACGTTCTCGTGTTGCTACAGAAGCGTTGTCCACCTTTAAATGGAGGTAGACGTGCTTTTTCAAAGTGCCCACCTGAAATTACAGCAGCGGGCAGCCGTTTAGCACATTCGTGGCGCGTGGAAGGAAATTCCTACGTAACCACACAGTAGTGGAGTGCCACGTACCCAGGATATGAGGATGGTACCTTAGTTTGTGACGTAGCTTGTGACTTAGTTTGTGACACCGAATTTTCTGTTCCAGATGATCGCGATTCTGGCAGTCGCTCGGAAAGCTAAGGCCCAACCTACTGATGCTGGGCACGGCTTTAAGAGGAGTGTTCTCGAAAACTGGTGATACGACAAATAGGTTTTTTAAGTGGATCACTCGCAGACTTGTGTCTTCTGTGGTTAAATTTAAGTAGATTCTTTTCGACTGATACGGAGAAAATCTGACGAGGGATGTCTGTTGATTTCGGCACTGGTCGACGATTTCTGGAAAAAGACTTGTACGGCCGGAGTATACAACGTCTACAGTGCTATCAACTATATAGCGATATACGTTAGAGGTTTCCAATATATATTTGATATACAGAAAAAAATAGGATAGGAAACAGCACACAGCCTTGGGGACACGAGCGTTAACGGGCACGAAATTAAAGCAGAATTGAGTTTGAAGACTCAGAGAGGGAGTCTTCAGCATCGGAGATGCTGGTACTGGTACAGTAGTAGTGCCGCTTTCATATTCCAGGGAGGGGTTTGGGGATGGGCATGAGAGCCCGTTATTACCCAATCCAAAATTTGAGATCATTTTAGTCTAGTAAGAACGAGATTCATTCAGTCCAGCTATTAAATATTTATAATCATGATAGTGCTAAGAGCTGATAGCTGCTATTTTATTTGTTGGAACGCTAAATTCCTAAACGTGTTTTAGTCAAGAAAAAAATAAGGTATTCGTCTATTAATGCTTGTAGTTATGAGTTTCTTATAAATTAGCTTCCAGTTTTTGTGCTTAAGGAATACATTGATTAAATGCATTGTCGAGTAAATTATTTCTAGCGTTGGTATAGGCAATTGAACCGGTTAAGAGTGAGTCAAACTCGCCCATCATGAGTACTAATTAAAGGAGGTAAATTTTTGTGACTTATATTACTATCTTTTGGGTAAGTCCTGTCCTTTTATTTGCAACGCTCTTGGCAAAAGAAAATACTATTTATTCGCTAACGCTAACGCTCTCAAAACAATAGTTAGACGCCCATTCTCTTTCAAGCGGTCAAGCGGATAGGCATCTGCGTGAAATATTGTTTATGTAACCCATAGCTATTTTTTGTTGTATAGCTATCAGGTCTGGGCAGGACGTAGGACTATATTTGATTTCGAATACTTTTACACCCTAATAAAATGCGTCCATAACCAAAGCTGTAGAGGATGATAAGCAATGAGAATGATCCAAAAAACATAACAGTCCGGCTAAACTATAAGAAATATTGAAATGCTGCCTTATTAAAATAGAAGATAAAGGGTATTTTCACGTTAAATATTACGAAGAAAACAAGGGTGAAGTCTACAGATCATGCACGGTGGAGGAAAGATGCCACCAGTTTGTTGTCGTTTTCGTGTGTATAATGTTTGTCTGGGAGAAGTTACGATATTCGTTTAGGTTTAAATTGTTAGCTGTCTTATTTATGTTGTTAGCATCGTTTGCTGTAACAAAAAAATCGATATAGTTTAATAAGAACGTATAGCATAGTTGGTCAGATTTCTTGGTCGGCTTCCAATAGGCGCGGGTTCAAAACGTGCTACGTTAAAATTTTAATACGTTTTTGAATTTAAATTTAGTATATTACACTATAACATTCAAAAATGATTAAGCTGGTACAATAGTTGAAAAAAAACAACAGATTTTCTTGGAGTTGAAGTGGTATATACTATATAAGGTAGTGGATGAAAATGACACTATGAATTATCCAACAGAGTCTCGTAATTCATAAACAGCTAAAGGTCTCCCTGCTAACAAAATAAGACTTAAAGTTAGTATTCCGGTAATAATGATGAGAAATTTGACTGCGTTGAAATTATATAACGGAATCCAATTTAATTCAAAATATTGCAAAGGAATGTTTTTGAAGCGGAAGTTCTCAGGGGATGTGGTGCTGGTGAAATGGTGGTTTTACCACACATACCATCTATACCCGATTTTTTAATTCCCTGTGAGAACTTGCTTTGCGGTTGGCTGTTTTACTCATACAATTTGATATTGCTCTTTCACGAATCAGTAATGTTTCAGGTCTGTGTATATTGGCCCCTCGGAGGAAAACTGCCAATATGGCGTACAAAGAAATATTTTAATTGGTTTGATTTTGATTGGCATTATTTTGATCAATATCTCAAATTAATATATAGGAAAATATTCGTGGTTCATTGGAAAATATTCACTAAAGTAACTATAAAACTATTATGCTAAATATTATATAAAGCTCATGTTAACATAATTAGGGGCAGCAACTTAATCTTTAAATAATGTCACATATATTCTAAGACTGTTTAAAAAATCTAAACTTTAACAAACCTCTACGGTGAAATAAAACATTGTTGTTTTTATTGAATAATCTGTATGTCTTTATAATTTATATAAGTCAATTCAAAAAATAATTAGATTAGTGTTATTAAAACTTCGATAATAGCAAATTCGATACTAATAATATATAATAAACTTATTCTTAAGTATAAAAAAATCCATTCTCTGCGCAGGAGAATTATGTAAGTCTGGTGGCTTTCATGGAATAAATTGAAGCCTACGCGGGCAAAGCCGCGGGCAACAGCTAGTGTAAAATAAATTAGTATATTAATCATTTTTTTCATTATATATTTTTTGAAATGGTAATAATAGATGCACAAGGGCACAATCGTGCTACTGTCGTGGCACAAGGGCACAATCGTGCTACTGAAATAAAATATTTCATATTTTCGTTTCATCATTGTAACGAGGATGTCTTAACATTAGAGTTCCCTATTGTTACCCGGCAGTGCAAGATACAGCGTGAATGAATAATAAGATTAAAAAAGGATGCAGTTGACCATTAACCCTGGATCATTAAACATTTTATAATATGTACCAATACCTATCACATTACATTATAACCATTACCGTCACTCATTATATCCATGGGGGCAGGTTGGCTTTGCTTCAGATGATTCTGGCTCTGTTGTGAAAACGTGTGATGTGAAAACCTTAAAAAGAAAATATAATCGTGACTCGAGATATTTTAAGTGGCAAATTACCAGAGCAAAGCCGATCATAGCGATTGAGAATCGAATAGAAGCTTGAGACCTACCCATTTGGAACTCGATAGTTCTGAGCGCTCTCTAAATCTGTACTTGGTAACTTTTGACATGTTGGTTCATACCGCGAAAGAAGAACAATGTCGCCGATCATCCCGCAGTGTTAGAACTCAATGCCTGACGTTAAAGTCACCCGAAAAGCCGTTTGGCGAGCTCTGTATAGTTTGGACATCCCCAAGTCGAATGGATAAGATGGCATCTCTCTAGTGCTTCTGTGCTACTGAGCCGTCATCGGTGCTAATGCGTTTGTTTTAGCACATTTTATCAGATGGTAAGCTCAGTAGTAGTTCTAGACGCGTGAAAGAGCGTCCTTGTTGATTGAATAAGTAAACCTAAAAATGGCGATGAGATACGATTCACTATCTACAGGCCTATTGCTATAGTAGATTGCGTAGTAGATCTTCTCGTGTACATAACCCACCACTAAAAAAACATAATTAATACAAATATACCTTGCCAAGTGTTATTACACTTACAGACAGACACAATTGCACCAACAGTATACTTTACAGTATACTGTTGGTGCAAGTTTGAAAATGTCTATCAGCTCCAAAATATGCTCGTGAGACTCTATTGAGATATTTCTCAGAAATGTTTCATAATTTGGGAAAGAAAAAATCCTAATTCAATTCATCCCCCCAGAGGGGGGTCTCATATCTCATAGAGACGTAGAGGCGATAGAAAAACTGAGAAGAGACAATCAACCACCGGACTAGACAACAAGAAAAATCCAACATAATCGTCAACCGTAAAACTCAAAGCAGGGCCACTCAGGCCCTACTACATCACTAAAATTTGTAATATTGTAAATTTTAATATTGTAAAATTTAAATTTTAAATAGAGCCCTTATGGCCTAAATTATTGACAAACCTTGAGCAGGACCCTTCTGGCCCTCATACCAACTCTGTGCAAATGAGTATATATAAATAAAGTTTAATAAAACAAAAAATCACAAAAAAAAAGAGCAGACAAAGGCACGAACAAATAAAGTCTGTGGTGAATTTTATTTACTAATAAAAAAAAGACCCCAGAGGACACAGGTTTGCGTGTTTACCACTAAGAAAACCCTATTTATTGAATCATTTGAATTGTAAATATCCCACTGCAGAGATGCTAACAACATAAATAAGTTTTTTTTTTTTTTTTTATTTATTTATTAAGAAACAAACAATCCTTTATATTTCTAAGTAACATGAAAAATTCTTAAATTATAGATCTACAGTTTCCTTAATTGTTATACAAAATGCGTAACATTATAATCTAAAAAAACAAACATTTAATAAAAAAAAAAACAAACAATGAATAAACATTGAAAACGTTATTATGGCATACTATATTAGAAAAAAGAAGAACAAAACAATTGAATAGCGAAATGAGAATTAAAAATTACTAACGTAAGCATTAATTTAATTACATTATGTTATAATAATTAGACATATAATATATTTAACATAATGTTTACTAAACATCTTTCCCAAGTAGACATTGCATGCATAATCTTTTGAAACAATACAATTTTTCCTTAAATATATCCACCTCAGAGAATTTATCATTATACAACCTGCAAGCACGTCCCATAAAACTGTTACCTGCATAACATGTCCGAGTGTGAGGTATACTGAATAAGGCTTTATTACGGCAACTTCTTTCATAACGTCGCGGTACCCTTAAAGACAATAAGTGCAGCAATGTAGGGGCATCAATATAATTGTTAATTATTTTATAAAGAGTAATTACATCAGTACAATCACGGCGATAAGTAAGAGGGGCTATATCTAATTTCTTAGTAGAATTTTCATAATCTACATATTTGTGACCAGTGTGAAACTCAATTATTCTCACAAATTTATTTTGTACCTTTTCAATCCTTTCTTTATGAACATCATAAAATGGATTCCAAATTGGGCCTCCAAATTCTAAGTGACTTCGAACAAAACTATTATAAAGTACCTTATATGTCAATGGTTTCTTAAAATCCTTACCTATGCGCAATATGTAACCTAATTGTTTAAGTGCTTTGCTAATTATATTACTAATGTGTAGTACAAATGTAAGGTTCGAATCTAAGAATATGCCTAAATCACGAATCTCATTAACTCTGGCTATTTCTTTGTTACAAAGTTTGTATTTATAGGTAATGGGCGTTCTCTTCCTGCTAAAACTTATCACAAAACATTTTTCGTTATTTAAAAATAATTTGTTTAAGTTACAAAAATGTTCGAAATCAGTTAAATCATTTTGCAAAAGAGTACAATCATTTGTGTTTCGAATAACTCTGAAAAGTTTCATGTCATCCGCATATAGTAGCATATTTGAGATTTGAGTTCTTCATGTTTAATGTAATATCATTTATTTATTTAACAAATAATAAAGGTCCCAAGTGAGATCCTTGAGGTACGCCTGATGTAATAGGTTTATAATGAGAAATGTTATCACATAATGCTACAGCCTGCGAACGATTTTCAACGTAGGATTTAATCCACTTAAAAAGATCGCCATGTATGTCAAGTTGCCAAACCTTCAAGAGTAAGTGCTCATGAGAAATTTTATCAAATGCTTTGGCAAAGTCTGCATACACAGGATCCACCTGATAGTTGTCATGTAAAGCGTTAAGAATAGCTTCTGTATATGTTATTAAATTAGTTTCAACACTCATGCTCTTAAGAAAACCATGTTGGTTAGGAATAATGTGCTGTCGTATGGCTACTGACAGCTGGTCGGTAACAATTTTTTCGAGAATTTTTCCGAAATGGCTTAGCTTCGAGATTGGTCGATACTTCTCGATTCTATTACTGATATCGCCTTTTGGTATAGGAGTTACTAGAGCACGCTTCCAAGTCGAAGGGAAACATCCTTCTTTGAGAGATCTTTCAAAGATTAGGGTAATAGGGGTGGTTAATTGACACGAACATTTGCTTATAATAATAGGGTGAATCGAATCTGGACCTGCACTTTTACTAATTTTAATTGTTTTAAGGTATTTGTAAACAATATCTTCAGATATAAAAATTGTATTAATTCCTAAAACATTGTTAGTTACCGGCTGAAGATTACTAAAGCTAACGGGATTGGCATCTGGTTTCTCAAAAACTGAGTGAAAGTATTTATTAAAAGATTCACATATTTGTGTGATATTTGAAGTCGATACATCTTTATAATACATAGTCTGTGGAAAACTATTCTTTGAGGATATAGATTTAATATAGGACCAAAATAACTTAGGTTGATTTGCTATTTTTACTTCTGTAGAATGCATAAAATTTTTATAGCATAAAGGTTCTAATTTAGCCACTTTTTTCCTAAATAACTTAAATGCGTCATAATCTAATGGATTTCTGTATGTCTTCCACAGTCTATGGTACTTTTTCTTTTCATTTAATAATTTTCTAAGTTTTTTTGTATACCATGGAGGCTTGGAATTAGGTGTACGTTGCATTCGTTTAGGAACATATTTCTCGATAAAAGTATTCAAAATATTATAAAATATTGAAACGCAGCTCTCTACTCCATGACCTGAAAACAGGGATAACCAATTTATATGGGATAGCTCGCGATTAATTTCATCAAAGTTTGCATTGAAGAAACTATACACTGGAGTACAAGGACGCTTCATTTTAGGTGTGAGCATTAAATTCAACGTTATTTCAAGTGCCTTATGATGTAAATCCTCAGGTGTCATCGGACAATTACTAGTAGACACAAAGCAATTTTCGTTACATAATATAAGATCCAGAATTTTTTTATTAAAATTAAAACTATTGTTGTACTGTTTCAGTCCTGAAAAAGACAAAAATTCGTGCAAGGATTGAACCGGTACTTTATTATTATTATTAAGGCGCATATATGAATCATCAGAAAAAAACCATTCAGCATCAGTTATGTTAAAATCACCGGTTATAAGGAAACTATCATTAGGACAATCTAGTAGAATCTGGTTACATATTTCAAAAAAGTCTATTAGCGTGTCTTTGTACATTGGTCCGTGTGGGATATAAATACAACAGACATGCAGAAATTTATTTCCACTATTGTTTGTTTGAGATAGCGGTATTGACAGCCAAACACATTCAGAGGAACCGAGCGAAGGAGTAGGCCAGTTTTGGCGTATAGGCTGATACTCGTGGCGCACTGCCACGGCAACTCCGCCGCCTCGCTCCGCGCCACTCTCCGCTGCCGATCGATCGCATCTATGTACTATGTATCTGTTGTCGAATAGTTCACGATCGTAAAAGTTAGACGTCAGCCAACTCTCAGTAATGCAGATCATATCGTAATCTGATTGAGCCACTTGCGAATAAAAACTATGCGTTTTAGTGCGAAGTCCGCGTACATTTTGATAATATAAATTAAATATCATATTAGAAACCATTATACAAAACAGAAATAAACATGTTTACAAGGAGTACATGTGCATTAAGATTAATTATCATAATTGTAGATTGAATGTGGGTACACTGCGGCGGATACGATATGAAAACGCTAAGATAATTATCAACTGCTGTATATAAATATACAATAAATAACAATAACAATAACACAAAATGTAATAAACTTTGAAAGTATCGAAACAAATTAATACGAAGCGGTGATATTATACAGGCATCAATAATTATACATGTGGTGGTTGCGGGTTGTATTTGAATGTTAGTTTGTTCATAATTACAATATAAGGAATAAATTATAATATTTTGATAAAATAAGACAAGATAAAGCAGTCACAATGTTTTAGCAAAATCGTAATTCTGATCTATTACAATAACCTTGGATGACTCAGTTTTTCTCGCCAGGATTTTGCAGTCACGTATCCATAAATAAGTGAGTTTTCCCTCTTTTTTCAACTGGCGAGCGCGGTTAAGTAACGTTTTACTTGCCGGGGTAAGATGATCGCCAAGGTATAGGTTTTCCACAGGGCCGATCATACCTAAAGATGAAGTTGTAATGCCTCTGCGCGCCCGTACTGCAGATAAAAGTTGATCCTTGTATATACGCCGAGTAAACTTTACGACTACGGCAGGGGTACGGGGTGTGTTCGATGAGTCGGGGATGTTTCTATCAAACCTTCGAACTCTTTGTATACTGTCGATTGAACTGTCATCTAATTTGAGACCCACAGCATTATGTATGCTGTGAAGTAAGGTAACTAAATTTTCTCCTTTTTTTAATGGTAAACCTGAGATTTCGACATTATTCATTCTTGCGTATTGTTCACGGGCTCGGTTTTCTTGTTCCAAGTTAAATATAGCCTTTTCTGCTGCTTTTAAATTTGAATGCAAGGTTGTTATAAGTTCCGATTTGCTTTCAACCCTAATTATTCTATCTTCTAAGTCACAGAAGCGTTTTTCCATTTCTGTAAACTTGGTATTCATATTCTGAATACCTAATGTACATGTATGCAATTCAGTTTTTAATGTGTTTATATCGGATTTCACAGACAAAAAATCGGAGCGAAGATCTTTAATTTCCTTGAGAATAACAGCAATACCTTCATGTGTATCTTTTTCCACAACAGGTTTTGGTACATTACGACACTGAAGGCACCTCCATGTACATTTTTTCTCGGGATTCATGCGTCGGTAGTATGCTTCTGTGATTCCAGCACAGGCGTAGTGAAGCGATCTATTACATGTATTACATAAAACTGCATCTACAACTTCTTCGTTACATTTAAAGCAATTCATTATATATATATATATAAATACTTTTTTTTTTTTTTATGTCGGGTACGTACTTCTTAAAAACTTTAAACCATGAATAGACCCTTATCTGTGTTGTAATTAACAACTGAGTGATAACAGTAGTTGTAGTTTATTTGTAAAAAGGTTATAATGAATGAAAAATATAGTTACGAAGACGAAACGAAAGGCCAAAACAAAAGGCGAGACAACAGCTGACTGGCCGGTAACGTTCAAACCTGTTTGTTGAGCCACTTCACTGCACTAATGACCTACTGCACGATACGACGATCAATCACTTTAAACAGTTTATTAATTTACGTACGAAAGTCTAAAAAATACTCGTATACAATACAGTTTATTATCAGAATTTGCAGGCGACACTTTCCTTTACAAGACTTAATTACTTTTAATAATAATTAAAAACGTTTGCTTAGGTAAAGATATTATTTTAACGGAGCGACTGGTAATGTACGCACACACGATTAGCACTCAGACTCAACGATTAGCACTCAGACTCAAGTTTTATCAGGCGTATTTGAATGTCGACGTAACGTCGTTTGATGAGAACGTACGGCTTAGTTGGTCAGAAAGCTTGGACGGTTTACAAGAGGCGCGAGCTCAAATCTCGCGTTAAAATTTTGATATTTTTTTTAATTTAGTATTTTTCTTTCCTAAGTGTGGGTAAATACTTTAAAAATATAGTTAAATAATGGAAACGAATATAGCATACATAACACTAAAAACGAGGTTTAAATATCATCCTCTTGGATAATGATATCGAAGAGAATGATATTAAAATTCATTGTTTGTAATGTTTTACTTTTTTTTTATAAAATTGTTGATAATAACATCTTACAGAATGGACACTTCTTATGAAAGAACGTGATAAGTTGAGTGATTTTGCAGCGATCTAGCCTGCCGCTATAATGATCTTATATTATCTTGTTATAACATACCGATTATTATCGTTAAGGTTATGTCTTGTAAAATATACTAAGGAACCATTAAGCTGATAAAAACCGAATTTGATGAATTGTTTATTAGATGCATTGCGTATTGAGTGGTGGAACTCAACGCCGCGCTTTGCCTTGTTCCCAGAGCGAAGAAATGAAAACATATTATTTAATTTGAAAATATTAAATATTTCTTTTCCTCGAGTGGGGATCGAACCCGAAACATACAGTCGTCACACGTTGTGCCTCCTACTACAACGTACGCTTGTCCGCGTGAGTAAAATAATAGAGTCTATGTCTTTAAAATGTAATGGTATCTATATTTCGTTTACATAAAGTTAGACGACGGTTACATATATACATATACGAGTACATCAGATTTTATTTTATAAAGTTTATAAAAGAAATAATAAAATTATACCAATCAGTTATCTTTGTTCTTGGCCTGTTACAAAAACATCATATTTTAAATACGTTTCAGGTTAGCATTTTCTAACCATAACACCATACGTATCGTATTTCTACATGCATTATACTCGAAGCAAATTGACTTCTCTTAGTTTTTTTTCATAAAACTTTATAGAAGGCTGTAGCTGATTACGAAATATGAACATAATTTACGTTTAGAATTCTCGAAAACAATCAAAAAATATACGCAATCCACTATTAGGTATGTAAATTGATGAATACGATAATCAGCGCCTGGGGTTACCAATCAATTAATAGATACGCCCAGTTAAGTTCGGCGTAGGCGACGAGAGCCAACGTTGCGCATAATTAGGTAAGGGTGTGGCTATAATTAATATAAGCATTGTACATAACTAGCATAGTATATAAGATATTTAGTATGTAAACAATAATAAATTAAATAATAATATGATATCATTACGTTTACAACGTAATGATTGTAGGCGCTATATCCGCTTAAATGAAATAATTCATCCGCTTAGATGAAATTAAAAAAAAAAATATCTCTAACTTGAACACATCTGAATTATTTGGTAAAAGTTAGATACCAAATAATACAAAGATTTGGAATTAAATTCACGAGTCTTAAAATCCAAAAAAGGTAATTATATATTAAACTATTTATAATAATTATATCCTTGATATAATTATACATCCTCGATATTATATCGAGGATATAATTATTATAAGAGCCCTGCCTTCAAATCCATAAGCCACAATCAATAACCGCAACAAATAATGGATTTGTTGAATTGCACCATTTGAAAAAATGGAATATTTAATGTTTTCATTTATTCGCTATGGAGGCAAAGCATGGAGTCTGCAAGGCAAAGCATGGAGTCGACCGCCACTTGATACATAATACAATCAAATTATAATCAAATTGGAATATTGAACGGAATGTCTTGACACTAGGCTCCCAAGATCCCTCTGACTGCCTAGAACAGGATTCAGCGTGATGCTCAAAAAAATATCATTAAGGAACGGATTGTTCCTATCGAGTTGGTTCGATCATGTAGTCAGGATCCGAATTGTGTAATTCTTTTGAGATTTCTAGGAGATTAGTTGAATTTAGACTATAGAAATTATATATAATTTCGATACACACACACACACACACACGCACACACACACACACACACACATACACACCACACACACACACACCCACATACGCTCACACACACACTTGCTTTCACACACACACACACGCACACACTCATACATACGATTATTTTCGTGTGCTATAATGCGTTTTTACGTGTTTATATCTTTTATGTATGTTTTATGTTGTAGTTTTCTTTTATTTTATTAGAAACAGGTTAGCTATCATCAAAAGTGTAGTTTACCGTCTAAATAATAATTAATTCAGTTGTCACAAAATATAAAAGTTTCAAATATTTTAGTGATCATTGAACTTTCTTCTCTTGAAAATTTTTCGAATTATCTACAGACTGATAACTCTCTGTGAACTTATCTATTTCTTTTTGCCTATTTTTTGTTTTGACAGAGTGAAAGACCATCAAAATAAACGTTAAAGCAGTTCAAGTAAAAAGGGGTAACCTTTTGGAAAAGGAATATAGTGACAATTAAACAAAACATTGTAATCACGAACGTAAAATATTTTTATCATATCAAATTTAACAGGCTTTTAAAATTTTGAGAACAATAAGTTAAGTAGAAATGGCCAGCGTCATAGTAAAAATAATGGTTGTGATACTAGAAAAAAGCACGAAATCGTATTAATCACTCAACAAGCAGTGTCTCGAATTCAAAAACATAAATAAAAAGCGTGAATATATAAGCGTATAATATGTAAGCATGGTATTTTAATATTCGTGGAAGGCCCTATATATAAAATCCTATTTAATATTTCATTTGAAATATAAATATTTCACAAAAAGTCGACTTATAATAATTTCCACAGGGTGACTTTAATATTAAAAAATCATATCCATGAAACGTTCTTCTTACCAAATTAAAAGATTGTGACAGCCTCATGAATCAATCAATGTCAGTATTTGATTAAAATTGGTTCACTTTAGTCGTAAAAAGGTGTTACCTTTTTCAATATAAATATGTCTTTTCACATTTTTTATAATATAATCAAAGTAAGAAAATATTTAAAATAAATTATAAAGTCACTTCCTTGATAAAGGGAGTCCCCTGAGAACGTTCTACTCATTAAAGGAAGATCACTAAGTTGGATAAACATTGGACGTCAAGAATATTTTTTTTTCTTTACCGGTTTTCTAATCCGAAATCATTGCTCTTACTGAGCCACAAATCAACAGCATAAAGGTAACCTAAATGTAGTATAAAAAAAATGAAATGCTTAATCATTACATATATAATAATAAAATAAAAAGCCAATTTTGACAATTTATATCGCGTATTCAAATCCTAGTCAACGGCACCTTCATGGTGTCTCATATAATATAAAGGTACTTAAATATTTTTTTTTTCTTTTCCATGTTGTATATATTATCACAAATTGGGCGGGCAGAGATAAATTAGCAGTTTAATGTTAATACAATCTATGGCCATAAAGACAATTCCGTTCTATACTTTTCGTCGAATTTAAGGCATTATGCTTTTAATAGTGGAACTCAACTCCGCGTTTAGAATTAAATATTTCATTTCCTCGAGCGGTGATCGAAACCCCCGATGTCCTTCACCACAACAAGCCTTTATATTGATATTATATATAAAACTATGTTAACTGACAACCGTTATTAAAAGATAACAACGTCGCAAGCAATTAATTTAGAAGAACGATATATTGCTCGGGAGCTTGCAGTTAAGTGATTCCTTTAATAAAAAGGAATCTTTTCGAGCGAATGTTTCCAATTTATTGTTATAAGCATTATATAGGCTATTATTTGTTATAGGCTTACAAAATCACATTGAATGAACTCTTTAGAGTATTGATTTTTTATAAAGCATAGGATGAAAAGTCTTGGATTGCTTAACTGTAAATGTAAATATTTCTCTTCTTTATCCAATTTATTGTTGTTCTTGTATAGCGGTTTAATAACCAATATAAATCTGAGGACTGCGATATATTATTTTTATTGATTAAATATATGAAATGAATTTAAAATTTCAAATCTGTCCACCCTTTTAGACAAAGTCGATCCGGTTCCAAATAAATTATTTTTCATAGTTTTAATACGAATGTATTGTTTTTATCCTAAATAGCGACATATTAAATTAAATTCTGTTGCGCTTGTAGTAAACCCATGGGCGTAACAATCTATAATGAGGATATCTCTATGAAATTTGAACTAAATATGACTATTTATATCTTTTTTTCAGCTTAACGCTGTATCCTGCATCTGATAAGGTAGGCAAAGGGAAATGTGAAATCTAGTGTTAAGACACTCTATTCCCATTAGGACTTTCCGCCAAATTTGGGATACTGCGTGTTGAGTGCTTTGCTTTGTTTGTAAAAAAAAATGTTATTCAATCACCAGATTAGTTTTCAAATATATATTTGTTACGTTTTAAGATACCTTGGAAATTACATTAACGTAATTAACAAATAAATTAAGCAATAATATGCTACAAAATGACGTGAAGATATAAATTTATTGTATATATATTTACAAATCATATTTCAATTTCTGATAATACGAATTCGAAGTCTAAATTTAGAGTTATCTATAAGCTTCATACAACTACATAGTATGGGACTTCATAAATTAAAAGATCTATAGTACGAAGCGGATGGCGCTAGCAAACCAAACTATACAAAAATCAGTAACAATAAAAAAAGACGACGTGCCACACAGGTTTTTGTTTAAAGAGAAACAGTATCAAGCTTATTCCCGCAAAGCAAAGAAGCCAAAGGGAATGTTATGATAAGTAATTTAAATATAATCCCTAATGGGAATCATAATCCACGAGTGTCGTTTTTACGTTCACACGCTATGCCACTGCAACAAGGTCGTCGCAATAACTCCTATATGCCTAATTGGGTTACTTCAATTTGTTTAGCACAATTTCTGCACGTGTAGCGTTTATATTTTTCTTAATACACTTAGCTAAGGCTATAAATGTATACAATTTACAAACGTGGTTAAAGAAGAAATGTGTAAGTTATATAAAATGCTTATAATTTTAATAAACGTGAAATAGTTTTCCTATTTTTTTATTACTAACAATAAATGTAGTTGGAACAAAGAGCTTGCCTTAATTTAATTAGTGAATCATGTGGAGATTATATAACAAAATTAGGATTAAAGGGCAAAACTCTTGATATTTTTGTGACCTGTGACCTTAAATATTGTTGGTGAACGAGCCAGAATTATATTCAGCAAAATTTTGCAAATAAAAGTTATATAATAAGATCTTTGATATTCATGATTATTACTTATTTTCGATTAAACTTTTTAAACTTGATTATACTCACTCAGCTTCACGCTGTATCCCGCACATGGCAGGGAAGGCAGATGGTACTTGGAAACCTAGTGTTAATACACTCCGTTCCACTTCCGTTCCCCGGAATGGCATATAGTACATATAGTATATATTATTATACATTTGTGCAAACCATACATATTATAGGCAGATGTCATCTAATATTGAATGAATTTGTTCCCAATTTTCCGGCCAGTTTTAAGACATTTTATGTAGGGAGAAACATACTACCGTGTCTTGCTAGAACTTCAATGGAAATAAAAATATTTCACTCCCCCTAGAACCCAAAACCGTCGGATACTTGTATAACACATATATACATAGGCTATATATAGCTGCGCCGTTGTGCTATCATCCAATATTATGAATACATAAAAGGATAACTGGTTGGAAATATATAGACATTTTGCTTATTATATTATAAGCACATACTCGTAGTCTTAAATTTGTACATATACATATATTTACAAGAATCTGTTAAACCTCAAAACTGATATGATAATTATATTAGTTTCAGAGTTGTGGTATTCTCTTGTATAAGTAAAAACATATTTAGAGTAACTTTTAGCAATGAATTTTATGGGACAAATGCATTAACCATAAAAACATGATCATATTGATTTTTCAACAAAGGGTTTGTAAATTTCTTATTCTTTCTTTCTCTTTTATAAAATTATAAATATTACTAAAATTTAAAACGCGTAAATTTGTAATTCAATCTCGAAGTGGAGTCAACATAAATCCTTACTAACAAGATTAACCAAGGCGACATATTCAAATACATAGCTTATAGCAGTTTATACTTTGTTGCTTTAAAAATAAAGACGGTTACCGTATGTCTGTTAAAGTCTAGTATTTGTAACATGAAAGAAACTAATGGTTTAATCCGACGCAAGAATTTATAATGAGAAGTTATTTTATCTAAGTAGTGACTGGTGACTGGAAACGGAACGGAGTGTCTTAACACTACGTTCCCAAGTTTCCTCTGTCTACCCTGCCCTGTGCGGGATACAGCGTGAAGTTAAAAGTATGTGACGATGGACGTATGATTGACGTTGAAGTGTGAGTCATGACCTATGAGTCAGAATAAAATAATTAAATGTAGGCTATATTTTATGCATTATTTTGCTGTAATAGTAACTACAAGTAAAGTGTCCACGTTTCGTCGCTAGTCTCTAACATAACAAAATAACTTTATCTAATTTGATGCTGTCCACTCCTTGTTTTGATGGCTTTTAATTAGATAAATCACTGAGACGTAGCTGAATATTTGTTCTTGTATAGACATGATAAAGTCTATCCCATTTTGACTTTACCAGGTAAAAGGTGGTGGAGCCCGTTAGGATTACCGGCTGCTACCTAGTCGATGCTATTGCTGTCTCAGAATTACACCCTGGACCAAAAGAAATTATGACTGCAAGTATTGTGGAGAATGGACGGATTTTAGTGGGCTGGAGCTTGGTTAAGGTTCAGGTCCTGGAGGAACGATCTATGCGTTGCTTCAGATGCTTGTCGCTGGGTCACACTAGGCCTCGGTGTCCTTCAACAGTAGTTAGGGAACGGCTTTGCTTCCGCTGTAGCTGTGAGGGGCACCAGTTACCAACTTGTCAAGCCCCCCCACAAAATGCATGGGTGTTCCGACGCAAGATTGCCACCTACCGCCTAATAAAGGGACGGAATCCTTAAGTACACCTCAATGGTGTACTCTGGGTTTCGAAGCTGTCAGCCAGTTGAAGCCAAGAAGAAATTAAACAGTCATCGAGGAAAATTTCTATAAACGAATGAAAATTATATATAATAGCATAGGACCTACAACTACAATCCATGGTGGAGTGTTCCGTCGACTTTGCCGTAGTTTGTGATACTATCTGATAATATCAGTTGGGTCGGAGACCTGGATGGTTCTGTGGCTGTCATTGCTATAAGTCTGCCAACAGTTGCCAAGAAGGATTTTTGGCCTTAGTGACTTTAACGCCAAGTTTCCCTACCTCAAACAGCAATGGAGAAGCGGTCCAAGTAAGAGCCATACTTACCGCACTATCCCTTCTGAACAAAGGGACACCGTTTACTCGTATACGGCACAATGGAAGTTCTGTTGTGGATCTTATATTCGCTACTTTAGCTGTCGAAGCCATGCAAAGAGCCCGGCGAGTTCCATACGGCGCCAAGTATACTGGTGGACTTGTGGATTTGTGGATCTGCTGAAGTCATGCACGCCCAACGGACATACGTTAGATGCAAACGAAGAAAAACAATTTTGACTCTGTGCTCAAAGATCTTTCAAAAACCGTTCAAAGATAAAATAAGAAGTCTCTGCAGAACGCCATTAGACTAACAAAATTTCAAGCACGTCAGGATTTGCTGGCGAAACATGAATCCATGGGAACGCCCTTACCTCGCTGCACGAAAGAAATTGACTTTACATCCAACCTTTCTGCAGCACATCGTTGTGTAGCTGTTTCCGGGACCACCTGAGTTTCCTTCAAGGATGGCTTATCTCTGTACCCACTAGGGAGTAATAGTGTAGCCTCCCATCACCGTTAAGGAAATGGAGATGGCTCTTGTCAAGTTGAAGTCTAAAGTCTAAAGAAGTCTAAAGTATTTTAGGGAAAGTATTGAGCGCCGCCTTCGAGTACTTTGGTTATAATTTGGTCAGTGCCTGTCATCTAGATGCCCGCATTTTGAAAGTTGGGACCAGAGAACCTTGGAGTCCTAACATACAGATTAGTGCAATTATTGAAAGGGGATGAGTGCTTTGCAAAATAGTTGCACCAAACTGCACGTCGGTGGATTTGGCGTTTCACCTTCTGGCCAAATGCCCTGCCTGGGTCCCATAACACCATGTTTTGATTCTGCAGTGGGGAGAGACCTCCCACTGTCTAATGTGGTAGCCATCATGCTGAATAGTGAGAGGCACTGATCTGCCATAGTCTCCTTCTACGAATCTGTTATAGCACTGACTAAGGCTGCGAAACGAGTGCAATCCAGATGCGTAAACTACATTTCCCATTGTAAAAAAAGAGGTTAAAGTAGGTTAGTTAGGATGAGTGGAGCGGTCAAGTCGACGGCTCTCTATGGTGTTCCCGTATGAGAGGACCTGGACTGGCACAATGGCACTTTGCTGCGATGGGCGCAGAGGATGATGGACATCGGGCGATACGGGGTTATCGAACCATTTCCGGTGAGGTAGCGTGTTGGCTGAAATTATTCCGTGAGACGGCATGATTTCAGCCATACCCATGCCACCTCACCGGAAGCGATTGCTCTGACGACGGTTTATTACCGGCGTTGAGGTCTTGTATCTAGGCCCTCAGCAAAGTCAAGCACTACAAGAGGAGGCGTGGGATGCCGCATTAGAGCGTTAGAGCACCACTGTTACGACTGCCTCGACGAGACGGCTCAGCACACGTTGAAGATGTGCCCAGCCTGAGTGTCTCAACTTCGCGCTATGATTGACGTCATTTGGGACGACCTTTTCCTGTCGGCCGTAGTCAAGGCCATGGCTGGCAGTGAAACGTCGTGAGACGCGGTTCATCGCGGGTCTCATTCTCCTTTGAGCAGTGGTTCTCGAGAAAGAGTCGGTGGAACGTGTTAGGGAGGCATTAGCCGAACCTGCCTTCCGCCGTAAAAGACCGGGTCACCGGAGCGTTACTCCCGCGTTCTACTCTGAGAAGGATGTCGCTTGACTACGCAACTTGCCTAGTAGGCTCCGCCGCGCTTTAAGGAAGATTGTAGTTATCGTGTCCTTGCGGTCAATGGCGGTTAAGGAGGACCATCGTGAGGTTTAAGTGCATATTCGGACGGCCTACATGTGCCAGTCTGCGAGTCCCACGTAACTCGAGTGAACCCACCTGAGTGGGGACTGGCCGGGTATCCTTAACAGGATTTCATCTCGTTAAAAATAGAGGATTGGTGATTAGAGTTATCATCCTTTTAATTAGTTAGTGCGACGGAAGACAGCCTAAGGCGATCAAAATGAGGTTGCTTTTAACTCTCTTACCTAATTTTGTTAACTTAATTTTGTGACAAAAAATCTTATGATTTTCCCGCGTCAATTCATATTTAAGAATAAAAGTATACTATATTTTGCTTCCTGTAGCTTTCAGTGAAAGTCTCACAATAGTCCTATAGGTTTAGCTATTCTGAAGATTAGCCAGGGCAAATAGAAAAACAGACAGGCAGACAAAAATTTTGAAAGTGTTTTAACTGTGTTTTACTCGAATATTTAAAAAAAAATGATTAATTTGAAATTAATCTTAATTTTTTTCATTTAATTCAACTTTAATTTTACTTATATTTAAAAGTTCTAATACATTCCTGAAATATCTTAAAATATTTAATATAACACGTCGTTGTGGGCTGTCGTGGCGCAGCGGCACAAGCGTGTGACTGTTCTGGGTTCGATCCCAGTCGAGGAAATGAAATATTTAATATTTTTAAAATAAATATTTAATGTTTCATTTCTTCGCTCTGGTAATAAGGCAAAAGCGCGGCGTTGAGTTCCACCACTCAACACGCAATGCCTCAAATTCTGCGGAAAGTGGGGAACGGAAGAGGAACGGAGTGTTTTAACACTAGGTTCCCGGTTCCCTCTGCCTAGCCTGCCTTGTGCGGGATACAGTGTGAATTGGTATTGTATCAAGCGGTGCCAAGGGCGACAGTTTTAAGAACGGTCGCTTATTAGATTTTATTATCTTATTTTTCTTTTAATTAAATTTCTATTTATATGTTTGTTTTATCTTTGTGCTCTTGAGCGTTAGAGTTTCCAGTTTAGAATTAAGGATTTATTTGTAAGTCTCTTATCGCATAGAAAAATGTATTCACAAATAAGTTTCACTTTTATGTGTTTTAAAGTATTAAAAGCAATTTAAAAAAATATATAGTAATATATTTTTCTAAATTGCACTTTTTTATTAAAAACTTCAGGCTGGAATTACAAAAAGATGTATATCAGTAAATAATCAACATTTTGTTTTTCGTTTCAATGTATCCCATCCTACTTGTTATCAAAGTCACCTTAGGGATTTGGAATAATTTAACGAAGCAAGCGAAGTGGCAATTTTCAATAAAAATGAATATAAGTAAAAGTGTGGCGTTGAGTGGCGGCACTCAAGGAACGGAACGGAGTGTCTCAACAGTAGGTCCCCGAGTTGCCCCTGTTATGAGCGCGATACAGTGTGAAGTTGAGTAATATCAGCTAACCTGCTTACTGTTCTTATCTTTTTACTGATTTATGTAAGCATTTTCAAAAAATTTAAAATATTGTATACCACAAACATATAATAACATAAAATGTTAAAAACATTAACATAAATCATATTGCAGAAATTTATTTGTACTGATAGCACCGTAAGTCACGTAGCGGAATGAATAAAGTATTTATTATCGTATAGAGGGAAATACTAGTGTCACGTCGTCTCGTCTTCAAAGTATTAGACGTGACGCGACTGAGAAAATCTATCTTATCTTGTATGATACATAATTATGGGTCCGAATACCACTCGGGTGCATATATTTGTATACGAATAAATAAGCATTTACTTTGTAAAGAATAGCGCTTCACGATTCTCTTTCTTGTGTCATTTGTGGCTTGATATGGTTGAGATATTGCGTGCTGAGTGGCGGTTTTTAACACTGTATTTTGTCAGACTAATTTTCTTTATTTATTTAGTACAAACGTTTTAATATAAACAACTATGATAAATAGTCGATGTAATCAAAACACAAGAGTATTTATGTATGTTTTTGCGGCGTTTTGTATGAAATTCACCACGTAATATAAATCGATATGGTACATCCCGTTGACTCATAGTTAGGAAATTTGGCAAGAAGTGAAAATTTGGGGTACAAATAAAGGATAGAATTTCGAAAAATCGATATTTATATTTTAGACTAGCAAGCAGACCCCGCGCGTCTTCGCCCTTTTGAACTATATATTTATTTAAAATTATTTACGTATATTTTAACAAAATTGGTTGATTATTTTAGAATCTGTACTGTTTTATACTAAATGTATCTGTTTTTAAATATTATGCGATTATATTAAAAAAAATGTAAGACTATTTACTCAGCTTTACGCTGTACCCCGTATATGGCAGGGTAGGCAGAGAGAACTTGGAAACCTAGTATTAAGACACTCCGTTCTACATCCGTTCCCCACTTTCCGCCGAATTTGAGGCATTGCGTGTTGAGTGGCGTATCTCAACGCCGCGTTATGCCTTGTACCAGAGCGAAGAAATGAAAATAATATTAAATATTTAAATTGAACATATTAAATATTTCATTTTCTCGAGTGGGTATCGAACACACAACCTGTCAGTTGCAGTCACACGCTTATGCCGCTGCGCCACGACAGGCCTCATATAGGCAGGCGCCGCGTCATGTACGCGCGCATCACACGTACGGTGTTTAAAGTAGTCTTTATAGTTATGTGCGGGAAGATGAAAAAAAATCTTTCAGTAAAATTTCTATAAAAATGAGTTCAAATGTTTCGAAGATTAGAACAAACAAACTAAAAAACAGACAATTTATTTTGTTTGTGTTAAGCAAGCTGTGTAAATAACTCTATAAAACACTCCATCAAGATTATTTTCAAATTACAGACTTCTATTTTTTTTAAATAACAGATTAATAATATTACATACTTACAATTATAGTTCAA
This sequence comes from Eueides isabella, assembly GCA_019049475.1. Lineage (NCBI taxonomy): Eukaryota > Metazoa > Arthropoda > Insecta > Lepidoptera > Nymphalidae > Eueides > Eueides isabella. The sequence goes on along the minus strand of CM032408.1, from coordinate 5,665,382 downwards.
TTCGTATAGAGTAAGTTTTTTCTCTTTATTAAAGAGCTTAGTAAGTGTATACTTGAGTTCGTCAACTTTTTATATTCTTATTCCTGTTGAATATATATTTCTTAAATTCGTATGGAATTCCTAATTTTTTACGTTGAAAGTACAAAGAGATAATGTAAAACGAACTGTGCAATATAGCAAGATATTGCGTATAGAGTGTCGGTACTCAATATGGCGCTTTATTTTGTTACAATAGAAGTAATCAAACCCAGAACCAATTATATAATCAGACGAATTAAGCTGCCCTACGACGCCTCAACGTCTCAACGTCCAATTATATCTTTTTAACAATTCGTCCAATAAAATAAAACATGTAATTTTAAATAAAATATTATAAAAGTACATAATTTGTTGCGAAATGAAAAATTATAATATTTTAGGATCACATTAGCTTTAGTTATTCTGTTTTCTTTTTTACCTTCCTTGAAAACATGTACACGTTCATTATTAAATATTACGATATACATATTTTGCAATATCATATATCACACAATTTATGAAATCGAATACGATAATTGAAAAGTCTCCTAATTTACATATTATATTTTATTATGTTATTATGTAATATTTGAGGATAACGTTTCTTGTGGAGAATTATGATTTATAAATTGAAGGCAATTTGTAGCAGGCTCTACCCAACATTTCGTTTTTACAAATGCCAAGGTAATATTTGCGGAATTACATATTGCCTTTAATATAAATGTACAAATATATTTTGCAAGGTCAGAAAATGTTATCAAAAAAGTAGTTACCATTTTTAGCCTAATAGAAAAACGCTACGCTAAATTCAACATATCGAGATGAGATAAAATCATATGATACCTTTATAATATTTCTCTTGCGGAAATTAAATCGATAACCTTCGCGCGAACGGCTTTTTGGAAAAGCTTCTTTATATGAGAGTTGGAAGAATAATAATATGTAAAAAGAAACTATATAGCTACATCAACATTTTGAAATTTGTCACAATTGGCACTCAAAGTTCAGACCAACAACATGTGTACATATCCAATCATAAATGTATATATCAATCTATATCAAATGTTTCTGAGAAGAAACATTTATCATGATCATACATCAATTTACTGAAGCGTAATATTGTATCAAGAATCGTCGATATGTAAAAACGGACTGAACGTATGATTAACTTCTAATTCGTCTTAGTCAGAATGGAAAGCCTTTGTTTCTCTGTTTTATTTCTAAGAAAATGAAATTATGGTAAAATCACGGAATAATATTAATGGTTGAGAATGGTCTCTATGAAATATGATATTTTATAAAAGTCCTTAATGATTGTAATATATTACTACTATGGAATCGTCATTCATATGCTTGCACATACGTGGACATTACTTGGACATCTGAGGCCCGTCGTGGCGAAGAGGCGTGGCATGAACGTGTTAATGATAACGCGACAAGTTTGTAGGTTCGATCTTCAGAAATAAAATATTTAATATTTCCAAATTTTCGCTATTCGCTCGTTATCGAATAAAAAGCCTTAGGCGTTTGAATGCCGCAAATCCGGCAAAAAGCGAAACGTATAGAATATCTTTTTAATGACTTTTCATGCATTTTTTTCTTTAGGTTCTGTATATATTTTAGCCAAAAAATTAAATGTGTTAATAACAGCAGCGTGTTATGTCAGGTAAAACCAGAGAGAACGTAGTGTTAAAACACTCAGTTCCCTATTTTTTGTATAAAATTGCTTGTTAAATAGCGAAGTATTATGTTTATTGTTAAATAGTATAGTGTAGTAGTGTTTCATTTAGGGGGGCAGGAAATTTTCCGCCGTATTTGAGGCATTGCTTGTTAAATAGCGAAGTATTATGTTTATTGTTAAATAGTATAGTGTAGTAGTGTTTCGTTTAGGGGGGCAGGAAATTTTCCGCCGTATTTGAGGCATTGCTTGTTAAATAGCGAAGTATTATGTTTATTGTTAAATAGTATAGTGTAGTAGTGTTTCGTTTAGGGGGGCAGGAAATTTTCCGCCGTATTTGAGGCATTGCTTGTTAAATAGCGAAGTATTATGTTTATTGTTAAATAGTATAGTGTAGTAGTGTTTCGTTTAGGGGGGCAGGAAATTTTCCGCCGTATTTGAGGCATTGCTTGTAGAGCTGCAGAGAAAACACCGCCTTTTGCCTTGTAACCAGAACAGGAAATGAAAATATTCAATATTTTACCTGCGCCACAACAGTATTATTGGTATTATTGTTTTAGAATTTCTTTTTTAATGTTTTAATTATGCCATATTTCTTTATAATCGTACCGGTTCTACTAATATATTTATATAATATCCAACAAAAATATACAAACGTTACAAATAATAGGGCTTCAGTGAATAATTGCTAATTGGTTGGAAATAGACCAGAAATCACATCATCAATGCTATAGTTACTTTGAGTTTCTCCAGTTCTATTGAAAGTAAGATTTTCCAGTCTTAATCGCAGGCCCTTTGTACTAATAATGTTCAATTTTTGACATACATTGAACAGTAATTGATATAGTATTTAAACTATTTGGCAAGCCAAGAATTGTCAAAACATTGTGCAAAAATAATATGATCTTTGCATTTTTATTATTTTACGGAAATAAAAACTATGAATTACGAAAAAAAAACTATAATCACTTTTAAACTATTTGAGAATATCTTAATATTTAGTAACATAGAAATAAAAAAGCTGAAAAAAAATATTATTAAAGTAATGTCTCTAAAACTATGGATTTTGTGTTAGAAGCGATCTTTATGAATTCAAATAAGCTTCGACGTCAGTCATCGTCTGTTTTGATTAATTACGCCGTTTTGTCCCGAGAGGTGAGAGATTTTTCAGTGTTCACTTATTTTTCCCTCAATCCATTCAGACATTAAGTTAAAGAGTAATATTTTGCGGCAACGAGTCTTACATTATTGCATCTAATTTTATTAGGATTCCTTTAGTCTGTTCAATACTGATGGTTGTAAGCTCGAACCTAGAAAACTAGTGTTACGACACTCCGTTTCAATTCCCATTTGCCGCTGAGATCGAGGCGTTCGTGGGTATCGCGTGTAAAATGGCGGTACTCAACACCGCGCTTTGTCTTGGCAGCAGAGCAAAGTATGTCAGGTCTCAATATACTAACTGACTAATTTAACTTTTTTTAAACTAATTTAATTTCATATTAAAATCTATGATATAAATATCTAACGGATTAGAATTCCACACTGTATATATTCGCTTCATATTTATAAACATATACATATATTTTAAAATCTCCACATAAGAAATAGTACATTAAAGAAAAGGGAGTCTCTGAGTAGGGACTCCTTGACGCGTCAGCAAATTTCATTTTCGTAAATTTAGCAAATTGGCTTGTGACATATTTTCCTTTTCTCAAATACGTATCGACGCGAGTACACAATATTTGACAATTTTTAAATAATATACATTTTATATATTATAACTTAAATATTTTTTATTCTTCATGATTTTCTCCAACGGATGGATACAGAGAAACTTTTTTTTTTTTTTAAATATGAGTTCAATAAAACAAGTTTATAATTATTATACTCTTTCTCTGCTTATATTTATACAATCGGTACATTCGTCTGTTTCAAATAATCTGTAAGTCTTCGATAAACTGGTTATAGTAGAATTGCTGTGTCGTCGTAGTGTGGCAAGAATACAGGCAAGAAGGCACATTGCGCCTTCAACGTAGAATCCATAGAGAACTCGTATGTAACCCTCCACCTGAAATAAGTATAATTAAGTTTTCTTGTAATAGCTTATAAAGTAATATATACGTATAGTTATTTGTACAGGCATCACCGTCGTAGTGAAATAATATATGACTGGTTAACACAATGGGCGTAAGTTCAATTCCCGATCGGAATAATAAGTTGTTGTTATTTCTTACCTGGCAAGATAAAAGGTTTCACGACTCTAGAGAGTGATAGACATACTAACGTTCACTTTTGTTTAATCTTCAGGCTTTATCCCGTTTTTATGTTTCTAGTTTATATCAGATAATTATCAATTGAACCATAAATATCTCAAGCTATAATATTGGTTTTTTTATATAGGTTTAGATAGAGTTATATCCATAGGTACGTATATTGATAGTAACGCTAAGTTTCCAGGAAGTTATATAAACTTAATCAGAATGTATGAAATTGATCTATACTTGATATTGCAAGAGCCCACGCATATAGCATGTTCTAATCTTCATTAATGTAGACGAATATTGTATTGTAAGTTAAATTGATATCAGAAATTCAGGACTGTTATGGCTTTCTGTGAATATCGATATATTATTATTATGTTTATTTATAGAAGAAAGAGGTTAAAGCGTTTTTGTAATAAATAACGTATAAAATATATACTTATAAAAGTCACGCCTCCTGGGATTCTTCAATAATTAATACTTCCAATATAGTAAAAATATATAAAGCTGTTTTTCCGAGTGACTTACAGATAAAATATAAACAAATTTGACATGGCTTGTCTTGTAATATTAGAAAACTTGCACCGGAATTTAAAACGAGATTTTCCATTATACATCTTCTAGATTACGCGAGCAAAGTTAGTATCATTTATTACAGATATTTACATTAAACGTAATTTTATACTTTATTTAATGCTTTAACTTTTTAGGTTGAATATATTAAAATAACTTCATATATTTCTTTAAAAAGTCCTATAGACGCTTTTTGGCTTTAATAAAATTTAAGCGTAAATATACATATATATATATATATATATATATATATATATATATATATATATATATATATATATATATATATATATATATATATATATATATATATATATATATATATATATATATATATATATATATATATATATATATATATATATATATTCTTTGTTAAGAAATTTGTACCATAAAATAGAATATCTATGTATGCTCGTATGTAGGCGTTTAGTTACTAAGCATACTTGGATATACTTTACCCTTTCTAAGCCTCCAGTTGTAGTAAATTCTAAAGGAAACATGACCGTCTCTGATGGTGTTTTCTCCCGAAGTACCCCGAACGATATTACTCCCATTATATAGTATGATATAGCGGCGAATGGTATACAGTGGGCTCCAGTAAGTAGTCTTAAACAACGCTGAAATATTTTTAGTATTAAAATTATGATTATATATTTTTTATTTCCTCTATTTTCAAATTGGAGAAACAAAAGTTACATATAACTTCATAAATTATTTTTTTCTTCACTTTATTTCAATTACAGGCTTGACTTTTACGTAATAGAGATAAATAATAACATTTCTATCATTAGATTAAATATGCTTATAATAGAAACTATTGTAGTGCAGTAAGATAGTGCCTGTGAATGTGGGAATTTGAGCTCAATTCCGGCAGAGTGAACTTTTCAAAATATTTTGGCTAAAAATGCAATGTCTTAAAATCAGACTGAAAATATAGAACAGGATTTTATGATACTATGTTTCCGAGTGCAGCGAATAAAACCTTACCGTAACATGTTTATGTACAACTCTATTGGATTTCAACAACTCTGCGTTCCGGCTATGGTTTGGACATTCTGTAAAGCGCATAGACATGTATTATAAAAAGAACTAAACATTGTCGTGATGCCGCAGCACAACCTGTTTTTTTTTATGAAAATGTCAAGGCAAACGAGCTTTCGGGTCACCTGACCAGGCCCCGTACAACACCAGGGGAGATAGAGATACCTTGCCGTCCTTTAAAGTAGAGGTAGACGCGTTTTTTGAAGGAACCCATGTCTTATCAAACTGGAGCTACTGGCGCGGTTAGACCGTACAAAACCGCACAGTAGTGGAGTGCCACGATGGCATCCAGATGATATGGATGGTAGAAAAAGTCTCGCTAGGTATCATATAACGGTAAACAATCAGTGATCTGTCAGTGAATAATAAATGAAATATCATATTTATATAGAGACCTGTCGTGGCTCAGCGTCACAAGCGTGTAAATGATAGGTTGTGAGTTCGATCCCCACTCGAGGAAATGAAATATTTTATATTTTTAAATTAAATATATAACGATTTCATTTCATCATTCTGGTAACTACACAATGTGCGGCATTGAGTCCCGCCACTCAACACGCAATGCCTTAAATTCGTCGTGTCTTAACACTAGGTTCCCAAGTTTCCTCTGCCTACCCTGCCATGTGCGCGGTACAGCGTGAAGCTGAGAGAGAGAGAGAGAGTATTTACAATGCGATAACACATATTCAAATCAGCACATTGACAATGATTTCCAAGTTTGCGAATCGACTTCGCTATGTCTAAAAAGATAAAGCTTCGTCAAAAAGGGGAAGCTATTATAATATTAGCAAGCTTATGTTAGCAAATAACGTTTCTTGTTATTTTCCATATAGGAATAGCGGATCAGCAAATTCCTTATTCTATTTCTTTTTATTAATTATTAAAATCATAAATGAGTTAGATCTTGGATGTGGTCCCGACTACACATTTTAATCATAACTACCCATTACAATTAATAATTTTTGTGTTTTCGTGAATAAAAGTATTTAGTAGAGGCCTGTCGTGGCGCAGCGGCACATGCGTGTGACTATAACCGACGGGTTGTGGGTTCGAATGGAGTGTCTTAATACGAAGTTCCCAAGTTCCCTCTGCCTACCCTACTTCCCTCTGCATTTCCAAGTTTCTTCTGTCTACCCTGCCACGTGCGGGATACAGCGTGAAGCTGAGTACACTAATAGTAGTAAAAATATTTTTTTTTTGAAAAGACTAACAAAGGTATATACAGAGAAAAGACAGAATATTCGATTCTCAAAAAATATTTCCATGCAATGTTTAAAACTCCCAGCACTTGTAGTAATGGAGTTTCATAAAAACCATCAACTCCAAAATTTAATTTAAAAACATATTTAACTGCCAATGTGTTAGTTAACTATAAAAGGTGTAATCTAAGTTGACCGATATTTCAAAAACGTTTATAATTATATCTTTGTTGGCAACTTGATTAAAATTACTAGACATGAAATATGTATATAAAAAACTCGGATCGATTTTTTATAGGTTAGGGGACAAACAGTGAAAGTAAATTTCACTGAAAACGTGTTTTACCTCATTATAAAAAAAGAAAAAAAAGATAATAAGACATTATATAAAATGGCTAACATTTTGAGCATATCACTGTTTGGCATATCACATTCAACGATTGCAGCATGGTGACTTTAATAATTTAAGAATAGTTCATGACAAAATATATTATTTTATGAGGAAATTTATTTCAAACATTAAACTAATTATTCCTTACCTCTTTTGTTGTCAGAATCAGATTTCGCGTCTTTGCAAAAACTTTCTCTCAAATACTTAGCGTATGCTTCTGTTCGAGCTATTACGCAAGTGCTCATGTTAACCACTGCAAATATAGAATAGTTGTACAAGTTAATTCTACAGATTATCAAAAGTTATTTAACTATTTTGACAACTTCAGACTATGTTCAGATTCACGTTGTATCCCGCACATGGCAGGGTAAGCAGAGAGAACTTCTAAATCTAGCATTAACACATTACGTGTTGCGTGAAGGAAGTCAACGCTGCGCTTTGCTTTGTTACCAGAGAATATACTTCTTCAAGTGGGTTACCAATTCTTTAAACACTTTCTGAACTTTGCCAGATATAATTAGATTGCCAGATAACATAGCTTCACGCTATATTTGTAGCGGGGTAGACAGAGAGCCTCTTCCGCCTCGTCCATACATGCGCTCCGGGGACTATTCATGCTTTTTAGGTGACCTTCCTCCAGTATCATTGATATTGTGTTTTTGAAGGACAACCGAGGCCTCCCTCTTTCTCTCTTACCACTCACTTTTCCTTCATAAATCTTTTTTTCCATTCTTTCTTCTGTAATACCAATACTGCATTGCCCACGTCCAAATGCGCAGCTATGTTGACGTTTCACTGTCTCAACAATGCAGCTAAGGCACCGTTAACTCTATCAGCGGCAGCAATACGGCTTTCCATATCCGTTTCGTATCTTCCGTCTCTGCTAAACATACTTCCCATCTGGGACGTATGTTTAGCAGAAACAAAAGATACGGTATATCTATACTACCTCATTCACGTATTTTAATATCTTATCATTTACATTCTTGCATTCTGTCCTTTCTTCATTTCTTTCAAATATCAGAACCATGGTTTATTCGCATTCAATCTTAGACAATTATTTGCACACCCTTCCTTAAGAGTGGTAACCAATGCCCGTAACTCGCTTTCTGATGTTGCAACAAGCACTGCATCATCTACTTAGAGCAGGCAATTTATATTCTAGTTACCCATTTTCACTCCTCTGTTACTTTATTTGCAGATAAATATATAATTGTAAATATATTATTATAAAAGAACATAAGTATCGAATACATAATATAATCATATTGAGAAGGCCACGCATACATTATTACACCAAAACCACTTTGCTTTGGCTTTCTATTAGAGATTATGTAAATGTTGCAGTTATTTTAACAATACTCAAGAAGTGATGTTAATTTTTAATTTTAATACTTACTCAAATATATATGCGTAGGTATGGCTAGGATGGCGTATATCAAAGCTGAAGTCCTCCCCCACACAGTGTGTGGTACTGGAGCACCAAATCCTAAAAGGAATATGAAATTATATTTTATATTTATATATATGATTTTATAATAGAATAATTACATATTTAAATATAGCTTATTTAAATATGTAATTATTATGTGGCGCTTGTGCCCACATGCGTGCGACTGTAAGCTCCATAGGTGTGGGTTAGTCCCCCGTAAAATAAATATTTAATGTTTTCATAATCGTGGAAAATAAATATTTAATATTTTCATTTTTCGCTTTGGTAGGTAAATGAGATAATTAATGGTTAAAAATAATTGTATCCTAGGCAGAGGGAACCTGGGAACCTAGTGATAATAAGTTTTTTGTTATTCACCTGAGTTGTTTCTGTACACGTATTAATGTATATTTATAAAATAATAAATCAAATATTTAATTTATCGCTTATTTATTTTATTAAGTGTGCAATTATTTGACGTTTTACTGAACATTTAGTCTTTATGTTCTTTAGTTTACGTAAATTGAGGGATGAATGAATATTTTTGTTCTGTAGACTATATTGGTTTTGGTCTACCACAACTTACCCAAAGCAGTCATAACATAAACAGCAAACAAGAATGTTCCAGATAAATTCCAGAACTTCCCAGGTTTGATTCTGACACCCACACCCACCGCATTCATCGTGAGTTGTCTTTCATCTTCTATACGTCTTTCGATCGCGTGGCGCCATCTTGGTGATAATGGTGTTATCTGTTGATTTATAAAATGAATCATTATATAGTAATCATTATATAGAGTGGGGACGAATAGTATTGGTTGAACCAACTCTATAGTGTGTAGTACGTTTTCTTAGCGTTGTGTCATGATGGTGTGTAGTGTACATGTCATTTTTCGCTTTTTTAGCTTCTCATTGTATCCTAAGCAGAAGGAACGTAAGAACCTAGTGATAAGATACTCCGTTACTATCTCGATACTTCCTTTCCTCACTAGTATCTAACGCTGGGTTCCCAGGTTCCCTCTGCCTCTTTCCCTACTCTGCTATGGGCGGGATAAAGCGTAAAGCTGTTACAGAGTGTCGTTACTTTTTTAAATTATTGTCTTATTTAATTGCTAAAATTTTGTTTTTAGAACTTAGAACTTGATTTATGACTATGTAGACATATTTTAATATGTTTCTTATAAGATTAATTATTTTATCGACCCTAAATCATCCCAACACGTCCAAACAATGCAATATTACTATTAAATAACAAATATAACAAAAAAATATACTCGAAACGTTGCAGCCAACAAACACTGCAGAAAGTTTTAGAATTCAATAAAAAATACATTTCTAAACCGCAAACTCGTTCTAACCAGAGCTCTATCAATGTTGTTAGTTCCATAACAGGCATTGTTCTAAAAACAATTGTTATGTGAATGCCAATCGAGTTCATAACTAACTTCCAATTGATTGCCAATATTATTTGTTTTTCAATAAAAATTATTCGTATATGGTTTTTTATTTTAGACTGACTGTTAACACGATGGTTTGGTCCCAACTCGGGAGGAAATTAATCATTATTTCTATCATAATTTATTTGGTTATTGTTGTATTTCTATGATTATATTTCCTGTCGTGGGGCAGCGGCACAAGAGTGACTGAAACCGAGAGGTTCTGGGTTCGATCCCCAGTCGAGGAAATGAAATATTTAATATTTTCAATTTAAATATTTAATGTTTCATTCTTCGCTCTGGTAATAAGGCAAATCGCTGCGTTGAGTTCCGCCACTCAACACGCAATGCCTCAAATTCGGCAGAAAGTGGGGAACGGAAGTGGAACGGAGTGTTTTAACACTAGGTTCCCCTCTGTTCCCTCTGCCTAACCTGCCTCGTGCGGGTTACAGCGTGAAGCTGAAAAAAAAATTCTACGAAATATAATTAAATCCAGAAGTTATTAAATTGACGTTGTTATTTACAACTTAATTTTTTTCGTAAGTTAACACTTTCCACCAACTTTCATTGATCAAGCAATTTTAGTTTGTTTATATAACAAACTAAAATTGCTTGATCAATGAAAGTTGGTGGAAAGTGTTAACTTCCGAAAAAAATTAAGTTGTAAATCCTAAAAATAGCAATTTATAAAATGACAATTTGTTGACTACAAATGACTCATTTGTATGAAATAAACTCCAAATAATCAACTTGTTATATGATTTTTTATTAAATATAGTATGGTATGTTCTTTGGTTATGACACTCAAAAATAAATTGTCATTTTATAAAGTGTCATTTTTAGGATTTACAACTTAATTTATTTCGTAACTTAACACTTTCTACCAACTTTCATAACTGTTCCCTGGAAGTACACGACGAAAAAGAAAAATAAGGAAACGAAGTAGTAAAAAATATACATATATTAATATATACTATATAGTAGACAGTACAAACGTTTTATGTATAATACCTTTGTGCGCTTTACTGAGGTGATAAAAACAGTGTAAAAGAAAACAAATAACATTGTATTTCACGGCCACTGAATTTAATCGCGTTTCTTGTGAAAAATGAGGTAATTTTGACGCTAACCAGCGCTTCGCGATATCTTATCTTGTTCTACTTTAATGCGATCTTAAACCAGAATTAAGTTTGATAAATTTTTAAATGTCATGGGTTATCTGTGATTAAGTAAAGTTATCTCCAGTTATTTTTCCGCTAACATAGAAGTTATTAAAAACTTATTCCTATACATTATTACGTGAAGTAACTAACTGTTAACAGGACGGTTCGATACTACTCAAGAGAATAAATTATTTTTGTTTCCCCGTTCTAGCAAATGAAGTGAGGCGTCGAAAATAATTATCATTTATTTACATTCTCCACTTCACCACGACGGTGTATAGTCAAGACATACGGCATTTATTTTTGTTCTTCAACGGACAATTGTGTCTACCAATAATAAAATGAATAAAACAAAGCAGGCACGATTTTATTTGTTAAGATCTTTCAGCAAGCAAAACCGCTCAGGTTGAGACTTAAATGCTTTAAATCAAGTCCACTGTCAAGAGAGATTCCCTTGTTAAAATGTACTCCTTTGAATTATTTTGAGAACACTTACAGTGGGACGGGGTTTAAACGTTCGTGTCAAATACGTATTTTTCTTTCTATTATATTTATATAATAGAAAGAAAATGTTACTTCTATTATATTAAAAATATGTTTAGACATTTTTAAATGTAATGTGAATAAAAATTTATTAAATTTGTATACATATTTTATATAATTAAAAAATAAATAAAATAGACGACTTATATCTATAAACTTTAATCACTAAGTCAATCAACAAAAAAAAAACTCAACAATAATGTGAGTGCCAGTTTATTTGGTTTGTAACCCATCTCCCTGAGAGATTAAACTTGCTCCCCAGACTGCATCCGGTGCGCCTGTTATCAGAAAATAAGCAACTGGCCTCTTGAAAAGTGGGGTTGGACTCATAAACTCTTTTGATTTCCGTCAGTAAAATTTCTTAGAAAAATCTGGGCTCTTCGGTAATGAAGGCGACTCTGGGGCACTGCGACGTATACATAATTCAAAATACCCAAAAGACTCTGCAGTTCTCTTAGTGAACAACTGTCTCTGTTCAATGTTATCCTCAAATAATTGGTTATAGTTAGGACCTTTTGATTGGGTAATATTATTGTGCTACTCTGAGTATGCCATATATGGATTGTACAGAGTAATCCTCTAATGTGAACGATCTCGGTCGGTCTACTCTCAGTGATTCCAAATTTTAGTTATTGACCTTAAAAGAGACTTTATTGTTGCAAAAAAAAACAATCACTGAATGGGTTTGATACATATTCAAAGTATAGCTTCTCCGCAGGTGAAATAAGTTGGTCTCCCGAATCTAAGTGGTCCAGATTTATGATGTTCAAAAGTCGCTGTAGTGTTGTGTTATAAAAAGCCTCACACAAGCACCAAAAAGGACCAATACGTAACATTTTTAAGTGAATCGCAAATCGGTAAAAGCCTACCGCTGTGATATCTGTCTAAAAATTAGTTTTTATTCGTATAAAGGTAGATAACCATCGAAAGATTAGGAAAATCTCATGTGGAGCTCTAATAGACCAACTAAATTTAAAGCTATGGTGCTAGCAACAGCAACATCTATTGTGCAACTCTAATACTGCGACTTCAAATTTCACTTGAAAGATTGTATAATATATTTGAATATCTTCACTTGTATGAAGTTTTAACCCTGATTGAATTACATAACGTGCTGGTTTTTTTTATTTATTTATTAGTAATTATTAGACCCATGCGGATCTAATTAGATACAAATTTCTTTATAGCGAAAGGGTGAAAAACGAATATGTTACAAAAATTCCTTTTGTTAAGCAACAAAAAAGATACGTGCTTGTAGATACATACATTAATGTATACAAAAAAAGTAAGAATTTCTCGGAATTTATTGGCAGTAAACGTCAGAGTGTAATTCTACATAAAAGTTATCTACAATACCTTTTTATGTATTTTTCATATTAAGCACAGTTAAGTAGAATGTATGCGAACGTAAAAGTATTTACTGTTAGGTCCTAAAAATATAACATTCGGTAAGAATGTTTTATTTAATTCCATTACGTTATCGGAAGTGATGTTTTATTTTACTGAGTATAAGGTATTTATTTGAAAGTAACAAAGGTATTTAGTTAAAATATTAATAAAGTGACGAAGACATTTCATAATTTCAGCGCCCGCTTCCCTAACGGAATACAAAGTTCTCTATAAGAGATTATCTCTATCTACTTAACTATAAGCCGAGATATGTGGATACAAAAAACAAACCTTTTATTATTTGCGTTCATGAATCTATTTTTACATATACATAAAAAACAGTCCTGTCGTGGCGCATCGACACAAGCGTGTGACTATAACCGACAGGTTCTGGGTTCGATCCCCACTCGAGGAAATGAAATATTGAATATTTTCAATTTAAATATTTAATGTTTTCATTTCTTCGCTCGCATTGGTGTTAGACAAAACGCGGCGTTAAGGTCCGCCACTCATGCCATGTCTCAAATTCAGCGGAAAATGGGGAACGCAGGTGGAACAGAGTGTCTTAACATTAGGTTCCCAAGTTCCCTCCACCTACCCTGCCACGTGCGGGATACAGCGTAAAGCTGAGTACATAAAAAAAATTGCATTTAAATATGCTTTGAATATATGGAGTTTTATAAATATTTGATCACGGTAAATTTATCTTCGCGCATGGATTCTCCTGGTTTTGTCGTCTGATGTCAGATGTACACGAGCGTGACAGTGCTGTTATTTGACAAAAATCATGTATAAAAATAAAACGGTATTCTTGAATATGTTTTAAGTATGTACGTTTTTTTTAACCATGTTGCATCCAGCATAGAAGTATAGAAGGATAAGCAGAGATTCTAGTATTATAATAATTAGTTGCCGATATTTCGCCCACACCACTTTAATGTCTTTGTTTATATATTTTTTTCGATTGTTTATAAATACCTTAACTAATAGGTACTAATATCACGTATATTAAGGTAACTAAAAATAACCGAGTATTTGAACACCATACACTACACTTTACCAGAAAAACGACAGGCGTTACAGTAAGGAAATGTAACACAAATATTTCCCCTAGTAAGAATCAAACCCACAACATCAAATAAGTTTATAGTTTATTAACTGTACGCTTGTTACAATTTGTTTATGTTAATTTTTAACATAAATACATTGTAACAAGCGTATACGAATTTCGACGTAGCTTGATAAGAACGTATGTCTTGGTTGGTCATAGCGATTGGAAGGTTTCCAAGAGGCGCGGGTGCACGTTAAAAAAATTATACGCTTCTAAATTTAAATTTTGTATTTTCTTTCCTAAATATAAATTTCCTATTTTATTTCCTCTAGTGGAGATCGAATCAATAACCTGTCGTTTTTACAGTCATACGCTCGTGGCCCAGATTGGCATCGACTGACTTTAGTTAGTCTTGTATGCAGTGATAATTTAGTTTATATACTTGTCCAGTGCTTAGTGCAGCTATCTTATGCTTTATCTACTTAATTTGTTTTATATGATGGACTTAATAGTTTAAAAATATTTTATTTTTCTATAAGCTCACAATTTTTGTGGCTTTTAAATCCTGAAGCTATGTTAAGTTTACTAAGTTATGTTAAGTTTACTAAGTTAAATTATCAAGCTATGTCGTTTTTCACTGTGTACTGTATTTAGTAACATTGTGTGTGCGGAGCGGAATACAACGCCGAGTTTTTTTATTTTACGATAGTGAGAGGTGCACTCGTCCAACTAAAAAAAGCGCAATCTATAATTTTACTTTGTCAAGCCAGTCAAGAATAACGAAAATATTTTAATAAATTAACCATTTTATTATAGCTATCTATCGTAAAAATAATACAATAATGTATAGCTAGCTTCATTACCGTCTCTTTTTTATAAACACTGTTTTATATAACTTTAGCCTACGTTTTATATTATGTTCGTAATTGAAGAACGTATTATACACGTGCCTTGTATACAGCGTGTTTAATATATGCGGGAAAAGTTACTTAGATTACAGTGGGGTTATGATTAATGGTACAACATTATGTTATTTTTACTTAAGGTTCATGTAAATCAAAATTATTTATTCACTTTTGAAGGTTTATGAATTCAATTTAGTTGTGGCGTACGGCGTTACTGCGCTTGACTTTATAGGCGGCGGTTGTACATTTGATTTCTACTCGAGGAAATAAATAATTTTCATTTCTTTGCTGTACTAACAAGAAAAAAACATAATGTAGAGTTTTGCCTTAGATCACGTATTTATGTCTTTTATTGGAAAGACAAGGCAAATTAGCGATTGGCACACTTGATTGTAAGTGAGCACCGTCACTAGAGGAATGTCACGTTCTGACGTTTCAGATTCTCAGTGAAAAAGATGATGGGGATGATATTTGAGTCTTTAAATTTTACCAGCACTTGCTTTTCTCTTCCTAATCAGTGATATATACATATAGTAATTACTTAAAATCTTTTCCCTAGAGAATATTACTACATTAAAACCACATTTTGAATGTGATGCTTGAAACTATATACGATTATATTATATTTTATTATGACCAGGTAATACTAATTTTATTTTTTTAATATTTTTTGCCTCAAAACAAATAAAGTATTGTGTCTTACTAATTTGTACGAAATTAAAAAAAAAAGAGTTGCAGAGTTATTTGACGTTACGAAAAAATGCATTTCTGTGGCTATTGGAAACAATTATTGTAAAAAAAACAAACAAAACTTCCTAAGATTACTGGAAAATCATCTTGAAATTCTTAAGATAACTCGAATGTAAGATTGAACGTGCCCCAACAAGACAAGCTCAGTTATTGAACCACAGCAATTAAAGCAATTCGAGCCTTCCAAGTTATGTGCAAGGAAATTTAGATTTTAACTCGAAGAGATAAACGAGGATATGGTATGATAAATTTGCTATTTCCCATCATCCGTAGTCTGGCTTATAAATAATTGGTAGGAAATAGCCCAGATGTCACAAGACAGTAAACGTTTCAGATTCTCAGTGAAGACGCGGTTTTGTAGATTATGTTGTTACTGGTTGTTGTATGTTAAATGTTGTTTTTTGTGTCTATACATCTAGACAAAAAATAAAATTATCAAGTTGTTTGTCTGTTATTTTATAAAAGTATGTAAAAGGATAAAAACATATTTTAAACCTTTTATCCATCTGTCTGTCTTTGTATGGCTAATCTCCAAAACAGCTAATTTAAATAAGCTTCTACCAGAAGACAATAGGCTGTGGAGCAAAACAGGCTACTTTTTACTCAGAATTTCTCGTAAAATCAAGGTGTTATGCAGGAATAGCAACGACTACCGCACGCGTGATTACACCATATGAAATGAGCAAAAGTTTATCAGTACCCAAAAGACCTTTAATTTTTTTGCGATTAAAAGCAAATAATAATCCTAAACGGGATAAAAATCCAAGAAAAAATACAGAAACAGATATTACCATTTTAAGTCATTGAAAATTTTCGACTGTATAAGAAATATCGTTGAGTGGAATTTTTTTTTCAGCTTTACCCTGTATTTCATGCACAGCAAGATAGGCAACATTAAAAGCAACAATTTGTCTAATCACAGAAGGATAGCAGCAGAGTGAATCTTTTTCCCCGAGTTAAGATTCAAACTAGTTGTAGACCATCCTGCTTAAAGTTATAAACTATAACCTCATTATAAATGTAGATGGGGGCCTAAAGAGAATTTCTAAGGCAAATTCTTTATACTATGGAAGTTTTAAACCAATATTGCTCGGTTACAATTCACATTCTTGCTACAAAAGCTGGTTGATAAGAATTTATGGAATGCAATTCCTCATATACTTTTATAAGTACACTCAGTATAAATTCTAAGTTATTACTTTGCTCTGTTCAACGAAGTGGAAGGTTCTGATGTTTCCATACAGTTTGTCTTGATATCGTTACCACCTAACTTATTTTTGTTTTATTTTATGTAGTTTTCCCTATAGCAGTGCAGTTTTACGACTCTGTTCCCCATTTCTCGCATAATTTTCGAGAATTTGTAAGTAATAAAATGTCGTATTTTGTCTCAGCATCAGAGAGAATAAGTTCAAATATTTCATTCCTCCGAGCGTAGCGTGACGGCGAAGTCGAGATTCATATTTTCATCTAATTTAGTCAACTTCACCCTGTATCCCGCACATGGCAGGGTAGGCAGAGGGAACTTGGGAACCTAGTGTTAAGACACTCCGTTCCGCTTCCGTTCCCCGCTTTCCACGAAACTCAACGCCACGTTTTGCCTTGTACCAGAGCGAAGAAATGAAAACATGAAATATTTAAAATTTAAAATATCAAATATCTCATTTTCTCGAGAGGGGATCGAGCCCAGAACCTCTCGGTTCTCGGTTACACGCTTGTGGCGCTGCGCCACGACAGGCCTCATCTAATTTATTTATAATATAACAATTATTTCTTTAATAACCGACCGATTTATTATTTTTACCAAATTAGTAGGCAGAGGGAACTTGGGAAACTAGTGTTAAGATACTCCGTTCGTTCCCCACTTTCCGCCGAATTTGTTGCATTTCGTGTTGAGTGGCGGAACTCAACGCCGCGTTTTGCCTTATGTCAGCGCGAAGAAACGAAACCATTAAATATTTTAAATTAAAAATATAAAATATTTCATTACCTCGAGTGGGATCGAACCCACAACCTGTCGGTTACAGTCACACTCACACAAACGCAACAAATCTATATTACGTGTTAAGTAAGACTTACGTGTGGTGCATAGTGTACAATAAAATATTCCATACTAAGTTATGTATGAAATATAAAATGCACTTTATACTATGTTGGCTTCTTATGAAATGGATAAACAGGAGTAGTGTTAAAGTTTAATTTTAAATTCTATAAATCCGTTTTCAACTAATTTATAAATTCTTGATGTCGTGTGAGGTAAAATGGCAGGTTTATCGTAACAATTTAATTTTACAATACTAAGAAAACTTTCAAAGATATTTTTTTAAGTTTATAATAAATAGAGTTTAACCAAATTTTATTCTAAATATTGTTCTGCTTATTAATATGCTAATTAATATCAAGTTTAGAGTAATTCTTGAATATGCAATAAATTATTATTTAAATCTTATTTTTTTTTTTAATATCCTTTTTAAAGTATCCCAAAGAGATATTTAAAAAATATATCACTTCGATTTTATGTAGCTTATTATCAAAAAGTTTACGATTACGGCCGAAAATGATAGCGCCAAGTTATCCTTATCTTTGGCATTAGCTTGTAAAATTGTCATAAATTTACTTTCAAAATACCAAATTATTTTACATTTTATCTTCATTGCTAAAACAGATTTATAAAACATTTGTAAGGAGCGAATAATTATTTTATTTTATTTTCAAATATAATACTAAATATGTATGCTTTACAATTTTATATAAATAACGAAATGTCCTTATCACTTCAACTTTCATATATTCCATATATTTAAACTAAGGAAACAGAGTACGTAAGTAAATACCTGTCTGAGTTCTGTTGCGAGGTCGATAACCAGTTGATTCTGTTCTTTTTCGAATTCCAAAGAGACTCTAGTCTCGTGGGGTCCTATAAAGAATATTTGTTGACATAATTCGATATTGTTGGTTGCTAAATAAAATAATTCAATTTATTTTAAATACCTTCGAATGATTGAACAGTGAAAATTGCAATTAAAGTCCAAATAACTAGAAATGTTGCAAGTCCCAATTGGCACAGGAGACATCTTACTAACACAGAATATATAGTCTCTTCTGGCAATTTCGGAGCAGGATAGACTCTTAGCCATGCGTCAGGGATCTTTAATAACAATTTCGTACTTACTATTAAATTGATGAAAAAAAAAAAAAAATATTATTTAATTTTACTACAAATACCTGATGGATGATTATGTGCTCATTTTTACCAATATCGTTCACTTTATTTGAGTTTACATTATTTACTTCGTGTACATAATTATTACTATTGCCTAGCATATTGTCGTTAACTAAACCTGAATTTGTGTATATCCAGCCTTGGTTATTTTGTCTTAGACTTTTAACTAAATCAGTTTCTTTAAATCGTTTAACATTTTTCACAAAAAGTCTTTCTTCACAAGAACCAGGTAATAAAACTCTATATTCTTTACTTATTTTACGTTTAAGATTTGTCACATTAAATCCATTATGTGTTAGAGTAGTCTTGACATTAAAATCATCGCCACCCAGTTTTACTGTCCTGTCAACACTTGAAATTTTTTTTTCACTATCATTTCGGTCTTTTGTTTTAGGTTTTTTATATAACGGTTCCACAAATGTAAAGTTTCTTTTAAATTTATTCCTAGTCTCCATAATATTACGCTTTCGCTTGAAAATCTGAAAGTGACTGTTCTTTAAAGCTTTGCTGATAGCGTGTTGAAAACTTAAAACTATCGACTTCCGGTTAAAGTCGAGTGTACCGGATGCGGAACATCAAAGCGACGAACTTTTAGGGAAATGGGGTTAAGACCACCAGAAATTGTAAAAGCTGCGGTCTGAAAAGCGTCTGAAGCTTTGCCAATTTTAAAAAGTGTTTTAGTAAATAGTTGTGGCTTAATACAAAGACTAAGAATAATATATATTACTAAAATCCTTAGGTTTATTAATATTTTTATAGTAGAGCCCATTGTGATGTAGCGGAACAGTGTCTGACTTGAAATGTATTTAATATGGGTTCAATGTAAATATTGTCATATTTGTGTTATATTTTGATAATTATATTATATAATAGTGAAATCACTCGAGCGGAAATCGAACACACAGTTATTAAGACATGGCAAATCTAATTATTTAAATTTTTTCGCACTTATAAACAAAGAATTCGAGCAAAAAACGAACAGCTGTGTAAAATAAAATTAAATAAATATTGTTTTTTTTTGTTGATTAAAATAAATATCCATTTTTAACAGTTTATTTCATAGCTTGTTATTAATCATTATAATAACCAAAAATGTTCGAGACATCATCATTCTACCGTGAAGTAGGTAAATAGTTGCGAGATAAATTAGGAGTTTAACAATTTTTCATGATATTTGTGGGAAACAACACCTGTATGTCTTATCAGAACCGAATTTCCATTCAGTAGAATAAAATTTTCAATTAATTTCTCACGTCAATGTCGTCGGTTGGCTACGAAAGTGGTTGGCGTTACTTTTTTATAAAAAAAATACTAGATTGAGATGGTATTAATATGAGTAATATCATAGAGATAGGTAAATAATAATATTTTAGTTTGTGTTTGTCGTAATAGACTAATAGTCTAACATCTGGGTAGTGTTAAGAAATTCCACTACCCCAGTGTAGGCACCGAGAACGCAGTATGGAGACCCCGTTCTCCGCTCTCGTTGAATTGCATATTTTCACGTCACTTAATAGTCTTACCGGCGTCTCATAGAGAAAACAAATTGTCGTAATAGACTAATAGTCTAACATCTGGGTAGTGTTAAGAAATTCCACTACCCCAGTGTAGGCACCGAGAACCCAGTATGGAGACCCCGTTCTCCGCTCTCGTTGAATTGCATATCTTCACGTCACTTAATAGTCTTACCGGCGTCTCATAAAGAAATCAAATTGATAATCAATACGTTCATAATTTACAGTCATCAATGCAATGACTACACTGGCCTCAATTCATATTATAATGTCTTTTTCACACATTAATTTAATTTATTATTTATTTTGTTACATTTTTTAATAATAGAATGTATATAATTTATATTGCAATTAACTCCGTGTTAACTTAACACCGACACATGAAAAGAAAAAGTTTAAATTGAGTTCGTGTGGTCTGTCACTCAGAGTCAGTATTCCTCAATTATAATTTCCCTTATAGTTAAATGCTTTATATACAAGGATATACAAGGTAAAATTAACGAATCTCGTCAACTGTGTTTTTACTAATCAACATTTGAAGTCACTTTGTTCTATTGTTTTGGGATAAACATTTTGCAAAATATAGTTATTTAATTTCATATTTATTTTAAATATTGTGCATTAATTTCTGTTCAGTATTTTAATTAAATTTGAATAACTTTCATCCCTGCTCAGGGGAATAATAAAAGTTTTTTATACCTTTATTTCCCTACTCTGATAAGACAATATGTGGTATTCAATTTCGTTATTCTACATACTATGTTCATCGGAGGAATAGAGTAACTTATTATTTGGGAGTTCTCTTATGTTATAGGATAGATTGCTTGATAACGTCTAACCTACTTATATTTTTTTATGTAGCTTCTTGATTTATTTCGCTTCTAAAAGATAAGCAAATATCAAGATACTAGCTTTAGTGACTTGATGTTATAAGTGTCCTGGCACAAGTCATTGTAAATGACGGACCTTAACACCATTGTTTGTTTTCCGGACCAGAAAAATAAAAATAGTTCTCGCCTCAATACTAAAAGCCAAGCAAAATATTTATATCAAATGCTATGATCTAAAAAAGTTTTAATAATTTATTCAACTATAGTCGACAACGACATATAGAGTTGAAAATATTGATTTCGTTTTGCTCTTCGCGCATAAAGTTTGCGTCGCGGCGCGCGCATATGTCAAAGTATATTTTAGGAAATTAAATATTACTGTCAAACTTACTTAAAGCTAAATATTATAAATTAAATAGTATTCCAAATAAAGTTTATATTTTAGTTGTTATTTTCCAATATCAATATTTCAGGAATTGCATATCAGTGATTCGATATATAGAAAGTAGGTTCTTGTGCTTTGTGGTTATAAGTTTGACATGTTTTGGTCTATAAAACTGAAGTGTTATGTTTATTTATATTCGCGTGTGAAGAAAATAAGGAATTGTTAATTCTGTTTTAACCTAAAGGACCACACTTTTGTATCATTAAGGCATGTATGGACACAAAATTTTAACACTTAATCTATATGTCATTCGGTATAAGCGTGCAAATCTCAGTTGGTAAAATTTAAGACGATGTACATTAAAAATGTCGAGATGCCTCCGTATATGTGGGGCGTATTCATATCGCTTAACACGAAAAAATTCAACCATATTTTTGATAACTTCGTTCATACTGATATTAACAGCCATCTTGCAACTTTATGTCTCCAAACATCAAGATATTGCACATTTCTCGTCGAGAGTCGGTGATTTTGAATATAAACCGGGGTCGTTTCTAAAAGGTCAACCACCTAATGTTAATGTAAGCTACTGTCAGTTCAATTATGGCTTGCCAAATACACTGAAATGGAGAGACGTAGAAGTATTTTCGTCCCCAGAAGTGGGCAACCATAGCAATTATAGGGTAATTTACGACGCTGTCCAAGGCACTGCCTATGTGAATTATTCAAAATATAACGCAGTGACATACGCCACTCAAGCTACCCCAGAATTCATTTATCATATTGTAGAGATAGCAAGATATTGGGATGGACCGATAAGCTTGGCAGTTTTTGTGCCAAGTTACGATCTTGACACGACAATGCAAATGATGAATCAGTTATGTCAATGCTATTCCGGTATGTCGAAAGTTTCTCTACATCTGTTTTTCCCAAAACGTCATCCACCTAAAGTAAGAGATCTAAGTTCATATATAATTACCACTGAATTACCAACTACTACAATGAACATATCAATCGAAGAGCTTTTAAAGCAAAAAATAGAAAGATACAAAAATTTAACCAACGAAACAAGAGCTCAGTATGTGCATTGGGTAAGAAAAAGGAAAATAGAAAAAATGATGGCCAAGTTGCCGAAGATTGAAACGACAGCACCAAACTTAATATTTCCCGATTGTTCTGGGTTGGAAGTCTTTGATTTTCCAACTTTCAGACAAGAGAATAAAATGATATATCCAATAAATGTTGGAAGAAACGTAGCGAGGAATGCTTCGAGAACTAATTATTTTATTGTATCCGATATAGAACTGGTTCCAAGTGAAGGGCTAGCTACAAAGTTTTTGGCGATGGTTAGAAAATTGATGGGCAATAAGAAAAGAGACGCAGGCAGTATATTTACTAAGACAGTTTTTGTAGTGCCATTATTTGAGGTAGAGAAAGGAGTGGAGCTGCCGAGAGATAAAAGCACGTGAGTGTACCTTTAATGTCATATGTCGCATAAACGTAAGAGCATTACATTTATCATTACCATATATACTACGCATATACTAAATTAGTAACTTAACATTCTATACATTGAAAATATATGGCAAAAAATATTTTATTAATGTATTCGAACGCAAAACAATGGTTTTTCGATATTTTGGCTGTTTGTTCATGTGTTGGTTAACCAATCTTAATTTCTTTACAGATTTGATTTCAATTCAGTTTTCACTGTTGTGTTTTGACAATCTTCCCTCAAGATTAAGTTTTTGTTAAGTATTAGTAGGGAAAATCTGTAGTTTATTTTAACCTGGGTCTTTATTGCACTATAAATATAATGAGTCGTCATATAGATTGTCGTCTTTTTTCTAAAAACTGGTTTACTTATTTTATATCTAAATAGGTATGCGCGTTTGTCAAAGTTATATTTTCCTGCGTTAAACCCAAAATCGGCGAGAAATTTAAAAGAGCATCAGAGCACTAGACAAACAACAATTATTTTGAATACTCAGACAGACCCTCCAATTTGATGTTTATGAAGTATATTAAATTTCTTTTGTTAAATTTAGACGTAATATTTGATAGATATACATATGTAACTTGCAAACGGTTAATACTCTTGCTAAATTCTGATATCAAACATTCATACATAGTCTTTGTAAGCAACAATGGAACAATGAAACTGTTGGCGTGGTGATAAGAACATTGTTTCCATTTGTTACATGTTATTGTTTTCCAAAAGTAGAAAAATATTTATGTTTCTTGTAATAGAAACAGAAAAATAATGTCAATGCAGATGTATAAGTTTTAATAAATAAAATAGAAAAGTTGTAATTTTATGCATAAATAGTTTGTAAAATATTTTTTTTTATTATTTTAGACGAAGACCGGCTTCTGGGAAATTAGGCGAAAAGTAGGCTACGGATTATTTTAACACTAGGTTACCCTGCTATGCGGTATAAAGCATGAAGCTGTAGCTAGCTTGCTATTTTTCACTGTTCATTTATGTTATTATAATTTTATTCGTTATTTTTATATTATCGACTATTATCATCATATATATATTCACTATATATTATATTATTTTCTAAAATGTTTATTTTTTGTTTCTGCAGATTTTTTTATTTTTTCACTTTCGTTAGCTGAAATAGGGGTAATTTTAATATTGATGTTTTTCTTTTTGGGTTGCGTTTATCGTCTCCGGGCTTATCGCCGGTCTTTTATAGCTGTCCGGATACGGATGTCCCCTATTTTGTTGACAATTTGATTAGCGCTGTATTCAACATTAGCTTCCGACAATAAAAATAAACTTGTTGTTTGCATCCAACATTCTATTTTCATGCTTTTGGTCAAATAAATATTTGACTATATTCACATTTTACGTAGTAGAAACTAACCATACACTTTGTCATTCAAGAATTATGAATGGGATTTGAACCCACTAATAATGAACCCCAATAATAAAATTTATTATTCTAGCAGTAATATTTATTACTTTAAGTTTTTCTTAATATACAGGTTAGTGCGTTTGATAAACGAAAATCGGGCGAAATATTTCCATCAAAAGGTTTGTGCACACTGTCAGCGTTTTCCCGGACTGCAATCCTGGCTAATACGACCTGCGCCAAATGGTATCGAGGTATGATAAAGTAAACAATAACAATTTCTTTAGCTTCATTACTTTTTAATGCGATATGCAACGAGAACATAGTCATGTGACATTTACTGTTCCACTGGTTACTTAAAAATAATCATATAACTAACCGTAAATTACATTTTCTTTTATGTTAGTTTGAATATTTATTAAAAAATATCAATGACAATTTTACTATTTCGTATTCTAGCAGAAGTTACGTACTATATAAGAAAACAATTTTTGTTTTTAGAATATATTAAATATACATTTTAATACGCTAGATCTTTATTTTATTTATTAAAAATAAAATAATAAATGGTTTGTAATTCACTCTGCGGCTTGATAAATAAAGTCGTTAAGACCTCGATATGTTAAAACCTGTCACAAGCCTATGTTAAAGCCTAGGCTTACTTTGCAACAAAAATCACATATTCTCAAAATCGCTGAACATACATGGGGGTTAAATGGATGTATTAAGGTCCCGCACCTGTGAACCGCCGTAGGTCCGTCGATCACGTTACATTGTGTGTGTGTGTATATAGGTTTTATTTAAATTATATTAACTTATAGTATGTAGGTCAATTTATATTTAAAACAAAACAAAAACCTATGTTTCGTATTCAGCTTCCGTTAAAGTCAGTTTGATTAAACGTTGTGTAAAATTCACGTATTAGGATACTCTAAGACGAGGAGATTTATAGGGTCTGAAGTGTAATGAATGGTTCTGACCCGACAGCCATCCTCGACGAAATTCAATTGGGGCATCTAACTCGGTGCCACGTCAATCAAGTTAAAGTGGTGATAGGGTTATATTACTTCAAACCAAACTATGATTGGTAAATGGAATTACATAAAGTATGTTTACCATTGTGTCACAGTTATATTAAATATTTGATACTGTGTGATAGTTATGAGTTCGATATTAAATAAATTAGAATACAGTGTTACCCTTTTCCCCATGCACAGTTTATTTTTTTAATATTGTATATTGAGTGCCGAAACTCAATCTTGGCGCGGTAGATTATTCGGCAGTTATGGGCTCGATATCGGCTCAATACAGGAAATTATTATTATATATCTTCACTTTGTTTGACAAAGCGCAGGCCATGAACATAATCTTAGGGCTTGTATAGTCTTTAAAACTATCACACTGCAGAGCTATTGCAGATCTTTGCTTTGTACATAAATGAATAACAGGAAAAATGTAGTGTTCAAAAGTGTTAAGGGAACTTAATATTTTTGTTCTAAGATCTTATGCAAGATTTTCTATTCAATATTTTAAAACATGGTTTTCTAGAATAAATTTAGGTTTGAATGCACCAGTGAATAGAATTGGAAATCTTTTTAATAAATTAGCAAACAAATTGATATTTGCTGATACTGATATACTACTATACTGATATATTTACTATACTGATATATTTACTATACTGATATATTTACTATACTAATATATTACTTTTATATAAAGCTAAAAGTAATGACATATTACTTTTATATAAAGCTCAACTGATAAAATATTTTAAGCAAATAAAAAATCACTAACCTAATACCTCATATACCTTAAGTTATGTATTAAAATGTTACTTATTTTTTTTTATTTTATTCTTTTTTTTATATTATTATTATTATTCTTGTATTTCAAGATTTTTTTATTTTTTTTTTTAACTAAGGTTGGTTTATTGTTTTGATTTGTTTTTTTTATGTTTAGTAACTTTTGCACTGTACGGTTTTATAGAACGTTTTTTATTGTTTATTTGTTCTTTTCTTTTTGGCGTAGTCGTGAGAAATAAAAAAAAAAATACCATTTTGCTAGTTCTAACTTGGCATTGCCTTGTCGGCAAGATTTTAATTTATAATTCTTTACGCATTTTTTTTAATTAGTCTTTCCTAATATATGTTTTTAACAATTGATTTTCTATATTAATTTTTGTAGTTAGTTAATTATCTATACGATTCTTAATTTCTGTTGTAGTCATAAAATTGATATATTAAAAAAAATGTAAAACAAATTCAATGTTATTGACTTAAAAAAATTAAAAGTATATTTTTAAGCTAAAATTCATTAACGAGCTCCGTACAATGTTAGTGAAGACGAGATCTCTTTAAAATGGTTAACTGGAATTTTACTTTAAGATTTTGTTGTTATTTTTCAAAGTTTTTAATGTATGAAAATGTAATAGTAATGATGTCTAGACGTATTAAAAAATATGATATGTTTTTAAGTATTTTCTAAGGAGCTTTGCTTTTAATGGTACACGTTACTTTCAAAATTAGAGTTTAGTTTGTCATATTAGATCTTTACATATGAAATTGGTGATTTATTGTACTGGCCACTTTAATCACAATTTTTCCTCTTTGGTTAGGGATTGTACATTCTAATTTATATAGTTATTTGTGTTTCAGTTACTGTCATTCATTTGATTCTTTTATGTTTGCGTCATTTAAAAACGAATAATTTTTTTTATGTAACAGAATTTGAACTTGAAAATTCTATGTGGCATAAGGGCTATAATGGGGTAGTCCAAACTGCCTTCAAAGATTTTATTGATCCTCGTCGGTTTTTTTAGTAAACAGATCAATAAACTACCTTTAAAATAACAATTCATACATATTAAAAATATTGTAATTTTTACTGCGCCTCTGGAAAACCATTCCAGCGCTCTGACCAACTAAGCCAGTCGTTCTCACCAAGCTCCGTCGAAATTCTTATACGCTTGTTACAACTTATTTATGTTGTGAGCACGGTTAAAATCCTGCTTCGAGCAAAATTTTTATACGCTTTTTAAATTTAAGTTTAGTATTTTCTGTCTTAAGTGTGGAATAACATTTTAAAACATAGTAAAAATATTAAAAAAATAGTATTCTCTCTTGCCAAACGATAATTCTTACGAGTTGTCTTTGGGTAGCGGAAATTTGTAAAAATCTCCCTACAGAGATGCTAACGACGTTGTGGAGTGTGTATAGACTAGATGTATTCGTGTAACTATTCTAATATAACGGGAAGTAACGGAAGGTGTACTCATAGTTTCTAGACTTGTTTCTAGTTTAGAAAATCTTTGTTCTCACTTCGCCAAAGTCATTTAAATGAGAAATTAATTAAAATGAAACATTATATAATATTAATAGGCCATAGAAACAATGACTAAACATATTATATATAGGTAAGCCCAAAATAGCAACAACAAAAACACGGAATGGAATTGGGGTTTGGGGGTTCACGATGGAAGGCTTGCCCGCAGCGACCCCTGCCAGCCCTCTAGACGGCTGCAACGTTCCATCCGCCACAATGTGCACCACACGAGCGCGCACTGATAGGGCGTCCCCCCAAGGCGACGCGCACCAGTGCGTCCTCGCTGGTGAGATAAGTGGAGACGAGTGCGGCGTTGGGGACCACCACCCAGCACGCCATGTCCGGAACGGCGGGAAGTAGAAGACGGAGCTACAAATAGCTACGTGGAATGTAAGAGGAGGGATGGAAGAAAAGATGAATGAATTATTAGATGTGATGGAAGACAGAGATCTGGATGTTATTTGTGTGACTGAGACCAAGCGAAAAGGCAGTGACACGGCCGATTTACCTGGCAACCGGATCGCTCTCTGGGCCGGCGTACCAGAGAGCGAGTTCTTTGGGTGCGCTTCAAGCTGGGGATAACAAGAGTTTTCTTGTTAGCGGCGTGTGCGCCGGTATCCTCAGCTCCATTATGCGAACTCGAAGAGTTTTGGGAGAGTGTGAGGGACGTTCCAGGTAGTGTCAGAGAGAATGAAAAACTAATAACATGTGGTGATTTGAACGGATGGGTCGGAACTGCGCGTTCGTAGCGGCTACGAAGGAGTGCTAGGGAAGTATGGTGATAAGAGAATGAACGAGGCTGGAAAGCTTATATTGGAAATTTGCAAGGAAAAAAATTTGTTCGTGGCAAACACGACGTTTGACCACAAACAAATTCACATGTATACGTGGGAGCGAACGGAAGAGAAAAGTATGATTGATCTATTCCTAGTGGATCAGCGTATTCGTAGCCAAGTTATGGACACGCGAGTGTTTAGGGGTGCTGAATTGGGAACAGACCATTATCTAGTCGTAGCTAGGATAAGGGGTCTGTTCGCAGGTTGGCGCAGCCGCACTGGTTGCCCAAGCTTGATACCGAATCATCGTATAAGAAGCTGGAAGCTTTAAGATCCACCGGTCAGAGAGGGATATCAAGAAAGAGTTTCCAAAAAGTTAGACAGCTGGGAATCTGGAAGTGAAAATATCGAAGTATGCTGGCAGAACCTAAGGAATTTTATTATATTATGACGGAAGTAGCGGCAGAGGTATGTGGTAAAGGGAAAAGAGGCTTTAACAAAAAGCGAGACGAATGGTGGGATGATGAAGTGAAAGATGCAGTAGGAAAAAAGAGGAAAGCATGGCAGGATTATAAAGCCTCGGGTAATGATAAAAGCATGAGAGAGATAAGAAAGAAAGAGTATAAGCTGCAAAAAAACCAAACGAAAGTACTGATAAAGATGACGCGTGAAAACTCTGAGAAAGAAAGAGATTAAAGGTTAACGAACAACTTTCGGGAAAACACAAAACTTTTCTGGCGAGAAGTGAATGGTTCCCGGAGTTCCTCGCTAACCTGTAGAATGAAAGGGGTGCTTTCGAAAGACGGTGAACTTTTAACAGAACAACCACAGGTTTTGCAGCTATGGGCGGAATTTTACAAGGAGATGTATGAATGTGATGACGCCTCTGCCTCAAGTAACAGCGAAACGCTGAGCCTTGATGTAGCGGATGGCGAAATCAGTATAAAAGAAGTTGAGAGTGCCATACGAAGTTTGAAATGTGGTAAGGCAGCGGGAGCAGATGGAGTTACTGCCGAGATGATCAAATATGGTGGGCCACGCGTCTTGGACCTGTTCTGGTTTTTGTGCAATTTATGCTGGAAATCGGGGGAGGTCCCAGACGATTGGCGAGGTGCAGTCATCGTGCCTTTGTATAAAGGCAAAGTTTCACAGATAGATTGCGCAAGGTATAGGGCTATCAGTTTGATTAGCTTAGGTAGTAAAGTGTATGCTAAAATATTAGCGAGAAGAATGCAAGATAGATCTGAAAGGCTGTTGTGGGAGGCCCAGGGAGGATTTAGACCTGGAAGAGGTTGTATGGATCAGATCTGTTCCCTCCGCATGATTACGGAAAAAACCGAAGCCTGGATTTGAAGTCATGAAATGATTTACTATTTCTAATCGATTGTGGTAAAGCCTTGTATATCATCAATTCTTGAAAAATTATTAGTTTATTTCCACATTTTGTTCGTGTCTTCTGTAGTATCGGGTTGCTTGTGTATATATATATATATATATATATATATATATATATATATATATATATATATATATATATATATATATATATATATATATATATTATATATATATATATATATATGACTGGTTCAAAAAATTTACTTTTTTTTCGAAACAATTTCATTTATACCTTCGAGGAGGTGTAGAAAGATGCCTGTTAAAAGGAGAGCTCTTAATATTAATATTTAGAGGTCGCTCATCGCAGATTTCTATTTCCCATTGAAATAACATTGAAAAAAAAAATTTTAAAATTTGGAATTTTATATTTCGGTCTAGTAGCAAAATGCCGGGCGAGAGCGATACTTATTTTTATAGAAAATTTGTTGCTCTACAAAAATGTAGTACTTCATTTTTCGACAAATTTACTTTAATTTTAACCAATGAGGATATTTATATATATATATATATATATATATATATATATATATATATATATATATATATATATAATATATATATATATATATATATATATATATATATATATATATATATATATACATATATATATATATATATATATATATATATATATATATATATATATATATATATATATATATATATATATATATATATATATATATATATATATATATATATATATATATATATATATATATATATATATATATATATATATATATATATATATATGTATATATATATATATATATATATATATATATATATATATATATATATTTAACTTTTTTTTCTTCCATAATATTGATAGGACCGAATCTTGACTGTTGAAGCATACTTTCAGTTTGCGATTTCTGATAGGCGTATATTTTCCGAGTAGAAATATGTTAGGTTGTGGGTAGTCTTCTATTATTTTTGATATTATGTTATTGATCTCTGTTCTATCCATTTGTCTACGATGTAATGCGCTAGTTGCTACCACAAAACTTTTTCACTTCATTTTTTTCATATGAGTAATTCAAGAACGTACTGTTAGAGCGTGTGCAGATTTAGGAGTTTGATGAAAGTAAAACAGTATTCAAATATGTATTTTCAAAAATTTGTGAAATTGAACTTTTTTTTATTTTCTTTTCTTTGTCAGTAGCTTTACAAGCAATATCATTTAAATTGTAAAAATACTGTTGATAAAGGATATACTTGTATCAAAATGTTATTACTAGCGACACCAGTACAGAGAACTTTGACGGAGAATTAGAAAAATGTAGCAAAAATAAATCGTCTAATGCATTTAGTGCTGTATTCTTAAGTGATCTCTCTAGATATAGTAAAGACGAATGGTACGTAGTAGTAGTTTAATTCTCTCTAGATATAGTAAAGACGAATGGTACGTAGATTCAGGAGCCAGTGTCCACATGACAGCAGTCTAAATTTGGTTGAATGAAGTTTCAAGTCCAAATGCATTCTCCGAGATTATGATGGCTTATATTGAGAAGCTTCAAGTAGTGTGCAAAGACAATACTGAAATATCACAATTAAAGATGTTTTGTATGTTCCAAGCCAGGTTAGGTTATACACACTTGAATAAAAAAAAAAATAGTGCCGTGGAAGGTGTTATCCATAAAGACTTATGAAGTGACAAAATCTATCTGTGCGGTTTGTTGTGAGAGTAAACAATCCCGATTACCATTCCTCACTGGCACAAGAGGTACAGAAGTGCTGGAAATTGTTCATACTAATGTATAGGGACCAATGGAAACCAAATCTATTGGATTATCAAAATACTTCCCCCTTTTTGTGGATAATTATAATCGCTTGCCATTTGTCTACTTTCTTAAAAGAGAAAAATGAGATATAAATTTAAATCAATGGTAGGTTAATATTAAAATTTTACGGATACACAATGGTGGAGAGTACCAACCCTTACTCACCAAAACAAAATGGTATGTCAGAGAGAAACAACAGAACAATTATTGAAATGGCAAAATGTATGTTGTTTGACGCTAAGTTAGTTAACAAAATTTGGGCAGAGGCAGTGTCTATTGCAATGTTATTAAAAAATCGACCTATAACATCAGAAAATCATCAACCATCATCTATGAGTATAATATTAGGAAACCACTTTTGAGCCATGTAGGGGAAGGTGGTACAAAATGATTCCTTGAGGTAAAACGATTCCCTGCTGTTTTACCGATTTTAGAACGCCATCTAGGAACTTTTGAGTAAAATTCGGGCTCTTTGTGGCATTTCTTACAAGTCACGGTTAGTGTCATGGCGTTAGAAGTAGTGTCAAAGATTTTATTGCAAAAAAATAAAAATTACTGTGTTAAATCTAAGGTAAGCCAATATTTGACATTATGTACTTTTAGTCTACATAGAGATTATATTACAGAAGTGTTTGTTTCTCTTTTTGTTACTTATCAACATGGGAATTAACTATCATGCATTACAATAATTGAAAAACATAGGTTATGTTCCGATGTTTTTCTGTAACTTACCGTTTGGGGTAAAACGATCCCTACTCGAGGTGGACAAAATGAACCCAGGATCATTTTGCCCCATGCCTACCTAGCCAATCGTGTGTTGTTAAGTTTTAATAAAATTATATTTCTTGTTTTTTTTTATGCAACTTAATTAATAATGTCATAATCATTATATTTTCATAATGCATAAACTTATAACAAGATAAAATATTAAAATCAAGTACAATAATATAATCTCTGTTGTTTTTAGGAATCATGCCGCGTAATTACATCCGGAAAACTACACGCCAGAGCTGGGATGTAGACAAAATGATTAAAGCCATAGATGCCGTAAAACCGGGTATGCCATATAAAAGTGCATCCAAACAATTTTCAGTACCAGTTATAGCACTCAAAAGAAGAGTTAAAGGAAAAAACGTGTACGATGTGGGGGGCCCCAAAACCTTGGGGAGTATTAAAAAAGTATTCACAGACGATCAGGAGCTGGAGCTGGTACAACATATTCAAGATAATGAAGAAACTATGTACGGATTTACGGTTGATGACGTCCTTAAATTTGCTTTTGAGATAGCTGAAAGAAACCAAATAAAACATCCATTTTCTTCTACGTCCCGTAAAGCTGGTAAAGACTGGCTGAAAAGGTTTCGACAAAGACATCCTAATGTCACTTTGCATGCTCCGGAGTCCACTTCTGCGGCCCAAGCTCGAGCTTTTAACAAGCCGGTTGTTGACAAATTTTACAGTAATTTACAAAAAGCACATGAGAAACACCCATTTCCTCCTCATCGTATTTTCAATGTTGACGAGACCAGAACAAACACCGTTCCGACAAAAAATACTAAATTTTTTGCCAAAAAAGGGCGTAAGCAAGTAGCGAGAATAACTTCTGCTGAAAGAGGTGATTTAACTACGGCGGTTATTTGCGAATCAGCTGGAGGTAACTTCATACCACCATTGTTGATTTTTCGCCGTTTGCGAATTAAATTAGAATTAATGGACGGGACTCCACCAGGTTCCGTGTTCGCTTGCAATCCGTCCGGCTGGATATTGAAGTCTTTTCTCAATGGTTTGACCATTTTTTGGCCCATACTAAACCATCTGCAGACGATCCCATTCTTCTGATACTAGACGGCATCTATCTCAAACCAGAAATTTAGATGTCATAATTAAAGCAAGAGAAAATAATGTCACAATTTTGTGTTTGCCCCCACACTGCACGCATAAACTCCAACCACTTGATGTTGCCGTAATGTTTCCACTGAGCGTGTACCACAACCAGGCTTTAGAAAAGTGGATTAATAATAATGCGGGTCGTGTAGTCACAGTTTTTCAAATTAGTAAACATTGCAGAAGCATATTTGAAAGCTGCTGTACCTTTAAATATTATCAAAGGATTTAAAATGTGGAATATGGCCGTTCAATCCCGATGTCTTTATTGATGCAGACTTTGTTGCTGCAAACACGAC
This sequence comes from Eueides isabella, assembly GCA_019049475.1. Taxonomy (NCBI): domain Eukaryota; kingdom Metazoa; phylum Arthropoda; class Insecta; order Lepidoptera; family Nymphalidae; genus Eueides; species Eueides isabella. Next base: position 5,631,265 of record CM032408.1, on the reverse strand, counting down.
TGATCAATAAATGAAAAATAAAACCATAGACCCCATAAATACAGTGCCTGATAGAATCCAAGTCATTGATGACAAGGTACAGTGGCTAGATACTCTCAGAACTTCTACTCCTGTTCCCGATCCATCAATATGTGTTACAGTTGAGTCACCAACCATCATCTTATCAGCCTGTGCAGCGTATGAACTAGGAGAGAACAACGAAGATCTGGAAGCACCTAGAAAAAGCCACCTAGAAGAAGCTCCAACACCACCACTTCCCATATCTACTCAATTGACTTCTCACGATACTTCAGATATAGATACTTTTGCATCACCAATTCCGTCCACATCTTTTAGCATTCCTCCACGCCAGATTCGACCTTTACCTAAAATGACAGGACAACGTAGTAAAAGAAATATCAAAACTCGGGTCTCAACTACAACAATCCTTACAAGCACACCTTATAAACATTTCTTAGAAGAAGAATTGAATAAAAAAAAGAAGCAAAATAAAAGCAACATTTCAACTAAAACCAATTCTAAAATAAAAAAAGCTGAAAAAGGGAAGCAACGAAAGGTGGCCGAAAAATCCAAGAAACCAAAAGCTAAAAGAACCAAATGTACAACGAGTGATTCATCTTCAGAAGACGATAATGATGCTGAATGTTTGTTTTGTAATGATATGTTTTCAAATAATACAAGAGGGTAAGGATGGATCCAATGTTGTATCAGTTTGAGATGGGGCCACGACGCTTGTGCTGGTGTTGATCCAAATGATGCTGACGAATTCACATGTGATTTTTGTGTTGATGATATATTCGCTTCAGTACGAAAAAACTTGAGATTGTAAAGTCTGATACCAGTACCATTTATTTACATAATTAAGATTAATTTGATTTAAACTTAACGAACGTTGAAGACTGTCAAATGAATGGATACTAGTTATGAAGAGAGCTTTTCTGTGATTAAGAATTTATTTAGAAACAATTAAGGCTGTAAAACCAATTATTACAATAGTTAATAAGAGAGCACTGATTATTTGTGATTCTACTTCAACGACAGTGTAATAGATATTAGACAATTAAGGATATTTATTTGTGATAGATTTTATTTTGAAACTTTATTAGGGCGAAAAGCCAGTGATACTACTTGTTAAGAAATATTTTTTCAGCATACGATAGTTACCTAATGTTTAAAATTATCAGAAACATCTAAAGAATCCACTGTAATTTGATTACCTTATGAAACAACTGTTTTTGGGATTTCATTAATAATAAAATAATTAACAATGTTTTTGTTTGTGTTTTTCTCACAAAAAAAAATTGTATGGGGTAAAATGGTCCGGGGATCATTTTGGACACAGGTGTGGGTCACAAAATGATCCTTTAGTAGATTTTCACGAAAACGTTAACATAAATTATTTCTAATGACTTATGCAATTCAACGCTTATTAATTTTGTAACAACTCTTAAATATTTTAGGTTTACGAAAAAGTTATATACACTCGTTTTACAGTTCTTTTCCCTTAGAGGGATCATTTTGTACCACATTCCCCTACGGATCTTCGGTAGTCCAGTTATAGTACATATTCCCAAAGAAAGGAGAACCAAATGACATAAGAAAGCTCGACAGTACATTCTTGTTGATTAGTCAGAACAAGTGAAGGGCTAACAATTATATGTTTCTGTCAAAAACCGTCCGAATGTCCGCAACTAAGAAAATAACATGGTGTATAGAAAAAAAACTTGACTGTTCCTGTAGGGAATGATCGTTAAGTGGGGGTGGAATGTTCCGAACGATCAGATCAGATCAGATCAGAATCTAGACACTGAAGAAAATTCAAAATACAGAAGCTGCGTTCACCTCAAAATGGGCGAAACCGAAACCCAGAGCTGGTAACACCGATCAAAGCGGAAATAAACTAGATTTACTTAAAGGATATAATATTAGTTTTAGATTTTTATATCTTATATATTTTGTTCGTTATTTTAAAATGTTTTTTCTAAAAGAGCGATAATACCGGATACTTTTTTGCGTAATCCTTTAATTTCATATTTGCATTCACATTATATATATTTCCGTTTGTGTTTTGTTATAATGTATATATTCAAAGTGTCAACGCTAAGACTCTTGAGAGTCTAGGCGCTCGGATTTGATTAGAATCGGATTTGATTTTATTTACCAAAATTGAAATAAGTATTTCCATAATAACTATACTTTAAGAGTTTTATAGTGATTTTTATGATTCGAATTTTTGTTATTATATTGTTTTATGATTATTTAAATATTACATGTAATCATGGACAATTATAAATATATAGATTACAAAATAGATCAAATTTATCAAGAAAATGTGAAATTCAAATTACAATTAATTAAATTCATATTGTTCAAAGTTTTCTTCCATGAACAATTTTTTTAATTAGAATGAGGAGTTCTAATAAAGAAAAAGAACGGCATTGACATTCGTTTCCTAAATTGATCGGAAAATGGGAATCGGAGTTACAGTAGGTTCTCTTTCTGTATCCTGGCTTACGTGGGATAAAACAATTCCTCCCCCAAGCGTCAATAATGTGTCATATACATGTCAGATCCCGTTTAGAAATCATTTTGAACCTGGGAAACCGACTGTCATCTCTGACATCCATGTGCTCTCCTTGGCTCTTTTTCAAAATTAATGATGTGAAAATATTAAAATATTTATGAACTACCACAAAGTTCCAGGATCGGCTTTAAAAATTAAATTTTTAAATATTACGAATAATCCTACTAATATTATAAATCTGAAAGGTCGTGGGTTTCATGTTAATTACGTTTTCACACAAAAACTACTTATCCGATTAAGATGATTCTTTACAATAATATAATTTATACATTGTTATTTTATATTTAGCCAAATTAAAATGTTGGTGTATATAAATATAAAGGAATATTTTATATAATCTAAATATAGTACCAAAATATATATTCACTAAAACTTTTGTTACAGCCAATGTTGATAGCCCGGAGGGAGTATCCTTATCACAGATGGGAACCATTGTACTTTGGCACTCGAAATGAGCCCTGGTACAGTGAATCGTTGTCTTGGGAAGGGCGACAAGATAAAATGACACAGGTAAGCAATGCATAAATGTAAATTGAATGCCGTATCTTTCATAAAGCCTTGGTAGCTAGCATGAATTCTAAACGAAGAAAAGTTTTTACAAGATTTAGATGGGTAAATTAAAAACAGATTGACCGATTGTGACAAATATCAAAATAAAGGGCTAAAATATTTCTGTTACTATTGGTCCCAAAAACAATTCTAGTTATTGTTCCAGAATTCTTTGATTTACGATTTTCCATAGGCATCTTGCGTCTTCTTGGTGTTTTGCATACATATTTTTAACTATATATATTTCTTGCAGTCGAGTTTATCTTCAGATATCTATAGAAATAGATATAGGCTTTAATATTTGGTAACGCGTATTTTATTTTCTTTCCTAAAATTTCGGGAAAAAAAACGCATGCATCATGATTGTATGATTTTAGTGAAAAAATTATCTTTTCTATTTTTACTTTGTGTTAAATTTGAAACTATAGGTTTTAGCTTCACACTTTATCACAGTAGATGCACCCATAAAACAAGTTTTGAGACATCATGTATTGAGTTTTGGAACTGAACGCCACAATATGTTACCAGAGAGAGAAAAATTAAATAAATAATTTTCTCTAGCGGAAATTGAACCCGCTGTGCCACCACAATTTTCCGTAAAGAAGCATAAAGTAGATGCTTGCTGCAGAACAACATGGCAGTTCTGAGTAAAGGTTGCTTTATACGATGCTTAATACTATGCAAATCAAGAGACTATATTGCTTAGAATGTAAACACTTGAAGCAAAGGCGGTTGGTTGCTTATCTCTACACCTACCTGTATCGCAGTTGAATATCGTAAATTTCATTACTTTGTCTATATTTGGAAACGTATGTTTTTCCTTAACTACCGAAAATTTCGGGGAAAAAATTATGACCTCTTTTCTATTTTACATTTCAACATTATGAATTTTATAAATTTGTCTTGCATAAAAGAATATTGAATTATCAACATTAAAGTGCTGCAGTTTTGATTGGTTGAAAAGAAGGGAAGAAATTATTTTATATAATATATATATATATATATATATATATATATATATATATATATATATATATATATATATATATATATATATATATATATATATATATATATATAGATATATATATATATATATATATATATATATATATATATATATATATATATATATATATATATATATATATATATATATATATATATATATATATATATATATATATATATATATATATATATATATATATATATATATATATATATATATATATATATATATATATATATACCAGCTTCACGCTGTATCCCGCACTAGGCAGGGTAGGCAGAGGGAACGAAAGTGAAACCTAGTGTTATGACACTCCGTTCCACTTCCGTTCCCCACTTTCCGCCGAATTTGAGGCATTGCGTGTTGAGTGGCGGAACTCAACGCCGCGCTTTTGCCTTATTACCAGAGCGAAGAAATGAAACATTAAATATTTGAATTGAAAATATTAAATATTTCATTTCCTCGACTGGGGATCGAACCCAGAACCTGTTACTCAAATACCACCCACGTTTCCATATAGTCATTTAATCCCTTTATCAAATGATAAACTTTTTACTTTCCGCTTCATAATGTGCTATGTTTTGCTTTATTAATAAAGTAAAAAAATAATAAAGAAGGGTAGTTGTCTTGCATTTATGACAATGTTAAAATCACACTGATGATAAAATATATACATAGGTCAACAACCTTAAAATATTTATGTAATATAATAAAAAAAGTGATGTAAAGGTATTGGCTAGTGCCTATAATCCGATTTGCAATGACCGTACCGTAATGTAGTAATTTCAGAACAACCTTTCTTGATGCTTGTTATCGATACCCAATAATTAATTTAGGTCATTAATATTGTAATTATGCCGTGTGGTGGCGGCTATGCCGTGTGGTGGCGGCTATGCCGTGTGGTGGCGGCTTAAGAATACAATTGCCACTACCCCATTTCTTCTCGTGGGTGTTGTAAAAGGCGACTAAGAGAACAGACCGGCATAAAATTGCCGAAGGTGGGATGGGCAGCAGCATTCCTCCTTATTTACACAGACCAACTGTTCTGCGCTCGCCAACCCGTCTGCCCAGCGTGGCGAGTATGGGCAAAACCCCTTAATGAGCGTTCCAATAAAAACCAGGCCCCTAGTCCCCGGCAGCCCCACTATTCCTGGCTCCGGTAGCGGTCATGGTAACGGTGGGGCAGGGGGTGCTAAGAATCCCCGGCAGAGACACGACTACCACCTTAAACGGACACTGGCCCTGGTAACACACAACATACGCACGTTGAGGACAGACGAGAAGATAGTGGAGCTGGAAGAAGAATTGAGTAAGTTGAACTGGGATATAATTTTGCTATCGGAAGTCCGAAGAGAGGGGGAGGACACCGTGACCTTGAGTTCCGGCAACTTATTCTTCTACCGGGAGGGTGAACAGCAATCCCAAGGTGGTGTCGGATTCATCGTCCGCAGGTCCCTTGTAAAGAACATTGCGACCATCGAAAGTGTGTCGAGCAGGGTGGCATATCTGATACTCAGAATATCTGAAAAATATTCGCTGAAGGTCATCCAGGTATACGCACCGACCTCGTCACACTCAGATGATGAAGTTGAGGTTATGTATGAGGACGTAAGTAGAGCCATACATACCTCCAAAACTCACTTCACTGTTGTTATGGGGGACTTTAACGCGAAACTCGGCAGGAGAGGTGATTCAGAGTTGAGAGTGGGGCAATTTGGATATGGACAGAGAAACCAAAGAGGACAGAGGCTGGCCGACTTTCTGGAAAAGGAGGGACTCTTTATGATGAACTCCTTTTTTCAGAAGCCGCCTCAGAGGAAGTGGACCTGGATAAGCCCAAATGGTACGGTAAAAAATGAGATAGACTTCATCTTGACCAACAAGAGACACATCTTCAACGATGTTTCCGTGATTCACAGGGTGAAAACCGGAAGTGATCACCGAGTAGTAAGAGGCACATTGAAGATTGACGTTAAAGTCGAAAGGGTTCGACTGATTTCTACGCTCCGACCATCTTATGCCCATATTCAAAACCCCGAGAGCTTTCAACTAGAATTGAAGAATCGCTTCAGTGCTCTAGAGGATTGTGTGTCAGTGGACGATATCAAAAACAGGTTTCTGGAAACTGTCCACGAAGTGGGGTCAAAGTTCTTTACACAACGTAAAGATAGACCTCAAAAACTTTCGGCCCACACTCTCGAACTCATGGCAAGTCGACGTTCAATGATGCTGCAGTCGCCCGACCACGTGGAGTCATATAGGAAGCTCAATAGAGAGATTAAAAATGCCTTGCGAAGCGACATTCGTGCTTTTAATACTAAACGTATTGAAGACACAATCAAGCGAAGCCAAGGCTCAAAAATGTTCGCTAGGAACATCTCTATTGGGCAAAGCCGGCTGACCAGACTGAAAACGGAGGACGGCAGTATAACGTCGACTAAAGCCGATGTTCTGAGGGAAGTTGAAAGTTTCTATGGACAGTTGTACACATCGTCTATCAATCCTGATGTTGGCTTGGAGAAAGATCCGAGAGCCAAGTTAACCCGACACTCCACCGAAGACATCCCGGACGTCAGCCTTTACGAGATTAGGATGGCTCTGAAACAGCTTAAGAACAACAAGGCACCGGGTGAGGATGGAATCACTTCGGAGCTTCTGAAAGCGGGTGGAAAACCGGTGCTTAAAGTCCTTCAGAAGCTCTTCAATTCCGTTCTGCTTGAAGGTACCACACCTGAAGCATGGAACAGGAGCATCGTCGTCTTGTTCTTCAAGAAGGGAGATAACACCCAATTGAAGAACTACAGGCCGATATCGCTCTTGAGCCATGTTTACAAGCTGTTTTCAAGAATCATTACTAATCGTCTCGCTCATAGGTTTGATGACTTCCAGCCTCCCGAACAAGCCGGTTTCCGAAAGGGCTTTTCCACCATAGACCACATACATACGCTGCGGCAGGTTATACAGAAGACCCAAGAGTATAACCTACCATTATGCTTAGCGTTTGTGGACTATGAAAAAGCCTTCGATTCGATCGGGATTTGGGCTGTGCTTCAGTCTCTTCAACGGTGCCATATTGACTATCGGTATATCGAAGTGTTGAAGTGCTTGTACAAAAACGCCACTATGTCGATCCGAGTACAAGAAGAGCGTACAAAGGCTATTCCATTACAGCGTGGGGTAAGACAGGGAGACGTTATATCTCCGAAACTGTTTACCACCGCGCTAGAAGACGCCTTCAAGCTTCTAGACTGGAAAGGATTCGGCATCAACATTAACGGCGAGTACATCACTCACCTTCGATTTGCAGATGATATCGTTGTCATGGCAGAATCGCTGGAGGACTTAGGCACTATGCTCGAAGGCCTCAACAGAGTCTCCCAACAGGTGGGCCTTCAAATGAATATGGACAAGACGAAAGTCATGTCGAATGTCCATGTTGTACCCACCCCTATATCCGTTGGGAACTCTGTTCTCGAAGTTGTTGACCATTATATATACCTAGGCCAAGTGGACCAAATAGGTAAGTCAAACTTTGAGAAAGAAGTCAATCGACGAATCCAACTCGGCTGGGCAGCGTTCGGGAAATTTCGTCACATCTTCTCGTCCAAAATACCTCAGTGCCTCAAGACGAAAGTCTTCAACCAGTGTGTGTTACCAGTGATGACTTATGGGACTGAAACGTGGTCTCTAACTATGGGCCTCATAAGAAAGCTTAAGGTCACTCAACGGGCTATAGAGAGGGCTATGCTAGGTGTTTCTCTACGTGGTAAAATAAGAAATAAGGAGATCCGTAGGAGAACAAAAGTCACCGACATAGCCCATCGGATTAGCAAGTTGAAGTGGCAGTGGGCGGGGCACATAGCTCGACGAACTGATGGCCGTTGGGGCTGTAAGGTTCTCGAATGGAGACCCCGGACGGGACGGCGCAGTATGGGTCGGCCCCCCACTCGATGGACTGACGACTTGATAAAAGTCGCAGGGAGCCGCTGGATGCAGACCGCACAGAACCGTCCGTATTGGAGGCGCATTGGGGAGGCTTATGTCCAGCAGTGGACGTCGGTTGACTGATGATGATGCAACCATTGTCATCATTAGTCAATCGACAATAAACAGCTGTAACGAATAACGAATATTGTAATAAATTATTAGCATCTCTATACGATTTTCTATATTACTTCCGAAGCACCTTTTTCCACCGACACAATTCTATAATAGATTATTATTGTTATATTTGTATATTATACCTACCGCGTTTGAATAGCCTCATTTAATACACATGGCACATTATAAACATCAATTATACGGTAAAATTGTTAGGGATAATTTATGAGACAAGTTTGTTAAATATTATTATATGTTTGATGCGATAGTTGTTGGTTTATATTCCACTTGTGGGAAACTTATGCGTTTAACTTATTTATTATTTTATATTATTCAAGATATTTCGTAAAATATAATTAAACTCAGTTTTATGATTTTACGTAATATTTTGTAATATTTCGGTTATTTTGCGGTGTGGTGGGGTGGGAGTAACTTAACATTAGAATCCCTTTCAATACCCAGCTACATGCGGAATACAATGTGAAGCTGGAAAGGTTAAATAAGGGTTTATGCTAGGTTTTCACCCCGTATAAAGCATGAATAGAAAGAATAGAGCCAAGTGCAGCAAGTATATCGTGACGTAAGTGTGTAACGAAGAAAGATTAATTGTATTACTACTGTAATTTGGTCGTCATAGTCTTAAGTTAGTTATTTGTCGATTCGTTTAATAATGTGGAAAAGAAATATTTAATAATTGGTTTTTTTTTCTTTGTTTTGGTACGTTGCATTTTGCCATTCAACATGCAAAGCCTCAAGAATGAAAGGGAATGGGGTATCTAAATACTTGAGTCACCGGGCATCTCTGTATACTTTACCAAGGTACATATAGTACAGCTAAAAATAATAGTCGTATACTTTAATGAACCTCTTGTCGTTGGAAAATTTTGAAATGTCCAAGAATTAATAAATTAAGTCCGTATTCCAGCGGTATCTTGAACGATTTATTATACTCTTGACCGACATTTAATTTCACAGTATAAACTACCTATCCTTGACCATTTCCTTTGCAATTCTCGTGGACTGGTCTTTATTGAAGCTGTATGAAACGCAGCGTTGTTAATATGTTTTATTGTTTATTACTCATCGGTCTCTCTTAGAGCTTATCTTAATATAGCTATAATAATATTGTATTTATAAACTCATATTATTATAGTCATTCTTAGGCGTCATATGAAAATTAAAATATAATATTATTAGTGACGTACCATTATATATATTCCTTTCGAAAAATAGTACATATCCTAAAATATTTAAAGTTATATAGATCGTCAATAGCTTAAATGGTATCATTATTATATGTAGAATTTCTACTAAACTTTTACTTTCAATGCCTTATATGGCAGAGACTTCAGTCGAATCTTTGAACTAACTTAGCTCTCCCCACTTATCGCCTAATTTTCGAAAAATTGTTTGTTGAATGACAGAACTCAACTCCACGCTTTGTCATATTATCAAAGCGAATATAATATTCATTCTTTCTTTATTTACTTTACTTACTTTACTTAGCTTCACGCTATATCCCTAGGGGGGTAGGCAGAGAAAACGGATCGCCAAACGCTACGGTCTCGGCATACCTCTTTCGCCTCGTCCACTGTCATCAACCTCTTCATACATGCCCTCCGGGGGGTCCTCATGCTTTTTACGTGACCTTCCGTCAGTATTGTCGATACTGTGTTTTCGAAGGTCAACCGAGGTCTCCCCCTCCCTCTCTTACCACTCACTTTTCCTTCATAAATCTTTTTTTTTACCATTTTTTCTTCACTCATTCGCTCGACGTGCGCAAACCACCTGAGCACGTTCTTCTTCATTCTTACTGTGACATCCACGCTAGTACCTGCCATTCTGTGTATTTCTTCATTGGATATGCGATCAGATAAACTGACTCCGCATATCCGACGAAGAGATCGCATCTCTACAGCTATCATCTTTCTTACATTCTTCTTCTCTAATACCCACGTTTCGCTGCCGTATAACAGTGTCGATACCAACACTGCATTGTGTACGGCCAAACGCGCAGCTATGCTGACGTTTCGCCGTCTCAACAATGCAGCTAAGGCACTGTTGACTCTGTTACCGGCAGCAATACGCCTTTCCACATCCATTTCGTATCTACCGTCTCTGCTAAACGTACTTCCCAGATATACTACCTCATTCACTTGTTCTAATATCTTATCATTTACACTGACCTTGCAAACTATTCTTTCTTCATTTCTTTCAAATACCAGAACCTTCGTCTTATTCGCATTCAGGCTCAGACCATTATTCGCGCATCCTTCTTTCAGAGTGGTAACCAATGCCTGCAACTCGCTTTCTGATGATGCAATAAGCACTGCATCATCTGCGTACAGCAGGCAATTTATATTCGAGGTACCTACTTTCACTCCCATGTCACTTTGTCTCACTCCATGAAGACAGCTGTCCAAATACAAATTGAACAACCAAGCTGACATGGCGCAACCTTGTTTAACACCCGATTGGATGTCAAACCAAGGCGACATGCCAGCTCCTACTTGCACGTAGGCTGAGTGATCTCTGTAAAGAGACTTTACAGCCTGCAGCAAGGGTCCGCTCACATTGTACCGGGGCAGTATCTCCCATAATCTCTTTCTTACAACCCTGTCAAACGCCTTTTCCAAGTCCACAAAAGCACAGAAAACTTTTTGTTTTACTGCCAAAAAATTTTCCGTAATCATGCGGAGGGAAAAGATCTGACCCATACATCCTCTTCCAGGTCTAAAGCCTCCCACAATAGCCTTTCAAATCTATCTTGTATTATCATTCTTCTCGCTAATATTTTAGCATACACTTTATTTACAATCGGCGCATTTACACGTTTCTACGCTACGTCAGCCTCGTCATTTCAATTAACACTCCAACATACTATTATTGTTTTTAATTATCAATAACATTTTCTCTTCTTAGATGCTAGAAATGTGCCTACAAGAATATCGTATGGTGGTGCTAGATGGAGCCTTTCTTTGCCACGCAGCAACGATCCGAAACGGATCCCGACACAACCGCGCTGAACGTGCCAATCATCGACGGTACCAAGCCATCATTGCCGCCTTTAAAAGAAAGTACCATAACAGACCTAAGTGCAAACTTATGTTTGGGTGTTAAATGTTTTTAAGAAATATTTTTTTGATATTTTTTACAAATTTTGTCCTTCGTGTACATAATGTTTGTTGTGTATGTATGTTATAAAAGTTTTTATTTTAAAATGTTAATTCCTTTTTTATTTTTTTCTTTCTCAGATTTAATTAAATTAAATGAATATTATAACTGGTAAGTATATTTCAATTTAACAATTTAACTTTTAAACAAAACTTCTGGTATTTGAAATTAATTAAGAAGGAACGGAATGCAAGTTGAAAGATATTAAAACAAGTGAATGAAGTTATAACTTTGGGAAGAATGTTTCGTAGTAGTAGACAAGAAACGAAATTAATGTGAGAAGTATTGCTGCCGGTAACATAATTTCGATGTCTTCGCTTTAATTATTAGACGGCCAAAGCATTGGAGTTTAGATTCACGTTCTTCCGTTCTCATATGTTTGCCGAAATGTTATCGACATTGTTAAACGGCAGCAAAACGTAGATATTACAGAAGAAGAATGAAAATTAATGAATGAAATGGAGATGGGATTTCTTCATAGAAAATGCGGTTAGTTTAGCTGATCGAATCTGTTCTGGAGATATACATAAATTAAAAGAATAGGATGTAACAGTAATAATGAAGAAAATGGGCATGATGTGGGCACATCGGGACAATGTGTGACAAAAAAAACTTACGACTTTTTCGTCACACATCTATTTATGATTCAAGATGAATGATGAATGAATGACAAAAGAAGCAAGAGAAATTGAATCTAAAATTCGTTAAAGTATTTGAATGTACATTTTAATATTTAAATACTTTTAATATATTATGTCTGAGGATTCTTTACTTGCTTCCTGTTAGACCAGTCCTTTTAATTTTGTCAGGTACAATACGAATCAAGTGATATTAGAACGTTGATATCAAATTATTGTTACAGAAACATGACAACACTCTAAAGTCAAAGTATTTAGTTAATTACGTATAACTGTACGTGGGAAGGCTTGATAAAGTCACATTCTGAGTGACAACAGGAAATTTAAGGAAGTTCCAAAGTCAAGTGCTAATGTCAAAACAGCATGTCATTGTTGAAAAGGGCACAGAATACACAGAATTGGTTTAGGTTATATATATTTTTTTTTATGTAAACATTAAGTAACTTTGTAATATAACCTTTTAATTAACTTTAGATTAATTATTTGTTATAGATGAAGTATAAAAATTAAGCATATCTTAACATTATTATATAATTTGCACAATATATAATCATAATGAGTACAAAATTGGTGTAAGCCATACTTTCAAGTTTCATATAGAAATGGTTAATGAATATTCATAGTTCTAATAGCAACTGTTAATGTTAAGTTATTTATCGTAGTTTCAATTCCATCCTATTTCGGTAACTAATACATAATTAAATAATGTTATATTACAAATATTTATTGTATGTTAATTTATTTATTCGTGTAGATACGTAAACTATTTAATTATCCTCAGCATTGGATTCATTAACATAGTGTAAATTTTGTTTTCTTTCTGATCCATTGCGCATTTCATTTGTATAGAAACTGTATAAAATACACATTTTTAAAAGCTTACAAATTAGTTTTGGAAATAGTATAATAATAAGATTGAAAGATTGTAGCCTGACTCTAAATATTAAAGTTAAATAAATATAAGTCATGAAAATTATATCTTGGTTAAGTAGCGGCTTTGGAAGTAGGTTTATCATATTTTGTATATAAAAAAATATATATAAAAAATATATTCTATATGTTTACATTACAATAATCTTTCGAAGAAGCCACTATTTATTATATATACATATATTAAAACAACTATTCCATTAGTAATTTTCATTTGAAAATAAATATCCTGTGTATACAATAGTTCCTCTTTGTTCACGCTTAAAATTGTTCTTACAATAGATGTTAATTAAATCGATGTTGTATTAATCAATGAAAATTGTTTCGTAGACGATAATATTGGTATAACATTCGTTTACTTTGTATTTGAAACAGGTTGGCACGCCTGAATTAATTAAAATATACATTTTGGTGGTATTTGTTTGTTATGATTTTAATTATAATTGCTGAATGACTCAGTAAATTTGTAGTCCATTTAGGATGGTAGTGGTATTGAATTTTTGTGTCGTATCCTATATACAAGTGAACCTAGTGTTAAGACAATTCGTTCTCGAAATCAGGCGAAGATGTATTGAGTGGCGGCCAACAACAGTGTACATTTATCTTACCAGAGCGGGGATATGTAAATAAATTATTATGCGGATTATTTTTATGCTGTGGAGTGATTATCCGAAGAATTGCTTTTGTTTTAATTTAATTTACTAAAAACTTTAATGTTAAAGTTTTTAGTAAATAGGTACGCGTTCAGGTAACAAAATCATGTAAAAGTTGAGCCATAGGTATAAAATGTCTCATTTTATTTATCACTTTTATAAACAATAATTAGCCATGGACGTATATAGTCATAATTTTGAGGTGGGCAAGGCTTCCAATGGTGAATATAAATCTTGTAGATCTGTGTAGCGTTACCTAAAAATATTTTATTTCAAATATTATGTGTTCTTAATTTTATGTTGATCTATATTTGATATTTGAACGATTGCACATTGCATAGACAAAAATGCGGCCAAAAAGGCAGCATTTACGAGGGGCTTAGCGTTTTAGCAAAGACACTTGATATGAAAGTTTAAAAAAAATCTTCATTCAGTTTAAAAAAAAACCTTCATAAAACGCAATGCTTATAGATTCATACATTCAGTAATCAGTTTTTACGTAATTGAAACAAATACTTTCTTACATAAGTATGAAAGTGCTGAAAATATGAATAGTAATACCATATCAAATTGTAAAATTTCTATAGTGAGTATGTAATAAGTATATTTATACTAATTTTAAAAACGAATAATACTTTTAACGTATAAACACAAATATCCGCTACCTAAAGACAATTCGTTAGAAATACCGTTTTGCTAGAGAGAATAATATTTATTAAATATTTTTTGTTGGTCGCATCTCGCTACGTTCAAATTTGAACACGTTTTTAAAAATAGTTTTTTTCTTTCCTAATTGTGGAATTACACTTGAAAAATAGTAAAAATATATTTATATAAATTGTATTCCCTAATAAATATAACTGATAAGATGTAAGTAGCTATACTATAAAAGAGATACAAGTAGGTAACAGTGTAAATTATTTTATATTAAAATAAATTAAAATATTTTACTTTTGATTTATTTGCAGGATTTATAATGTTACTCTATTTAAATTAAATAGATACATATATTTAGAAGAAAAGTTTTTTATGTAACACCGAAGATTAACATTTTTTTCTATTGTTTTTATTTTTGTTTTTCAAGATTCTTCCTCAAAAAAAAAATATTTTTAGTGTGCCGTGCTTAATAAGGAATTCCTTGTACTTCTATTAATACCAGTTTAGACATAATTAAACTCTTGAAATTTATATCAAATATTGAGTTTTATGATCACTTTGAGCACAGAAAATGTCAAGCTTGTAAGTCAACACAATTAAAAATTTCTGCTGTAATTTGTTTGAAATTAGCCGCGTAAGTAATGGTTAAATCAAAAAGTGACATTTTATTGGCATTTTTTATTTACCTGCGACTCCCACTTGGCAAAATATTTATTTAAACGTGATCAATATGCCAATCTTATATAAAGGTCCACCAATGATGAAATGGGTTTTTTCCAAATAGATTTTAAATATTATATCTATATAACACCTTTGTAACACTTAAACATAACTTTGACATGTTTGACAACTAAACTTTGACATATTTTCTTCTGCAAATTCGTCATTGTTGCACCAAATAAGCGATATTGTTAAACTACGCCAAGTAAACATTTATTAAGAGTTGTAATATAATATATTGCATAAATATTGTTTGTATGTAACTGGATTTGACGTTGCTTGAAGATTTATAAAATAGGGTCTTTGTTACTTCTTCATAAAGAATAAATATAGTAATAAATTTTATCGAAATTGTTTTAATTTAATAAGTTTTGTTATTTACTCATTTTGCAACTTCCCTTTAATACATATAAATAATGCTTGAAAAAATAATAAGCAAAGAGTCGGCACAAGCGTGTGATTGTAACCGACAGGTTGTGTGTTCGATCCCCACGCGAGGAAATGTCATATTTAATATTAACCCTTTTCTTGATAATGTATCTGCGGAGGTACATCAAAGTTAAAAAAAAAATAGTGGCAACATTTTTGAACGCAAGCTATATTTTGTATTGGAATTTTTGAACGCTTGTTCAGTTTTTTCTGTCGGCCAGACTGATAAGCTATCAAACTTCATTTTATTTCAAATTCCGACTTGTCGACACGCTGCAAGGTAAGAAACTTTACTAAAATATTTTGGTTTTTACATGTTTTATAAATGGGAGCATGAAATTATAAATTTAATTATATTTTGCTTTAAGGTAATTACATTAAACTTTCTGTTATTGCTTGGTTGATGCTTTATTTGACGTTTTAAATTTTTGCTTATGCATGTTTAGCTTATTTTCTATTGGTTATAGGTACAATTATGTTTTCAAGAGTTTCAAGAATTAGCAAAATACTTGCGATGGTGCTAAAACACCATCAATCATCAAATGATGAAGAAAATTTAGATTCTAGTAATGAGATGGAGAATTTTAACTTTCAAAAACGTAACAGCACTGAATCCTCATCCGCTCCGTCCCTGCCTTTCTCTCTTGAAAATCTTCACTTTCTTTCTGAGGATGTTTACAATCTCAGTATGCCCCAAATTACTGCTAACTGCCCTCCGATATCAATGAAACCAAAACTTTCATTGGATTCTTTCACTCAAGATTCTTTTCACTCGATTATACCTCCTTCACCAGTCACCTCAGTAAGCTTTGTTGTAAATAAACGTCCGAAATTGAACCGTATAGTACCTGAAACACCTAAATCATCCCCAACAATAGATATGATTTTCTGGTCTATGGCGGCGAATACACTTTCAGATATTACGATTTTTCTCCAGAAGAGTTCAGTTTGGGCTTTGGGGCGAAAGTCGTCCTATCACTGTGTTGAGAACTATTCCTGATCCAGCATGTTCAGTTACTTATTTTGATAACTTTGTTACCAGCTTAGAACTTATTTAGGTACTGCGATATGATATGGGAATATTTTCTTTAGGAACAATCAGATGGAATCGACTACGTGGAGCAGAACAGAAACTGTTATCTGATAAACCCCTCAAGAAGAAAGGTCGAGGATCTTATTCACGTTTGCAACAAAAACAAAGTGTATGTTGTAAAATGGCATGACAACAAAGTAGTCACTGTTGCAAGTAGTTATGTTTCAGAAACACCTGTTGTACATACAGCGCTACAATAAGGATTTAAAACAGAGAGCTGCTGTCCCCTGTCCCTATATATAATAAAGCACTACAACGCCCATATGGGTGGTGTCTACATTGCAGATATGTTAGTGGCTTTGTACAGAACGGAGATGAAAAGCCACTGATGGTACTTACCCATATTTTCCCAAAATTTTGATATGTGCGTGAACAATAGCTGGATTTTATATCGCAGGCTGTCATAAATCACGTAAAACAAATGAGTTTAAAGAAGTTCCGGCATCATATTATTATAGGGGTTTTATAACAAGGGCTTTTACATTCTGGGCAACAGCAACCATTTGAAAATTGTGAATCTCTACCACCAGCACCAAAAAAAATAATTAAAACACCCAAGGCCAACTCCTGATGTAAAATATGATTGGACAGTCATTTCCCTACTTTTAGGCCCAAAGGACGTTGCAAGCTGTATATCAAAAGCCAAACGACTGTTATGTGTATTAAATGTGGTATGAGGCTTTGTCTATTACCTGATCGAAACTGTTTTTTTAATTTCCATAATATAAATTTCCAAAATTAATGTGATTTTGTTTTATTTCTTTTGCAATATAACGTTCAATCCAAATAGTACAGACTACTGATAATAAACGCAATTTAATTATAATGATTTTCGTATAAATAAGTTTATAATCAAGTCACCGCTAATATGGCAATGTATCTGTAGAAATACATTGTTAGCGTAGTATAATTATCAATGCTCTTGGCAATGTATCCCACAGGATACATATGATTTTTTTTTAAACTATCCTCATGAGATTTTTTTTATTTATTTTCTAGACATCCTTGGGTCTTAAAAGTCAAGTGGTATGAATATTATTTCAATATAAATAAAAAAAAATCTGCCAAGTTAAGGGTTAAAAATGTAAATATTTTATGTTTTCATTTCTTCGCTCTGGTAGTAGGCAAAACGCGGCGTTGAGTTCCGCCACTCAACACGTAATGCCTCAAATACGGCGGAAAGTGGGGAACGGAAGTGAATCGGAGTGTATTATTACTAGGTTCCCAAGCTCCCTCTGCCTACTCTGCCATGCGGGATACAGTGTGAATCTGAATGAGTGAGTCACTGAAAAAATAATGCTTAAAAATAGATAATGCTAAATGCTAAAAAAAATATTAGCTATTAATTGTTCAGTAAAGTAATGATACTAACCCTATATAGCCAAACGATTTTTTATAAATTATTGTTTTATATTAATACAAGACTTACTTTAAAAATGAAATATCAATACAAATAACAGGGAATAAAGTAAAAATCATGTAAAAGCAAAATCTCGATATTGCAATCTTATATTTCACAGCTTCTTGCCATTACAAAAACACTCGGTGAACTTTTATTTAAGATCATATTTATTTGAAGTCGAATCGAACATCAGATGCTTTCTAAACTGAAGGAAAGTGCAAAATCAGGCGTAAATAAAGTTATCTTTATCATTATTTTATTTTATACTTGATTTATCATGGGAAATATGGAATATTCAAATTCTTTTTGTGGTCGATTTAACTATTTATAGAGGAAATGTACATCACGTTAATGGTTTCGATGTAATCTTCAATAACTGTTTTAACTAGTAACACTGGGCACTTAGAACGTGTCTTATACACAGTTTATTATATTATCATTTGAATCGGCCACGGGAACAAGAAAATTTAAAATTTCCTATAATAATATTAAAAAGTCGTGACTGGTCGTGGTGCAGATACACAAGCATGCAACTAAAGGCGACATGTTGTGAGTTCGATTGCCATCTTTTTTTTTTTATATCTTCACGCTGTATCCCGCACGAGGCCGGGTAGGCAGAGGGAACCCGGGAATCTAGTGTTAAGACACTCCGTTCCACTTTCGTTCCCCACTTTCCGCCGAATTTGAGTGGGTTGAGTGTTGAGTGGCGAAACTCAACGCCGCGCTTTGCCTTAGCACCAGAGCGAAGAAATGAAAATGAAAATTAAATATTTAAATTGAAAATATTAAATATTTCAATTGATTGGGGATCGAATATTCAAATTGAAAATATTAAATATTTCAATTGATTGACTTCGATTGGGCGTCGAACCAAGAACCTGTCGGTTATAGTCACACGCTTGTGCCGCTGCGCCGTGACAGGCCTCTATTGCCTTTCGAGGAAATATAATATTTGATATTCTAATTTTTCTCGCTTTGGTATCGGACCAAAGCGCGGCGTTGAGTTGATGTTGTTGTTGATGAGTACCTACATGTATGCTGCAATGTTACTGACATTGTTATACGGCTGCAAAATGTATATTACAGAAGAAGAATGAAAATGATGTGGAGATGTGATCTTTCCATTGGATATACGGTTAGTTTAGCTGATCGAATCCGTTCTGGAGATATATAAAATAAAGAATAGGATGTAACAGTAACAAAGAAAGACAACATGCTAAATGTTAAAAAAATGGTAATATTATTTATGAAACAAGAATGAATGGCAACAGAAGCAAGAAAAAAATAATCTAAGAAGTTAAAGTATTTGAATGTAAATTCTAATACAAATACTTTTTATATATTATTTCTGAGGATTTTTATTTACTTGCTTCCTGTTAGACAAGTCCTGTTAATGTTGATCAGGTGCAAAGTAATTCTATATACGAATCAAGTAGTATTAGAACGCTCTTATCAAATTATTGTTACAGAAACATCATAAGACTAAGCTCAGAGTATTTAGTTAAGTACGTATAATTGTACATGGGAAGGCTTGATAAACTCTCATTCTGAGTGACAACAGGAAATTTAAGGAAGTTCCAAAGTCAAGTGCTAATGTCAAAACAGCATGTCATTGTTGAAAAGGGCACAGAATACAAAGAATTAGTTTAGGTTATATAATTTTTTTGCTACTTTTCGACTTTTATTCTTATACTAGTTATGAAATTTAGTAATTGTTTTTTCATATATGAATTGCTATTATATGTATTTTATATTGCCTAAAGTTAAATGACTTTAGTACCTTTCAATATTTTTTTAATGAGCTGGTAAAATTTTAAATGAAACTAGATAACGCAAAACAAATGTTATATGTAAATATTAAGTAGCTTTGTAATTTTTTCATGAATTATATTTATTTAACTTAAATAATTAGAGTCAGGCTACAATGTTTCCTTCAATCCTTATTAATTCTTAATTAAATGTTTTATAGCCCTGGTAATAACTATTTACAAACTTACTCTGTATTTTTTTAAATTATATATCTTTTATAGTTTCTATACAACTGAAATGCGCAATGGATCACAAAAAAAACAATTTACACCATGTTAATGAGCCCATTGCTGTGAATAATAAATAGTTTATTAATCTACATGAATAAACAAACTAACATACAATAAATATTTGTAGTATAAACAAAAATATTAATTAATTATTTATTAGTTACTGGAATGAGATGGAATTGAAACAACGATAGAAAACTTAAAATAAACAGTTGCTATCAGAACTGCTAATATCCATTAACCATTTCTATATTAAATTCAAAAGTGCGGCTTACACCAATTTCCTACTCATTATGATTATATATTGTGCAAACTCTATAACGATATTTAGATGTAATGCTTAATTTTTATACTTCATCTATAACAAATAAGAATATATATTAATATAAAGATAATTAAATAAGTAAGATAAATAAAGTAGGGAACGGAAGTGGAACGGAGTGTCTTAACACTAGGTTCCCAACTTCCCTCTGACTACCCTGCCTCATGCGGGATACAGCGTGAAGCTGAAAAATAAACAAAAAAAAAAAAAAAAAAATAAAGATAATTGAAGGGTATGGAATATTTAGTTAAGAAAAAGTAAGGATTGGAGGAAACATTGTAGCATTATTAAAGTAGAAAAATATAATTCATGAAAATTACATTTTGGTTGAGATGCGGCTTTGGAAGTAGGTACCTATATTATATTTTGTATATAAAAAAACCAGCGGCGACCACGAACCGGACGACGCTCAGTGGGCAGGCCCCCTACCAGGTGGACCGATGATCTGGTCAAGATCGCCGGAAACCGCTGGATGCGGGAGGCGCAAGACCGATCGTCGTGGAAATCCTTGGGGGAGGCCTATGTCCAGCAGTGGGCGTCGAACGGCTGAAATGATGATGATGATGATGATGATATAAAAAAATGGCTTACATTAAAATAATCCTTGGAACCAGCCACTATTCCATTATTAATTTTCATTTGAAAATAAATATCCTGTTGATACAATAGTTCATCTTTGTTCACGCTTAAGATCATTCTTACAATAGATGCTAATTAAATCGATGTTGTCTTAATCAATGAAACTTGTTTCGTAGAAGATAATATTGGTATAACATTCGTTTACTTTGTATTTGAAACAGGTTGGCACGCCTGAATTATTGAAAATGTATATTTTAGTGGCTTTTGACTGTTATGATTTTAATTATAATTGCTGAATGACTCTTGCTGAGGATGGTAGTTGTATTAAATTTTAAGTTTGTTCGGATTTTCTATCATAACCTCCATACACGTGAACCTAGTGTTAAGACACTCCGTTCTCGATATATATATATATATATATATATATATATATATATATATATATATATATATATATATATATATATATATATATATATAATATATATATATATATATATATATATATATATATATATATATATATATATATATATATATATATATATATATATATATATATATATATATATATATATATATATATATATATATATATATATATATATATATATATATATATATATATTTCCGACTATTGATTTTTATATTGTAACATCAGCAGTTTACGGTCCAGTTTGATGTATAATAACAATACGCTTGCTTTGAATACGTTTCTTTGAACCTTTTTTTACTTCAATAGAAAAAGTGCTTTAGTGCAAAAAACTAATATTATAATCTTTACAAGCAAATTAATTTTAGTACTTTTCTTGTTGAAAGCGCTAATTGCAGGAATTACTAATTTAAATTGTTTTTTTTTTTGTGTTATATTGTCCATTCATTGTATAAGGTTTTTTACTACCTTTGAATCCCAAAATTGTTATGTGTTATACACAACTATTTGTTATTTCCATTTGATTTGCTAATTTGGTAAAAGCTAACTTTAAATCATTTACACTAGTGATAAGTAATTAAAGAACGAGGCCTGTCATAGCGCAAGGTACAAAGTTAGGTGTGAATGCAAACGCGACAGGTAATTGGTTAGATCACAAAGTGTAGAAGTGTGTGTGTTTTGATAATAAAAATAAAAAAAATATTTTGATAGTTTTTTTTTTCATTTTTACAAAACCGCGTACAGCCAAAAAAAGGAATCTGTACAAGATGTAAAACCATGTAAGTATTAGGAACCAATAACTATTTTTGGATAATAATAAATAATAGACAATTAATACATATAAGAAAATTAATTTATCTGACAGAACATCCTACATAATTGTTTCCTGTACCGAATGACCAATGTTTCCTGGTACATACCTACATATATACCTAAAGTAAGTAAGCCATATAGACATATTTGATAGCGCACAAAAGATATTTTGTACGTGTGGGAGAGTCCGTACGTGTGGGAGAGTCGTGTTGTCAGAAATGGCAACACGCATGGGCAGACTCGACTGGATCATTACCACCCCCGGCATTTAAAACCGGCGTTAAGTAGTGGCTTCGGCCACTGCGTTTCGCATTGGGTAGTGCCGGGCACCGGTGCCCATCCACCTTAAAGACGGGCAAGGCTCCTGTAACTCCTCTGGTGCTACACGGGGCCGTGGGCGGCGGTGATCACTCACCATCAGGTGACCCGTACGCTCTTGCCCTGTCTAATCCATAAAAAAAAAGTAACGAAAAAAAGTAACATGTTAACATTTATTAATCTTAATATTCAGTATATTAAAATTAATAAATGTTCAATAATAAGCTAAAATATTACATATCTGATAAATTACTTGACGTAAATGCTTCCTGATAGTTTCTATCATTTTTTTTTTATTCTTTCTATGTTTATGCCATTAAGTATTTATTTAATAACAATAGATAATTTATTTTATTTGGCTATTAACGTTATTTTGAAATCAGTAAATGTCAATTCTTAAAACGAATATATATAAATGATTCGCCTTGATAACAAACAAGTGGTCTGAAACGCAATATTATTATGACGTGGCGCATGCGCGATCGCTTGTAGGTTTGATACCTAATCAAGAATATTCAAAAATAATATTTTTATATCTTTTCTCGGGTAACAAGGCAAAGCGCGGCGTTGAGTTTCGCCACTCAACTCATAATGTCTCAAATTATAGGGAACGGAACGGAGAGTCTCAACACTAGGTTCACGTATGCCTTCTGCTTATCCTGCTATGAGAGGAACACAGTGTGAAACGAAAAAGAAAGAAAATGATACTTAAATAAGTAAAGTATTACAAATAGCCTTTCACAATAATTGAACTGCAAATTACTCACAAAAAAACGATTCCTAGTCACGTTTCTCACACAACTAAAGCTATATACATAAGTATATATATACAAAGGAAAGGTAAGTTACGTATTTAATATCAAAAGTTTCCCTCTGCCCTAGTAAATGTGAAAGAGGGCAGCAAACAAAAGGCAGTTTATTGGAACTAAGAGCAAATATAAAAGATTGTAAATAAGATCCTTTAACATAGATCATGTTTGAGTAGTGTGGGCGTATTATTCCACGCAATTGGGAATAGCTAAGAGAAGTTTTTCAATTTATTTTTTATTAACAAATCTGAAATTACGAAACGAAAATAAAGAATGATTTTGCCATTTATATGTACGTCTAACTATACAAATAGGTGTAAATATGCGTAATTCTATTGCGACATGTATAATTCCTCTTAAAGTTTTTAAAGGCAATGTCAATACAATAAACTAATATCTATAGTGCATATTTTGTTTAAGTAGTAAATAGGTTATAGAAAATATACTAAAATAGACTAGTAGACTCTAAACAAACTATTAAAAGTGTGAGTATCATAGAACCGTAGATTAAACGGAATGATTTTTTTAATAATGGCTAATTTTTATTTTATAATAAAATCACCTTGGATCCAGTATTTTAATTAGTCTCATTGGTAATTAACACGTAATTATTTATTTATATTACTTAACGAATACCCCAATCAACTCTAAAATTTTGTAGTAATATTATCTTTTTAAATTTATATTTTGTTCTTGTTTTTATTTTTAGCTTCACACTGTATCTACCATATAGCAGGGTAAACAAATGAAACCTGAGAATTGAATGTAACTCCGGACCCCTTAAAGCATTTGCGTCCCATACATTACACCTTAATCCGGCATTGCGTGTTACGTGGCGAAACTAAACGCCGCGCTTTGCTTCTTTACCAGAGTGAAAAATATGAAAAATGAAATATTTTATTTCCTCGAGCGGGAATCGAACTCGCAAAGTCGCAACTTGTAGCCTTAAGAGTTGTTAGGTTGTGTACCTGCACCATGACAGTTCACTACTTTTTAAATATTTTCATAGGAAATTTTCAATTTTGTTGTTCCCGTGGCAAATTCATATGACAATATAATAAAGTTTATACAAGAGTTACCAAGAGTTACCTCGAAAACAGTTATTGAATCGTCATCACTAACGTGATGTACAATTTCTCCCTTCCCCTGAATAGTTAATTTAATCACAAAAATATTTGTAATTTAAAGGCATATTTTCTATGATGAATGAAAATGAAAATATTTAATATAATAAAGATAAAGATAACTTTATTTACGCTTTGTTTTATCTTTTTCTTCAGCTTAGAAGCAATACCATCCGAATGATGGATACGACTTCAAATAAATATGATCTCAAACAAAAGTTAACCGAGTGTTTTTATAATGGCAAGACGCTGTGAAATATAAGTATATTGC
Organism: Eueides isabella; assembly: GCA_019049475.1. Classification (NCBI taxonomy): domain Eukaryota; kingdom Metazoa; phylum Arthropoda; class Insecta; order Lepidoptera; family Nymphalidae; genus Eueides; species Eueides isabella. The sequence goes on along the minus strand of CM032408.1, from coordinate 5,606,615 downwards.
AATATCGAGATTTTGCTTTTACAACTTTTTCCTTTATTCCCTGTTATTTGTATTGAGACCTGTCGTATCGCAGCATATTTAATGATTTATTTCTTCGCTCTGGTAAGAGGCAATACGCGGCGTTGAGTTCCGCCACTCAATACACAATGCCCCAAATTCGGCGGAACGTGGGGAACAGAAGTGGAACGGACTGTCTTAACACTAGGTCCCCGTGTTCCCTCTGCCATGTGCGGGATACAGCGTGAAGCTGAGTATAAAAAAAATAATGTATAAAAAAAAGATAACGCTAAATACAAAAAAAATGCTATTAATTGTTCATGCTAAGTTATGATGCTAACGTTATATAGGCAATAACTTTTTTTAAAAAATAATATAGAAATATCAACACAAATCTTAGCTTCATGCTGTATCCCGCACGAGGCAGGGTAGGTAGAGGGAACTTGGGAACCTAGTGTTAAGTTTGTTAAGTTTAGTGTTATTTTTTTATACATTACAATTAAGCTGCGGAAACTTTATTGGTTTCTGTTTTAATTTAAGTGTATCTACCCGTGACCACGGACTACTGTAAAGTGTTCGAAACGTCGGGTTTCCCAAAAATGTCTACCATTCAATATAAGCGATTAATCCGTTTAAAAGTGTTTTATTTAAAATGTGTAACAATCGGGAAAATCAAAGACATTATTAAGTGTGTTTATATATATATATATATATATATATATATATATATATATATATATATATATATATATATATATATATATATATATATATATATATATGTATATGTATATGTATATATATATATATATATATATATATATATATATATATATATATATATATATATATATATATATATATATATATATATATATATATATATATATATATATATATATATATATATATATATATATTAATTATTTCAGCTTAACACTGTATCCTGCATATGTCAGGGTAAGTTGCAGAAATTTTAGAACCAAAGTTCCGTTCTACACTTTGTGATCTAACCAATTACCTGTCGCGTTTGCATTCACACCTAACTTTGTACCTTGCGCTATGACAGGCCTCGTTCTTTAATTACTTATCACTAGTGTAAATGATTTAAAGTTAGCTTTTACCAAATTAGCAAATCAAATGGAAATAACAAATAGTTGTGTATAACACATAACAATTTTGGGATTCAAAGGTAGTAAAAAACCTTATACAATGAATGGACAATATAACACAAAAAAAAAACAATTTAAATTAGTAATTCCTGCAATTAGCGCTTTCAACAAGAAAAGTACTAAAATTAATTTCCTTGTAAAGATTATAATATTAGTTTTTTGCACTAAAGCACTTTTTCTATTGAAGTAAAAAAAGGTTCAAAGGAACGTATTCAAAGCAAGCGTATTGTTATTATACATCAAACTGGACCGTAAACTGCTGATGTTACAATATAAAAATCAATAGTCGGAAATATATATATATATATATATATATATATATATATATATATATATATATATATATATATATATATATATATATATATATATATATATATATATATATATATATATATATATATATATATATATATATATATATATATATATATATTATATATATATATATATATATATATATATATATATATATATATATATATATATATATATATATATATATATATATATATATATATATATATATATATATATATATATATATATATATATATATATATATATATATATATATATATATATATATATATATATATATATATATATATATATATATATATATATTTCCGACTATTGATTTTTATATTGTAACATCAGCAGTTTACGGTCCAGTTTGATGTATAATAACAATACGCTTGCTTTGAATACGTTCCTTTGAACCTTTTTTACTTCAATAGAAAAAGTGCTTTAGTGCAAAAAACTAATATTATAATCTTTACAAGGAAATTAATTTTAGTACTTTTCTTGTTGAAAGCGCTAATTGCAGGAATTACTAATTTAAATTGTTTTTTTTTTTGTGTTATATTGTCCATTCATTGTATAAGGTTTTTTACTACCTTTGAATCCCAAAATTGTTATGTGTTATACACAACTATTTGTTATTTCCATTTGATTTGCTAATTTGGTAAAAGCTAACTTTAAATCATTTACACTAGTGATAAGTAATTAAAGAACGAGGCCTGTCGCAGCGCAAGGTACAAAGTTAGGTGTGAATGCAAACGCGACAGGTAATTGGTTAGATCACAAAGTGTAGAACGGAACTTTGGTTCTAAAATTTCTGCAACTTACCCTGACATATGCAGGATACAGTGTTAAGCTGAAATAATTAATATATATATATATATATATATATATATATATATATATATATATATATATATATATATATATATATATATAATATATATATATATATATATATATATATATATATATATATATATATATATACATATACATATACATATATATATATATATATATATATATATATATATATATATATATATATATATATATATATATATATATATATATATATATATATATATATATATATATAAACACACTTAATAATGTCACATACATTTTACACATTTTAAATAAAACACTTTTAAACGGATTAATCGCTTATATTGAATGGTAGACATTTTTGGGAAACCCGACGTTTCGAACACTTTACAGTAGTCCGTGGTCACGGGTAGACACACTTAAATTAAAACAGAAACCAATAAAGTTTCCGCAGCTTAATTGTAATGTATAAAAAAATAACACTAAACTTAACAAACTTAACACTAGGTTCCCAAGTTCCCTCTACCTACCCTGCCTCGTGCGGGGGACAGCGGGAAGCTAAGATTTGTGTTGATATTTCTATATTATTTTTTAAAAAAAGTTATTGCCTATATACGTTAGCATCATAACTTAGCATGAACAATTAATAGCATTTTTTTTGTATTTAGCGTTATCTTTTTTTTATACATTAATTTTTTTATACTCAGCTTCACGCTGTATCCCGCACATGGCAGAGGGAACACGGGGACCTAGTGTTAAGACACTCCGTTCACTCCACTTCTGTTCCCCACGTTCCGCCGAATTTGGGGCATTGTGTATTGAGTGGCGGAACTCAACGCCGCGTATTGCCTCTTACCAGAGTGAAGAAATAAATCATTAAATATGCTGCGATACGACAGGTCTCAATACAAATAACAGGGAATAAAGGAAAAAGTTGTAAAAGCAAAATCTCGATATTGCAATATATCTTATATTTCACAGCGTCTTGCCATTATAAAAACACTAGGTTAACTTTTGTTTGAGATCATATTTATTTGAAGTCGTATCCATCATTCGGATGGTATTGCTTCTAAGCTGAAGAAAAAGATAAAACAAAGCGTAAATAAAGTTATCTTTATCTTTATTATATTAAATATTTCATTCATCATAGAAAATATGCCTTTAAATTACAAATATTTTTGTGATTAAATTAATTATTCTGAGGAGGGGAGATATTGTACATCACGTTAATGGTGCCGTTGTAATATTCAATAACTGTTTTCGAGGTAACTCTTGGTAACTCTTGTATAAACTTTATTATATTGTCATATGAATTTGCCACGGGAACAAGAAAATTGAAAATTTCCTATGTAAATATTTAAAAAGTCGTGAACTGTCATGGTGCAGGTACACAACCTAACAACTCTTAAGGCTACAAGTTGCGACTTTGCGAGTTCGATTCCCGCTCGAGGAAATAGAATATTTGATATTTCATATTTTTCGCTCTAGTAAAGAAGCAAAGCGCGGCGTTTAGTTTCGCCACGTAACACGCAATGCCGGATTAAGGTGTAATGTATGGGACGCAAATGCTTTAAGGGGTCCGGAGTTACATTCAATTCTCAGGTTTCATTTGTTTACCCTGCTATATGGTAGATACAGTGTGAAGCTAAAAATAAAAACAAGAACAAAATATAAATTTAAAAAGAAAGTATTACTGCAAAATTGTAGAGTTGATTGGGGTATTCGTTAAGTAATATAAATAAATATTTACGTGTTAATTACCAATGAGACTAATTAAAATATTGAATCCAAGGTGATTTTATTATAAAATATAAATTAGCCATTATTAAAAAAATCATTCCGTTTAATCTACCGTTCTATGATACTCATACTTTTAATAGTTGTTTAGAGTCTACTAGTCTATTTTAGTATATTTTCTATAACCTATTTACTACTTAAACAAAATATGCACTATAGATATTAGTTTATTGTATTGACATTGCCTTTAAAAACTTTAAGAGGAATTATACATGTCGCAATAGAATTACGCATATTTACACCTATTTGTATAGTTAGACGTACATATAAATGGCAAAATCATTCTTTATTTTCGTTTCGTAATTTCAGATTTGTTAATAAAAAATAAATTGAAAAACTTCTCTTAGCTATTCCCAATTGCGTGGAATAATACGCCCACACTACTCAAACATGATCTATGTTAAAGGATCTTATTTACAATCTTTTATATTTGCTCTTAGTTCCAATAAACTGCCTTTTGTTTGCTGCCCTCTTTCACATTTACTAGGGCAGAGGAAAACTTTTGATATTAAATACGTAACTTACCTTTCCTTTGTATATATATACTTATGTATATAGCTTTAGTTGTGTGAGAAACGTGACTAGGAATCGTTTTTTTGTAAGTGATTTGCAGTTCAATTATTGTGAAAGGCCTAATATTTGTAATACTTTACTTATTTAAGTATCATTATCTTTCTTTTTCGTTTCACACTGTGTTCCTCTCATAGCAGGATAAGCAGAAGGCATACGTGAACCTAGTGTTGAGACTCTCCGTTCCGTTCCCCATAATTTGAGACATTATGAGTTGAGTGGCGAAACTCAACGCCGCGCTTTGCCTTGTTACCCGAGAAAAGATATAAAAATATTATTTTGGATATTCTTGATAAGGTATCAAACCCACAAGCGGTCGCGCTTGCGCCACGTCATAATAATATTGCGTTTCAAACCACTAGGTTGTTATCAAGGCGAATCATTTATATATATTCGTTTTAAGAATTGACATTTACTGATTTGAAAATAACGTCAATAGCCAAATAAAATAAATTATCTATCGTTATTAAATAAATACTTAATGGCATAGACAAAGAAAGAATAAAAAAATAAGATAGAAACTATCAGGAAGCATTTACGTCAAGTAATTTATCAGATATGTAATGTTTTAGCTTATTATTGAACATTTATTAATTTTAATATACTGTATATTAAGATTAATAAATGTTTCCATGTTACTTTTTTTCGTTACTTTTTTTTTATGGATTAGACAGGGCAAGAGCGTACGGGTCACCTGATGGTGAGTGATCACCGCCGCCCACGGCCCCGTGTAGCACCAGAGGAGTTACAGGAGCCTTGCCCGTCTTTAAGGTGGATGGGCACCGGTGCCCGGCACTACCCAATGCGAAACGCAGTGGCCGAAGCCACTACTTAACGCCGGTTTTAAATGCCGGGGGTGGTAATGATCCAGTCGAGTCTGCCCATGCGTGTTGCCATTTCTGACAACACGACTCTCCCACACGTACGGACTCTCCCACACGTACTTAATATCTTTTGTGCGCTATCAAATATGTCTATATGGCTTACTAACTTTAGCTATATATGTAGGTATGTACCAGGAAACATTGGTCATTCGGTACAGGAAACAATTATGTCGGATGTTCTGGCAAACAAATTAATTTTCTTATATATATTAATTGTCTATTATTGATTATTATCCAAAAATAGTTATTGGTTCCTAATACTTACACGGTTTTACATCTTGTACAGATTCCTTTTTTTGGCTGTACGCGGTTTTGTAAAAATGTAAAAAAAAAAACTATCAAAATATTTTTTTATTTTTATTATAAAAACTATTCAAAACTATAAAATATTCCTGTACTAGTGATGTCTTAGTTCTTGCGGTAAACTGAAACAAAATGAAGACATAAGGCTTTTAAAGTATTTTAAAATTTATCTATTAACATAAAAAATATATTTTAACATTTCAATCATCGTGGCGCAAGGGAACAATCGTGCTACTTTAAATGTTAAAGTAAAGTGGTAAAGTGGTGGGTTCGATTCCCACTTGATGTATTCAAATATTTTCATTCCTTTTCTCTGACAATAAAGCAAAGCGTGGTTTTGAGTTCTGCCATTTTACTCGCAAAGCCTTGCATTTAGCGAAGAGTGGGTTACAGAACAGAGTATCTTAATACTACGTTTTAATGCCTTCCCTGCCATGTGTTGGTTACAGAGTGAAGCTAAGTGAAAGAAAAAAGCGGTAATTGTAGGTGAGGCCTGTCGTGGCGCAGCGGCACAAGCGTGTGACTGTAACCGAAAAGTTGTGGGTTCGATCCCCACTCGAAGAAACGAAAAATGTCATGTTTTTACTCAACACGCAATGCCTCTAATTCGTCGAAAGTGGAACAGAAGTAGAACGGAGTGTCTTTACACTAGGTTCCCCAGTTCCCTCTGCCTACCCTGCCATGAGCAGGATACAGCGTGAAGCTGAGTGGTGTAGGTTATTTTTACCTGTAGAAACGAACGTTTTTGTAATTGTGCCATTCATTTATTACTCGATTTCTGACTGAGAATGCAAAGTATGAAGTGTCTTAATACTAATTTGTCTGTGTACGTACACTCTTACTTATATATATTGAACTATCTGTACTTATTTCATCACTTATTTACGGGTCATGATAGGACGTAATAATAAGGCGCTCCCGTTTTCCTCTAATGTTAAAGAAACACGCGATAGGCCTCCTAAGATCTTAATCAGCTGAGACTGAATATATATTATATTTATTCTACAGTCGTACTTCAAAAAGGGAGGAGGAATATCTTTATTAAAACTTAATATCCCCTTTTTTGACATAAGCATGTTTTACATATTTCTATATGTAATTAATAAATAATATTATTGTCAGTTGATGATATTTTGTATTAATTTAATTGCTTGGGTTGTTGATACTTTAAATACATACACTAACATATTGGGATGGTGATACTTAAAAAGAATCGGTCTGTTTACGTTTTTACGATCCTTTTAACGATTTTTACAAATATTACATGGAATGAAATTTGAAGGTTAACAATCGAGGCCATCGAGGCACGAGCGCCTCTGTGCCATTGTGACTGTAATCGGGCTGGATATGGGATTATCACTCGGGTTATTCTCTTATTAAACGCGCAATGCCTCGAAAATTCAACGGAAAAAAAGAAAAAAGGTTCCTAATAGGAATGGAAGGTTTACCACTGAATTTAAAGGTTTGCCTTTGCCTACCCTGCTGTTTGGTGGATTCAGCTTAAAGAAATTAAAACTTAACATTTTACAAACTATGTTTCAATATTTTCTTGCAAAATACAAGGTTTATTATCTTTTATTTGCAGTCGCTACAATTATCTAGATCTCATCAATATATACATATACATATATTTTAGATTTCATCAATCTAAAATTTATTTCAAATGAAAATGATATTGAAATATTTTTTTTTTTATATATGTTTAAACAAAGTAACGGAATTCGTTTTGTTATTTTTCTTCATTTTTATAATAAATAATTCAAAATTACCGCATCTACTATGCACTAATTTTAAATTTATTTTGAAATTAAAAGTTAATTAATTAATTATTTACCGATATAATAATCAATAAATTGTAAATGAGATATTATTCGGCAAGAGTCGTGCATACATACAAGAACTAGACAGAGTAAATAAATTATTAAACGTTTAAATATTTACATAATATTAACACATGTTTTACTTTTGTATAATAAAAAAAAAAAAACATTTTATTAGACCCAAATGCAATGATTATAGCCCAAATATAATTATTATAGCCCACATATAAGGGAGTGTACAAGAATCTGTTTATTTAATATGACTTCTATATATGTTATTTACCGCCATCAGAATTCCAGGGACTCACTTAGCTACCAAAATTGACGTAGATAGCACATTGGATAGGATAAAACTGGCACTCTAAGCTTTCTTTTGTTGCTTTTCTTTCGAGCACCATTATGTCGAGCTTTAGTGCATAGTACTCTAAGCCACTCTTTTCCCCTTTCCTTTTGTCATTTATATAATCTTTCGGATAGTTTTGATTTATGGAGATCCTACTTTTGGTCAAGTGTCTCTAGTATTCAATTATAATTGAGAAAGTGACGAATTATTCATTTATATGTTTATTATACTTCGGTAAAGTATGTTTTATGTTTGTTTTTATTTACTTTGTAGGAATACAATTTTAAATATTTTTTTGTTTTGTTAATATTTATTTTTTGTTTCGCGATTATTTTACGTTTTAAGTAAATATAAGAATTATCAAAAATTTAACTGGATTAAACGCGTAAATTTTATATTTTCTTAAGTACCTATATTTTATCCTGGTATTGTTAAGAATCTTAACCCAAATCCACTTAACGAGGTTTTGTTATTGTAAAAATATGAGAAATACAATAAAAACAAAGAAGTTGTCTTTGTAGCATTTGTTCCAATTCGCGGTGTTCTTTTTGAGTATCTTGTTTTTTTTATTAGCGGTACTATTATCATAACTCTACATTAAAGCAAATAAATTAAAATTTAAATATTTCTCGTTTTCCATATTTCTTTGTAATATTTCTTTTTTTGTTTATAACTACAAAGTATCAGAAATATTTTAATTTAATATCAAAGAGAGTGCTATACAAAAGAAGTTAAAGATAGCAAATATTTATTTATGCATGGGTCTACTATATGCGACCGACAGCAGCGTTGGGGAACTAGTGCTAAATCATTTTAGACAATTTCCAAGAGACGCGGCTTTAAATCCTGCTGCTTTAAAATTTTATACGTTTTTAAAATTAGTATTTTTCTTTTAAATATGGATTAACATTTTAAAAATAATAAAAATAGTGCTAAATCACTCTATTTCCATAAACCTCTAAATGTGCGAATGATGCGCTTTTTCTTCTTACTAGATAGACAAATATAGAATTAGTTTATTGCTCTGAGTGGCAATCAAACACACAAACAACGTAGTAACACGCTGAGCACCTATACTACCACGGTCTGCCATTAATTTAATATTTACCTTTTAAAATAATTTAATACAATATATTTCATCAAGGTAGATGACTTACTTACTTAGGCTGAATAAGATGGAAGGGCATTTTTCTAACAGCCTCCTCAGCTATATCCAGGGGGAAGGCGAATTCAATCATGTTTTCATTCAAGCAATCGTTGTACGTCGATGCCAGCTGACACCTGTCAGACATGCCTTCAATACTATCAAGGCAAAGTCTGGATATGCTGTATAGTTTTCGTACTACGCGTGAGTTTTTACCGTTGACTAAACCAGCTAAGTGAACCAGGAGCTCACGATTTACCTGTGAAGATTTAGTTTTAATCACCAAGGATATACATTTATAATTAATTATATTTAGCTTCGTGCTACACTCTGCAAGTAGTAGCGTGTTATGGGATTAGTTACAGCTACATACAATTCACACTTGCAGTCAGACGCACTTCCGTTACATAAAATGAGCAGAGAATGAAATATTATAATCAAAGAACCGTTTAATATTATTTATATTATTATGAGAAGAGAAATGGGTCAAAAATTATAGTAATAAATAATAGCCTACGCGTATCTTAATTTACTCGTAAATTAATTTTAATCAAAAAGTTGAAGGAAAAGAAACTTTCATATAATTTAACAGAAATGATTGATCCGAGTGCGCCTTGAGATTTACAAGTCACAATTTATGAGGCGCTGAAAACTTTTGCCGTTTTATTGACAAAATGGCTGAAGTTCGGGAAGCCTGCATATAAAATGTGGACGTACTTATTGGAGAAATCAAAGTTAAATTCTTCAGAAATACTTGGACGTCGGTTTATAAAAATAAATACATTTGTTAAAATACAATATAAAGCTATTTAAGTGAAAAAAAAAATATTCGTTGGACAGTCACTCAGTCACATTATAAAAAAAGCGTGCTGGGGAACACTTTTTACGTTTAAAGTAGCTCCGCTCTGAACCAAAGGTAGGGCAATTAGTTTTTTTTCTATAAATTCGGTAATATTTATTAGCCAATTTAAAGGAAAAAAACTACATTAAGCTACTTCGCTACTAAATCATAGTGACATCGATACAATTCTTTATATTTTATACTCTTGTTCATATGTTATTTGTTACACAAAACATGAAAAAAAAAAAATAAAAAAAATAAACTAACCTTTCCATGATTTATCACGTCGCTTTGTTCTAACATGCACGCAGCGAAGCACTGGCCAGATCGAGTTATCGGTGGAGAATTTGTGAAGTAAGCCCTAACGTCCTTAGGCGACGCCCTAACTTTGATAACGCAGGATTGTGCCATTCGAACTAACGCGTCTAAATGTCCTTGTACCTGTTTAACGAATATATTATCTTACTACTTATATTTTATTAAATCTAATTCTTTATTAAATTATTTTAAATGAAACACTTTTAAACGGATTAATTGCGTATATTGGTTTTGCACATGGCAGAGTAGGCAGAGGTAACTTGGGATCCTAGTGTTAAGATATCTTCCGCCGAATTTGAGGCATAGCGTATTGAGTGGCGGAACTCAACGCCGTATTTTACATGTTGTTAAAAGTTTATTTTTTAAAAATTACTAAAAAATATAACAAAAGTGAACTTGTCATAAAGAAAACACAAAAAATATTACAATCATAGAAAAGTTACCTTTGGATCAGATAAGTCCACCATCGTGCCGGAGAATGAATGATGCTGCGCGGCCATAGCATTTCCGATTAGTGCGAGTATTATATATATCAGCATTTCTCTGCAAATTCAATTTTATGACAAATAACTTTCAAGCAGTCCTATATTCTTCTTGTATATATTTTTAACATCATATATAAAGTACATTGGATTTAACTTTGACTGGCAAGCAAACGCGATCTAATGAAATAAATACTCTTTCAGTACTCTACGACTCATTTGAGACATTGCGCATTCAGGTGGCGGTTTTCCATATCTCCCCTTGTTACCAGAGCAATCAAAATTAAATTAGTTATTTTCGACTTTCACTGCACCACTTTTATATTAAAATATGTTCTTTTGTTCATTAAACCGTGAAAATATATTTTTTGTCATATTTTATTATTTTTTATTAATTAATATGAATGATTTAAAATATGAATGTTTTCATAAAGCAGCAAATTTTCTTTACAATAAATTTAAAAATATTTTTAAGCGCTTTTACGATTTTATTAAAACTAAACACACGGCATGTGACGGATAGTGGGTTCGATTCGCACTCGAGGAAATGAGATATATTAACATTTTCATTTTCTTCGCTCTGGTAGTGAAGCAAAGCGTAGCATGGAATTCTTTTTTTTTATAGCCGCACGAGGGAGGGTAGGCAAAAGGTACCCGGGAACTTAGTGTTAAGACACTCCGTTCCACTTCCGTTCCCCACTTTCCGCCGAATTTGAGGCATTGCGTGTTGAGTGGCTGAAATCAACGCCGCGCTTTACCTTATTACCAGAGGGAAAAAATGAAACATTAAATATTTAAATTGAAAATATGAAATATTTAATTTCCTCGAGTGGGAATCGAACCCAGAACCTGTCGGTTACTATCACACTCTTTTGCCGCTGCACCACGACAGGCCGCATATAGCATGGAATTCCGTTATCCATTACTTGATACCTTAAAAAGGCGGAAAACAAAGTTTCTCAAATTAATATTTCAAATAGAGAGGGACTATTTATACAAAGGAAACGAAAACAACAACCTAAATATTTAAACAGATGTAACGTTTTTGAATAATTTGTATATTAATCTTAATTCATTTGGGTCTAGCTCAAACTAGTCTTCACTGGGGAGCATAAATTTTCTTAAGACGCGTAACAAAGTGACTAAGCGTGCTTCTACTTAAAACGGTTTGTGAATAACAATGTGGGCTTAAAAATAATGGATATTCTTCCGTTATAGTTTTTTGTTATAGTGCTGTACGTATAAGTAGCACTCGATGGTAGTGAATTCGAATCTTACTGGGGTAAATAATTAGATTAGATGAAGTGACAATTAGACACAAACTGAGACTGACAATTTGTTTAAACTATTTAAAGACACATTAATTATATTATTATATTTTACTATTAAATATAAATTTCCAATTAAGTGTCAACAAATGTGTACATACATGTGATATACAAAATGCACTCACTATTTCGTTAAAGGCGCGAACTTTACTGCACTGAATGAAATTTCCTACAGCTGCTATAAAAACTAAACTGGTTAATTGTGTCTGTAACAATTCTCATTGTTTTGAGAGTTCTCCTCATTTTGCTACTAGATAAGAGTTCACGTAACGATCCGTCTGTTTATAATTGGGATTTTCATTATGTTCTTGTTGTAATTAGTTTTCAGTTAGTTGAGTTTTGATTTTTGAAGGAAAATTAACTAATTTTAACTAATTTATTACATTGACTAATTTATTACTTAGATCGTAACGTAAAGTAATGGAAAATCGTCTTATATTTAAATTAATTTTACCTTAGCGCCTCGAAAATAAGGCCGAAAAATGGGGAACGGAGTGTGTTAACACTAACTCTTACTGCCCACTCTGATTTATACTGGATACAACATGCAGCTTAAAAAGATAAAAATATTTTTAAGTTCTCTGGTTATTTTAAGAGTCAACATATTAATAGCCGTTTCGATTACCAGCTAGTTAAAATATTAGTGAAACAATTTATCTCTGCAGGACCAAGTGTTTTAACAAAAAACAGTGTTATAACTGTTTTTGCCGTGTGATTCCGGCTTAAAATAGGATCACCTTGGTACTGGTGGTGTCGTAAAAGGCGACTAAAGAGCGTGTGGTAGAGTCACGTTGCCAGCAATGGCAACACGCATGGGCAGACTCGACCGGATTGTTACCACCCCGGTATTTAAAACCGGCGTTAAGTAGTGGCTTTGGCCACTGCGTTTTGCATTGGGTCATGCCGGGCCCCGGTGCCCATCCACCTTAAAAGACGGCAACGCTCCTGTAGCTCTTCCGAAGTTACACGGGGCCGTGGGCGACGGTGATCGCTTACCATCAGGTGACCCGTACGCTCGTTTGCCGTCTCTTCCATAAAAAAAAAAAAAAGACGTGATTGTTGTGGGCTCTTTTACCACTTGAGGCAAGCATCTCTAGATTTTCTCGACCAACCCTACTATCTGCTCAATACCATTCTATCCTATTCTAAGCCGGGATCACACGGCTAAAATAAATATGCTGTTCCTCTGTGCTGCGATTGCCTCAATACTAATATATTTGTCATGTCAATATTTAGATCTAATTTAGGTATATTTAATTACACAATATGTACAGTAGTTTATTAGCAATGATAATAATATATTACGATCTTTCTAATTTCTGACGTTCTTATGAGAAATTTATAAGGGCTGAAATATAATTTGTTTGCTTTTCAGTGACGGGGAAAATTTTCAATTTACGTTGGTATTTGTATAATGCTTACCGTTGTTTTGTAGATAATTAAAGCAAGCGCTGTTCTAGCAACAACACAAATGTTCTGAGTATGTAAGTAATTTTGTAAGAATGTCGTATTCAAAAATGTGATGCGAAAATAAATGGAATATTTTTACTATGTTTTAAAGTGTTATTCCACACTTAGGACAGAAAATACTAAACTTAAATTTAAAAAGCGTATAAAAATTTTGAACGAAGCAGGATTTGAACCCGCGCCTCTGGAATACCGTTCCAGAGGCATTCCAGAGGCGCGGGTTCAAATCCTGCTTCGTTCAAAATTTTTATACGCTTTTTAAATTTAAGTTTAGTAAATGGAATATTTCTTAGATATTTTTATAAGCTTCTGCTTTTTGGTTGCGTTTTTAAGATTTTTAATTTTAGTGTCTGTTTTCGTATATAACTTACATTTTTTTTTCCTAAGCTGTATCTCGCACATGAGAGAGATGGGAGAGAGATTATTATATATTATTTTTATGAAAATGACAAGGCAAACGATTCATGAATTACGATTCATCTGTTGGTTGAGTGTATTTGAGTGATCACTACTTTCCACCGCCTCGTGTATCACCAGGGGTGCATTGCCGGCTTTTAAGGTGAAGATAGAAGCGCTTTTTGAAGGTACTTATGTCATATCGACCTAAAGAGACTGCCACAAGTAGGCCATTGTGTGTGGTGCTTGGAAGAGAGTTTCTATAAGACCGCATTATAGTGGAGTCCCACGTGTCCAGATAGTGAGGATGATATCTCAGCTTGTGGCCAAAGGTCATTCTAACTGTAAATACCTCAAATGGGAGGAAAATGTCAATGCAGTGTAACCTCAATAAATTGACTATCCAATACATTAACATTTTATTTATTTGAACCATTGTTAAAATGAACGGAAACGAATCCAACGAAATTAATTCTAAGTAATCTGGTATAGATATCAAAAATTGCTTTGAAATTATGAATCATATATGTGTATATATAAATGTGTTTAGTACTGACTTGTAATTACTAATTTCTATAGTGGAGTGGAGATTTACAACATTGTATACATAAAAAGATTAGAAGCCATAAAATTTTCTTGTTTGGAGAAATTCTTACAAATACTGCAAAGTTCCAAACTTTGACAAATTTCGTTGTTGCCCCATAAAAGTCCCCGAAGCCCTTTAAACAATTTTTAATATCGAACAATTACGTTACTTTGTTTTCTACTTGGAATTGTCGCTTACAAAATTTTTTTTACGACAACGCTTAAAAATTTGCCTAATTGACGTTTTAGTTTGGTAGGACGATTAATAATTAATTGTTACTCGGACCTTTATTAAACTTAAACGTTTATGTCCCAAATTTTCGTTTACTACAATAATAAACAATATTCATTGAAACCACCATTAGCTATAGCTGGAAAGAAACTGGCTCTAAGCGTAATTGTTATAGTTTCAATTCTTACGAGAGGAATCGATGAATAAGCTTAGACCCTGTAGAGCGGCAGAAAACATAACGGATACTCCTAAAATCACGTAACCGTAAGAAATAAATAAATATAAACTACTTAAATCTTTTTAGATATTACTTTTTAAAAGAGCCTTAGGGACTGCTATTTTTGATTAAAAACGCCATTATATGTTTTAAAATTAGTATTTGCAGTAATTAATTGAAATTAAGGATAGAATTAAAGATCTTACTCATTTAAGTTGTCACCATCAAATTATTAAATTAAATAATGATTATTTACCATGTAACCACCATCATATAATTTGTGCCGAAAATCCATTAAAATATTTTCTTTTTATTTACTATTATTTTTTTTAATCTGTATTAACTGTGTTAAAATACTCTGTTGTCACTAAGAAACTTGCGTATCCAGTTTTTCGTCAAATTTAAAACATTGAGTGTTAAATCGTGAAACTCAACACCACGCTTAGCCTACTAGAGGAAGAAATTAAAATATTAAATATTAAATTTCTACCACAACAAAGAAATGCAAATATTAAATAATTTGAGTATGGCTTGAACAAAACCTGCCGTATTTACAGTCGCACGCCTGGCCTCAAATATGCCTTCTTTATAAATAGCTTTTAAGCCTTCCAAGATGATCCTCTAATCGACGCTGTCTTAGCACATAATTCATATACCTATAAAATTCTACTGCAAGAACGACATTATTATTAATCACGTTCCGAGAACTTTATACGTAATCATATAGTAGATACATAAGTACATACTCTAAAATGTTATTTAAGATTATGGGCTTGAAATAGACCCCGATGAGAATCTATTTTATTTTTAAGTTAAGTGGAGTTGATGAATCCTCGATTCAAGTACGATCTACTTAGAACATTATGTTGGTCAAGTGGCATACTTTTTGCTTAATCTTTTTTATACAAAGATTATTATAGATACATACATTAATGAAAATAATCATTTCAATTCTTAATAATTCTAATAAAGTTAATTTTCGCGAAGCCACGCTAATGTCTCGCTCTCGAATGGTAAATAAGAAACGGAGTGTCTTAACGCAAGGTTCTCTCTTCCTACCCCCTATTATACTAAAAAATATTATAACGTACATACGAGTACGATGCTTGAATATCTATAATTGATATTATTAAGCATCAGTGTTTGTTTGGTTGATCGTGCTAATAGAAGAAAGTAACAGTTTCATTTGGAAAATATCTTTTTTTTTGTTCGTGTATCGAGAGTATTTATTCTATTAATTTCTTAATATCACGCTAATTACGCTTTTGTATGTTTCGATTTACTGTACCTGCGCTCAGAGTTTATTCGGGCCCATAAAATGTCTGACACACTAATATTAGTTACTTTTTTATTTGATTAACAAGGGAAAGCTGTAAGTAAAGCTTAATATTCGTTCATGTTGCAGTCACTACTCTTGATCTATAAAAAATATTAGTGATTAAAAAGAGTCAAAAGTACTTTTGACCGTACGAATCAATAATAATTTTGACTAAGATAACAGTTAAAAAGATTTTTACCCAACGGTTAATTAGTACTAATAGCTAATAATTTTCAGTCAAAACTACTTTTGACCAACCTGTTCAGTTAAAAGTACTTTTGTCTGATTTTGCTAGTCAATAGTAAATGTATATAATTTATGTACTCAAAGTTTTATAAGCTTTATTAGAAAATTCTGTATACAACCATTTAAAAGAGCCAGTATATTGCGAATAAATATTTATAAAATATTTACATTGCTCATATCTATAAAATAGTTACGTCCTTGGATATTGACATGACTATCATTCTTTTTATCTCAAAACGAGAGTCAGCCAAGCAATAACTCTACTTTAAAAGGAAAAATGAACGTTATGGCCTCAATTTATTGTAGTTTTTATGATATATAAACATATTGAATCTATTAAGATTGATAAACCTACTAGCTGTCGGCTCGCGCCTTCGTTTCCTTAAACTACACTAATATTTATTCAGTACTTCTATGTGTATATGCTGCTTTTTAATACTTTAGTATAAATTATCGCGAACAAACGCAATTACAGACAGATTTTGTATGTTATCTATAGTATATACTATTTATTATATTTGATCATTCTTCATCTTATTTTTTCCTATAAAAAACAATTATAACTGAAACATAAAAACATATTTCAGTTATAATTTTTTTATAGCAAAAAATAAGACAAACGAGTTTGCGTGTCTCCTTATAGTAAGTTATCAACGCCGGCACCCACGGCCCAGAGTAACACTAGAGGAGCTATAGTTGCGTCGTCAGCCTTTAAGGTGGAGAAAGACACTCTTTTTGAAGGTACTCATGTCGTATTGACCTCAAAATACTACCGCAGGGAAGTAAGAACACACACATTACAATATTCAATATACATACTTCATTTGTCCAAGGACGAAATCCAATTTTATAGTAAAACTTTTAAGTTATTCAGAAATCCATTTTAATAAGATTTGAATAGCGTTTTAATAAAGAAGCTGGCAATATCGTGTCCGAGTTATTATATATACCTAATAGTAATTTACATCAACACGACGATCTTATAAGGTTATATTGGGCGATGTGATCGCGATATATATTACAGTGAATTTAAATATTTACGTATATATATAGAATTTAATAACAAAATTAGAAATTTTAATTAGAATAATTCACTCATACTCTGTAAAAATATATAAAATATTTCTTTGAAAACGTTAATCTTAATTTGTTACGAACAATTGGTTCCACAAAATTATTTTATTCAACCATAAACAATAAACCAATTCAGTTAGGATTCTTGTAATAACGTTCTATTTTGTGCACTATATATCTATTATGAACTATCATAATATAATGAGAATAAAATTGTCCATCATTTAAATGGCCAATTTTATGACAATCAGATTGCAATCTTAACCGCGTATGGCTATTGAACATTCATTCATTTTCTGTATACCATATTGAACGATCTCAGCAACAGTGTGTATAGCCATGAACTCAATAAATTTGAAAACAATTTTAGTAGTATTCATGATTGCATGTAGTTTTGCAATTTGTCAAGAAGAAACAACAGTTGCAACAACAGCTCAAGAGGAAGAAGATGAAGCTCCTCAGAAAGCTGGTTGTTCCATTTGGTGCTGGATCCAGAAGATCGCTATGTTCATCATATCTCAATTGTTAAGTGGTTAGATGTGTCAATAAAGTGATTCTCTTTCTTTTTTTAAAATTTTCATATATAAATATACTTCTATATGAAATGAAAGAATTCATTTAATTTACATTTAAAAAACATATTCTTTACTTTTAAAGAGGAATATAATATTTGTACATGGAAAGTCTTTTATTGTTCCCACATCAGAGTCACTCACATACATTTGTGTTCTTACCATCATACATTTACAATACAAATGGTCTTAAATCGTTTTCAAAGGCTAAGGAAACCTCTTTGTAAAGCAACAATAAAATGTTCGTTACATTCTCGCTAAAAATAGGTATTGTTTGACAGAAATATATATATATATATATATATATATATATATATATATATATATATATATATATATATATATATATATATATATATATATATATATATATATATATATATATATATATATATATATATATAACATAAAATAATATATGTTTATATAATATGGTTGTAAAAACCATATTATATAAACATATATTATTTTATGTTATATATAACATTATATTTAAAGTAATAAATTAACACACATAACCCAGGATTCTCATGTTGATATTACCTTGTAAAGCTGTCTAAACATCCTGTCCTCCTTCAGTATTTGTACAAATAGAAGGCCGCACTTGTGATTTACGTGTGTTTCGCTCTATTATATGATTACTGAACACTTAATACTTGACTTTGAAATATGCCTTTGTTATGAAATTACTATATAACTTGGTCTGTAGATGTTTATTTTAAAATGTTTTAATCAGATTCATTCATTAATATATTTATTCTATATGGTATTTATATGAACGATCGGTGTTCAAAATGGATTTACATAATTGAAATATAAAAGCCACTCAACACGCAATGCCTCAAATTCGGCGGAAAGTGGGGATCGAAAGTCGAACGTAGTGTCTTTACACTAGGTTCCCGGTTTCCCTCTGCCTACCCTGCCTCGTGCGGGATACAGCGTGAAGCTGAGTGAGTGAGTGAGTGAAATATAAATAATGACTTTTATAACGCAGCAACGCAGCACAAACAGGACGTGTGCAAGAAGGCGAAAGTGTTTAACGATTGTACACACTTGTATAGAATGTTGTTTTAAATAATTTGTTGTATATGTAATAAAAAATACATATTATTTAAAATATATTAAATGTAGGTGAATTCTTCATTTCTTAAATATAGAAAATGTTTCATTCTATATATTTCTTATTTCATCTAAATATAAAACATTATTACACAACATCATTAAAATAATTCTTTGAATAATAATTATACCACTAAAGCTTTCGTATTATATATATATATATATATATATATATATATATATATATATATATATATATATATATATATATATATATATATATATATATATATTTATATATATATATATATATATATATATATATATATATATATATATATATATATATATATATATCACTTCTTTAGACCTAATACAAAAAAACTTCACCGGCTCGGAATGCGGTTCTGCTAAGAAGAGCCGGCAAGAAACTCAACAGTTGCTCTTTTCAATATTGAATAGATACAGTTTCATTATATATATATATATATATATATATATATATATATATATATATATATATATATATATATATATATATATATATATATATATATATATATATATATATATATATATATATATATATATATATATATATATATATATATATATATATATATATATATATATATATATATATATATATATATATATATATATATATATATATATATATATATATATATATATATATATATATATATATATATATATATATATATATATATATATATATATATATATATATATATATATATATATATATATATATATATATATATATATATATATATATATCACTTCTTTAGACCTAATACAAAAAAACTTCACCGGCTCGGAATGCGGTTCTGCTAAGAAGAGCCGGCAAGAAACTCAACAGTTGCTCTTTTCAATATTGAATAGATACAGTTTCATTGTTTAATGCAATAGTGACTATCCTGCATGAAATTCGAATGACCGTAATTAAATACATTTTTATCATTCAATTATTCCTCGACAGTGTAGTACGCTTTTTTAATTAACATTACTTAACGGTGATAACTAGGCGTCACAAGTTTGTCCGTGTTTCTCGTCCTAATCGTGTGTCTGTCACTATGTTTGCTATAGCACTGAATATGTTGCCGGACAAACAAAATATTGTAAAAAATATATTGGGAGGCAACCGTACTGGTATTCACCAGTATCCTTAAAAATATCTCGCAGAGAATTTCGAGCTTTAAGATTATAAAAAGATTTTACGGTTCTTTTTTGCAGTATAAATATTGAATTTATATCGGCTGCCCCATAGTAGCATCCCATAAGAAATAATACTATGAAAATAACATATCATTCATAAAATTATTAATTAGATAATAACATTTACAAACATCTTTTCAAAACTTATAAATTCAATGAAAATTTTCTGATGATCTATTGTAATAGCGTACACAACGTCAAATAAAAGAAATACGGAATCAATGTAATCGGGTTACAGGCTCATTTTCTGATATTAATATTATGTATATCATCGAGTTTGGTAAACTCTATAAAATATCCGGTTTTTTTTTGCTTTTGGGGTACAGAACCCTAAAACAGATTTTTAAAAAATTGTGTGTACTATTTATGACGGCAAAAAATGTAACCGAGCAGAACGGTTTAATGATTTATATACTGATATACATACATATGTCAAATATGGAGGCCTTAATTTTCTCACTCTGGAAACGACATGAAGAAAGGCGTAAATGGCGTAAATATATATATATATATATATATATATATATATATATATATATATATATATATATATATATATATATATATATATATATATATATATATATATATATAACATAAAATAATATATGTTTATATAATATGGTTGTAAAAACCATATTATATAAACATATATTATTTTATGTTATATATAACATTATATTTAAAGTAATAAATTAACACTCATAACCCAGGATTCTCATGTTGATATTACCTTGTAAAGCTGTCTAAACATCCTGTCCTCCTTCAGTATTTGTACAAATAGAAGGCTGCACTTGTGATTTACGTGTGTTTCGCTCTATTATATGATTACTGAACACTTAATACTTGACTTTGAAATATGCCTTTGTTATGAAATTACTATATAACTTGGTCTGTAGATGTTTATTTTAAAATGTTTTAATCAGATTCATTCATTAATATATTTATTCTATATGGTATTTTATATGAACGATCGGTGTTCAAAATGGATTTACATAATTGAAATATAAAAGCCACTCAACACGCAATGCCTCAAATTCGGCGGAAAGTGGGGAACGGAAGTGGAACGGAGTGTCATTACACTAGGTTCCCGAGTTCCCTCTGCCTACCCTGCCTCGTGCGGGATACAGCGTGAAGCTGAGTGAGTGAGTGAGTGAAATATAAATGATGACTTTTATAACCATATCAATTTGACTTCTACTTTCGGGACGTTTAATCGTAAACTGATTTCAACGTAACACTTCTATTTTTATAAAATTTTAACTAATATCATAGTTTGACTACTATTGCAAATTTAAATAACTACTTTGGAAAACTAAGCAAAGAATAATATATATTTTTTGATAATATTGCGTGTTGAGTTTAGGATTTCAACGCCTTTCTTCATGTCGTTTCCAGAGTGAGAAAATTAAGGCCTCCATATTTGACATATGTATGTATATCAGTATATAAATCATTAAACCGTTCTGCTCGGTTACATTTTTTGCCGTCATAAATAGTACACACAATTTTTTAAAAATCTGTTTTAGGGTTCTGTACCCCAAAAGCAAAAACAAACCGGATATTTTATAGAGTTTACCAAACTCGATGATATACATAATATTAATATCAGAAAATGAGCCTGTAACCCGATTACATTGATTCCGTATTTCTTTTATTTGACGTTGTGTACGCTATTACAATAGATCATCAGAAAATTTTCATTGAATTTATAAGTTTTGAAAAGATGTTTGTAAATGTTATTATCTAATTAATAATTTTATGAATGATATGTTATTTTCATAGTATTATTTCTTATGGGATGCTACTATGGGGCAGCGCCGCCGATATAAATTCAATATTTATACTGCAAAAAAGAACCGTAAGATCTATTTATAATCTTAAAGCTCGAGATTCTCTGCGAGATATTTTTAAGGATACTGGTATTCTTACGGTTGCCTCTCAATATATTTTTTACAATATTTTGTTTGTCCGGCAACATATTCAGTGCTATAGCAAACATAGTGACAGACACACGATGTAATGTTAATTAAAAAAGCGTATTAATCTGTCGAAGGTTAATTGAATGATAAAAATGTATTTAATTACGGTCATTCGAATTTCATGCAGGATAGTCACTATTGCATTAAACAATGAAACTGTATCTATTCAATATTGAAAAGAGCAACTGTTGAGTTTCTTGCCGGCTCTTCTCAGCAGAACCGCATTCCGAGCCGGTGGTAATTTTATGTTTGTGACGATTCAAAAGTGCTTCCTGAAGCCTATTTGAATAAAGAATATTTTGAATTTGAATTTGAATTTGATAACACACTTGGAGAATGAAATGCTCGTTCCAGTCTATTTTAAAGATATCATTTTCTCTAAACAAGTATTGATGTGTTAATATTTGAAAAAAAATGGCTCGCTAAGTTTTTTTGTATCAGGTCTGAGGAAGTGACTTTAGTGAACAGGTGGTAAATTTTATACATAACACAAAGTGAGAAATAACAACACAAATAAAAATAAATGAAAAATATAAATTAAAAAAAATACTAAATAATATTTGTAGTTCGTTTCATGCAAATATATGCTCGAAAATTTAAGTTTGTTGACTTAATCGCAGCATACTTCCCATTGTCTTTTAATCTTGAAATTAATACGGAACCATAAGTGTGCAAGTCTGGCTCTCACTCTCTCAGTGCTTTTCTACAAAACTATACTGCGATGTTCTATTATATATATTTTTATTTAATACAAAAGCTTTAGTGGTATAATTTTTATTCAAAGAATTATTTCAACAATCTTGTGTAATAATGTTTTATATTTAGATTAAATAAAAGAAATGGAGAATGAAACATTTTTTATATTTAAAAAATGGAGAATTAACCTACATTTTATATATTTTGAATAATATGTATTTTTTTATTACATATACAACAAATTATTTAAAACAACATTCTATACAAGTGTGTACAATCGTTAAACACTTTCGCCTTCTTGCACACGTCCTGTTTGTGCTGCGTTGCTTCAGCGCTCTCTATGCAAGCGCTACCGTTGTCATTAGTTATGCTGTTGGTGTCAAGCTGATGAGCCTGTTGTACACGTTTTCTAACATGGAGAAGAAAATATTAAATTACTAGATACCCTGTGCCTACCGTGCTATTCCAAGCTTATTCTAAGCTTAAAGTTTATAATAAAAAATAGAAACAAATTACTTTTACTATTATCACATAAGGGTGTGATGATGACCATTACACTGATTATAATTATATTTAGATTATTTCTACTCTTCTTAGCTGAGAAGAACTTTTTATTGATATATTTTATATTCATTATCTTTTTATAGACATAAATTTTTTACATTATATATTTTTTTCAGTCGATTATTGTACATAATAAAAATTAAAGATGAAAACTTTTAATATTAACAAAAGCTGATATACCTATACATATCCACGTTGATTTGACCAATACTGTTCATGATTCCAAGTTTTTTTAAAACGCAGTATATGATACATGGTTCATCAGACTCTTGAAATTGTATTTTTCTCCCTTTTGGATACATTTCATTTAGGCACTGTTCTGCTACTATATCAGAAATTTTCTCATGAGCATACATAACTGATATACGAGCCTGAGTAAAAGGTGCCAGCAGTATGATGAATGACAATACTTCTGTAACAATAGAATATTTGAAATTTCTAAATGTAAATTATGGAAATTTTATGCATTTTTCTACATTTGTACATGTTATCAGCGGTCCCGTTATTCTGTCTGAATGATAAATGATGATATTTGTATCTTTGCTCGAAAAGATTTTCATTGTTTATTCGATGGAAGCCACGTCTGGAATTTTAATGTGTTTTTGGTTTACGAATATTTCCTGTAGTATATAGTTTTGCCAGACTGAATACAGTGACATGAAATTTGGTTAAGTGATTTACGCATAAATAGTGCTTACGACGGATATGTTGCTTAATTTTGACTAAATACAATGTAAAAAAAATCTTAACTACTGCATTTTTATGATTATGTAATAAGCTATAACGTTGAATCTCTTTTTTTATTATTTTAAATGTTTGTTTAATTAATTGTAACAATAGTTCACACTGACATAAATTAGTTTCTATATATATAATTTATAGAGAAGGTAAAGTACCAAAATAAAAAGATATTCTTACGATAAAATATCACTTTTATTAGACTTCCTATATTTCGAGCTGGAAGTCATATTTTAGCTCGACACTTTAATCTGACCAGCGTCATATATCAGTAAGAGCTATTAATTTTGTCACACTTTCATATATCGTTGGTTGTGATGGATGGTTTAATTCAGAGGTGATACATCGACGATCAGTCACAGCCATGAATCAAAATTTCAATTCTATATTAATTTTATAAAGCTGAGGAGATTGATTGGTTGAAAGCGCTAATCTCCAGAACTACTGGTCCGAAAAAAAATAAGTTGTGTTCCGTGCCAACTTATAATTTTGTTCATTTGACCATGATTGCTAAGTGTCAAATAAATGCTAGTCGTTATTATATATGCAGAGAGTGCATTTCTGTAATTATGGGGTTTCGCACATGCCAGTTGAGCACAAAATCACTTTCTCAATTGTTATAGGTATATAATATGCACTCTAAGAATGAATAATTCATATCGACGTCATTGTTGCGCAGTTGTGACGTAATTTAGTGAACATAGTGATTGTGAATTTAAATTCAGCTCATATTTAGCCTATACTATTTTTTTGTTAGTCTCAAGTTTCTTATATTCTCAAAATATTTCCTGAAAAAATTAAATGTTTATCATGATAAGATAAGTCTATTTAGTATCTTTTTGTTTACAAAAAAAAAAAGAAAGTAATGAAAATTGAACAAAAAACTTTGCATAATAATGTCTTTGATTTTCGCGATTGTTACATATTTTAAATGAAACACTTTTAACCGGATTAATCGCTTATATTGATTGTTAAGCATGTTTTTGGAAACCCGACGTTTCGTTTGGAATACTTTACAGTGGTCCGTGGTCACGGTTTTTCACCCTAACACAGATGCTTCTCTTTGTTTGACCTATATATGATAAGCCACAGTCACAATCAAGTTTGTATACACTGTTTGATATAATAATTATATCAAATGACAGACAAATGTCATCTCAGTCTACCCGAGACCACGGACTACTGTAAAGTGTTAGAAACATCGGGTTTCTAAAAAACATGCTTAACAATCAATATACGCGATTAATCCGGTTAAAAGTGTTTCATCAATTTTAACAATCAATATACGCGATTAATGTTAAAAGTATTTCATTTTAAATAAAAAACTTTACATTTCATTTTTCCAATATTATTAAAATAAAAAAGCATATAACAACAATTTTCTGTAATATATATTCATACAAAAAATTACAAAACTCCAAAACACAACACAATCAATCTCAATCATCATTTTCTCTATACGATATCGCATACAACTGCGTACAGTCATTGAAAACCTTTGCCTTCTTGCACACGTCGTGATCGAGATTCATCCCATTTATATTCTGTGCGCAAGTCTCCCCCACATCGGATATCAGGATTCTCGGGTCATATCTGTGTATAGCTCGCACGCGTCTGTAGTAGTTGCGAATGTTTATTATTCCATCGTTAGACATTATACCAAATTTCTTTAACACACAGTGAATTATACAAGGCACGTCATTTCTGTCTATATGTAGAGGGTACCTATATAAGTTTTTGGGATACATTTCTGTTAGACATTCATTTGTCATTATGTCACTTTTCTTATCGTGAGCGTATTGTATTGATAAAGATGGTTCCGAGTCCAAGTTTTGCGAGAAGAATTTGTGACTGTAAGCGTCCACTAACGCTAGGTATGCATACGTTATGAAGAGTAGCACTGAAATATGTAAAGTAGGATATAAATACTAACGGCGTCATTAACGACAATATAAAATTTGTATTTGTCACCAAAAAGTATTAGGCTTTATTTAGAGTATATAAAAAGCTTAAAATAATATTTTAATACTATAAAAAAATAATACGATATACTATATACATTTTTCTTGGAATTACAGAACTTATAATATGCCTTCCTCATACACGATATTCTTGATTTCACACAGCTATCACATTTTTAAATCAAAGATCCATTACAATACTTTATAATATAAATGGATAATTAATCAAAAACGTAACAGATTACTTAATACAATCCTTTGCATATATTTTATACGTATATATGTTTCTATGTTTTCTGTATGTCATGAATTTTCATGAGCGTACACTCAAGGAACTTGCCTTTTCATTTTAATCACTTCAGAATCCATAAACATCGATAGAAGATAATTTCAAAGGAAAATTCCTGTTTAATAAAAGTTTTACCAATACTTTTTAATCTTGTTAGCATATTTGGAAGTAATTTAAAAGATTTCTCTCCTTTTCGATATTAAAATAATTGATGTTTTTTATGCTTACTACATACGGTCAGGCTGGCTTACTTTAAAATTATTGTACGTTACTTAAGTTTTATTAATACATTGATAAACAAACGCATATAATTAGAACCAAGTATATAAATGTATTATATTATTACGTACTATATCTAAATAAATAGTACTCAATATATTTCGTATAGACATTTCGATTTTAATTAGTATTTAAAGTATTCCTTGTGTTAATTGTTACACGTGATCCATAACAAGTATTTCCCGCTACGTTATATATTTTTTAAAAAATAATAGTATACATTGTACAAGTATACTATTATTTTTTAAAAAATATATAACGTAGCGGGATTTTTATACGCTTTTAAAATAAATATTTTTCTTTCTTAAGTGTGAAATAACGTTTTAAAAATAGTAAAAACATTGTATGTATACTACGTTATTTTTCTTCGTTAAAGTTATAACTTACTTTTTACATCAGTAAAAAGTACAAAAAACATTTTTACAAAGTACAAAAAACATTTTCACGTACAAAAATATTTTTTTTTGTCTTTAGTTAAAGTAAATATGTATTACCGTAACTAAAGACGAAAAAAAAAATACTTTTGCGCTATTTTTCCCATAGCAGAGTAGTAAGAGGAAACCTAGTGTGAAGCACTACACACTTTTCAGACCAATATTAATAGTATTCTGTGCAATGATCGAAAATTACATAAATTTAAAATATATATACATACTATTCGAGTCGGTAAAAAATTTACTACTATCGACCTAACTCTGCGTGACTACTCTCAACTGAAGACTACTATAAGAAAAACACGATACTCACTTTCCATATTGCTTTGTAAATCTCACAAAGTTTTATTTGAAATATAAAATGGTTTCTCCATATAGACCTTACATCACGAACTGAATGCCTCAATAACTTTTCAAGTTTTGTTGCCAAAGTACTTATATGTATGTTTCACGTCTTTGGCAAAATACAAACAATCGACATTGTTCGATCGATAAAGTTAAAAAGTTGAATATTTAAGCCAGGTGCGATTGGCAATACGTAACATTAATGTACTTTTAGCATATCAACTACATACTATTAATAATTACGCAGTAGCAATATACTTAATTTAATTAAATGTTTGTAATTCTCATCAAGAAAACCCAATATTCCCTTTTCACTATTACAATTTATTATTCAATTATTTTTGTTAGACTCTTTCTAATCCTTTGCTATCCCTTTATGAGCATAATATATATTAGATAAGTTATATAGATAAGCAATATTTCGTTATCCTTCTATTTTTATAATGGCCATCATTTCAGGTTCAAAAAAAGTATAAACATGAGTCAAGAAATTATGATTTAAACTTTATAATTTTAAGCAAAAGTTAAATAAAATAGAAAAGATACGATGTTTGTATAGCTGTACAAGTATTAATTTCATTCCATTCCGTTTCCACTTTAGTAGCGCGTTGTTAACTATAGATTTCGAGCCGTATTATTATCGAGATTAGTCTTGGTGTTCGTCGTGCTATAACAAGAAATCAAAATAATAATTTGAAATGTTCGCAGATAAATAAATGTATATTTTTTAAAGTTTATACTATTTCACCAAGGTAGACAGAGGAAACCTCCAGCGAGGTACGGAAGAGCCCTTGGCTGCTATACCCCCGGCCTGTGTCGCTCGAGGAGAAGCACTCTGAGATTGTAGTGGGTATTGTAGACGGCTCATCTACCAGCTCATGAGTCCTACACAACTATATCGAGTCCCCACTCGGGCGTCCTATCAGTAAAACGGTTTCCTGACGATAAAAAAATAAGGCAAAGAAAACCTGGCGACCTACTGTTATTACACTCAATTTCTATTAAGATATTTCTTTTTTCTCTGGATTCTGAAGGCATTGCCTGACCTTATTGGTTGAATAATTAGCTTTCTCGAGTGGGAATTGAACCCGTAACCTCTCGCGCTTACATATGCACGCTATTGCACCACGACTGCTCTCTATGATCATGTTTAATGTTTAGGCTTAAAAAATGAACATAATATTAGATAGCGTAAGTAAAATCATAGTAAAATTATTCAACAAAAAATAAGTGCTACTAAGCTGTATATCAACGTGATTCGTTTGATGGATATTGTAGAATGCAATATCCAATGTTTCAATTAATTGAAAAATGTCGATCGTATCGCAATGAAACTATCATTTTTCTATTTACAAATTGTTAGATTTAATAACATTGTTTAGATACCAGCATTTTTTATTTATTGCACTAAGTTATTGAAAAATATTTTATATATTAGATTTATAGGTCATTTTTTATGTTTATTAAAAGAAGATATTTATATTTTTTGAAATAATAGAAATTCTCTTTATTATTAGAATTTGAGAATGACATTATATATATTGAATTTGGTCATCGTGACTATTCCACCACTGTTGACTTCTACTGTTAATAAAGGTAGTTGGTCAGAGCGCTTGGACAGTTTCCAAGAGAACCGCGAGTTAAAATTTGTATACGTTTTAAAAAAAAACATATTTTTTTCCTAAATATGGAAAAGAAATTTTAAGAAATGAAAAAAAATATCGTCACTATCACCGTCACCCCAAACTTTTCATGACAGCGCTGATGAAAAGTTTGGGGACATGACAGTGACAAAGAATCTATAGTCAACCATACAAAATTCACCAGTGGGTGCTAGCTCCTAAATATGCAGAAAAACAGGCGTACCAATCAAAGAATCTCAAAATTTATGAAAATAAATGTTTTAAACTGAAATTTTGAGTATTTAAGATTGTCAGTATTAATAAAATCACATTCTAAGATATTTTACTTTGTCAGTATTATTGAAATTACATTCTAATACTTTACTTTCGTTTATTTGAGGCAAAGAAAATCCGACAGTCTATTTACAATCGCTTGATAATATTATTATTAATTAAAAAAAAAAACGAATAACTGAAAATTTTATAAAATCGATTTTTTGTTTTACAATATTCTGTTATATCATGCAGTAAGGATTAATTCTAACTGCATGATATAACAGACTATTGTTAATATTCAGCACTGTTGAATTTTTTGTTGTGATAAGCCTGAACCGAATCGCGAACGTAATTCCGTCCGCTTTGACTTATTGTTATATTATTAAAAAATGTTAACAAAAATTGTATGTTATGGTATTCTGATATATGCACAATATATAATATAATATTATGTTAAAGTTTCAACTAAATTCGTTTAGTAGTTATTGCATGAAGTGGAGTATACCTCCATCCCAACACACTTTCAAAGTTATATTGTTAGTAGGATTTTCACATTTCTACATTTCCGTCCTAAACTATCGCCGTGTGCTTTTTGACATTCGGAGTAATAAGTTAAATTAATTTAATTAATTATTTACAGTTGTTGCAGCGCTTAGGAAAAATAGATTAAGACGATTAAATTGACAAATATTCCTCAAACAATATTGCCAAGCTGAAATCCATTAAAATTTGTCATATCTTTACGTCTCACTTAAGCGAATTTATATTTTCATTTCAAGTTTTCGTACTTTCTACTTCATTCAAAGGCTTCTAACATAATTACCTTATGACTTTCACTGGGACTTGGGGTTGCTTGGCTGAATATTAATTAAGAATTTGTTAGCTCAAAAATTTACTATTCACTATTATGATATCAATATTATATTAATATCATAATAATGTTTAAAGTGATGAAAATAATGACGGTTATGTTCTTTACACGTATTTATACAAACATTAAAGTCGTTTCTTTTATTTTACACGCAAGCGGGATAAATAGGAATGAGATATCATAGCGTATATATTCTAGAATGAAAAAATAGCATGCTCCTTCTATGTTTTTTTTTATTGTTGTAAATAAAAACGATACAAATTTTAAAATATTGTTTTGATATATATATTTGCTTTTAATATTATATATAAGCTAATGAGGTAGAGGTTAATCTAAATAGGGAATTTTTAGTTCAATACATTTATTCAATCGTCACTTAGTAATTGTTGAATAATATAAAGCACAATTCTTTTTAAACGACACCAAATATCACATCTATTTTTTATTATAGACTTGTTAGTAGTTGAATGATATGAAGTATTTAATGAAGGTCGATTCATAGGAAGGTAGCACGGTGAAACGAGAATGATTAACAAAAATAGTAAAATAAAAAGTTTGATCATATTCCCATTTGTCTTCTTAATTTACGATATCTGTAAAGAGAAATCAAAATTTTACTTACATAGAGTTTATAGAGACCTGTCGTAGCGCAGAAGCTTGCGACTAATTTGCGTATTAATAATTATGTACATTCTAATTATTATAGTATTTAGTTCACGTTTTATACGTACGTGGCAGGGTAGCCAGAGAAAATTCTGGCAACATTGTGCTAAGATATTCCTTTCCCATTAAATCATTTCCGTTTGCCACTTTCAGTTACTAATTATCATGTTTAAGCAGAGAAAATGTGAAAACATGAAAACATGAGCTCTTACACTCGATGTTACAAGCATAGAATTCATTATTTTAAACACACTATAAGGTATGTTTCGTCAATTTAACTAGAGCCTCTCCCGGAAGGCTTTTAATTAATTAATAATAATCTAGGCCACCCTGTATATATGTTAGTGCTAACATTGCGACGGCAAAATGGACTTCAATTAAAACTAAATATACCAACGCATCACTGGCATCCACGGAATTAATATGTTTATTCCACGTGGAATGGTTTAGTCATGTGCTTGGCTTGAAATTTAATTGAAAATCTCTGATGGAAATATAAAGTTGAATCTGAAAGCAATATATGTAAACTTAAAAGCTATATAATTGGATAATACATTTTTTATTTCTATTTTAAAGGTTTCTTTTTTGCTTTCTTTTTTTTTTTCATCTTCAGGCTGTATCGTGTACATAGCAGGGTAGGCAGAGGGAACTTGAGAATCTAGTGTTAAGACGTTCCGTGTATCAGTTTTGAAACATTCCATGTACCGTTGTTGAAATGTGATTTTTTTTTGTATTATTAGGGAACTACTCTTACCTATAGTATGTATTTATTATTATTATTTCTGCCTAATATTATTGTAGTGTCAAGACACTTCTTCACTTTGCGCCTGAATTCGACACAATGCATTTTCAGCAAAGGAAATTAACAGTTCCTTTTTTTACCTAGAAATTGACTATTCTCCAAATTCTCATATCTAATCTAGATTCATTGTAGCCCAACCTCGTAGCCACAAAATTATATTCATAATGTACCCAAAAATAAATGGTCTGTCTTTCACTGTTTATACCACAAAACATCAAGCAGATTGAAATGTAATAAGCAGCTAAAATTTTTATATATATATTACAATTTAAAATATTTAAATATTTCTTTTATTAAACTTAAAAAACTAAAAATAAAACTTGACAATATAATTTTAGTAACAGAAATAAACCTTTCAAAATATTATTCTAGCTCATTTACCTGTCTACTTCATTTCATATTTTCAAATCTATTTCTGTATTCTTAAATGAAATTTCATCCGAACGGATTTTTAATTTCCGCCTCGGTCCAACATTTTCCAGATCACCAATTTAGTAGAACTAAACGTGAACATACCTACTAACGTATAATGTCAAATATTTTGTGTATTATGTTTTTCCTGTTATTAAAATAATGAAGTATTTATATAATTGAGGCCATCTGGGCATAATAGATCAGTTTCCGGCGTTTAACGTAGTGTTAGATCACTAGATTGTCTATCTCACATTTGAGATTTGTCTCAGAGTTAGACATAAAACGTGTTGGTTACTAGACGTTATTACCTACAATAATTATTTATATTTAAAAATCGTGTTAATTAACAAACGATAATAAATATAAAAATATATAAATATTAGTTTATTTCACCGTTGGTAAAAGGAGTTTTCACAATTATAATCATATTTTAAAAAGGTTTAATTAAAACAACTTTGAAGTAAGTGGCGCAGCGGCACAAGAGTGTGACTGTAACCGAAAGGTTCTGGGTTCGATCCCCAGTCGAGTAAATGAAATATTTAATATTTTCAATTTAAATATTTGATGTTTCATTTCTTCGCTCTGGTAACAAGGCAAAGCGCGGCGTTGAGTTCCGAAACTCAAAACACGCAATGCCTCAAATTCGGCGGAAAGTGGGGAACGGAAGTGGAACGGAGTGTTATAACACTAGGTTTCACTTCCGTTCCCTCTGCCTACCCTGCCTAGTGCGGGATACAGCGTGAAGCTGATAATTAAAGTAAAATTAAGACATACATGCTTATGTCCGATACTTTTACCATATGTATACGGGTGAGCAACTTAATAAGTATTCAGTGTTCAAATTTTACAACGACGTAATATATTTGTATCAAGAAGATACACATTATAAGTCTTTCTAAATTTATGTTAACGTTATACTTGACATAATATTTTTAGTACTTTCCATAACTTTTCTGAGGTAAACTATTGATCAAAGACTGTTAAGGATGAAGGTTATTTATTTTGATTGAACATGAAAGCTGAGAAAAAATGTCAAAGCTTCTTCGAACTAACGAGGCTAAGGCATTCCACTTTGCGCTGCTAAAGTCACTTTGAGTTTTCAAAATGTATACTTTTAAGAAAACATTTACAAGACGAAGATAAATAGACGTCTACTATAATTAAATTCTTTTATGCAAATTTTTTATGTGGCTGCGCATACAAATTACTAAGGTTTTTTGCTTATTTGGTTTAAGTATTCGTCGTACAGTGCTGACGTCTTCTAGCATACTTAAAACGTACATTTCTAATATTGCCTGTAGTTGCGGGTTACGTATTGTTTGTATTTTCACGCGACTTGATTAACATAGTCCCTTTTCCATTAAATATATGATCTGATCTAGATACGTCGTTCTTATCATACTCTTTTGTGTATAAAGATATTAGCGTACTAGCTAAAGAAAATTAACGTGTTTATATACAAATAGAAGTTCTTTATATTCCCTAAAACACAACTCAGAGAAGCTCTTATATGTATAATTTTATTCATAAATATGTTATACAGTGTAGTTGACAAGCCATAGCTACTTTAAATTTAGCTACAGATGGCTGATTACTAATTACTTACTTTTCGAATGAACATTGCGCAAAAGTTCAGAATGTCTAATTTCTTAGCGCATACGACTTGTCGACCGTGCTGTACTAAGTTAAGCCATTTAATTACTAGCCCGGGCCCAATTTGCCCACTGTAATAATTGAACATAAATTTAAGAGGTTTGTACTCTTATAAACAAATAATTATCATTCGTATACAACTGCAGCTTCACGTATGTTCTCGCTCACTTCAGAATTCCATACATGGAGAGTAGGCAGAAGGAACTTAAGACAAACCTAGCGTTAAGACACTCCGTTCCGCTCTCCACTCTCCGCTGAATTTAAGGCATTGCGTGTTAAGTGGCGAAACTCAACGCCGCATTTTGCCTTGTTACCAGAGTGAAGAAATAAAAACATTAAATATTAAATTTGAACATATTAAATATTTCAATTTGCCAAGTTTTGGGAATCAAAGCCACAATTATCGCATTTACAGTCACACGCTTCTGATCCTGCCCACGACGAAGTCACATTAAAGAAAGACGCAATATTTATTGAGTGACAAAAATAAGCTAGAATGTGCATAATAGGGTATTTTTAATTCTGCTATTTCCGTTTCAGAAAATACGCAAGTGCTAAATACGCCTTTGTAGAGTTAACGCAAGTTACATACATAAGTATGTCAGTAAATATGTATATGTCAGAGAATAAATTAACCTTCTGTTAATATTAATACTCGTGTTAGTATAAGTAAAATCATGATAAAAATTTTACGTAATATTAACGAGCTTAATCTGAATCAATTTTGCCTCTTTTTATGAATTGCAACGAGCTTTATAGTAGCTTACGTTCATTATAGCAAGAGCTTTTTCAGTAAAGCTGTGTTTAATAATAGTAAAGGTCAACAGAAAAATGGAAATGTTATTTATTAAACATATGTGAGTACATTCTACTAATCCTCATTCTACTATATTGTAAATGTGAAAGTTTAAGGGTGGATGCTTGCTTAACCTCTGGGGTTTTTACACGAAAGTAAAATGGATTAATTAAGATTATTATTTTTAAAACGTATTTGTAAGTATCTTTCAGAACCTCTAGTTAATAGAAGCAAATAAAACATACCATGAATTAAGACCATTATGGTGCATCACCTGACAAAGCTTGCTCACGTGTCCACTGTAAATTCGTTCAATCCCCACTCGGGGGGAATGCAATATCTTATGTTTTTTTTTTTTAAATCTAATATCTTAGGTACATTAAACTACGCACTACAGTTTATAAACATATATTACTTTTAAAATAGATTTATGTACATATTGTCTATTTTAACCTTTAGCCAATATCAGTAAAGTAACCTAAGTCAACAGATATTTGAACTGTTTGATCGACACGCCTTAGGTAGATTGGCTCTATATTACTTTTCGATTACTTTGTCTTTTACTTTATCGCAAAATAACTATTAAAAATGTTTGTGTAGACTATTATAAATGTAACACCAGTTAAATATAAATATAAATATACAATTGTTATGAACATATTGTTTTAGTTATTAATACTATAGTCAGTAGACAAAAAATAATTTAAATACCTATTATGTATAAATGATTCCTTCATTACCATGTTTATGACATTAAATAATTATTCCAAAATCAATATGAAATCAATATTCAAGAAATATAAAATATTGGAGTTAGAAAGAAAATTTCTGGAAAAAAAAAAGATTTTAGCTAAAAAAATCTTACTTATTAACGTAACTCAAAAAAATCTAAATTACTTCGTTAAGTTAAACTTTAAAAAATAATGAAGTTTAAAGTAAAAACTTTCGGTGATAAATTGCAAGACAGTCATTACATTTTTCCTAATTAGTAGCACTTAGCTTTTGTTCCCTTTGACTTTTTCACTGGCGCTCTATATCTACCGTCGTATTTCCTTTGTTATAATTTAACTAGAAGTGGATTAAAGATTTTGTCGGAAATTCAAAATGTCTATATTTGAAAAAAAAATATATTAATATTTATTTAAATTATCAAATTAAATTTAAAAATAAATATATCAACATTGCGTCAATTAGCAACATTTGAAGTAATTTCTAATCAATTCTTTTTAAAGTAATATTTCTGTAAGTATGGGCTAATTTAACAAGATAATTTCGTTGTGTTTAAATGATATTTGTATGAAACGAATGTTGTGTGCCGTCTGTCAAATGTCGAGTGGGGAAAGCTCTGGGTCTGGTGAATGACGAGGTGTCAATCATCAACATTTACTAACATTACTAATACTTGCTCTTGACACTATTCAAAAATAAAATGTTGTGTATCTTTTGAGTGTCAGAGAAGAGAATGAGTGTCCAGAGTCTAATAATGAGATATACATGTCAAATATTAAGTGCGAATGTCGATAGACGAAATATGTATAATTTTAATAATATGTATATATAATTTTAAGTGTAAATAGTCAAATGTCGAATTTGTGCTAAAGATTGTCTAGTACCGAAAAAGAGTTTGTCGAATGGTCGGGACCATTCGACAAACTCTTATGGCATATGCCGAGTATATTGTAGAATATTAATTATTTTTATGTTCTTTATGAAGCACCGTTTATGCCAGAACAGATAAAATACTATTTATGTATTTCCGACATGTATGCGAGCGAATGAACTAATGAGACGGAATATTTTCTCATTCAAGCGCAGCTTTCAACTTTTAAAAAATCCAAATGCAATAAAAGTAAAATGAATATCCAAGATAACTTGTTCAAGTTGAATCATTTCGCTCCTGTTAGCGCTTTATGCAAACATTATGAACTATTTAGAGTTCCGTAGCTAAATGGCAAAAAACGAAATCTTTATATATATATATATATATATATATATATATATATATATATATATATATATATATATATATATATATATATATATATATATATATATATATATATATATATATATATATATATATATATATATATATATATATATATATATATATATATATAGATATATATATATATATATATATGTATATATATATATATATATAGATATATATATATATATATCTATATATATATATATATATATATATATATATATATATATATATATATATATATATATATATATATATATATATATATATATATATATATATATATATATATATATATATATATATATATATATATATATATATATATATATAATATAATTCGCGGCGTTGCGTTCCACCACTCAACACGGAATGCCTCGAATTCGGTGGAAAGTGGGGAACGAAAGTGAAACGGAGTGTCTTAACACTAGGTTCCCGGGTTCACTCTGCCTACCCTGCCTCGTGTGGGATACAGCTGAAAAAAAAACAAAGAAATCTATATAGATATGTTGTC
This sequence comes from Eueides isabella, assembly GCA_019049475.1. Taxonomy (NCBI): domain Eukaryota; kingdom Metazoa; phylum Arthropoda; class Insecta; order Lepidoptera; family Nymphalidae; genus Eueides; species Eueides isabella. Next base: position 5,569,185 of record CM032408.1, on the reverse strand, counting down.
TGTCTGTCTTTCCGCCAAAAGAACTCAGTATTCTTGAGAAATACACTTTAGAATGAACCGTATGAAAATCGGGAATTTGAATACCAAATTAGGTGAATTTGAAATATTAATAATTAAAATTGTACTTATTTCAAATATAAGCCTTATCACTATATCACTGGTCAAGTCAACTAAAAAACGTGAAGTATAAGTTCTGCATAAAATTATATATCTGATGTTTTTAAGATGTATTTATTATACTTAATATATTAGAAAATTTAAGCAAAAACTATATTGCGGTTCTCGCTCTACATTGAAGTGCACAGTGCAGAATTGAGTTCTGCCGCTTAATGCAAGCAAGAACTTAGTGAAATTCAGTTTCACGCTGTACCTGCACATGCCCACAACCTATCGTTTACACTCAAATGCTTGTGCCGCTGCGTCACGAAAGGCCTTTGGTGAAAAGTAGGGAAATATCATTATGAGAACGGCATGATTTAACACTAGGTTTCCTTTCCAGGTTTCCTCTGCTTATCCTGCTTACTTATGTAGGGAAAAACCTGAAGTGGAACAATGAAACCTCATCTGAAAGAAGAAATTATATTCATGTTTATCAAGTCATCTCGTTAACTTAACGTTCGCCATTCGCCATCTTAACATATTTTTTTTATTTAATCCTTGTAAGGAAAAATTCTTCATTCAATTTCTTTAATATGTTTTAAGATATGCAAAAAAATTAACTTAATAATATGATATGTTAAATTTCTTAGTGTCAAAAAATTATATACGAGGAAGGAGTTACTATACGGATGTTTAAAAAGAAAATAGTATATTGTATCGCATTAAAAAGGGATGTTGAAATAGAATATATTTTCTATTGATCTAATTTATTTATAAACTATTTTTTATTAAATTTGTTGATGACATCAATCACAATCACAAACAAATTATCAGAGCAATCGTAAATTGAAGTAAAAGAACGAAAATGATTAAATATTATTTACCTGCTCCATGGACTTCGCTTACGTTTGTTTTGGTTGACACACGTGCTAGTGAGAGTTTTGTTATTTATAAAGTTTTTATCATTTACTGTTGTAAAAAGTTATTAAAAAGATCTATATTAACAAGGTGATTGGTTGTAGTGTGTATTTGTGCCGTATTTCATGTTAGAGTAGCTGTATTATAGTTAGGTTATTTTTAGGTAAGTTTGAATAGTTTTATTTAAAATGGAGCCGGATCCTCCTCCCGATCCCCCTGATCCAGGTGGGAATAAAGAATCTCTCTCAGTGGCGTCTAGAAAACGACAAATTGGAGACGCATCCAGCAATAATGAAGGTCTTATTAAAAAGACCATTATAAATCCCTCAACCGCTACGCCCTCAATCCAGAACCTGTATGTTCATCCTTCCTTAGCAGAGAACCCGAAATCCTATTTAGATTCCGACAAAGGCCCTTTCATTGTGTATGTGTCAAGGGAAACTCCAGACCCGGCTTCGGGTACCTCCATCAAAGCCATTAAGTTTGGCCAGTTCTTACATAGGAATAAGGTAAATGGTATTACTAACGATGGTATTAAGAACATTGGCCGCAACAAAATAAGTGTTCAATTCTCAACTCCTACTGCAGCGAATGATTTTATGTCTAACCCCGTGCTAAGTCTTTGTAAATATGTAGCTATTATTCCTACATTTAACATCACCCGATAGGGTATAATAAGAGATGTCCCTGTGGACTTTTCCCTTGATGAGCTTGTGGAGTCAATGGTGTTTCCCTCTGGTAGTGGACTAGTATTGAAAGCAAGGAGATTGAATAGAAAGAATGTTAGTGAGGGAGTGACTACATGGATCCCGACTCAGTCGGTTGTGGTTACTTTCCGTGGACAACAGTTGCCTGATAGGGTCTTTTCCTATCATTCCTCCCTTCCTGTGGAACCATATAAATTTCCAACAATCCAATGTCTAAACTGCTGCCGTTTTGGACATGTTAAAGCACAGTGTCGATCAAAGCCCAGGTGTTACAGGTGTTCCCAGGATCACTCTGGTGATTCATGTGACACGACCAAGGATTGCTCAAAATGCTTGTATTGTAGTAGCAAACATTTTGCTACAGACAAGGACTGTCCTGAGTATGCAAGACAACAGTCTATCAAAATTGCAATGTCTCAAGAATGTATATCTTACATAGAAGCCTCTTCCCGATTCCCTCCTGTCAAACAATCTTACTCAGATATTGCTAAAATAATGTTTGCACCTTCAAATGCCACAAATTCTTCCCCACAATGTCATTCCCCTGCTACTCCTACTAAGTCCTATCGTAAGACCATTGTTCAATCCCCTCGTCCCCGCGCTCCTGTTGCAAAGGGATACAATAGACAAGCTCACCAATCCATAATTGGTAATTGTTCCTCTCCCCTTAATAATGGTTGTGCTCTCAACCAGGATGTTGATAATCCATCAGTGGCTACAAAGGATCTGTTAGGTGCACTAACAGATATCCTTCTGAGCATAATTTCTACCTGTGATGAACTTCCTTTACCGTCCCACGTTGCCTTAAGTCTTTCCAAAATTTATAAAATCCTCCATAATGGCCCCACTGAAATTCCTGCAGTGGAATAGTAAAAGTATTCGGCCTAAAAAGCATGAACTACTTAATATTATTTCACTGTATGAACCTATCATTGTTGCCCTCTCGGAAACATGGCTGTTGCCTGACTCTTCTTTCAGAGTGTCTGGTTTCTCATGTTTAAGGGAGGACAGAAGTGATGGGTATGGAGGTAGTGCCATCCTCATCCGGCACTCCTCTCCTTACTCTCGTATCCCTCTCCCAACTCACAGTCAAGAGATTAATGCTGTTGCTGTGAGGTCCTTTAATATCTCCTTTCTCTCTGTTTATATCCCCCATCCTTCTTCCTCCATCGTTTTAGAGCTTAAGTCTATTATCTCTTCGCTTCCTGGTCCTGTGCTGGTCCTAGGTGATTTTAACACTCATCACACTCTGTGGGGGTGTTATTACTGTGATGGATTTTCTCCTTTGTTGGTGGACATGATTGATGATGTTGATCTCTGCATTCTCAATGATGGATCACCGACACGTAGGGTTAATCCTAATCAGAATCCTAGGACTGCTGTTGATCTTTCTTTATCATCTCCTTCTCTTGCCTCCCAACTATCATGGTCTGTACTCTCTTCCACCCATGGTAGTGATCATTTTCCAATTCTGTTATGTCTTAATAATAGGTTTCATCCTACATATAGCCCTTACCCGCTTCCTAAATTTAATTTAAAAAAAGCTAACTGGAATGAGTATGCCGACTCTGTGGATTGCATGCTGTGTAATCTTCCTGAGTCTGCTAATCATGAGAATATCTTTCTTTCCTATGATTGGTTTGTCTCTGCCATTTTGTCTGCGGCTGACTCACATATCCCTAAGAAACACTCCATTCAGAATTGGAAGCATTTCAATCCCTGGTGGGATCAGGAATGCTCTGATTCTGTCAATCGGCGAATATCTGCCGAGGTGTCATACACAGCCTGTATGACAATGGAGAATTACACTGAGTACAAACGCTGCGATGCAAAATTTAGAAATTTGATCTGGAAAAAGAAAAAACTTGGTTGGGTCAATTTTTGTGAGTCTCTTAATCCACGCTCCTCCTCTTCCATTGTCTGGACAAATGTTAAGAGATTTCGCCGGTCTCTTAACAATGTCGACAGCCCTAACTCCTATAACCCTTCTATTTGGCTTAATGATTTTGCTGACAAATTGGCTCCTCCCTTTGTGCCATCCCAAGATCTCCTTATATCCACGCCGGTAGAGTCCTCAGAGGAAATGGATGCTCCGTTTTCCCCTGAAGAGTTCAAAAATGTTATAGCTAATTTAAAGGACACTAGTCCAGGTGAAGATGGTGTCTACTATTCATTTATTTTTAGACTTAATGAAAATTCTAAGCACCACTTTTTAAATTTACTTAATAATATATTTTTATCAGGCAACATCCCAAATTCATGGAAATCCCAAATTATTATTCCTATCCTTAAACCTGGTAAAAATTCATCCGATCCTAGTTCTTATAGACCCATTGCCCTATCTTCAACACTATCAAAAATTACTGAACGGCTTCTCAAAAATCGCCTGGAATGGATAGTGGAAAGCAGAAATATCTTAGCTCCCTCTCAATTTGGCTTTAGAAAGGGGCTGAGTACTACAGATAGTCTCAGCATTTTTACTACAGACATTCGGAGAGCGTTTGCCAAGGGAGAGTATTTGGTGGGCGTTTTTCTGGATGTTGCATCTGCATATGATAATGTTCTTCTTCCCGTACTCAGGCAGAAGATGCACCAGCTGAGTATTCCGCCGAGGTTGAATCATTTTATATGTAGTTTGCTAACCGGTAGAACGGTATCTGTTAAACATCCGCTACTTACAATACCTTCCAGACAAGTCTGGAAAGGTCTTCCTCAGGGTTCATCTCTTAGTCCTCTGCTGTATAACATCTACACTCATGACCTAGAATTGTCTGTAAATAATTTTTGTAATATCCTTCAGTATGCTGATGATATCGTCCTCTATTACAGCTCAAATTCTGTGGAGGACATTACTTATAGATTAAATACTGCTTTGCACTATCTTAACCAGTGGCTCTCTAATCATGGTCTGGCACTATCTGTAGCGAAGTGTCAGGCGGTGGTGTTTACTAAAAAGAGAGTTATTCCAAATTTTGAAATTTCTTATGATAATGAATCCATAAATTTTGCAGATAATGTTAAATTTTTAGGCATGATTCTCGACAAACGACTGAACGGAATTGCCCATGCTCAATATCTCACAAAAAAATGTGAAAAAAGTATTAATGCTTTAAGAGCTGTATCTGGTGTGTGGTGGGGTGCACACCCTTATACTCAAAAACTGCTGTACAATGCTGTAATCCGTAGTCATATTGATTATGGATTATTCGTTTTAGACCCCTTCAATAAAATTGCTACGGAAAAGCTCAATAGAATCCAATACAAGTGTTTAAGAATTATATTAGGTGCAATGAAGTCTTCTCCCACCAATGCACTGCAGGTGGAATGCGTAGACCCGCCTTTTCCTATCCGCCGTCAATTCCTTTCTGACCGATTTGTAGGCAAAATGTTACAGCTGGCCTCCCATCCCCTATGGTCTAGGTTATCGGACTTAGCCCATCTCATCCCTCGGGGCAAGCCCCAGCCTTACCTACTCATTAGTTTCCTAAAATTTACTTCTCTCCCTCACCCCTTATCTAAGTATCCATCCAACCCCTTATTTTGCACACGCTATAAAGCTTTAGTATTTAACCCTCCTGTCATCACTAATCTTGGCCTAACCAAGGGAGCTGGTGACACCAACACAAAATTTCAGACCATAGTAAATGAAAATTGGCCAAATCATATCCTCATCTATACAGACGCATCGAAGCTTTCTAAGGAAAGCTGTGTTGGTGCAGCTTGCTGGATACCAAAATTCAAAATTATATTACAATTTAAATGTCCCCCCGAATCGACTGTGTTTACAGGAGAGGCTGTTGCTATTTTAGAAGCAATCCTGTTCACATCCTCCCACAATTTCAAACAGACTGTTATTTGTACTGACTCATTAAGCTGCTTACTGGCTATAAAGGGAAATCCGTTTTGTAGTAAATTAAGATCTTCAATTATTTTAAGGATTCGAGAAGAATTGTACTCATGCCATCTAAAGGGCTTGGATGTTACTTTGGCATGGATTCCAGGTCATTCTGGAATCTGTGGGAATGAATCTGCAGACTCCTGCGCAAAATTAGCCATCCAGTGTGGCATTTTAGGTAACTTCTCTATTTCGGCCCAAGACTTGTTGTCTCTTGCATCTTCTCATTTGGATACATCCTGGTCTAAATTCTGGGATCTGTCAAAATCTCAGAAAGGTAAGTATTTTGCTTCCATTCAACCTAACATTCCAAGGCGACCTTGGTTTTTTTCTCAAAAATTTACTGAACGGAGTATTATAACTACTATTTGTCGCTTGCGCCTTGGACATGCATGTACTCCTGTTCACCTAGCTAAGATCAGGGTCAGGGACCATTCACTTTGTGAATGTGGTCTAGACGACGGTTCCCCATCTCACATCCTTTTCTCCTGTCCTAAGTTAATCCACCCCATATATGATGTTCTTCCTTATAAAGTTCCCCGTCCCCTTAATGTTCAATGTTTGTTAATGTTTGTGTTTAGTCCTTTATGTAAATTTTTATGTAAATATATTAAGTATAACAAAATAAAATTGTAACCTAACATTATTGTAAAATATTATCTACTACTAACCATCTATGTTTATTTTTTTGTATAAATTTATTATTTTGTTTTAGGTGATGGTAATACTAAGTGGATCTTTTTTCTTTACATGCATTCTCTTATCGTTTAATTTTCTATATTTTTTTTTTTTTTTTTTTACCGTACATTCTCCTTCGTGTGTTCTCCATTCAACGTGACATTGGCGAAGTGATTCTGTGCTCAACTGGCACGCTCGGAACACCATAACGAAAGAACTGAACTGAACTACCTGCTCCATTAGTTAGATATTTTAATAATATTCCCCTAAAAGTAATATCGATGTTGTCATGATCATTTGAGACGGGGTATTTACCATGTTTTTTATTAGTTATGAGGTGCCAATATTTCGGCATTTTTGCAAGTGCCAGCAATAAATAAACATGGTAAATGTCCTGTTACAAGTCCTGATGATGTTACACATTTGAAATGGAACACTTTTAACCGGATTAATCGCGTATATTGAGTGACCCGACGTTTCGAACACTTTACAGTAGTCCGTGGTCACGGTGTGTGAACATACATCGAACAAATCCAAACATTAGAAGAAGGTTGGAAATTTTCTACCACATGGCACCCACTCTTAAAAACATTTAAGTCTTAAGCACACCACACCAGATACAATAAGCTCATTCTGCAAGAGTCCAGGGCAATACACGAAGCAATTAGGAAATCGTTGGTGGTAGTTTTATATAATAATTATATCAAATGACAGACAAATGCCACCTCAGTCTACCCGTGACCACGGACTACTGTAGAGTTTTCGTAACGTCGGGTTTCCAAAAATGATTACCAAAAGCGATGTAATGTTATAGTTATATCACATAACAAACGTCATTGAGATCACTTTATTTACATAAACACAGTCACAAACTTAATATTAAAATTGAATAGAGTGCCATGCCAAACATATAATTCGAGAAAATCATACATTCATCAATGTTTGAAATTCAAATTGTGGCAAAAGCATGAATAAACCAAGAAATATTTTATTTCCATAAAGATTATGATCCTTTTTCTTTATAAATTATGTAGTAGAAGATATTTTTTCATTTAACCGACCAGTTTGGTCATGTCAGAGCGATCAGGATTGTTGGACTTTCAACTTTTTTCAAATACATTTAAAATAAGCTTACGCATAAAAATAATTTATACCCAAATACCAAAAATGTACATGTACATGTATACAATTATAATCATGATAAAAGTAACTAAAATATATGATAGTAACATTACGTTTGTGAAATAAAAGCTAACTATAATTTAACACAATGTTCTATGTTAATTAAGTACCATTTGTGATTCAAATTTGGCGTTGCGGTAAGTCTTTGTGATGCTGTCTTTTGTTTCATTTATTATATTTTGGTATTTTCTGCTGCTAATTTAAAATAAGGAGAATTTTATAATACAAGCGTATTTTGTGTGAAGCAAAAAATTGTAATACGCTTGTGAATAAATTGCTGATTTTTATATACAAGTAGTCTCTGATTTTACTTATATATTGTTTGTTTAAGTTATGCTTTTTTTGCAGATCTTTTAGTATTAAAATCAACGCGTAAATATAATCTATAGGGTACTAATAACTATCAAAAAAAATCTGCAAGAAGTGAACATACAATATAAATATATAAAAAGATCCGAAGAAAGGGAATATAGACAAAGTTGTTAATTTCGTACAAAACGATTACGTGCTTCCTGTTGATCTAAAATTTTTAAATTATAAAATTTTAGGCTAATAATTAAGCCCTTGGGGGAAGAGACCGACTCGCACTTAGCCATTTTTTTTATAAATATATTTTAATAAAAATTACTTATAAAACAGTACATGTTTCAGCAGTAACCTGGTTATTTAACCTGAGAATTGGAAAACAAATATTAGAATTATTGTTTTATAAGATAAAACTCAAGCAAAACATTATTTCGACATTTATTAATAACACAATTTTAAAATAGCATCCTGTATTTTTCTTACGGTATCAAAAAGTTTTTCTCTATAATAAGGCCTCAAATTACTTTGATTAATTAAGTCCCTCACACTTCGAGGATCTTAGCAAAAAAGTTTAGAAATTAAGCTTAGAATCCAATTTAAATAAGATAGAACAAAATAAAAGGCTAAAAGGGTGTTAATGTTTTAAGCGTTAATTAAAAATGGTCTAAAGAGATTTAAAATTTTGTTTTTTAATCTTCTTGCTATTTTCTTGTTTACTTATTATTTATTGTTATTATATAATTATACACAATTGTAGCTTTGTGAGTTTTTTGCAACGTCATGTCGTTCACTGCGGCTGAACAGATTTATATATATATTTATATATATATATATATATATATATATATATATATATATATATATATATATATATATATATATATATATATATATATATATATATATATATATATATATATATATATATATATATATATATATATATATATATATATATATATATATATATATATATATATATATATATATATATATATATATATATATATATATATATATATATATATATATATATATATATATATATATATATATATATATATATATATATATATATATATATATATAATATATATATATATATATATATATATATATATATATATATATATATATATATATATATATATATATATATATATATATTAATTTATACACTTTCGTATTATAGCAATGTATAGAATTATTTTAATTTCCTGGCATACTCAGGACGACGAAACGTGGCCTTGAGTTCTCAACATATAATATCTCGAAAATTGCGGCGGGAAGTACAAAACAAGGTGCCCTGAAATTAGCTTACCCTACACTATATGCGGGATACAACATGAAGTTAAAAAATAAATACAATATAGCTGAGTCCATAACTAGTTATAAGATAAAAATATGTACTCGTTCTTGCCCACTCAGCTTCTTAATGCGATAATTGCTCAACTTTATAGATGAGTTATCAAAGTGTTTGTTATCTGCATTAATTATTTCTATAATGACGCAACCTTTTTTCAGACATTATTTATTTTTTCTATGCATTGTTAGACTTTTGTCTAACAATGCATAGAAAAAATAATTAATTATTTATTTAATTGTTTATTTTTTTAAATAAAAAATATTTTTCAGTTTTTTAGTATTTACAGACAGTGCTTAACACTGAATTTAGGGGAATTTAGTATTAAGCAACGTCTGTTGAGTGGCAAAGCTCAACGGGAAGTTTTCTTATTATTAGAGCGAGTGTGAGAGCATAATTTGTAATAAAAGAGATATTGTGAGAAAAAAGGTGAGTGCGCCACAACGACCTCATACGTACTTATAATATTTATTTTTTTATTTTTCTTATATTTCGCACATGGCAGTGTAGATTAACTTAGTAACTTAGTGTTAATTTTACACTTTTTAATTTTTCACGGGTTTTAAAGTGTTATTTCACACTTAGTAAAGAAAAATATTATAATATTTTTTAATAAGAAAAAAAAATTGAACTCGCACCACTTGAAAACCAACCGTCCAAGCGCTCCTAAGAATTAAGTCATACGTTCTCATCTAGCTACGTCGAAATTCTTATACGCCTGTATATAGGAGCTCAAGCCCTTGGAGAGTTTCCAAGAGGCTAATCGAGGTGGGTTTCACACGCCTCACATCATTGGAATTGCCTTTTTTTCTAATAAAGACAAGGCAAACGAGCATACGGGTCACCTGATCGACGAGTGCGGCGAGTGCCCATCGACGCCCACGGCCCCGTGTAACACCAGGGGAGCTACACGTGCGTTGCCGGCCTTTAAGGTGGAAGTAGAACTTGGAAAGACTGCCTTTTTGCAGACCTGTATGGCCAGCCTTGTCTATTCCATAAAAAAAGGAAATAAAATGTTAATTATTTCCTTGAGTTGGAATCGAACTTAAATTCAAATTAAATATTTAATGTTTTCATGTCTTCGCTCTAGTAACAAGGAAAAACGCGGCGTTAAGTTCTGCAACTCAACATACAATTTTAGCTTAATTTGCGAATAGTGGGAAGCGGAACGGAGTGTTTTAACATTATGTTCCCAAGTTCCCTCTGCCTACACTGCCACGTGCGGGATATAGCCTGAAGTGGGAACTCAAAATTTTAGCATGTGAGAGGTAATGTCAAAGTTTCGTACTACATAGTAATTTACTTCGAATACAGTGTATACTTAATTATAAACTTGGCTCGTTTGCCTTTCTCATCACCTAAAGCTACAATCAATACTTGTGTATATTTTGTATTATAAACAGCAATGAACTTAAGTATTTTGGATATTTGATTTAGAATACAGGCCTGTCGTGGTGCTGGCGAGTTCTGCCTACTCTACCATGTGAATGGTATGATTCAACGTAAAGCTGAAAATAAAAATACCTTAGAATGTTTATTTTGGATAATATAGGAATATAGGATGCTTAGTAGCTCGTTACATGTTAATTAATAAAATTTTTATAATTTTATTAAGCGTACAATGCGGTTCAGTTAATTTGTTAAAGATTGTAAAGTTTTAGCAAAATTAAATAAACCGTAATGCACAATAGTAGTGATGGAGTTTGTTCCCTTATCATGGATTAAGACTTAAAGATATATTGAATTTAACTTCTTGTGGTCCATGATGATTATTGGGTGCTACATATTTTATCTCTATTTATTGATCATATCGTTGATTTTTTTTAATTAAATATAAATAAAGGTTATACTTTACTTCGGACTAACACGATAATTACAATACATAATAAAGAACACAACCGCATATCTTATCAAGTCTGTAATTCATACGATGATGTAACTATAATGAATAAAACTTTAAAATTTCTATACGCTAATATAAGAAGTCTAGTAAAGCCCGGCAAATTAGAAGAGCTAAGATGAGTGATTGAGTCTTTCCAAACTACTATACATGTCCTAGTGCTCACTGAGACTTGGATCAGGGATGAGATTCAAGGAAATAGACTCAAACTGCCAAATTATACGCATTGTTTTAACTTCAGGTCGGACGCAAGGGGTGGTGGTGTATCTGTGTACGTGCACAACAATCTCAAGCATAACGCAGTATATGAAAAATACGATGATGGAAATCATTTTCTATGTGTTCATTTAGAAACACTTTCCGTTGATGTTGGAGTCGTCTATAAACAACCTACGGCTAATCTTAATGAATTTCTTGAAAAATACAATGAATTCCTAAACAAAAAGACCCGTATTATTGTGTTTGGTGATTTTAATTTGAATCTTCTTAGTAAAAAAAAATCAGTCCAAACCTACAGAGAAATACTACAAGAAAATAATATTGATATCCTCAATAAAATACCTAATATATATTGTACTCGTGAAACATCATCTTCAAAAACAATCCTGGACCATGTGAGTACCAATTTAAATAAAAATACTTTTCACCTAGCTGTCATTGAATCCAGTTTATCTGACCACAAACAGTTGTACCTCGAAATTAAAAGATCAGTATGAAACAATAAACTACAAGAATCTTATAAAGTCCGTTGAAAATACTATTGGCAAAGTTAAGATTACGAAATACGAAGACTTTGAAGCCTTACTACTGCGTCAAATTTCTAGCAATAAAATAATCAAAACTAAAGTTGTAAACCCACCTTGCAAAGAATGGATAAATAAAAATTTGATAACGTTAATAAATAAAAAAAATCAACTATGGCATGACTTAAAACAATCACCAGATGACGAGGAGTTGTTGAGGGAGTTTAAGAAACAAAGTAAAACAGTTTTCGTAAGCATTCAATCAGCAAAAAATCTATATTATTATAAGATGTTCAGAAATAGTCAAAAGAATCCCTTTAAGATGTGGCAGCTTATAAATAATTTAACTTTGCAATAAGGTAGATGACGCTCATATACCTTCAAAACTACAATCGACCTCAACATTGTTGACAGACATTAAAGAAAATTTGTAACTGCTTTAATGCGTTTTTCTCCACTATAGGAAGTACACTTGCCAATAAAATACCCCATAAATTTCATAATAATCTAAAATGTACAATTTCAAAGTACAAAGCATCAAATAAAGATAAACAGCTAACACAATTACAACCTATCACAATAAAAGAACTTCTAAATATTATAAATAACCTTGACTCAAATACCAGCTCAGGAGTGGATGGAATTACAACTAAAATTATTAAATCCCTAAAAAATATTATTGCTGAAAATTTAGTAAACTGTTTTAATACATGTTTTGCTGAGGGATATTTCCCTGACACGTTAAAAATTGCAAAAGTTCGGCCTATATTTAAATCAGGAAGTAAACTTGATCCTAACAATTATCGGCCAATATCAGTGCTCTCAGTGGTGTCAAAAATATTAGAAAAAGCGATACATAGCCGACTCAACAATTTTCTTGATTCTATTGGATATCTTTATAAAAAGCAATATGGATTCAGGCCTAAATCGAATACTGTGACAGCTGCTGTTGATTTAGTAACACATGTAAGACTTAACATCGATAAAAAGAAAATAGCTTTAGGAATATTTATTGATTTAAAGAAGGCATTCGATACAGTAAGCCATGAAATTCTTTTAATGAAGTTAGAGGCATTGGGTATTAGAGATAAAGTTTATCAAATATTAAAATCATATTTAACAAATAGAACGCAGATTGTTCAGCTCGCTAATCATCAAAGTAGGCCTCAAACTGTCACCTTCGGTGTTCCTCAGGGCTCAATTTTAGGACCTTTATTGTTCCTTATTTATATAAATAATGTACATGAAAATAGACTTAAAGGGGATATTACTTTGTATGCTGATGATACTAGTTTATTTTACTATGGTCACTCCATAGATACTGTAATCAGTGAAGCTCAACAAGATCTGGATATTTTAAACGACTGGCTAAAGTGCAATTTACTAACTATAAATACATCTAAAACTAATTATATAATTTTTGCCGCGAAAAATAAAAAATAGGAAATTTCAAACCACTTACAATTAACGGGGAACTCATAAATAGGGTCAATACACAAAAATATTTAGGTTTAGTCCTAGATAACCAACTAACTTGGAAACCCCATATCGATAAAACGCGTAAAAAACTTCTCTCAATAATCGGAGCCATGCGAGGCATAGTACGATGCCTTCCTAAAAATGTATGTTATACTATCTATAACTGTTTAGCTAAACCGCATTTAGACTATCTCATTGAAATCTGGGGTTCGGCAGCTAAAACTAATCTACTGAAATTACAAGCAATACAAAACAAACTTATTAAGACTCTTTTTAAATATAATTACTTTACACCTACAACGAAAATTTATAAGAAGACTAAACTAATGAATCTATCCCAAATTTACACATTTAATACCTGCGTTCATATAAGAAAAATCGAAACAAAAGATATTCATTCTCAAATCACTTTCACGAAGAATTATAATATACATAAAAGAGCAACTAGAAATGCTAATCACATATGCTTGGGACATTCAAGGACAAATTATGGCAAGAAAAGTATATTATATGAAGGGGTCCGTACCTACAATAGTTTGCCAAAGGGTATTAAAGATATCAAAACGCTGTGTAGTTTTAAAAAGAGTCTTAAGAGATATATTTTGAAGGATTTCTCGTAATATCTTGTTATTATGAATGTATGTATGTATGTTTGTATGTCTTTGTGTATTATGCTCGTATATGTATGTATTAACTTAGTAAAAATAATAACGCGCGTAACAATATCACATATTTAACAAATAAATAATTTACACAGAATAAATAAATGAACGGAAATAAAACATCAGTAAAAATATTTTATGTGTCATCTACCTTAGATACATAACTTTGTACATAGGCAATTATTGTTACTATTTTTACTAATACTATTTCAAACTACCCTTGTTTGTATTGTACTGGTTATTGGTTTGGTTTTAACTAACTGTGTTACTGTGTATTACTGTGCCTTTTCGATGATTTTTTTTTGTCTACTTAATGTTTTATAATTTTCTCTGTAAGTGATTTAAATGTAAATCTTTTGAGAAAATAAATGTCTTTAACCGTAAGTGTTTAGAAACTAGCTTCTACCCGTGCTATTGGAGAAAAATAAGCAGCAAAATTAAATAAAAATAATAACTGCTTAAAAATTTCAGTAAATACGTTCATATGAAACATTTGAAGCACTTAAAATTTCACCAAATCGGAAGTAAGGGCATAAAAATTTACCTACAATTTACGTTAAGCAGTTTTACTCTGCGAGTTTTTTGCTCTTGCTTATTAAGGGGTAGGTATTTTTCATTCGCTTAATCTGCCACTTCTTGGGTTTACGAGGTTGGTTTACTACTTTGGTTTATAGCCGCAGTGATATCTTGATTTTTTATTGTCTAATTCAATTCCAAATATTCCGGCTAATTAAGTTTGGCCTTAGTTGTAGGCACTTTTAAGCTTTTACCATCGTATTTTTCCTGCCCATCTGGCGCAAGGACACAAGGGTAAACGCAACAAATTGTGGGTTCGATTCCCAATCGAAAAATGAAATATTTAATATTTTCATGTTAAATATTTTTTTTTGATGTTAAAGGTTCTGTTTTTTACCTTTGGAGGTGTGGAAGCCTAAAAATGACAGGGCAGCCAATATTTACTTAATACGCGTAAAAAGAGGGCTAATATTTTCAGGATACTCTACAAATTATCATATAAAGTGAAAATCCGAACATGTGTATTACCCATTATCAAGATCTGGGACAAAAGTTGAGAGACTTTCGATTTGTTAGTAATGTACGATCCAGGGCTCTAAGCTGGCTTGTTATACGGCTTTTTCATTTGACATTATGTTCTTTTATCTCTTATATATTTTATAAATCTACTTCATATTTCATATAAAAATATTTCACTTTTACTATGTAGATTATGAGCTCTCTTGGCGCAAAAGCACAAGAGTATAACGGTAATGGATTTGATCTCCTTTTTGGGGAAAATAAAATATTTAATATTTTCATTATGAAGTAATCAAATATAACATATTTTATTGGGTAACGAGGCAAGTGCTGCATTCTAAGCAGTCTATTGCAGTGGATCCTGGCTTTATTGTATTTAATATGATTATTGTTAGTAGGATTAAAGTATAGCGCAACTTTGTACTTTTTTTATTATTTTTTTTTTGTTAGTTTTTTTATATTCTCAGTGAATCACTAAGCAGAAAGATATCTCATACGATCAGAACGTAATGGAGCGTCACGATCACACAGTTGCAATATTAATGAATTTAAGGCAGCAACTTGCTCATAAACTAAATAACTCAAAAGGGTAATTGATGACAAATAATTAAAAGCCAAGATACAACCATTACTAAAAAAACTGTGGTATGAATGCGGTTCATCAGTATATGCTGAACTAAAATAATCAGCAAAAAGGTTATAGATATAACTGAAATAAACAACTTAAGAAAAACTAGTGAATGCAGTTCATCAATATATGCAGAACTAAAATATACATCAAAAAGGTTATATTCATAAATGAAATAAACAACTTAAAAAAAACTAGAACTAAAAAAACAAATTTGTAACTGCAAGTGAAGACTACACCCAAAATTTAAAAAGAGATTTTCATGTATTTAATAATAATAACATACTTTATTATCCACCACAAAAAGATAAAAATAAAGGAATAAACCGAAAATGTAAAGCAGGCGGATTTATACGCTCACTATAAGCGATCTGTTCCGGGCTTTAGGATGAAGAAATAGATAAAACGGTTGGCGGTGTACGTGGCAGTTGCTTTATTTAAATATACATAGCTTAGATAAATATAGAGGTGAAAATATACAAATAAGTTAAATTATAAATTTTTACTATCTAGTAGTATTACTGTATATAAAAAAAATATCGGAAGAAAATATTTAAGCTTAGAGTTTTATATTTTTATGTAAGCAATTTGAACAAACAAACATAGTCACTATTGAATTATTATGTTTAACGACATGCGTAAAAATGCTTAACTAAAGTTCTTCTATGTATTCGACAGAACCAAAAATAGAACTTGCCGTTAGAGTATTAGAATTCTCAAAAGGTATTAATTACAACGGTGTATATTATTTTTTTGTGAATATTTAAAAGATTTTAACTGAAAAAATAAGTTTTATTAAAAAATCAAATATCTCAAATGATTCAAAATATAAAATTCATAATACATGTGCTACAAAATAAAAAAGTTTGAACTGTACTATGAAAGACGAATTGCTGTAAAACTTTTGATAGAGTAGACAGCTGTATGTGTCAAAGTTTTCCCATTTGCTGCTTTCAAGTATTTGTTCAGAGTCTAAATATGTATATATTTTTTACTTGTATTTACTTTGTATTCAAGGTTTTATATTGATGTGTAACATACACAAAATATTCATGGATGTCATGCGTACCGGTTTGTATGGTTTGGATAACATGATTGATTAGAATCAAGAGTGGATCCAAACGATGATCATACTCAAAAGACTTCTTAAGACTTTATAGCTTTTATGTTTATTAGTTGATTAAGTGATGCTGCAAACGTGAGTTGGAAGTAATAACTGATGCAAAAAAGTTAAATCTGATCAAGGGGACTTCATAGTTATACTCACGCTTGGCTACTTCAAGAAAATTGTGAATTTTGAAATTTATTTGTTTACTTTCGAAAAAGAAACAATTTAATTAGTCTACTCTTATACACCTGCCCAGCGGCTTTAATGAACCAATCTTATAAAAATGCATGCAGCAATGCTTCATATGCAAAAATGTATGTGGTTATGCTTATTTATATATAACTATTAACAAAATTTCAAAACAGTAGTAATGTTCTATACAGTGCATTCTAGGGACAGAGATAGTAAGGCACTCGCATCTTACATAGTTACTAGACCGGCGCGTAATGTGGCCATATAATCTCAAACCACGCTCTTGGACTTATTCGGTATATCACAGACTCGAATACTACTGTGAATGAATGTGTTACCATGAACTCTGTCTGTGACACATTTAATTTAAGACCGCCGTTATCATCCCGTTCTTGCCAATTAGTGCTATTAGCCACGTAGGCTGTCTTAGATGTAAGCCATGACAATATCTAGCACTACATTGCATAAGAATGGACTAAGAACCGAGCCCTAGTGAACCCCTACTGTAATCTGCAAAGGTTTGGTGTCGTTAACAGCAGTCTTAACCATAGCAGCAGAATTGTGATTCATATTTTTAATAATCTCATTGTAGGCCTCAGGGACCCTTTTGGATTGCAACGCCCACCAAATACACTTGCGAGGCACACAGTTAAAGGTCTTTTGCAGATCGAAAAAAGTGACATGCAGAGCGCTCCTTTTTCCCTTTATGCCTCCATCAAGGACAAAAATGGCGTCCACAGTACCCGATCCTGGCTGAAATTCACATTTAGACTCAGAAACAGTACAGTCACTCACACGATTATGCGCTCTAATAGCTTAATTGTGTGAATCATAAGCTTAATGCCCCTGTAACTACTACAATCTGGAACACTCCCCCTTGCCTTTTAAATAAGGGGCCATTGGGGAGGCATCTTTCCTTTGTACAAAATATGATTAAAAGGGTCAGCAATTATGAGCTCACCAAAAGAGCTCAACGATATCCACATTTCGATCGGAGTATCGTCAGTTCCCCTCGCTGTTCCGTATTTCATGCGTCGAAGGCAATTCTGAACTTCGTTATCAGGAAGCGGGTCATTATGAAAACTGGACAGATGCTGAGTGATCAGCAGCTTCTGGAAGTAACTTCTCCATTTATCCCGGGCACGTGCTAGTTTTGTATAGGAGCTTCTGCGCCGCCGCAATTTCTAGTTTAACATATAATTGTGACAATCTTTCATTCCGGGCTCTGACTATAGATAGCACTTTTGCTGGCATGCTTCGCTGCTATGTACTCTAGTCTGTCTTTAGGAGAGCTCCTTTTCACAAGTCACCTCCTGCACTTTGTCATGTCTCCCTGTCGATGACACATTATCCTTTATGAACGCCAAGAACTCGTCTACTTGCGGCAATAATTGACGACTTACCTTGATTACAAGGATCCTAAGAAGTCTTGGTGTTAGTCTTAAGATTTTGACTTGTTACCTCTGCCAGAAAGTCAGCCTTGGCCCATTCAATAACCACCACTTTATCCAAGGCGCGTTTCTTGGCTTCTCTTTTCTTTTAAGTGACGTTAAAGTCCATGACAAAAAGGTGGTGTTGGGCTGTCAAGTTTTCATCTAAAAGGACTTTGCAGTTACTAGGCCATGCTCATATGACACAGTCTGGTCAATAAAAAATCAATTTGAGTTGAGGGACTCTCATATGTGATAAAGTGCTGTAAATTATTCGTAAAAACGTATTCACGACGGCAAGATCAGACATAATGCTGGTTCTACTTTTGTAATATATTCTCCTTTTGTAATGAGATGACCGTGTTCAAAACCACCGTGATGTGTTCATGGTTCAAACGTCTCTGCAGCCTTATCGCCGTGGCCGTTTAAGTTCTCCCCAACAGTAGAACCTCTACATACTGCTCCCAGAATGACGTTTTTTCATCCACGCTACAGCCCGCCCGGAGAGCGTAGGCATTGTTTGAGGTTGTGGTAACGCCCTCAATGAGTACATTTACCCGCATCAAGCGATGGTAGCGACGCTCAACTTCTAGGACTCCATTCCAAAGTTTTTTAGATTTCACTACCGTCACACTTTATTACCAGAAGGTAACTCATTATATATAAGCCTCCTGTCCGATGTCATGGGACTTATTAATCTTCATCCAGCCAGTTTCCTGAAGGAAAGCGCACTGGAACCGACGTCTCGTGACGAGTACGTTTATGAGTTCTCTGCTTCGTCCGGTAAGAGAGTCCATATTCAGGAGGAGTATCCGTTTGGATACTCACGTCTATAGCCGTGCCCGTACTTAGCACGGTAGTCCTGCCCCACTTGTCGCACGTGTAAGGCGACGTGCCTGCGCTTCGTTTAGCGGTAACGTCCTAGTCGTACCCTTTAATCTCCTTTTGTTTCATTCCACTAAAGCGGCGGATCGCAGTTTTTAAATTTAGCGACTGCTATCAAGCCTCCAAAACCCCTTTACGAGGAAAAACCTGGGAAAGCGGAATATGATACGTAGAAATAGGAAGAAAGATAATTGCAAAGAGGGACATCATTTTACGGACTGGACGAAGATATAACAGTTGTGGCTCGAGAATCCGGGATCGCGTACCCGTAAAACAAATACATAAACACATATCGGACAGTAATACTATACAGTGCGTTTTTATAAATGCGTGCGCCAATTCAAAATCCACTGTAAATCACATATTGAGTTTTATCAGCTTACAAGACTAAATAAGTGAAATGATTACCTATAATTATATATACATATATCGTTGTATACGTATCGTGTAGGTCAATATGTACATTTTACTATTTGTAAAAGCTTTTTTGCGGTTAACGCATGAAATATTAAAGTTAGATTTGAATAAACTCCATTAATGAATAGTATAAATAAAAATAAGTAAGGTCACTGGAATTCAAAGCGTAAACCATTCTACATTTATATATATGAATTCAGCTTCACTAACTGAAGCATACTAACGCTAACATTATTAACTAGGAATTCGCCGGCGGTTATTTATTACTGAAGTAAATATTTTTTAGTATTAAAATTTAAAGTAGTACAAAAGAAAAAGTTAAATATTTAACTAATGCCCAGTCAAGTAATTTAAAATAATCTAACTAATGTACTTTTAAAATAAGTTTAAAAAAAAATGAAAATGTGAAGAAGTAACAAAAGCCAAATACGTAACAATGTAAACTTATATTAAGATCGGATTAGTATCTGTTCAGGGAAGATCTTCGAGGAAGGGAGAGGAATCTTTGATGTTTCCAAAAGAATTAATTGTAATAATATACTGTAAAGTAAGATTTCAATCTAAGCAAATTGCCAAAGGTGACTATTATATTTATTTTAATAAGGATGAACATGAAATTAAACTAAAAAAAATCATTAACAATAACCCGATAAAATTTAATTTAAATTAAGTGTATTCAAATGATATCTGTGACAAGGTTAGAACTGGCAAATAGCATTGTGGACAATGTTTTCGTAGAACATTGTTTTTATGTACTTGTGCGTCATAAGGTTGAGCTAGCTCACGGCATATCGAGCATTCAGGGACCTCATTGATGCCATGATATCGTCATAGACGGACAGATATGCAGACAGAGCTACTTTCGAATTTATAATATAAGTATACATAGTGTATGCGAGGCCTGAAAATAGCTACAATCAATAAATTCAGTTTCTATTTTAAAATAGGCAGTTTTCATTTTAAAATTAGTAAGAGACAGTTGTTTAATTTTTATATATATGTATGTACACATTGATTTGAAAATAACAACCGGTTGCAGGCAGGCGCTGTTGTGACACAGTAAATTGTGTGATGAATACAATTCCCATACGTGTGGTTTTTGATAATATATATTTTTTTCTTTACACTGAATCTCATATATAGAAGGCAGAGGGAACCCGGAAACTAGTGTAAGTATAATCTGTTCCCATTAGGACACTTCCGTTCCGCCGAATTGTAGTGGCATTGCGTGTTGGGTAACAGGACTCAATGCTGTGCTTTGTCAAGAAATGAAAATATAAAACATTTAATTCCCGAAAAGTGAAAATTGAACGCTTACTTACCGTCGCGTTTGGTATATTTTCAACAGTTCAACGGAAAGTAAGAAACGGAGTGTTTTAATATTAGGTTTGTATGGTGTTTTAATATTATTATTTTATTTTTCTCTCTTCCATATTAGAGAAAGTGTTTAAATATAATTTGTAGTCTTCATAATACGCTGGTTATAGACTATTTAGTCTAATATTTGAAGTATAAATTCAATTCAAATATTAAAATATATCTTAAAAATATTTCAATTTATATAAAAACACAGTGTTAAATAACTAACTATATACGAGTATATTGAAGCATTATTCACAAACCCATTTATAAGGTATAGTTCTATTTTCACCCGACCTACGTAAATCCGGCTAATTATATGCTATAAATAAAAACGGCTATAATTTTTCACATCGACAGACAATTTAGTTCATCGTGTCTTCATTATAGCAAAATATTGCTGCCGAAGCTGGTTGTCACTTTGAACCCTCGAAATAGATAATGATAAATGAAGTGATAGGCGTGGAGTGACAATTAATTTTGTTATTTTAGATGACTTACTATCTGATATAAAAGAGGTTTTATCAAAATGTATTATGTTCAGGATATGTATAGGTTTAGTAAACCATTAACTTCCATTAACTTATAATATAAATATAAATGTATGAGGCTATCGTGGCTATCAATCAATCTGTTATTATGAATATCAAAACATATTGAGTCTAATTTCGGCGTTGAGTTCCGCCACTCAACACGCAATACCTCAAATTCCGCGGAAAGTGGGAAACGGAAGTGGAACGGAGTGTCTTAACACTAGGTTCCCGGGTTCCCTCTGCCTACCCTGCCTCGTGCAGGATACAGCGTGAAGCTAAGAAAGAAAGAAAGAAATTGAGTCTAAACAAAGCGAAGCGTAGATTTCCAAATGAAAAGAAACCAAAATAAACGGTCGCAATTATGATAATATAATTAATAAGAAAATACTAAAAAACAAGCCTAGTTATCGATCAATATACTGTACTTATATATTTACTTGATCATTAAATACAATTAGTCCATAACAGATTAAAGTCTTAAAATTCACAAAACAAACAAACAATACTCTCAAGCATATGGCGCAATGATTTATATCCTATGGAAGTGGGTCAATATCATAAATTACAAGAGTCAGTAACAGCACGCTATACAAGTAAAGAGTATATAATACTTACTATTCATTATGGGACAATGTAGTAGTGTGTTGAAATGATTCTAGTCCAATGGAATCGTGGTTAACTTTAAATGCGATTGTTACTGGTTCAAATTAAATAATTTAAAAACTTACTCTCGTAAAAACGCAATGTTGAGTGCCGCGGCTTTTACCGTTTTTTATTGTAATATCTAGGTTTCTAGGAATAATTGAAACATTTTTTGGTACTAAGTCTCCTCTAATTATCTTGATATGTGGGTTAACTTGTCTTTTTTTTAGTTTAACACTGTATATGATATATATCAGGATATACGTAATTTTATGATATACAACGTAGTGTTAAGATATATCGTTTCCACTTTCTGCTTAATTTCAACTCTCCTACAATACAGTCATACAGTTAAACTATTACGGAGGGTAGCGTTTAATTAATTTCTGTTAACTTAACTGTAAAAAATATGTAATATAGACGTAATGTTATATATTTATGTATTATTAAGGTTTATGATGAGGAAACGAATAGTACATTTATGACAAAAATAACTATATTGTGTATATCAGAACCCAACGAACGTTGTGCAAAACTTTAAAACATTAGCTTCATGTTAACGCTCAAAAGTCAAGATAAAGAAAAAACAAATGTGTCTATGTATAATTACCCTGACTATAGTACTTGAAGTGTTCAGAAGTACTATAGCAACCACTATATCACAAAAGCCAGATATTTTCTTACTTAAAATTAAAAACTGAAGAACAAACTACTCAGAAATTATGATTTAAAATAATAAATTCTGATGAAAAGAATAAAGCATAAGATTGAAACAAGAGGACACAAAAAATTATATCACGAATATTAGTGAGGAGAAGAGAATTTAGGAATAATATAATAAAAATTAATAAAATTTATATTGTGTGTCATAAATTATAAAAGTTGTAGACTTAATGACTATACTAACACTCGTTACACTGCAACAATGGTTCTAGATTTGATTCCCGCGCTAACTTCCAGGGGACAGAGAGTGTAAAGCGGAACATCTTAACATTAGATGAACCTAAAATACTAACAAATATATACTATGATATTATATACGACATGCTACGAAAACAATTCTCGTAGCTGTTTCGTAGACAGACACTTATCATGTAACATTGTATTGTTAATCGATCACATCAAAATATTTTTTAATAAAAATACTGATCATTATAACACTTATTTTAATGATATTTTTTTTTATCAACATACATTTTTTGTTTAAATACTTGAATAATAATATTTTACCAGCGACTGCAATGGAATGACATATTCATTCATTCAAGTATTTAAACAAAAAATGTATGTTGATAAAAAAATATTATTAAAATAAATGTTATAATGATCAGTATTTTTGTATATTTTCGAGTATTATTTATGTGATATTCTTTATAAACTGATTTCTTCAGAATCTCTAAACGAATTTATATGATTGAGGTAACGCTAAATTGGTCTTAGCAGCCCGAGTATTCTTAGAAAGGTGATGTCAAATTTATAATAATAAGCCGGTATGTTTACTGGTGTCATATAATAATAATATTAAACATGACGGTTGTTCGACACCATTATTCATAGTGAATAATATATTTCCTCATTAAATACCATACGAGTATCAAATTTAAAGGCTCAATACATGGACTTCAAAAAAAACATCATAAATATTATTACCGTAACAATAACAAAAGTAATACATTGCGAACGTTTGAAAATATGGACTTTGCTTTTATCTTTTTGAATCCAATGAGGTACCAATGCAACACGACCGCAGATAGCGAAAAGGGGATCGAAAAGGGATTATTTACATTCCAACCAGTCAGATTAGAAGCAACGACATATATTTATGACTTGTTATTACAGTCGCACATGCTACGTCATTTACGAAACGGAATTGATATTTCTAACAGGTAAAAGAAAGTTAAAGCCAAATAATTCATTATGATTACACTTATTCTTCAACCAATTCTCCTCACACGTCTTATAAAAATTTAATAGGTCCTTACAAAACTGTTAATCGTAATAAATGTAAAGTTTATAACTAATAATAAACAAAAAGGAAACAACTAAAAATAAATATGAAGTATATAACTACATATAGCCATTAACCCAGAAAGGGTTAACGAACTGTTTCACAGAAAATATTTATGTAGTACCAAAACCAGTAGGTTCTCAGATTAACCTCTTTTTAATAACTAATACATATAATACGTAAACGCTGAGCTGAGGCCCGCGAGTCGTACGGCATACCACTTGGCCTTCCCAAGTCCTGTGACGCTATAAAAGCCAACAGTATACTGCTCCGTCGTATAAGTGGATTTTTTTGAATAACTTATTCTAAAGATCTGTCATACATGATTTTTGCCTGATTTCAACTGTTTGCTCAGCGCATGCACAAAACTTTTAAAGTTCGCCAGTTTTTTTGACATTCTTTATTTTTTCCATAAATAGTATTTATGGAAAGAATAAAGAAATGAAGTTATAGAAGAATAAAGAATGAAGAAAATGAAGTTCACGTTCATATTTAATAGTTGCCACCGATATAAAGCAAATAATAACAAAATGCAGGTAGGTTAAAAGCAAAAAATACTTACCAAATCAAATAAGTGCAAAACATAACCTTAATTCGA
Organism: Eueides isabella; assembly: GCA_019049475.1. Lineage (NCBI taxonomy): Eukaryota > Metazoa > Arthropoda > Insecta > Lepidoptera > Nymphalidae > Eueides > Eueides isabella. The sequence goes on along the minus strand of CM032408.1, from coordinate 5,544,418 downwards.
TGTGTTTAAAGCGACGAAAGGTGGCGAACTAGTCGGGTGGCGCTGCCGAGGCCGATGCTGATCGGGGCGCGCACGATAATTGACAAAAACTCGAGTTTCGGCGCGGCCGAAAGTTTCGGCTATTTTATGGCCGAAACCGAAACTATGGCCGAAACTGGAATTCTTGGCCGAAACTGGCTGAAACCGAAACCGAAACCGAACTTTCGGTCGGTCACTAATAAATAGTAAAATATAAATAGTAAACTATTTTTGTACCTAAATAATTCTAAGCCGTATTACATATTCTGTTTGATTCTACCAAAAGCTAATGGGATGTTAAAAAAAGGAAATTAAAAATGAACAAATTTTTTATAGTATCTAAAGCTTTCAATGTTATTTGTCTATAGTTTTTACTTAATATTTAAGCTTTTTCTATTTCAGCTTCTCACTGTATCCCGCAAATGGGAAGGTAGGCAGAGGGAACTTCGGTAACGATTTAAAATTACCTACAAAGATACTCATATACATATATTAATATATGTGGATATATATTTAAATGTAAGGAATTTTTGATATGTGAAGCAATTTGATTAAAAATTATATAAAAATAACAGCAACAATATGAATACACTAAAGTATGTATTGAAGTTCAAATAATATTTGTAAATATTTTAATATCTTTAACATTGTCTATACATATATGATACGCAACATTACTTTGCGAACGACAAAGGCAAAATTCCACAAATTATTCTGCTCAAAGCTTACCAAAGAATGCGAAAGGGTGCGGATACAACTTTGCAAATATTTACAATATACGGCGGTTACGTCAACTAGTTCTAGTTATTTTTTGTATAGTTTTTATTAATATTGGTAAATATTTCATATGTAAAATTTGTCTTAATTGAAATATCCCAGGTTCCCAGGTTTCTCTGTCTATTCTGTTGGGTTACAGTGAGAAGTAAATAATTCCAAATAATATTAATACTGTTAGTCATTTTTTCTTCTATTACTTCTAATATTAGAATTACTGGAGATATATTTCGCTCAGGGGTGGTGGACTACTAATATCACCTTTCATTAAATAAATTAGAGGAACTTAGTGAACTATGTTATTTTTTTTAATTATGTTACATTAATTTTGAATGGTTTTTATTTTAAAAAATAATTAAGTCTTATACTAAAAATATTCTTATATTTTAGCTTAGAATTTTTAAAGTTCCATGGTGTACAAAAATACTAATAGATTAGATTAGGTTAAAGAACTTTATTATCAACAAAGACATTACACTGTCACTTATGTGATAACAATTAATAAAAGTATTCACTAACAATTAATCGTCGTAGCCATTTTATGTACTATTATTACAATTTTCAATAATCAAAAATGTTTTAATAATAATTCACAAGCAAAATAAAAACAACATAAAATACTAATAGTAATTAAGATCCTCTGCTTAAAACACAATGTCAATAACTATTTTAACAATAAAGTGTTATTCGAAACCTAGGAAACAAAAAAACAATAGCGAAATAAAAAATATATACGCCATAAAATAAAGTGCTTTTATTTAGATTTTTACACTACATCATTTCCTGAGAATTCTATATTTCTTCAAGTCTACTACTAAGTATACAGATACAGGTTTGAGTTTACGTGTCTGTAGCAAAATTTAGAGAAATTTTAAATATATAGTGATCTATTAGAAGTTCATCATTAAAAAAGTTACTGTAAAAAAATAATTAAAAAATAAAACAGCTGCTCACGAATACTTAAAAGACATATAAGTATTGAATATCAATAAGATTAGAAAATTTAATATCAATTGAATAGCAACTAGTGAGTTTTTGTTGGCCGTTCTCAGTAAAACTTTCGAGTTTGTGGTAACTTTATTCATTCAACAATTTAAAGTGCTTGCAAAAAATATTAAAAATATTCTTTACTAAAATTTAAAACATTCTTTATTAAAATATACTTTATATTTTAATAAATAATATTTTTATTTTGTTAAACCTGAGTCTCATTTTCAAAAATATTTTTAAACAAGTAGCATATTTAATTCAATCTCGTTAAAATGCACACGTGGCTGCGCTTAAACTGAAAACTGAAAATGGTTGCGTTTTTAACGATAATGGCTGAATATATATGCCAGAAATGAGGGACGAGAAGGAAATAATATATAAAAATATTTACTAATATATAGGAAATACTTGAACGTAATGCAATGCTTAAATAATAATGAACATTTGAATTGTATGAATGTCAGTACTTGTCGTAGCCCAGAAGCACAAGTATATTACAGACCAAGGTTCTATCCCCACTCGAGGAAATGAAACGTTTATGTTATAATTTCTTCGCTCTTGTAACAAGGGAAATCGTGGAGTTGAGTTCCGCCACTTAACACGCAATTCCTTTAATTCGCTGGAAAGTCAGGAAGGGAAAAGTGTCTTAACAAACACGGCAGATACACTAGGCCACATTCTACCGACCTACCGCGGTACAGCGTGAAGCTGAAAAAAAGATATTTTTTCCAAAAAAAGACCAACGCCGTTATGGTAACATTTTTTTTATCAACACAAATCATATGTCGTGGCGCATTGGTGCAGCGTGAGATTATAAATGAAAGAAATTATTATATTTATTTTCATTGTCACCACTCGATACCAATTCTCAAAAAATTCAGGTCTCGAAAAATTTGTAAAGACAAAATGGAGTGTTTTAAGCGATTCATCTGTAGGCGTAAAGCAAGGTTCTATGAAAACAAACATATTCTTTATGCATATTGTCGATCATTGCATAGTGACAATCTCTATAAGAAACTAGAAACGTTAAATGTAAGGCAAATTATATATAACTAATTTTAAAAGATCAACATAAAAACTCCATCAAAGAAAATATTAAACCTAGAAGACGACACGACAAAGTGTATGAACTACCCAGAATGAAATCAGCTTTTGCTCGTAAATTTTATATATTCCTAGGGCCATATATTTACAATAAGATTTCGAAATTTATAAAACTTAGGAACCTTAATAATCATACATTTAAAAAAACAGTCGATAAATATCTTAACACACACACAAACACACACACACACACACACACACACGCACACACACACACACACACACACACACACGCGCACACACACACGCACACACACACACGCACACGCTCACAACTACCCAGAATGAAATCAGGTTTTGCTCGTAAATTTTATATATTCCTAGGGCCATATATTTACAATAAGATTTCCAAATTTATAAAACTTAGGAACCTTTATAATCATACATTTAAAAAAACAGTCGATAAATATCTTAGCATACACAAACACACACACACAACAAAAACACACACACACACACACCATATTTATATATTATATAAATATTACATAAATTAACTATCAAAATTATATTTATTCGAAGCACATCTATTACAAAAATAATTATTCATTCATCGATAGTATTACTGTAATTAATTTTAGATAATAAAATGGCAGCATCTAAACTTTGTACATATACTACAATAAGTAATATAACAAGCATGAGAGAAATACTATTCTACCGTCATACAGGTAAACTATGTAGTACAGAGGGTAGGGTTTACATCCATCTTTGTTAGCTTAACCGCAAAAAAATATATAGCATGTCGTAATATAAGCCATTATTGTATTAGGTTAAAGTTTATAAAAATAATAAATAAATTAAAAAATATATATATATATGCATATTGTAGAGAAAGAAAATAACCTGTTAATTTATGCATCCATCCAAAATGACTAAATTATATGAATTGTTATTTATTATTCGATTAAACTCATAAAAATCAAGATAAAGTTGATATTTTGAAAATAAACAGTTCTATGAGTTAAATTTGACTACCTTTCCGCAGGTAATTTTTCAACCAAACCTTCATGCTGCATCCCACATTTATCACAATATTTAGTAGTACAAAAAAAATCTATTGTTAAGCCTTGTAATACCAAACCACTCCGCTGTCTGACTTTCTACGCAAATGAAAGATCTTATTTTGCCACATGAGAAAATATTTTCATTTCAATATAATTAATTGCCATGGGTGGATATCAAAGCCAGGATCATCGTATCTAAAGGTGAACGTTGCTCCACTTCGAAACAATAACACAGTGGTCACCCATGCTTCTATAATATATATCATATTTTTTTTTTTATTTTATACCTCATGATAGTGTCAATTGCACTCACAATAAAATCACTATGTAATAATAATAATAATTTCATTCATTTTAACAAATCTTAGTGAAACAATTTATTGCATAAACCTACGAGGCGTTCAAATATTGGATATTGGTATTTCTCCCTGCAAGAATACAAATAGGAGTATGAATGATTTATGGTTGATACGTTAGAATGTCGAATTCGTAATTAAATGTTAGTATTTGTTATATTTTATTCTATACCGCGCTTCGGAAATATTTTGACTACACTTAAGTTGGTTAATTTCAATTTAATTTTCGTAAATATTCATATTTTAATTTTAATAATTATTATATTGTTAAATGGTAATCCATTGAAGAAGTTCATCCATAAAATTTAATCATCGAACTTGTATCTCTCTCATATACATTTATATAAAATTTGCTTTGCAAGCGGTGTTAAAGCACTTCTTATGTACCAAACATAAATTTAAGAATTATTCATTTTATAATCATTCTATATAAAAAGACACTAAAAGTACTTAACTATACCACTATAAATATTAAATTTACACTTCAAACCTTGTAACTTCGATGAAGTTACAAAAATTTAAATTACCAAAGGAGGATTTAAAGGGTGAACCTGATGATGAATTTCAAGAGTAAAAATGGAAATTTGATATATAAAAGAATATATATATAATTTGAGGTTTAAAAAAGCTAATTTTGTTTTTTTTCTGCTGTATTCCGCGCGTATCATGGTAGGCAGAGGGAAGTTGTGAACCTAGTGTTAAGACACTGTTCACAACTTCCCTCTAAATTCATAGGTAAATTTCTCAAAAGTAATTTGGATTGTAAAACATATATCTTTACAAAAATATCCATCACTCACTATATTCTTCTTCTTACTAATTATGCGACAATTTTCCAATTCTAAACACTCTTTATAACATTTCAAATTAAATACTAAAATAGCAACCAAAAACAAAAATCCTAAACTATCACAGTATAACAAAACAATTATATATCTATGCAGGCGAATTCATATCTCAAATACTCGGGTATTGTGGACGTTGCTAGGAATCCAATAAGGGAATTAAGAGGACGTGCCTCTTCGCGTTCTCAAGAGATATTCTTCCTGTTTGAGCTAAAAGTATGACGGTGTTATTAATATACGTATTTACATTATATATGTATATATGTTGAAATGATCCACATTATCTTAAATTTAAATACATATAATAAGGATTAGAGTATGTGATGTAAAGATGCTACTTTTAAAAGCTAAGTCAGTATATTCATATAAATGTTCAAGTCTAACAATATGTTATTACATTTTTTCCAGTCTTACAACATGTTATTTTTATATTCTCGCCTTAGAAATCTCTTGAGGCCGTCTGATGCTGTCTGACTGTACCGCAATAGTTGAATGTTCGATTGCCATTTTGGGTATTGAGATATTTTAATTGTTTTGCTCCGATGCTCTCTTTCTATATGATAAGACTATACTTCTTGACTCTGCCTGTTGATTATCTTCAATTTCTCAAATATATATAAGAAATGCAGTTGTTCGCTGTTTCAATGCACCACTATAGCTGTAATTTTACTGCAATTATTAATTCTCCTTATTTTTCATGAAATACTGTATTTTAAAATAATGAATGAAAGCAGCGTAACATTGAATGAGCAAAAATATAACAATAATATAACACTGTAATAATGTATATTTATATCAAGTAACTTATATCTAGTTGTGATACATCGAACACTATAATAGTAAACAATATCTACGAAAACCATATTGCTCCCAAGTCGTCGGTTAATCCACCTTTTCCTCAAATAAGATTTATATTACATACATGTGCGTTACTGGTTTTTGTACATTTGAAAAATATATAAAGTTGTATTTTTATTTTACTTTATTACTAGCTGTTTCCTGCGGCCTTACCCGCGTCTTCGTCGTCGATAAATTCCATAAGGTACTCTAATATGAGATAACCATTATCTCATTTTTAATTTATATCTTCTATCTTCTCTACTATAATAAAACAATAAAAAAGTCATGTCTCTACATTGAATCTATTCACGAAAAAATATGTAGGGAAGCTTAAAATAACTAATAGAAAACGAATCTACAATTTTTATAATTTTTGTTTGTCTGTTTGTTCCAGCACATCTTTTAAGTTTCTGAATGACCGATTTCAATGACTTTTTTCTCTTGTATAGATATCTGGGCAGGATATAGGCTATATTTTATTTTAAATCCTTCCACAGATTTTCAGATGTTCCAGATGTTCAATTTTAATATCTTATTGTAAAATGCTCATCACTCTCTACAACTTTTGTTATGGAAGTATTTAAATATTTTTTAAAGTTTATCTGGTTCTCAGGCTATTCTTCATCAGGTGTGGAAGTATTTAAAATCATCATCAGGTCATTCAGTAGCTTAGAAGATGTGCTGGTACAAACAAGATCCGACCTTTTTACTGTTTTATTATAGTATAGAAGATAGAAGATATGAATAAAAAATGATCTATTGATTATCCCATAGACCATAAAATTTACTTAATAACACAAAATATATACAACGTAAAATTTGCTTAAATGTTAAATAACAGTAGCTAGTTTATAATAAATAAAAATGTTTATGAAAATAAAAATGGGGCCGTCGTGGTGCGGAAGTATAAGCGTGTGACTATAAAAGTGATGATTGTCGGTGCGATTTCCACTGGGAGGAATGAAATATTTAACATTTTGTGGCTTGTCGTGGTGCACGGGCACAAGCGTGTGACTGCAAACGTTACAGGTTGTGTGTATCAAACACATCAATCGAGAAAGTGAAATATTTGATATTTTTTAATAAATTATTTAATATTTTCATTTCTTAGCTCTGCTAAAAAGACAAAAAGCGGCATTGAGTTCTACCGCTGAACACGCAATGACTCAAATACGGCGGAAAGTGAGAAACTAAAAGTTTCCTCTGCTATGTGCAGGATACAGTGTGTAGCTGAAGAAGAACAATATTTTCATTTCTTCCCACTGGCAAGCTAAATAGGAAGGGGTGAATGGAAATGTCTTAAGGGAAACGGAATTATTTAACATTAGGTTGTCTATTCTGATATGTGCGAGGTACGACGTTAAATGAAAAAATAAAAGAAAACAAAAATTATTAGACTATAAAATTCAACGAGGATCAAATTATGAAGGTAATAAATAACCCCGCAATACCACTGAAAGTGACGTCGATTGGCGCTAGTGAATAATGGGACGACAGTGACTTGTTTATAATACGAGTATAAAGGTCATTGTGTGTATAATAATAAAATTTATTTGTTACAAGTAAAATATTTAAGAACTAAATTACCGCTCGCGCCCCGCGTAGGTTTCCTCAATTTTCTCGTCTTCAAGATAGATCTAAATCTCTCTTGAAGACGAGAAAAAAAGAAAAAATCTTTGAACATATTTTTTTTATCTGAACAGTGGAACCTGGGAACCTATTTTAGACATTCAATTCCTATTAACACACTGAGGCCACAATAGGTTGCGTTTATAGTGGCACGTCCATAATTTTAGTATGGTTTTAATTTCTAACTTTCTTCATATATTTAGCAGCATTAGATTTCCAAGGTTTCAGAAATGGCATGCCCTTGAAATGCTTTCAAAATAGACGATATCTGAGTAGCTTATCCGATAGCATCTACGATATGTTTGCTCTCAATATTTCGCTTTTTGTAAAGGGCAATAGTTAATTAAGATCGGTTTATGGTTTCCAAATGGTGGAAATAAGCAATGTTATGTTACACTTATGTTAAACAATATTTATGATAATTTCACCTATTTTCTATTACCACCTATTTAGAAGAGAATATTATCTTAGAGAATATATATACATATATATATATATATATTATATATATATATATATATATATATATATATATATATATAGATATATATATATATATATATATTATATATATATAGATATATATATATATATATATATATAATATATATATATGTATATATATATATATAGATATATATATATATATATATATATATATAGATATATATATATATATATATATATATATATATATATATATATATATATATATATATATATATATATATATATATATATATATATATATATATATATATATATATATATATATATATATACATATATATATATTTAGGAACCAAAAGTGGATATTATCCAACAAAAGGCCAAGAAATTATCAGGAACGTCTTTACGGCATTCATTTTCATTATAAAATAAAATAAATTACAAATCTCAAAAAAATGTGGGAGAAGTGTTGAGATAAAATTATGTGCTATTTATATTCTATTACATGCTACTATGTACGGAGCATAATTTTTCACGCCTACTCCACCACCTACTTCTATGTATAAACCTGTGACAATTATTAACGATTGAGTAAGTCCTATTTTTATTAACTTAGAACGTACGAACATCAATGAAACTTGTTTATAGGTTGAGTTAAAAATAAAATGCGGTGCCGTCAGTACAACAGCTTAGAGATATTATTTTTTTTACAAAATATAACAGGTTTTGTAGAAATTATTTACTTAGATTTTTGTATGTCAGAAATAATATGTCAAATATATTTTAAATGTAAATGTGACAGGTCGTAGATTCGATTCCATTTGAGGAAATGCAACATCTGATATTTTCATTTCATTTCTTCGCTCTGGTAATAAGGCAAAACATGGTGTTAAGATCTCCGATTCAACAATTTTCTGTCTATCCTATAAAGTGTGGGATGCGGCGTGAAGTTAAAAAAATAGAAATCAAGTAATTAAGTATATTATTACTAAGCATATCTACACTAATATTATACAGCGAATACTGCTTGATTGAACGCTCTAGCCTAAGGGAAATAAAAATAGATTTTTGATTTGTAGAGTCATTTTTGGAAAAGAAGCTTTAATAATTCTACCTATGGGCAGAATTGTTGTCTTTTGTTTTACTCATTTAACCACATAGGTAAAGATGCAAGTACAAGATAGTTTATGATAAAAAGAATCACTTAAAAAGTGGTAGCGTTTAGTGTATAAGTGTACAATGCTTGAATACGACGTAATGGTCGGAAAATGTACTTTAGTGTGACCAGTAATTTGAGCCAACCTTTTTCCTCTGCGTTTCAACTTCAAAGGAATTCTTTCATAAAAAGGACGTCTTTATTTGAGAAAAACGTTTTATACAAGAGACATCTTCATCTTTAGTATTTTAGCTCGGAAATATAAGAAAATCACAGAATATTCTTTTATTTTTGGTAATTGAAAGCTGACTATTTTTTCAGAATATAGTATATTTATATAATAACTTTATTTCACATTCAAAAATTTTGAAACACTGTACTGTTTACTAGTAGAGTTTAACGCCGTGCTTGTGATTCAAAATATTTCATTATCTCTATAGCCTTAATGTTCTATAAAGTAATTATTTAAATAGTAAAAAAATGACATTTTGTGATCTTGGGGTACGAAGCGGAGTGCCTCAACACTAGGTTTCAAAGTTCCCTGTGCCTATCTTACCATATGCGGGATACAGCGTGCAACTGAACAATTTTTTTATTTACTATGAAATATCAAAAAAATGCAAAACTTATAATTTGTATTATAAACACAATGAAATAAGCAAGTATTATATAATATAATAAGACTAAAAATTCGTAGTTTATTGGAAAATATAAATATATATTTAAAAAATACAATTAAGTATTCATTTATTTTCTTCTTTTTACTTGGATGCTGTGTTATACAGATACTCGTACCTACCACGGTAGGCAAATTTCATGAAATATAAGGTTTTTTATTTGATTTTTATTTTATTAGCCTCTCGCTGTATCCCGCACGAGGCAGGGTAGGCAGAGGGAACTCGGGAACCTAGTGTTCAGACACTTCGTTCCACTTTCATTCCCCACTTCCCGCCAAATTTAAGGTATTGCTTGTTGAGTGGTGGAACTCAACGCCGCGCTTTGCCTTATTACCAGAGCGAAGAAATGAACATTAAATATTTAAAGTGAAAATATTAAATATTTCATTTCCTCGACTGGGGATCGAACCCAGAACCTGTCGGTTACAGTCACATGTTAGTGCGCCACGACAGACCACTATAAGGATTTTTGTCACAATAAATATACCTATATAAATAAATTTTATGTGAAATTGATATTTCAGATCAATACTTCGATTAATTTACAACTAAATGACAGGCGTGCTCCCTCACGAGGTCTACACTGTAAATTAATCTTATATTATCAATTTTAGCTTAGTACACAAATTACCAATGTAATTTTTTACTTTTCTACTACTACATATGTACTATGTTTATAATTTCTCATTTCAAAAAAAAAAAATAATTCGATTTATATTGACATTGTTTACCTATATAAGTCGACGTGTCGATCGCCGTCTATTTAAACGATTCATATGTTGTAATATACCAAATAACCTTCCTTATTAAATGGACTATCCAGCAGAAAAAGATTTTGGGATAAAGTTTTTTTATTCTGAATTACGGGTATTGCAAAATCAAAATATTCTTTATTCAATTAGGCCATTAGAAATACTTTTGAATCGTCAAATTATATAAAATGTCTGCAGTGTCAGTCCTACCGGAAGCTGCCACCGACCGGCTCGGAATTCGGGTGTGCTGAGAAGAGCAGGACAAACTGAACGGTTGCTTTTTTCAAAATATAAATAAAATAAAATTTATAATATAATTAATTAGATTTCTGAGTGAGTACCAACTGCATTTTTTCCTCGCATTATTATCAAATTTAGTAGAAATCGTATTGCGTAGAAAGCGTAATGCCGTATGTTGCGTGTGTGTTCGTGTTTTATAGGGCCTACTACACTACAAACAAATAATCATCAGTAGTTACATGAAGTTATTACTGTTAAGACAATATCTAGTGGTACGGTAGTTCCCCCGCCAAGCGAAGCGCAAAGGCACTGCCTACCTTTTCTCGGAGTGTTTCGTTGATTTTTTGAAGCTGAATAGAATTGATGTTCGATGTACCAGATAATTCATATTCTCAATATATGATGTCAATAATAAACTAATTAAACATACATATTCTGAATTGAATAGCTCATATACATTAGATTTATTGATATATAAAATGCATCGATTTCGTCACTGATACACTCACTGACACACTGATGATCATCAAAATGTTTGGCTACTCCCTGAAGTGCCAGAAAGCTAAAATTTGTTATGTTATCTAAGCTTAGTATACAACCAACAACAAAAAAAATCATAAACTTGTAACTTCCCATTCCCTAAAATAAATACTTACTTTAGAAACTAAATATTCACATCACCTGCACAACGGTAGCGAAACGACGAAACCATACATTTTTACTGGTATGTAGAATTTGCGAAGTTTGGGTCGGTAGAATTAGGCCCTGTAGATTCAGAAGCTTGGCTCTACATGATATCTGATATCTTTTTCACAGGGCAAACCTCATGTGGTCGTCTTGGCAACATTTTATATAAAATGTTTTTGGTAGGATCCATATATTGAAAAACGAATACTATACATAACCTTCAGATACATGAATAAAAATTGTGTAGCAATTTTTCGAATAAAGTATTTTAAATTGTTTATTTATTAATCAGATTTAATAAAACAAGCACTTCATAAATGTTAAACAAAATTTGCCAAAATATAAAAATTAAAACTGTATATAAATGGCGGTTAGCCGTTTCTGAGTTAGACAAACATTTAAAAGATTTGAAATTATTATTTTGGGCCCTATTACATTAATAAACGTCTCTTATAAGATTTTTTTTTTAATATATCTTCCATGTACAGATATATTACAATTTTTACGCTTACGCTCCTGAGCCATGACAGGCCTCTCTAGTTTTATTTTAATATATATATATATATATATATATATATATATATATATATATATATATATATATATATATATATATATATATATATATATATATATATATATATATATATATATATATATATATATATGTGTATATATATGTATATATATGTGTATATATATGTATATATATATATATATATATATATATATATATATATATATATATATATATATATATATATAATATATATATATATATATATATATAAATATATATATATATATATATATATATTATATATATATATATATATATATATATATATATATATATATATATTATATATCTATATATATGTATATATACATATATATTATATTTAATAAATCGCTAAAAATCTACGTAATATGGGTTATCAGAAAAGCTATCTAAAATTTAAAATTAAAATTAAGCTATCTAAAATTGGATCATTTGAGTATTTTTTTATGATTTATAGTACTATTGATTCATAACTTTAATTTATTGAACCGATTTACTTTCTGCAAAAGACAATTAGTATCTATTTTACATAACAAAAGTGACGAAATTTATTTGGATATTTATTTGGATAAAGATTCATTCCCAATACCATAAATATGCATTGTAAACGTAATATGTAATTTAAATACTATTGATTTTAGTTTGGAAATATAAATATACAACATCACCATACATTGTTTTCATGTCTGTAACGCAATAGGCAGCGCTCGCCGAAATAGCTTCCAATCGAAATAGTTTTTTTCGACATTTTTGATAAATACTGTTATATTTTTGAAATTTGTTAGTCTATCGAGTACTTGCATAGATCTAAGCAAACGTAGGAACAAACGCGGAAAACAACTTTGTTTTATACTATGTATTTTTATTTTTGAATTTTAAATCACTTATCAATTAAATAATAAAAAATATAACCATAACCAAAGCTCAATATTAACAACCATTCAATCTTATTATTATGTGAATATTCTTTTATTAATTATATTAAATTATCGAAAATACGAATTGCAGCACAGAGGCCAAATGAGTATGGAAAGCACAGTCGTCAGAGTACAAAAAAATCTTTTCAAATAGTCTTGGTCTTTACAATTTCCTATTTCGTTAATTATTTTTTGTTATATATAAAAATAATAATAATATAAATAATAATCAACATTTTTTTATTCATTTCTTTATAAATAATGTAAAAGAAAATAAATTATAAAGCCTGGCGAGAGTCTCTCGACCGCACATTTTGTTTCATACGAACCAGTAGTCCTTGAGATTAGCGCGTTCAAAGAAACAATCTTTTTAGTTTTATAATTTTAATATTGATATAGATTTAATATAAAATAAATATTTATGAAAATTATAAGAAAATGCTAACAAAATGAAATTAAAGGATCCTAAATCAAATTAGGTGTCTGTTATCTAAGCACAAGTAAGGCAGTGAACCTGATATTTTAAGTGCTATCCGCAGTCCGCCGGCAATCTATTATATCTGAGGGCGGCGTCTGAAAATAAATTTATAGGGAAATCAGCGTGGAAATGAAAAATATTTTTGTATATTTCCATACATATAATGGATTATTATTTCATTTTTTCTACGCTGTTTGCAGCATCGAACATGTGAATAATAAAAAATAGTTTAGCAAAATCTACAAAAAATATATATTAGATTTTTTGTAGATTTTTTTAAACAAATATTTATATCGGAAATCATTGAAATCAAAGTATTTTCATAATAAATAACATCTTAGAATCACAAACACCAGTTTTCACGATAAAAATTATATTTTTTTTTATCAAACCATGTGTGGACTAACATACCCTTTTAAACGTAAAATTTCAATAACAACCATACGTATCCTCTATGTTTAAAAATGAACTTTCTACGGATAGTTTTAAGGTTTATTTTCAATTATTATCAATTATGATTATAAGGTTTTATATGCATTGAAAACAGATGATTTGACGTTTTTACAGCAAATTGCGCCACTGCTAGCAAAGAAAATACCTTTGTTTGTTGACGTAAGCACGTTGTTGCTAGTACTGCCCTATAATTTTGTTTTTTTTTTTTGGGTTCTGTACCCGAGTGATAAGAACAGAATGGAAAGTTTATTATAACTTAAAATTAACCTTAATAACGAGCAGCAACTAAGTATTGGGAGCCTGTCGTGGCGTAGGGGGGACAAACACTTTGAAAGAAAGAAGTCAGTCACTTTAAACACTACAGGTTATAGTTTTGATCCCTACTAGAAGAATGAATGAAATATCACTCAACATAGAATGTCTCCAATGTGGCGGGAAATGGAAAACGAAACATAGTGTCTTAACACTAGGTTAAAAATAAAAAAAAATAATAAAAAAAAAATCTAAATGATATAAAAATTTGATTGTAGTAAACTCGAACCCGCGCCTCTTGATATCTTGATATCGTCTAGTTACTTGATCAATAAGCCACATTTTCTTATCAAGCTACGTTAAAATTCTTGTACTCTTTTATTATTTTATTTATGTTGCTTTATAAAAAATATTAGCACATCTCTTGAGAATACTCTATCTAATGGATATTTTACCAGCTTTATTACAATTTTACAAAAATCCTAAAAAATCATACCGTAGTAAAGTTTATAAAGCACTTCCACACATTTCATACTTTTTATCTCCACAGCAAATACGAATAGAGAATGGTTAACCACAATGTCTGTAAATGTGGCATTTTTACATTTTTCTGCAGTAAATGTAGTGATAATAAAAATGAATTACGTAACGCCCGTTACACCGTACAACTTGCATATTAGTAGCTTATTTTCGTATAATATAAATCTAAAGGTTTTATTTTAGTAAATTTTCCTGGGGTACAGTTTAAATGTTTTGGTATTTTTTTCATCTTAACTCTGTTTTCTACACGCATCTAGGTAGGAAAAATTTTGTTATTTCAACTGATCGTTATGATCGTCACGTCTAGTATGGGTCTCGGTGACGGCCTCTGTAATCTGTAAGTTATTTTGATTCACGCTCGCACATAGCAGAGTAGACAGAGGGAGCTTGGGAACCCAGTGTTAAGGCATTTCATCGAATTTGAGGCATTACGTGTTGAGTGGTGAAAGACTGCATTATTAACAAGGCAAAGAAAAAAGAAAATGAAAGTATTAATATTTAAATTGAAAATATTAAATATT
Source organism: Eueides isabella (assembly GCA_019049475.1). NCBI lineage: Eukaryota > Metazoa > Arthropoda > Insecta > Lepidoptera > Nymphalidae > Eueides > Eueides isabella. Next base: position 5,529,170 of record CM032408.1, on the reverse strand, counting down.
TCATTTGTTCGAGAGAGGATCGAATTCACAACCTATCGCGCGTAAAGGCACAGACCACTGTACCACAAAAGGTCTCATTTTTTTTTATAAATTACTAACTGATAAATTGTAAATAGTACTTATCCATCAAGTCAGATTGCATTTTATGTTATGATCACGATTTTATTTTCCATAACACAATACACACTATTTAAAGTATTTTATTAATAAAAAAATCTTTAAGTTTATTCCTAACCCGTTATTTAATTTATTATATTAATACTTTTTATATTAATATTAAATGGTTAACTGTTAATCGTAGTGAAGGCGTCGTGACATTTCCTCGCCCTTATAGGTAAAATAACCTTTATGACTAATCACGAAAACCGAACAATAAGGAACAATGTTAATTGTAGAATCCATTTAGGATTTAGGATTCTTGGAAAATTGTGTGATATTGCTAATATTCTTACAAAAGAAATCTAAAAACAAATGCAGTATATAAAGAGAGTATTCCTTTAATTGAGAACGGATTACCTTAACACTGGATTCCCAAAGTTTCTTCTGCTTTACCTGCCATGCTTACCTTCCGCTATACCCTAGTATAGCGTGAAGTTAAAATAATACAAATAACTAAAAATTGTCTCAGTAACCTTATAAAATTTTTCATTTAATGTCAACATTTTTCATATCTTAATGCATATTTCATCGCGTCTGAACCGAGCGATGTACGAGACAAGTGTAAAAGAACAAAAGGTATTTCCATATAATTTGCAAGGCAAATATGACGTGCATAATTTACACCTCAGATTTTTTTATTCATTTCATATCGTCTTGTAATATTTACATATAAAGGTTTAAAACACAATAACATGAATGTTTTAATTAAAATTTAATATTTTTTTTATATTTTATAAATTGAAAATTTTATCTTAGCGGTTTTCAAATAATTATTCCAATTTTCTATAGTTAGAGGATAGCTTATTAATGTACTGTAATATTTTGTACCAGCATAAAATAAGCTAATCTATAATTATAATAAATATGTAACCGATCACTGTGTATTCACAAAATATGTATTTAATTTTATAGTAGATGTTTATTTATGTAATAGGGCCCAAAATTGAGCTATTAACTTTTTTGTCTGTTTGTCTGTGTCTTGTACGCGCTATTCTCAGAAACGGCTAACACTTTAACAGATTTGAATGCATTTCAATTTCATTAAAATTGACTATTATATTTTGGCAACCTTTCCTTAACATCTTTTTTTATTTTATTTAAATCAGTTGAAATATAAGAAAGTTACGTATAGTTATGTAGGTAAAATATTATGTTTGACAAAATTGCTAAAAATCTTTTATTCATTTAGCAGAAATAATTGCCCTAAAAGTGATATTGTTAACAAAGTAGTTGAAATTAGTAAATAAAATAGTGTTATTGAAGCCACGGGTGGGTGCGCTAGAATATAATGTCACAAAATCCTCCGCCGTGAAAATATGTCAGAAAGTGTCAAAAATTTATATTGAAAGAGCAACTATTTCAAATTAACATTCTTTACTTAGCGTCCAATGAGTAATACCCTTTGAACTATCATTGTTTAAAATGACATTGCTGTACCATGTCATTATAATAAATTTACGCCTTAACGCATTATTATTAAAATATTTTACTTTGTCATGGAATATTTCATATAATATCACTTAACCATTTGCGGCGTGGGTGTTTTTGTTCATGCACGTATATAACATCAACAAATACAATTCTAGGAACCTGGTCTTTTGTTACCATTGTAAAGAATTGACACGTGTATGTATATCAAATGTGACGATTTATTTTGTGTACGATGAAATGAAAACAATAAAAATAGTATCTGTTGTGCTTTGGAGCTTTTACTGTTAAGTTGTTAAATTATTCAACTAGATGTGCTTAAGAATGCTTTGGTAGATGAGAAAAAAATATGAATACCTGACCGAATTATCTTTTATATCCTTTATTATTTAACCATGTAACGAATTTTGTTTTAGTTAGTTTATAATTAATGCCACATCAAAAATAGTTGACATTTTTTATATGACTGAGATGAGTGCTACTGATTTGTTAATTTCATACTGTATCCTACAAATATGCAGGTAGGCACTTTTAATTATCACATCGATAGCAGTTGACAGAGTTACATTTAACTTTTGTAACATAAAATTCAATTGAGACATCTTTTACATTTTTTATATTACTGATAAGAGTACAATTTATTTTTAGTCTTATATTGTATCTTATAAATATCACATCGAAAAGGCACTTTCAATTATCACATCGAAAATAGTTGACAGAGATACGTTGTTAATTTGGAACATAAATTTAATAGAGACCCTTTTAACATTTTGAACATGACTGAGAAGAATACTACTGATTATTTTCATACTGTATCCTACATATAGCAGGGTAGGCAGGCAGGTATCCTACAAATAGAGGGCATCCTAGTATTAAGATGCTCCGTTCCCATTAAAACTCTTCCTTTATCAACTTTCCGCTGAATTAAATCACGTTTTCAGTCGCTTGTACTCCTGTATCACTACTGGCACACTTTATATCGCTCTTATATATCGTTTAATATAAAGAAGATAGGATAGTTAATTAATTAAACTGATTACGCATACGTTGAGGTCTGTCGTAGCGCAGCGGTACATGCGTATGACTGTAACCGACAGGTTTTGGGTTCGATCCCCAGCCAAGGAAATGAAATATTTAATATTTTTAAATTTAATATTTAATGTTTTCATTTATTCGCTCTGGTAATAAGGCAAAGCGCGGCGTTGAGTTCGCCACTCAACAGGCAATGCCTCAAATTCGGCGGAAAGCGTGGAACGGAATTGGAACGGAGTGTCTTATCACTAGGTTCCCGGGTTCCCTCTGCCTACCCTGCCTCGTGAGGGATACAGCGTGAAGCATAAGTTATACGATGAGTGCATATAATAAGAAATTTATCGGTAATTTAATGCAACAATTGATTAATTACATTAGTGATCGCCAATATCATCTGCAATCTACCATTGTGTGTTGTGCATAATTGCAAAGTTATATTAATCTATATTCTAGAAAGAGGTTAAGCACAAGTTTCAAATTAATTTACTATTTTTTAAAAATATTGGTTTTGAGTGATGGAACTCAAGTCAGCGCTTTGTATGCCAAAACTAAGATATACAAATAAACATAATCATTCAATTGACATTTTCCAGCTTGTCCTGGGCCCAACCTTTGTCCTTGAGCATCTATTTAAGTGATTACCAAAACTTACGCAATATGAACACTTACATAAATTACATCCTTGCGGATTATAGATTTATGGTAATTTCATATCTTTTCGTTTTGGAAAGGATTTTTTCTTTTTAATTTATTTTAGTGTTATACTTAATACTATCTACGACCTCGTTCGACAAAATAGGTGTAAGACAAACGTCTAAATCACGCTAGAAGGAAATATATTTATTTACAACACCTATGTAGTCTTGTCACATAACAAAGATTCATATTTATTTAGAAATACCCTTGTCAAAATCTGTAATAACGTGACAACACCACCCGTTCACGATTCTCGAATAATTTGGATATCAATAGTATTTTCAATTGTTTTTTTTTATAATTCTTTCTATATAGGTTATGTGTGACGTCGGGCCACCGTCTTGGTGCAAGAGCACAAACAAGAGACTGTAAACGTGGAGTAGACTGTAAACATGTAAACAGGCTGTGGGTTCGATCCCTGCCGATCTTATTACCTCTGGTAACAAAGCAAAGCGTGCTTAACACGCTAACTAGCACACGCTCACGCGCTATCATGCCGCAAAATTGGCGGAAAGTAGAGAACGGAAAAGAGTGTCTCAAGATTAGGTTCCTAATTACCCTCTCTCTACCCTACCATATGCTGGAAACAGCTCGAAGCTGTAAAATGTATCTATGTATATGTAGAGCTTAGATTTTACCGAATGGCTCCGTTAAAATAATAAAAAAGAATTATTCTTTTTGGTTGGTGATTTTTACTATATATTTTTTCAGACTTTTATCTGTTTTGAGGTAACAAAGTCTAACTAAATTTCATTGTAAGATTTTACTTTTTAAGTATTATATATTTTTTTGCTTGGACTGGGAATCGAATCCACAACCTGTCGCATTTACATTCACCACTGGGCCACGAATGGCTTCAATGTTTAAAAAATATTTATATGTTAGAAATGTCTTTATGAATCTACAAAGAATATCTTCGAAACACCTCAATGAGCGCTATCCAATTCAAGGCGCGGCAAATTGCATCTAAAGAAATACAAATAGCAATAATATCAATAAAATACCTTTTAAGATAATTGAACACGCTCGAACAATTACTTTATGTTATAAACGGTTGGGCGTGAACGGGTGAAGCTTATTAACTTTTCTAATTTTACTTTGGATATATGTATAATATTGAATACGTACGTAGTATACATACAATGTCTGGCAATAAACCCAATAGTTATAGATTCGATTTAGACTTGGAGAACATTTTTTTTTATTTCTCTCTAGAGAATCTATCTAAAGGAAAGTTTTTTTTTTCATTTCTCTCTAGAGAATATATCTTAATTTAACGAAATTGAACCCAAAACCTTCAAGAAACTGTATCTGTTTTCCTCTTCGCAAATTTTTCATGTACACAACATAGCATTACTTAAGTTTACAAGATTCCTCGAGCATTTTATGTATCTACTTTATAGGCCGTTGATGGCCTACTCAAACTAATGAAGTTCTAGTCACATTTTGTCCTGTCACAAAATGTATTATAACGTCATTAAAGCTCACGTACGGAGAATAAAAGTCATGTCGCTTTTATTATCTATTGAATCTCTCATGTTAAATGAACAGCCTGTTCTCCACTTCTTCGCTTGAATATTAACTTCGTTTATATTCAAGAAAAAAAAATATGCTGACTTCTATGTAAAGAAATTAAAACTTTCAAAGAAACAAACAATTTCAAACCTTTTATTGTGTCATTTTTAAATGTATCGTCATACGTGGGCAAAGCAGCACGTAAAATACTAGTGTATGACATAACTTAGAAAACTAAAAATAACTTTAACTTTCCAGGTTAAAGGAAAATAGGTAACAAAGTGAAAACATATTACTGACTTCCATTATCCAAATCGACGCTGTCTGTCGCACGATATTTTCACCTTCAATATAAAATTCCAATTTTCTATGCTCCACTCTGAAAAGGAAGCATTAAGTTCGAAGTTTATGTTCTCGTGCAAAAGTATTTCAGCCATTTGGCTTATTAAGAAAGAAATAGAGTAATATGAAATATCTACTAAAAATACGCTACATGCAATAGTACACTTGCAATTTTTTGTATTGTTCACATACAGTTTGTCTATCCGACATTAAAAGGATTTGTCTGATTTGAACCAGTAATTTCTTAGATTATCCGCGTTAACCCAAACAAGCTTTTCAGCTTTACGAATATATTATTTGTATATTTTTAGGGTAGCGTATCACAAAAGAGAAAAAAACAAAACTCATAGAATCACCGTGTAGCTCGCCTGTTTGTCAATCAAGACTATTCATATCGAAAATATATGAAACTTCGTTCCTATATAGTACAAAAAAAATAGTTAAGATAATATAAAAAATATGCTTTTTTCTAAAAGTTAACGTAATCAACATATAAGAGCATTTGTAACATTTTTACTGCTTGCTATATTAAAAAATCACCGTAATCAAAACCCAAAAAAATATGTTATATCTTTCGCTCGGGTCCTATAGATTATACAATCTTGTTGGTACGGTACAATCGGTGGGCGAGTAGCATTCGCACTTGGCCGTTTTTGTTTACTTAAAAACCGATAAGCTATATTAATAATTAAATATAATTATATTTAAGCTATCTTAATAATTAAATATTATTATATTTAATTATTAATATAGCTGACGGTCCTACTACCAAGAAAAAAAAAGAAAATGATCTACACAAAGCACCCAAAGAAATACAGCTGTAAATATTTATATTACAAATTAAGAAAATAAATAATAGTAAAAATCTTAATTTAATTTAAATTTCTTTGGAGATTTTGAATTAAAACATGTTAAACATGTGAAGTGTATTCAATATTTAAAAAACGTAAAAAATATTTAAAATACAAAGTCTTATCATGTTTCTTATGGAAATCTGAAAACAAAACATAAACAAACATATATACAACAAAAGTCAGCATGGCGTCCAAAAATTGCGAATAAAAAATGACAGACGTCAAACGCCGTAACTTATTAGGGACGGTGTCAAACTAATTTCAAATTCAATATCTTTAAAAGGTTTTAGATATTTCCCGAGCTACGCAAGCGAGTACCACGTGTATTTTCGCGAATTACTTTATTATTTATTTTGTACTGTCGGAAATCTGAATAATTTTTTAAATGGTTTTATTTTGAAAATAGCTTATATCTTAGCTTTTAGCAAGCACTTTACCAATTAATTGTTAAATATACAGTAGGAACCATGATAATCTGATCCGATGAACAATAGGGAGAACTAAGTACCTTTTGTTTAATTTTTCTTATCTTAGCTTACGCTTTAATCTATTACCACCGACAACGAGGGACGTTTTGTTTTTAAGTTTCATGTTCTTTTCTTACATAGATGAGAAGAAGAGACCATAATGTTCATACACTCCCCTTTCTATTTTCCTTGTTCAATTACGCTGCCACTAAATTTTGTCTATTAAAGCGGGACAATTAAAATATTTTAAATATACCCTTTACCTTGGGCGATAATCAAACTTAAAACCATAAAAATTACACTTAGTTGCTGTTTCACTTTGCCACGACAGTCTTAACACTAATTTTGATTCTCAATTCCCTCTGTTCTCTACTTTCGCCTATGAAGTTGAAACCTTAACGCTTACATTGTGGTGAGCTGGACCAGAATAAACAATCATATGGTCATCACATTATACACCTCGTTAGGCAATTAAATCTACGGCTCCTGTATAACCTATAATAGCGACTATGCTAACAATATACCACTTAATTGCCAGATTAGTGCTATGCACTTTGCAATATAGATAAGTAAATTATGCGAGATCTAATAAAATTATAGCTTATATCTATTGCAGGTAATACCACTAATAGAAGTTACCAAATTTAAAAGTATTGGATATAAAAGAAATTAGACAAGATATATGACTAATGTATGGCCTACCAACACAGTTTATGATGAAATATTTAAAAAAAAAATACGTTTCTTTATCACTGGCTCGACCCCAACTCGCATAGTAATAAATTTTGAAATTATTTTGATTTTCCTTATCTCCTAACACCACACCTTATTATTATTCGAGTAAAACCTCAATTATTTTTCGAGGAAAACATCCTAGCAAGTGAATCAAATTTCCTATACCTACTTTATTAAATATACGAAATTTTTTTTGATATAAGAATAAATAAGTAATACATATTTTTTCATTATTAAAAACCGTTACCATTGAAACACTTCCGTTCCCTACTTTTTGCCGAATTTGAGGCATTGCGTGTTGAGTGGGTGTTAAGTGGGTAAAAAATAAATTATTTAATATTTAATTTGCTCGAATGGAATTTGAAGGCATAACCTGTGCTGTCACAGTCGCATACTTGTCTCCCGCGTCATGAGAATGTGCAGAGAAAAAAAGGCATTCTAACTAGTGTATCATATATTCTATCCTACCCCTAAGAGAAACTAGAAGATAAAAATAACTAAGTACTTCATACTTGTCAGAAAACGTAGCACTTTACCCATTTTCCACACTTAATAGCTACAAATGTATAAGAAGCATTCGTTTAAAGTGTAGTACTGCATTTCTTTGAGGATTTTTCTTTAGACTCGGTGCTTGCGGTCGCGTAGATGACGACTAATAACATTTTGTTGACAACCCACAGTGGTGTGACAGAGAGAGGCTACGGATTGTAATCTGTATAGAGCTGCTATTATCTTTTAATATATTTTCATTTAGAGAAATGGGAGATTTTGTTGTGTTGTTTGAAAGTATATAATTTTAGTGTATATGTAAATAGTTAATTTATTATCGGTTATTGGTATGAAATTAAATAACGTTTCGTTATACTTAGTCATATCTGCTTGTAATATTAATATCAGTATAGTGTCCTTTAATACAAAAAAGCGTGACATAAACAATGAGAAGCAAGATTTAAATCAAATATATATTATTTTAGTCATCATTTATGTTTATTTTTTCTTTTATACGGTAAAAATATTTAGAGCATCACAACTACTAATTCTACTCTATTTTATCAAGGTTTTTTTAAGATATTTAATTTTTATAAGGAACCACACTAATTTCAATTTAATTTAAAAAATATATACTCAACATTTTATAACTAACAGCTCTTTACACATCCGCCTACAGCTTTTACGCTAGGGTTAGGCTATAAGGGCGGACGAGCCGCTACGACGCTCACTCGCGACTCGACTCGCCCCAAGAGCAGTCACTTCGCAATACTTCTACCGCGCGCGTACGTATACAAAATTAATTTATAAAGTATTTTAAATTATATTTATTAATAATTTTTGAATATAAAGTGGTGATTATTGTGTCCTGGTGAGTTCTGTGTTGGAATATTGTATGTATTTTTTTATTATATCAGATTTATTATTATTTTATTTTTGATAATAAATTGAAAACGTCATTGTTGTGCTTTTTTCTTCAATGTTGCACATGTAAACAAGGAAAATATTAAAAAATATTTATGAAATGATAAGGTTTAAAGTCCGTAAAATCCTTAAGTATATATGTAATATTATAATTTGTGATATGTATATTTTTAGAGTAATATAAAAATTAAAAATATAGCTAGTACAGAAAAAAGACAATACTAAGGATTAATTAATTAACATATCGAACAAATACTATTTACGTAACCCATCAAATAAAAGCCTTGACCAACTACGCTCAAGGGAATGTCGAGCCCATAATGATTAGAATCTTTAATGGACTACTGTTATTTTAGAATACTTCAGTTCTTTTGGATTATTTTATCCAAACGCACTGAAGTAAAATCGTGCGAATGTAAACGCTACAGGCTGTGGGTTCCACTCGAGGAAATGGAATAGTTTATATTTTGATTTCTTCACTCTAGTAACAGGGCAACGCGCGGCGTTGAGTTCCAGAACTCAACAGGCAATGCCTCAAATATGTGAATTGGTAATTCTCCAACAGAAGTGTATTAATGGGAACGGAGAGTTAAACAAGGCCAAATTCCCTTTGTCTACCCTGTCATATGCGGAATACATCGTGAAGCTGAAATAAATAAATAAAATTAACTGTAAACCATTTTTTAAGCAAATAATGTAATTTATAAAAGGATTCATAACAAAAAACAAAAGAGTAAATAATTGGTCTCAAGCTAAAATTATACTGAGTAGACCACCTGCGTTCACTTTGGCCATTTTACTGTAAAATTATTTGAGCATTTTAAAAATTTCAAGGAAAATGCGCGCAGATTTGATGAGCCTAATTGTCCTTAGCGTGAGTATTTTAATTCCTCTCTCTTTACAATCTAAATACAAATACGAAAATTTCAAAATAAAATATTAAATGTTTTCAAAATAAGAATATAATATGTAAGGCATAATTTTTTTTTTTCAGCTTCCCGCTGTATCCCGCACTAGGCAGGGTAGACAGAGGGAACGAAAGTGAAACCTAGTGTTATGACACTCCGTTCCACTTCCGTTCCCCACTTTCCGCCGAATTTGAGGCATTGCGTGTTGAGTGGCGGAACTCAACGCCGCGCTTTGCCTTATTACCAAAGCGAAGAAATGAAACATTAAATTGAAAATATTAAATATTTCATTTCCTCGACTGGGGATCGAACCCAGAACCTGTCGGTTACAGTCACACTCTTGTGCCGCTGCGCCACGACAGGCCTCAAGGCATAAATTTATATACGGTAGCTAAACTTATAATATATATATATATATATATATATATATATATATATATATATATATATATATATATATATATATATATATATATATATACATATATATATATATATATATATATATATATATATATATATATATATATATATATATATATATATATATATATATATATATATATATATATATATATATATATATATATATATATATATATATATATATATATATATATATATATATATATATATATATCGCATTTAATAAAACAAATGTCCATTTAGTTACTTCCCATTCCCGTAAGAATTTCGATAAATTCTATCTTACTACTTTCGTACACTTTCTAAACTATCTAAATCAAATTTCAACTTTTTGGGTCCACTAATGTCATCTGTGTTACACACCGACTCAGAAGGAAGACAATTCTACTAATATTATAAATGTGAGTTTGTGAGTATGGACTTTTTTTCCAGTTTTACGCATAAACTACTAAAAGGATCTTCATAAAACTTAACAATTATATAGCTTAAACGTTAGACGTTTTTGTTATATATTTAATGAATTAGTTATAGTTAAACAAAAAATTAAAGTTTTACATAATATACAGATATGTAACTTCTATTAATGATCGTGTCATTGGAAAAAATACGCAATTTTACTCCGTTTTTTGGGATAAAATTATCTAATATCATGTTATAGCTTTAGGTACCTCATTAACATTTTTGGGAAGTGCATACGAACATAACACCTTTTTTTTAAATTAACATATGTTATTTTCTAAGCAACACTGTCGGTATTGCGTATGACTATAGATATTGTTCAACCCCGTTACATGACAGTGTGATGAGAATGACTTCCATACCTAGCTGCACGCCTAAGCTTTTGTCATAGTAATTCTCAAAGAGCTTTGAACAAGGCGTTACGTGTACATGTATGTGCATTTTGAATTAGCGAACTTTAGATTGGAAAACTTGGAAATTTTAAAAGATTATTGGAAACTTGTCTTTTCTAATGAGAAAATCTCTTCTTATTAATTTCACTTATTAGTTGTTAACTATTTAAATATTGACAATAAATATTTTTAGTATTTAAAGTTAAAAATAGAATATAAACTAGTTTTACGTGTAATTTCACTCACATGGTAACATTATATTATCTAAGGGTACAAATGACATAACAACGTACGTACGGTTTTTATAGAACCCCGTTTTATAATGTAAAATAGTCTTTAGTAGTCTTCCGCAATAAACGAAGTATCGAACACAAAATTAATCTTTCAATTAACACCGGTAGTTCTTGAGATTACCTCGTCTAACCACGTAGATCCTTTATTATTTTGCTATAGGTATTAGTAAAATATTAATAAAAAAGCTTGTTGAAAATAAGTTTAAATCAAGAAGAAAAATTTTTTTCAATGTGTTTTGTATTTTACAAATCAAGTTCTTTTACAAACACCCACACCACCCATCACACACAAATCCACCTGGTAAGGTGGGATATACAAAAATTGATAATCCACCACTTTGTTACATAGGTATTGAGTTGAGTATTTAGTATAAAATGTTACATTAAGTTTCCTCTGCTTTCGCTAAAATATGCGAAATACAGCATGAAGCTACAAAAATGTCCCTAAAATAAAGAAATCAATGTTGTTACATGTTGAAAGCATCTTTGCTCAGGTGTTCAATGTTATAGTGTAAAAGCGATGACTGTAGGGTTCTTCGTCGTCTCAAAATATTTTCATGTCACTCTTGTAATTTCATTCCATTCCATTATTCAACAAAAAAAATGTTATGCTATTTGATTCACTCTAATTACTTGACTTTATATTTATATACATACAAGCCATAATAACTACTTTTTTTTGAGTAGAATCTTATCCATATTTTTACATTAAATAAGCCTGTGCAATATTTCAGATTACAGACATTTATAGTAATGGCGGAAGGAGCGAATCATAATATTTGAGCTATTATCACCTGTATTGCATTGTCAACAAGGTTTATTTTTTCGTATTACAATAAGGATACTGAAGAAAGTCACAATAATAAACACAAAAACGGAAAACGAATACAGAAACGTATAATAATGAATAGCCTAGATGTGAAAATAGTTAGTAGCGGAAAACAATATTACAGTATATTTTTTTTTGTTCAAACCTTTTTTTGACAAACATTGTATTAATACGTTTTACTTATTTCTCAGACTCCATTTAGTCCATCTAGATAATTTCATATTTTCCCATTTTTTCTAATACAAATATGTGTAAATATATTAATATTAAAATATTAATATTAAAATTATTCGTGATATCGCCTGAGGTGAAATTGTCGGTACGCAATGTTTGTGAGGCCTAATTATAGAACGTAGATTGCAGTGGTTTTCCCCTTTTATGTATACACAAAATATATAATTAATTTCTAAAACCTAGCGAGCGAAATTTTGCCCGCTAGATTTTTGAATTTTTTATTGAAATTATAATATATCGCATTTTTATTGAAATTATAACAAATTTAAATGTGAAGTATAAAACTTAAAGTTATATTGAAGCCAGTCGTGGCGCAATGACACGCGTGCGTGCGACTGTAAATACAACAGGTTTGGTTCCAATTCGAGTAAATGAAATATATAATAATTAAATTTTCACTCTAATTTTATATAAAAGGCAGTGTTGACTACTATAGATAGACGCATTTCTCCTAGAATTATGAAACGTATTGAGGAGCAGTATCTTAATAAGAATTGAGTATCTTAACAATTTTCCCTGATTCCTTCTTACCTTACTTATTATATGCAGGATACAACGTGAAGCTAAAAACCAGTTAGTTACTATGCTAACTATAAATATAATTTTACTATTTTAGAATTAAGTTGTCAATGAATATGAAATACAAAAAAAAAAAACCTCTGTCCAATATATCAACAGTTAATTTTTTAAATGGCCAATTTTCACTGTGCATATTTATGTTCTACGCACAAACGAGAAATTTTGAACATTAATACGAAATTTATGTTCTTGATCGCGGTAAATTAGAGCACACACACACCCATACATACATACATATATATATATACGACAAGTGCAATTTTGAATTGTCGGAATCCATGGGGAGTGTGTTGTGTAATTTCGTAGCTTTAACGTGTTCGTACCATTTGGCCACATTTCGGCGTGACGTTACGTCATGTCACGTTCTAACTTTTGATGGGTTGCGGTAAAAGCTTAAATTAGACGCCCTGGTAGACAGACTTTCTGTTGAACAATGTATGAGAGTTATGTTTTTTTAATACGAAATAAGGAATAATGTGTAAAAGGAAAACTCTTTTAATATATGATACACTTCACATGATACACTATTTTATATTTCTACCATTTTTAATTATATTTAGTTTTAAAATACTTATATATATTCTTATTCTATGAAATAGACACCAAGCATGTAGTTGAAATTAATGTCTTTTAATTCAAAATTCATACTTTCATATGTCAAGATTAACAAAAGCCTAAGTTTTACTTAAATAATAGCTCTTATGTTATAATGAGTTATCATTAACTAAAAATACTATCACGTTTCATATATAAATAGGGGCTGTCGTGGCGCGGTGGCATAAGCGTGGGACTGTAAATGATAGGTCGTGGGTTTGATCCCCACTCGAGGAACGGAGTGTTTTAACACTAAGTTCCCAAGTTCCCTCTGCCTACCCTGCCGTGTGCAGGATACAGCGTGAAGTTGAGTAAAGTGAGTAGAGTTATATATTTACTTATAAAATTTCTTAGCTTCACGCTGTATCCCGCACGAGGCAGGGTAGGCAGAGGGAACTCGGGAACCTAGTTTTAAGACACTCCGTTCCACTTCCGTTCCCCACTTTCCACCGAATTTGAGGCATTGCGTGTTGAGTGGCGGAACTCAACGCCGCGCTTTGCCTTATTACCATTTACTTATAAAATCATGTTAATATACTGACCTTAAATATAAATGCTAAAATACCTGAAACTAGATGTCATCAATACTATAGGATTCTAATCAAATCGCAATCTTGAACGATAGTCCAATTAAAATTTCAATTTCAATAGATATTGTAGTTTATACTGCGCTTACAATTGAACAGGGTCTTATGTCGAATACCAAATGGCTTTAGCCTATAATCCTATGATACCTCTATAATTCATGCTGTATCTTAGATATATCTGTCAAAGACTATAATGTTATAGCAAGTTTATTTATATTTTAGTAGCTATGCAAAATTATTGTTTAAATAAATGCTATGACAACTGTTATTGCGTTTTTGAAATTTTCAAACCAATTAATATACGAAATATTACTGGAATAACTTTTGAATATTTTAGTCCTAGGAATAAATTATTTTCATCGTGGAACTTAATGTTAGAACTGAGTGAATATCGCATATTTGATAGGCATTACCGCATGTTTGAAGGTTTTTATTTATATAAATTAATACACATTTTAATGACATACTTTACTTAAATAGGCAGAGAAATTATTTTTAATTTTAATATAAAAAGTAAATTGTGTTATCAGGTATGATTTAGCTGCGCTACGATGCTAATGAATAAATTAAACTTTAAAAAAGTAGAATAATATAATTATGTTCCTCTTTAAAAATACTGACATAGAAGTAAATAATAGTGACTTAAAGCAAGAATTGAAGTAGTAACCAGTGTGTATGTTGCTTATTTCTTTTACTATTCTATGAAAAGCGACCCACTTTATGTCCATTCTTATGGGTTAGGTTTTTCTGTACTTATGTAAATTGGGCGAAAAACGACTTGGATCCGTTATCCACTTTCTGCCATTTATGAAGTGATTTCTAAAGAAAAAAAAGATAATTTTCACAGCTAAGTAGCTCTGGGTACCAAAAATTTAATTGGTACCCTGTACAGAGTTAGGTGAAACATTATTCTTTATACTACAACTCTAAGCTAACGTTCATTTCCCATGAAGATTCTATTTATTTATTGCTAACGATTATCAATATTTTCTATTACTATTACCTATTCTCATAAATACTTCATTCAAATCCTAGTACCTACTAGTATAATTATTATTTGAAGTAGACAATAACTAAATAATTTTGTTTGTATTTAATTTTGTCAGTATAACGTACGAGTATTTGTTTATCGGTTATTATATTGAAGAAAGCCATCATTGATATTAAAAGTAGTGTTGAAAGAAGACTTGTTGCTGTGTTGATATAAGAAATATTTTAGACCTGGTCTAGAGACCTCTTTGGGGAAATCTTGCCTCAAGTGCTCTCTATATTGCTTGGAAATAAATTATTTTATACAACTAGCCTTAGGATGTTTGCGGTTTTTTTCTTATTTATGGAGGTCTTATTATAAAGTAACATTTGTATATAATTATGTAATAAAGTAAATGTGTGTTTGAAATTATTTTCATAATATTTATATGTTATGAAGAACATTTTGTTAAATTGTTATTTTTAAATATATATAATTATCTTTAGGTTTTCAAGGTAAAGGCTGATTTATAAGATAACGACATGACGGATGTCGTTATCTTATATATCATATAGCAATAAGAAACAAAAACTTACGTGTTTATTATTTCTTTGAGTTAGCTATTTTTTTTGTTCCCTCTGCCTACCCTGCCATGTGCGGGATACAGCGTGAAGCTAACGCTATTTTTTTCTACAGCTATCAATTACATATGTTGTTTCGAATATCCTTGCATTAGTTGGTAATTTTAATACAAATATTACTCAAAAATGTAAAAACAAGGCACAAGCGGGTGAATGTAAATCCCGTAGGTTGTGGGTTCGAGCTCCACTCGAGGAAGTTTTCGAGATGTTCACTTCTTCGGTCTAGTAACAACGTACGGAGATGTGTTCCGCCACTCAATAGATAATGCCTCATATTCGGCAGAAAGTGGGGAATGGAACGCAGTGATTTAACATTAAATTAAATCCAAGTTTCCTCTTCCTTCTCTGCTATGTGAAGAAAACAGCTTGAAACTGAAAGAAAAAAAAGTCGAAGGTGCCTAATTGATACAATATGATATATTTATTAACATTGGAATATGGTGAATGTTTTAGAGTATCCTCTACTCTAAATTTAATGCCATATGCATTTCCGTATTACATTTACCTCATATTCTGATTTTCATTTACATATTCTAGTTTTTATTATTATTATTTATTCTTATACAAATCGTAGTTCAAATTATATTAAAGAAGTTGTATGTGGTATGTCATTGCTGTAACATTTAACAAAAAAAATATTGTTAAAAAATATACGCTACACATTTTAAAATGTATGCAGCATAAAACATAAAATGCCTTAACAAGTAGCCTCGTTCATGAATAAAAATCCTGAAAACATTGCTTGATCACGCAACAAAATACACATATTTAATATTATGTATATAAAAATAAGCCATTTTCTGTGTGTTTCTATGATATTTTCTAGTTGAATTAAAAAAAATCCTATTAAATATTTTTAGCGCTCGACGGAAAAATAAGAGAGTTGTTATAGGTTTCATCTCTCTGTCGGTCTGTGGTACCGTAGCTCCTGATTCGTCACGGTGGCTCTTACTTATGTTTTATAAAAAACATGTAATCACTTTAAAAACGTTATCTTAGTTTTTTCAAAATAAAATAATGATTTCTGGGTCAGAAATTTTATTTAATGTAAAAATGTGTTCATATATATGTGTTTTAAAATGTTCTTTTATTATATTGAAGTAAGTGGCTGTAAATATTAAAAATATTTGTCTTTAACCTTTGTCAAGGACTTAACGCTACATATAGTCCTGAGGAGTGGCATTTTTATCCATTATCACCATAACATTCATTAATAGTAATACACTTTCACGCTGAGTTATGGTGGACGTATATAATATATGTATGTATAAGAAAACAAGATCAATACATCAAGTATTACATTCGTACAATTTCGTCCATACTTGCGTATTTTATCTAATAGAAAGCAAAGGGGTGCTTTCTCCATTTTGGATGACCGCCAACACGTCTGCAATACAGTGCAAGTTTTGTAAAATATATTTGTATGAAATTCGATGTCTTTATTATATCAACTTTCTTTATGTGAATTATGTAACATTGCTTGAAGCTTGAATGTTGCATGTTAAAGTGTAATCTTGAATACAACAGTTGCAACAATGACTGCGTCATTGGATAAAATATCAGTGTCTTCCTGATGAGATATCCCAAAATTGAAGATACCTACATGAAAAACTAACAAAGTATCACTTATTATTTTTGGTAAAATTTTTAGGAGGATAGAATATTTCATCCTTTTATCCGTCTAGTAGTAAAGCAAAACTAGATGTTGATGTTCCGCCAATCAATACACAATTTCTTCAGAATTTGGTGAAGAGTGCGCAGGGGAAGGTAAATAAAATTAAAATGATTATGTAAATTAATCATCATTCTATCATGAAGCGGGCTTGTGGTTAAATATGTTCAATGATTAACCCAAATATATATATGAGATATTAATTAAAATTGAAAAAAAAAATCTATTGTTATATATTATAGTATTATAAATAATTATTCGCATACTTACCGGTCAAATACGCTTAATAATTATTTCAAGCGTACTTGATTGAAGTCTGGTACTGAACTAGGCTTATTATCCAATTGCTTGGAGGCCTTAATCTTATTGTTAAATGTTTTTATTATTTCATTGTGTTACAATGTTTTGTTGTATCTATCATCTGCCTGAATTTAATAAGAATGTATTAAAAGTATCCTGAAATTATATTTAAAGTTAATGACTTCTAAAATAATTTGAATTTGAGGAAAAAAATTATATTATTTTCATGTTCAGTCAAGTTAAAATTTTTAGTGTGAAAGAACTTCAGTTGTATATAAAAGGAAAGCGGAGAGAGAACAGAGTGAGTCGACACTATATTACCTCTAGGTATTCTATTGTACGTGTCTTGTTTGGCCTATCAGAAATAAGCTTCATATAACCAAACAATATCGCATGTTGATATTATATGATAAGGGACGTAATAAGATACTTTATATGCCAATACAGTTACGAACCCATATTCATTTATATGCATATAATGTACTAGAATAACGTAGAATACTTTTGCCTTTTCCAGTTACGTTGAAAAATCTAAATCTTTTCGGGTGACTTTAGCAACTGACTGTCCATTAGCGAGAATTGTTTTTCCAAAGCCGCGGGATGGAGTGGAATTTTGTGCACATATTTTTCGACTTTGAAATTTTATTTTAAAGATAAATGAAAAAAAAAAAAAAATATTGAACTGTTTTTTGTTTGAATCTGATATAATAGTAGTTATAGTTCTATTTTGCGGAAACATTTATATTTAGAAACAATGCTAACTCACTTTTTGCCGTGTGATTCCGGCTTAGAATAGGATCACCCTGGTACTGATGGTGTCGTAATAGGCGACTAAAGTGCGTGTAGAGTCACATTGCCAGTAATGGCAACACGCATGGGCAGACTCGACCGGATTATTACCACCTCTGGCATTTAAGACCGGCGTGGCTTTGGCCACTGCATTTCGCATTAGGTAAAGCCGGGCCCCGGTGACCTTCCAATTTAAAGGACGGCAACGCTCCTGTGGCTCCTCCGAAGTTGCTCGGGGCCGTGAGCGACGGTGATGACTTACCACCAGGTGACCCGTACGCTCGTTTGCCGTCTTTTTCATAAAAAAAAAAACTTTAATCGATAGGTTGACTGGTATCAAGCAATTGTGCTTAAGAAAAATACGATTATTACATAACACAACTATGATCATAAAACAATATCATCTTGGCAGTTAGTCATGGCTTAGAGGACAAAACAATAATCTATAGATATCATCGAGCTGAGCTAGTAATTTTGGAACTAATGGAAGTTAATTAATTAACCACCTGATTTTATTTCTTTTAATTTGTAACTTCGAACCCATAATATATAAAACCTGTTGTGGCGCTGCGTCACAAAGGTATGACTGTAAACGACAGATTGTGGGTTCGATTGCCACTCGAGGAAATGAAGTATTTAATATTTTATAATTAAATATTTCATATTTTCATTTTGGTAGCAAGGCAAAAACGCGGCGTTGAGTTTCGCCACTAAACACGCAATGCTTCAAATTCGGCCAAAAGTGTGGAACGGTAAAGAGAGTCTTTACACTAGTTTCCCATGTTCCCTCTGCCTACCCTGCCATGTGCGGAACAGTGTGAAGCAGTAACGCTGCTTCTCTCACATAATATATCAAGTACGCTTAATTTTTTTCATACATAAAAGCATACTTTCTTAAAAAAATGATATTTTGTAATATTTTAAATAATACAAATAATCTATACTTATAATAATAAATAATAATAATAAAATAATTTATTTCAGATATACATCATATATATTTTTAATAACAATATTTTTTGTTAATTTAAGCGTTATGTTGAGCTTTGCCGTTTTTCTTTAGTCACGCAAAATATTTATAAGTCACGTACTACTACGGTTTACGATAACTTTACAAATAAGATTATATAATAGTAAAATTATAAATTAATAGTATGGTAATTTCATATACAAAAAAACACAAAATTGATTTAGACTAAATTATATTGAGTTAGAATTTTTGTTAAATTTAATTTCAAAAATGTACGGCGGATAGGGTAAAAAAATTTGGGAACCTAGTGTTAAGACCACTTTTTACCGAATTCGAGGCAATACGAGAACATTAGATATTTAAATTCCTCGAACGGGAATCAAACCCTGAAACTATCACGTTCACAGTCAGACATGCCTGCAGATATAAAACAAAACTTAAGATATTAAACAAAATTGGTATAAGCTTTTAAGTAAATAAACTTTAAAATATTTCGGTAAGTAACTACACAAACTACGTGAACAGTATTAAAACTTAATGCAATCAGTTCATTAGTTAACACCAGCTGCAAATGCACTTTGCTAAAAAGACTGTATAAGAAATTTAAATATTAAAATCTTCAAGCTTTACTTCGACAAGCTCCGTTACCTAAAGCTGCAACAAATTAACATTCGGCGAGAGCGAAATCATTTCGAATGATTATCTATTGGTTTTTGTTAAATGATTTTACGAAATTTAGTGTCTGTTAATGTATTCGATACTAATATTCCTGTATATTTTATCTGCTTCTTCAATTTATTAGTTTAATGGAAATAACTGAGAGGTGTGTATGACAAGTTATATATTCTAATGTCGGGCGATACCCTCGCTGATCGCACATAGAGTGTGTAACATTTAAACGATTAGAATTATAAAATATAGTCTCATAAAACATACAGTAACGATAACTTGTATTAAACGATTATTATTTCCTACAAGTTTCTTCGAAAGTTTATTTTTTTACTTGGTTCATATATTTCATCAAAACGATCAACAATACTAGCCGCTAAAGGCAATTTGCTGGTTATTTCAAGCAATTTAATATCGTAGGTCAACTATAGCCACCGACAACGATTTAGTTCATTGATAAAATATATCAAAGTTGGGATTTCGAGGATAATCGTTCAACCTAAGTATATCAGTTTAGATATGTAGAAATAACTATGCCTTTATATAAATATTTTTTCTTAGTGGAGATTTCAACTGATAACTACTATTGAAAGTCTCAATCGTGACACGTTCGCAAGACAGTCTCACGTACTTGTACATAATATATTCATAAAATTTCTCGCTATATGAACCATTATAACGCATACCCAAGTCTTTAACACATTATTTCAAAGTAATATTCTTTTTATTACACTGTCTATCTATCTTTCCATTTTTTATAAAATATATATTTATTATGTAGGAAAACCCAGTACATTAAAATAATCAAAAATGAAAATGCCGTTCACCTTTGACAAGTTGACCGCAATCCCTAAAGGACTTTACATATAAATCATATGTTTTAAAAACTATATAAATCACATGTTAAATTTTTAATTCTATAAAAAATATTTTTTTAATTCTATAAAAAAATGTGTCCAACTTATTCGTTTACTCGTTATTTATTCGTACAATCGTTTTGTTTTTTATTTTGTGAATTCTCTCCATCCGCTTATCTTATAACACGCGAGATACAGCGTGAATATAAAAAAAAATCAAATCAAAGATAATTTTTCAATTCTTATAAGTGTATAGTTTCTGAAATTAACAATTTGGCCATAAACACTGTTTAAGGTTAATTATCGTATATTGTATATATACGAATATTTAGTGATAAATCGACTTTAAGGCAACAAACAACAATTTTTCATCTCTTCCTATATAGTTTATGAAGATTTATTAGAGTTTGCAAGAAAGAGCAGTTGCAAAGCTTAGCCATCTGGTGTATCAGGGTAGGGCCGTCTACCGTAATTCACTTTCAATGGATCGAAAGCATCTAAACTTTATCAAACAAGGGTTGGCCATTCTTTTATGAGCAAACGGATATAGAAAATGATCATATAACATGTTATTGTAGTTATTTTATGAACTTTAGGTTGTTATGATACTCGTATGTAGGACTTTACAGTCGCGCGGCAGCTTTTGGGTTCCAGTAAAATTAAATATTTTATTATTTTAAATATTTTATTATTTTTCCCAAGAGGGGTCTTGGGCAAATAAAATATTTATATAATTTCACCTGTTCATGCTAGTAACAAAGCAAAAGCGCGTTGTTTTCTACCATTCAAGACCCAATGCCTCAAATTCGACTAAAAGTCGGAACTGAAAATTTCCTAATGAGAATGGTATGGTTAAATTGAAGCTTTATAAAGCAATTTTTACATGCAATTATAATAACCGAATAACATAGTATATTGCCTGTATAAAATTAATGTATAATATATTCATATTATACTCATTCACTTATTCTTCTTCTTCTTCACTTATTATCTAGGGAAAGATGAGGGAACCTAGTGCTAAGACACTCTGTTCCACTTCCGTTTTCACTTTCCGTCGAATTTGGAAGTATGGCGTGTTAAGGGGCGGAGCGCAACGCGCGCGTTTGCCTTGTACCAGAGCGAAGAAATGTAAATATTAAATATTTCGATTGTTCGATTGAAAATATTAAATATTTCATTTCTTCGAGTGGGGATCTAGCCCAGAATCTGTCGGTTGACTGTCCACACGCTTGTGCCACTGCGCCACGACAGGCCTCAGAGCGCATTCATATTATAAAACGTATAAATAAGATCTTCTCTTAAATATTTAAACTTTGTAAGAAAACATGTAATAATTATGATAAACTTAATTACATTTAATATAATTCTAACAAAATTTGCAGATAAGCTACGCTTTAGCAAATCCGTGAACAATATGCAAATGGCCAAATTTGCATTTTATATGTAAATTTTAATTAATCTTGTCTCTTAAAACCATATTAAGGACAGGATTCTAACAGCCAAACCATATTGTTATATATTTTTTTTTCATATTTTTATTTAGTTTAAGATTAAATACACCGTCCAGTTTTCGGTACATTGCGCTTAGAACTCGACACCGTTCTTTGTTCTGTTACCAGACCAAGAACAAATTCAAATATTTTTATTCAAAATACAAGCATAATTTTTTGAAGGTCAACAATTTACTACCGGTTCATTAAAGTTACTGCCTCAGACCTAAGAAGACTACGCCGGAACTCGGCGGGATGTCTTTTTTTAAATCAAAAGATTTCAGCATATTATTACAAGTGACAAAGATACATTAGAAATAGCCTAGAGTGAACATTTAATTTAATTTAATATTATAAATGCGAAAGTTTGTGAGTAAGTATGGATGTTTGATACTCTTTCACGTAAATACTACTGAACCGATTACTGAATGAAATTTGATATGTAGGTAGCTGAAGGCCCAGAATAACTTTTTATTCCGGAATTCACGCGGGATTGATTCCTAGAAACTTATTGCTTCTGAAACTGAATGCGCGATTTAGCGGCACGGCAGCGTCGACGTCGGTAGCGGTAGCGGGAATAGGGCGGGCGTTCCGCGTCGCCGGTCCGCGGACGCGTGGTCCGTAAGGTGGGAGAAGAAGTCGCTCATCGCTGAGTACGCGTCTCGAACGCGGTTGCAATATTTAGTTACCATGTTTTTCATGTTGATAACACGGGTTGAGTAGGGTTTCCACGAGGACGAAGTCGTGGGCGGCATCTAGTTATTTATAAAATTATTATTTTGTTATTAACGTTTAACACACAAACGTTTTTTCACAATTTTTTAAATTGTGAATTAGAAAATCTCGGACGTTTTATTGGATCATATTGTAGCAGACATCAAAATAACATATTGCTCCAAGTGGAAATCGAATCCAGACCAATCGCTTTTACAGTCAGACGCTAAGTCACGCCGGTCTCAATATGTTATACAGTTAGCTTATTTCTGTTTTTTCCATTGTAAAGTACGGTAATAGAGGGAAATCGGTTTTACCTTATGTACAAGTAGAGTTAGAAATTTAATTTCTTCTAAGTCATATAGACTACAGACTTCTGTTATATAATGTAATAAAAGTGGAGAGCAAATGGAGAGTGAAGGGGGAGATTTGAGGTCGGTCGTTGCGCTGATGTACAAAAGTGTGACTGTAATCGCGATATATTCATTGAACTATTTAATATTTTGTTTCTTTGCTGTGGTAACAAGGCAAAGTGCTACATTAAGTTCCGCCTTTTAGCACGCAATGCGTCCAATTCGGTGTAAAGTGGGGAGTTCCCCACATACTACTGGGAACCTACTATTAAGAAACTACGTTTAGTTTCATATAGTGTCTTAACAGAATATACTCCGGTTTTTTATGCTTACCCTACCCTACCTATACTGGTGAGTGTAGTGTACTTCACCCGGATCTTGACACCTACTTCGTATGCTGTATGAGAAATTATAAATATGGTAAGTCATGGGAGGCTTTTTCATTGACTAGCATGTTTTTTGTATTTGCTGATAATATTTGTATAGAAATATATTTAAGTATTTTTACTATTAAATTCTACTTGGGCTTCAAAAAAAAGTAATTAAATAATGACTTTAGCTATCGCAACGTAAGGACAAGTTTATATAGATAGATCTTTAATAATTAATTAAGTAATTCATATTATTGTATCTATTTGTTAGTTAAAAACGAATCAAAGTCGGTTAAACCAAGAAATATGACAAAACATTAATTATTTTGTTTCTTCTATAAAGACAAGACAAGAAAGGAAACTGTCCCTTTAATTTTTTTCTTTGGCGACCTAGAAGAATCTCAGCAGTAATTTTATTTGAAGTTTATTTTCTTTAGATTTTCAGAATCTTTTTGATCTTGTCTTCTTCAGACGGTGGTTGTTTGTATAAATTAGGTTTTTGTTACTTTTTACAATTTAAGGTGAAAAAACCAGCCAAGTTTATTAAATGTATAATGAATGAAGGAATCTTATTATATTAAAAATTGAATAGGACGGGCTACTTATTAATTCGTGTTTTATTTTTTTATATGACGCTGTATAGCGCTAACAACAGGATTGGCAGAGGGAATTTAGGAAATATACTGCGTTGCTCCCCACACTCCACAGATTTCTTTAAGCATTGCGTGTTGAGTTTAACGTTATGCTGTGCTCTGTCCCTGGCAATAAAGAACAGTGCAGTGATATGAGATAAGAGCAGAATCCCTCGGGAGAATTAAAAAAATATATTAATAAAAATCATTGCTTCTAACAGGACTGAAAAAAACAAAGCCTTATTCTAACAAAAAAAAAAGAATCTGATTCTAACTTTAGTTGTTTTAAATTTTTCGCCACTTCGTGAAGATTTTATAGAAAATGAAATATTACTACAATTACGACGATGCATTTATATTAGAATGTGGATACTTCTCAGGGGTGCTGTGCTGTGATGCGATTTCTTTGTCATATATTAATAGAAAAAGGTAACCAATGTAAAATTATAAAAGGAGGTTTTTTTTTTTATTTTTAGCCATGCTAACATTAAAATAACTTATAGAATGTATACAATATATCACGTATCTATCTATTTGGCGAAGAAAGCACAAAATTTAAACTTACAAATGAATCTAGTCTTCTGTGTCTGTATATATTCCATATACAGTAATTGTCAAAAAAACTTATTTCCTTAAGTAATGCTGTATAATTGACTTGATAACCATTCTATTCAGTTGTTAATCTTACCTTTGTATAAAGGTCATATATTTGTAAGTATTAACATTGATTTGATATACGTATATCTACTATAATGCACTTTATTGTTCGTTTGAATAAAGCTCTAATTGACATTGACATCCCATTGTATTCTAGAAAGCTCTATGAAACAGGGATTTCATTTAATTTGTAAGATGAATGCATTGTTAGTAACAATACTAGCCACACTGTCTGCTCCTCCGTCCAAATTCAATATTTCACTCAATTTACTGAAAACACAGCTGCGACTTCATGAATCACTAAATATTATATCTCACCTTCACTATAATATATAGTTACTGTGGATCTATATAGAATTACTTAAAATACCGTTTTAAATTCAAATACAATCTAAAGATAAAAAATATTATTTTAACAAATTCGAGGGAGAAATAAATAATTAATTAACAGAAATATTACTACTTATATAGTAAGTACATAATATTATTTTTTCATAGATAAATAGAACACGAATCATGTATTTATGTTTTTAATGTACATTACAACGGTTAATGATTTTATAAATGATATCATTGTCACATAATTATATGATGTAAAATTTTCATAAAAAAAGTGTCCCGCTGAGTTTCTTTCGCCGGTTCTTCTCGGGTCTAAGACAGTAACTTTAGTGAACTGGTGGTAAATTGTTTGATGTTCAAAAAATTAAGCTTGTAACTTCTTATGTTGAGTACAAATATTTGAATTTTGAATTTTTTGAGGTACATTATAAACAAAAATGTACGAAAAAATATTCTTCTACTTTTTATAAATCAGCGAAAAATAGTTTTAAAAAACTGATAAAATAATTAACTCGCTACTAGTGAATCAGTCATAAACAAAATGTCGATTAGATCAACATATTTATTAAATTATTTTTTATTTATTTATTCTAATATATAAATGATAAAATATTATTATCATATTTAATAATAGATATATATGGTGGGAAACATCGAGTGTTGGACTTATGGCCTTCATACATCATATTCTGTTTACAGTTCGACGGGTGATTTGATCGATCGGCAAGATAAGGTTTATTGTCCCTTATGACCATCCTTTTAGATAGTAAAAGCTTTCGATAAAGCTTTCAGGTTCACCGAAATCAATTATAATGATCCAAAATTTCTTTACTATAATTGTATTCAAAGTGGTTTCCTACAATAAAAAAAAAAATAAAACTTATCCTCACTGAACACAGTAATTTAATTTAAAAGGCATATGGTTATTCCTTTTGGCGTGCAAAAGGACTTTTATTGCCCAATAAAGATTTTATAACGGTCCTTAGTTGAATATAGGCTGATTCTAGTTTAAGGGAATTCTGCAAGCAATTTGTATGTAAATGTTTTCAGTACGCTTATATTGACATCGAAAAATATGACGCTGTCAGAAAGTATCGAATCACTGATCAATTTTACTAGAGGTTTAAATCTACTTTATGCTGTTAGAAACATACTATCATAAGCAAAAGCCGGTCTGTCCAGCCCCTTTTAAAAATTATGTAAGTTTTTTTCTTTACACTGCACTTGTAGTAGTCCGTATTGTTTATATAACATGATAGGCAGAGGTATTATTGTGTTAAGACAATCTGTTCTTGAGAAATTCTAATGTTGAGTAGCAGAAATCAATACCGATCTTTATCTTTTTATTTAAGCGTGAAATTGGAAACAATTCCTCTGAGCGGAAATCGAATCACAACCATCACGGTAACAATCAGATACTGTGCTTATATACCACGAGGACGTTCCTCTCCTTCTTCTTCTTAGGCGGCCAATGACTGGCTACTTAGGTTTATATTTTCCATATTTTATTATATAGTTTTTTTTATAGTTGACTTAACTTTATACTTAATATAATATAATTGTGTTACTGAAATTATATTTCTACTGCACTATCAAACAATAAAATTTTAAATCAAAAGTCAAGTATATTATTATCAATCACAAGATAAAAAGGAAATAATATTATCAGTAACATTTCTCTTTCACATGTAGAAAACTGTGTTAGTATTTTTTATTCAAAATTCATAATGAAATATTCGCTTCTGAATTTCTTCACCAAACTTTTTGTTTTACAATACGCTGCTAAATGAGACATTCCTAGCATTTCTCCATTCACGTTTGTTCAAGTTAAGGCTAAGAATATTATACTTGAACAAGTTTAGTATTTTGAATTTATAATACGTTTTAAAGTTACAAGATATTTTCAGATTATATATAGCTTTGGGTTGCTCCAGTAAAATAATTATAATAACTATACATTGTATTCTATAGCAAACTATGTATTTTAATTGATTTAATTATTGAATATTCAGTTTCTTTCCTAATATTAAAATTCCATATATATATATGTATATATATATATATATATATATATATATATATATATATATATATATATATATATATATATATATATATATATATATATATATATATATATATATATATATATATATATATATATATATATATCAAATTCTCGATATATTTCGTGATGCGTGGCGAAGCTTTACGCCGCGCCTTGTCGCGCCGCACTCGTTATCAGAACAGCTTTTGCCTCTACGCAACGCTGGCTTATTTTTTTAACTACAAATCATGAAATGCTATTTAGTCTGAAATAAATTATCAATCACGAGCTATCATAAAACCTTTCACATAAACTATACGAGTATGTAAGAAATTAATAATTTATAAATTAATGTTGACCATAAAGTTTATGTCAAGTTAAATGTTAAGTAATGCGTCTTTGTTATATTTAAAACGATTTTTTTAATAATATTTTGGTCTAAATTGGTACGTAACAATTTTTTAACTTTCTTGACAACAAATTTCAGATTTTTCCCTATCTATTGGTACATTTTTGGTTTTTCACCATCCGCCAGCCATAAAAATACCATATGTTAAATGTTAATATGTCAAAAACTGTGTCAGCCATTTATTGAATAGGAAAAAATCTGAAATTTTTTGTCGTTACATACCGTCGTAATCGTATTAGATATGCTATATAGGTACATTAAATTGTTAAAATACATATAAATATTTATTTTGAATTAGATTCCTATCCGAGAGTACATATTATTTATATTTCTTTACGTTAGTGGAGATAGATTACGGCGTTGAGCTCCATGAAAGTAAGCAAATTTGTTTTTTTGCGTTACGTTAATGTTTGGAGTATTGAAAATTAATAAATTAATATGTTACAAAATATTTTAGAAAAATCGTTTCGGTATAAAACGTATAAGTATAGGAAAAATAACGATAAAGTAGAATTGAGCGTTGCTTACTTCTACCTTCAGCAATCATTCGATCAATAGGCGTTTGATGGTACGTAATTCTTTCTATTTAAATGCTGTAAATATTGACAAATTCGAGTGCAAAGATCCTATTTATTCAGAAATATTTAATTGTGAACTCTAAATCAATGCTTTAAGGTATATTTTTATTTCTTAACAATGTTAAACACTTTTACCTACCCTTCCAATGAGATTTCCTTGGAATATTTTTTGACGTTAGTAAAATATATCGCTAAGTTTTATAAACAAGTGATTATTTTGAAATTCCACTTGAAATGGCACAAAAGTTTGTTTATTTTAATTATTTTATGTTATTGGTTTTTATTTGAGAGGTTTGAGGCTGACGTTGGCAAGGGGCACAAGAATATGACTTTAAAAGCGACATGGATACGGGTTCGATTTACACTCAAAAAATAATAATATTTTCATATCTTCGCTCTGGAAACAAGACAAAGCGCGGCGTGGAATTCTGCCACTCAACATAATGATTTGATATAACGTGGAGAATTATTTATTCCCTATACTGACACTAAACATTTAGCTTTGAACGAGATATAACGAAAAAAAAAATTTGGGAAAAGCCCCACTCATCCCAACAAAATTCATACTTACTAGCTAAATATGAAAAAACATCTTTTTGTCTCACAACATAATAAATTCTTATAATTCCTTTTTACAAATGAATTAATAAAACAATAAACTTGGTTCAAAGCTACGAGCTACTCGTTAAAGCAAACAATGTTCCGCCGTTATTAAACGTCAAACACCATGTCCACTTTGATGGAACACGAGTCAAGATTAATTGAATATCTTATCGTAATTCTATAGATGTAAAAGGATTGGTTTTCATGGATATTATAATTTTTTGTGTAATAGGCAGATACTTGTAGATAAATAATAGAAATTGAAATGTTTGATCTAGACATAAACAAAAGGTACTGTAATTATATACTACATATATTAAATTATTTGTTAGTATATAGGCATCATCTTTCTTTCGTACTTACATATATTATAAATAATGAAATAAATAAAATATTTCAAAAGAATTAAATATAACAATGTTTTATTTCAAAATAAAAAAATGAAGACAAAGTTAAAGTCAAATAAATTTATTTATTCAATATAAGAACTTACAAGCCAATTTTTTTTGACGTTAAGTAATTTACCATCGCTTCAACTGTCTTAGACTTGAGAAGAAACAGCGCAAGTTACTTATGGGGACTTTTTTTTGTCAATTATTTACATAACTTTACATTATTTACCTTTTTTTTATATTATACAGACTTTTTTTCCGAATGTGTAGTATTTTATTGGCCCTAGTGGCCTCTACAGCGTCATCGGGTTTTGTGGGAAGGTAGAAAAGTTCCGACTTTGAGCTAATCACCAGATTGAGTGATACAAAGAGATTCTACGAAGTCGCGAAGTTTAAGTCTGTCTTTAACCGAGACTGGTTGGTTGTAGGCTAGATTCTCAATCGAAGAAATGTTTATTTTTCTTTTATTCGCTCTGGTAATTTGTCAAAGTGCAGTGTTGAGGTATACCATTCATCACACGATGTCTTCAGAATTAGGCGGAATGTCGAGGATGGAAATGCCTTAATCTTTCATTATGAGCTCTCTCAGTCTCAGTGTTCTGTTTTACTATAACCATATCTATAATAAGAATTGAAAATTTCGCAATTAAATTGCTGGAAGATCAACTACACTTTCATTTTGTCTCGATTGCATAAAATCTACTCTTATCAAAAAGTCTCACACAAAAGATTTTACCTAAATTAGTAACATCAACATTAGTAAGATCAGACTCATTACACATCTATTATTTCAAATTAATATTAATATTTCAATAGAATGTTACTCTAATATTGTTTTTTTTTTTTATTTTGATGAATTAAAGTGTTGTTTATTACAACAATATAAACCATCAAAATTTAAAAAAAATAAGAGCAAATATCTTCGACACGTAAGTAATTTAAAGGCTTTGTGCCTATTTATATTCGATTGGGTGGAAAATCAGAATGACCCTTTTTTACGCTCTGAAAGCAATGAAATTTTAATCACGAGAGAATTCTATAAGAAATCTCTACGATTGAATAATGACTTTGAATAGAAACCATTAAAAAAATAACGTAGATTCCGTCACGCCGCATTTGGACAGAATTTCACAGTAAAAGTGGTTGATCTGAATTTCATTTATCATTCCAACACACATTGTCTCGAACCCCTAGGGGTAAGCGGAGAATGATGATAGGCGAAGTTGTTTCATACAATAATAGATACAATTTTTCCATCGGTAAGAACAGTGAGTCGAATATTTAAGAGGCAAAATGTGGAAGTAGTTTTAACCGTTTTTTTCTAAACCGATATTTTTTCTTTTCTAAGTGTGGAATAACACTTTAAAAATATTAAAAATATTTAATAAATAGCATTATCTCTTGCTAGACGATAATACGAATTGTCTTTGGGTAGCGGAAATTATATACATATTTTTTACATTAGCATTACGTATTCAGCATAGTGACTTTGCATAAAACTATATTTTTGGTACCGTAATTAAATAATGTAAATAATCATTTTGACATCTTCATTGACGTTAAGTTTTTATGGATAATATGGATTTTAAGACACTAAGTTCACTACGTTTCGCTTATTACTTATTTTAAAGCTTTATTGTGTATTTCACATTTAACAGGAAAGGAAGAGAGAACTTAGTATTAGACACTCTCTTCCCAGGCACCGCCCGATCTTGAAGACATTGTTAATTAAGTAGCAGAACTCAACGTCAAGGCTTTTTCCAACTGTCAGGACGAGGAAATAAAAATGATTTGTCCAAGTGATAATCAAACCTACAATCGTAACTATATGTAGTAAACATTTAACATTAGGGTCTACAAGACTTTGTGATAAACTGACGAAAGATTTTCAACCTATTAAGTTTTATTACATTAGGGTGTATAAAGTACAGTATAATAAATCACGATCGAAATTTCGGTATAATTTATACATTTTTACTTAACTTAAAGCTTTCTCGAATTAAGCTCACCAAGTACTTTAACAAGTTTAATAGTCTATTAAGCTTAGTAAGGTCAAATGCTATTTCGAATTTATTATGGAAGTATTTACTAAACTTCCGTTGGAAGTGGATTACGATTTATAATATTATAGTTTTAAAAGTAGAGCTTTCTATTAAGTAACAAACATATATTTTTGTCCATAACCTACAATTAATTGAAGTGAAACTATAAACAAATACTAAACAAAAATTTGACTGAACTCAGTGGATCCAAAATCTACGCTACGTTCAAAATTATACCTAATAACCATCAATTATGTTGTTACCATCTCCATAAAGACATTTTTACATACTTCTGTAAAAGATAATAACAATAAAATTTGGATAACAAGTATATATCGCATACTATTTTAAACATTTTTAGAGTAACTTTCTACACTAATCTGTAATAAAAAAAAATTCTCTCTCTCTCAGCTTCACGCTGTATCCCGCACTTGGCAGGGTAGGCAGAGGGAACGGAAGTGAAACCTAGTGTTATGACACTCCGTTCCACTTCCGTTCCCCACTTTCCGCCGAATTTGAGGCATTGCGTGTTGAGTGGCGGAAACCAACGCCGCGCTTTGCCTTATTACCAGAGCGAAGAAATGAAACATTAAATATTTAAATCGAAAATATTAAATATTTCATTTCCTCGACTGGGGATCGAACCCAGAACCTGTCGGTTACAGTCACACGCTTGCGCCGCTTGGCCGCTGCGCCACGACAGGCCTCTAAAAAAAATGTTTAAATATTTTTATCATAATATCTCTAATGTTTTCAATTGTACAATATATATAGTGGTTATAACACTACATACATCAAAATATACTCTGCTTTATAAATTACCTGCACTCTTGTGTTGTCACGTGCTACGTGAACAATTTTATGAATATTTCAGCTGCCAAGTATAATGTGAATTTGGAATGACAAAGCGAGTAGTTGAAATTTCGCGCTACAGTATATCTAGTAGGTACTTTTTAACACCTCAACGTAGTTAATCCTTAAGTTTTCTCGCTTGTAGCTTTATATATTATTGTATATCCTAATATTATAATGTAGTCAACATAAATTACCTCAGAAAAAAGAAACATAAAGAACTATAAGAAAAAATATCGAAAGAAGAACACCTTATAGACTTTTATTAATCTCTTTTATGCGAAAACATGTATTACATACGTATTAATAATATCTTATACACTTAAACTACACTTGGTGAAACTTTATCTATTTTATATAATTAAAATTTACTCTGGTACCTAGACACTTAGAAAAATCTTTGAACAAATGGAAGTATGAATTAAAGGTTTTACTGAAAGTAGTATAGAATTTGTTGAAGAAGACTTTGGAATATGTATTATGCCTTTTTATTATAATAATTAAAATTTTCATGTGAATTATTAGTTATTAAATCATTATCATGTTAATCGTGGAGTAATATGTATGTATGTATGTACATTTGATGTATAAGCGTATCACGTTTCGGAATTCACATTTAATTACACAACCACGCGTATATTGGCTGTAATTATTGAAATTCCGCAAGTTACGCGCGCCATTCGTATGAAATAGCTATACAATATGTAATTATTACGTTGTCTTGAACGTCTACAGTTTGTTTAATCAACTACACAAGTAAAGGGAATTTAGTGTCAAAACTCAAACTCAACCTAGTGTCAAGAACAATTCGTTCCAAAGCTTTTTGAAGTTATTTTTAATTGTAAATTAATTATTTTCTTACTATATGATTAGAAATACCTCAGGAACTAAATTAGTAAGTTAAGTAGCACAGATTTTTTTATATTTCACAGAATTATTTATAAAGTTAAAAATTATCAGACCAATACCTACTGTTTTTAAGCCTATCTCCAGTTCCATATTTTAAATGCAATTCACCAGTTGCAAGTATACAAATGTTTTTGAAACAATGCTACCTACAAAAAGAATTATTTCAGTACGGAATATAATACAACTTTTGAAACGGGTAATAAGTTTTAAACAATAGCTATGCAACTAACATACTGGTTATATTCAACTTTAATATATAAGTGAAAATTTCCCTCATTCAACACACACTATTTCAAATCCGGGCCTAAAACCCGGTTTCCATCGGGAGCGGAGTGGACCTATTAATGACTACGTTGAACTTTTAAACGGCATATATTTATTACCAACAATAAATAGCCGAGCGGAAAAGACCAAAGGAGGCGAAGGAATTGAAATAAACTCATTTAGTTCTGGGCAGCAAAGTGAAAATTACAAAATACACTACATAACTCTTTGTTGGTGGATTTCAACTTAACTTATTTTATTTAAAAGGACCGGTTTGCTTAAGCGCTATAGGCTCATTTTTAAAAATACGGGTTAAATAAGGCTTAATGTGTGCCTACTCTGCCATGGCTAAAAAAGTTCATTTATTTTTTTAACTAAACGCTGTATTCTGCACATGGAAGGGTGGGTAGGCAGAGGGAACTTGGAAAACTAGTGTTACTACACTCCTTTCCGTGTCCCTACGTTCCGTCATTGCGTATTGAGTGGTGGAACTTAACGCCATACCTTGCCTTGTTAACAGATCAAAGAAGAGAAAAAATAATAATTTGAAAATATTAAATATTCTATTTCTTCAAGTAAGGATCGAACCCACAACCTGCCCGTTTACAGTTCACGTCTGGGCTACGACAGAGTTGAAGTTAATTATATTCAAAATGTTGGAAGGCAATATACCTACTCTTTTATAATAAATCATATTATTCATATTTTCTGCCGAAAAACGAATATGACGACAACGAAATCTAATAATGATATGTTTTATTAACCTTTTATAGCGTAACAAATATTATAATACGATCCAAGTCGTTCCAACGGAAAAATCGAGTTAGGTTTATTATAATAAAGGACGTTATATGAGAATATATGTGGTGATGGTATGTCGTTTATCCAGTAAATGTTCTGTACGTTTATTAAATCCGTAGTAGCAACCAGCTTGCATTTTTCTAAGATATTTATAATATAAATATATGTATTTAGAAATATATATATTTTTTACCTTGGCTTTGCTAAAAGTTATTAGCCTGAAAACAAAATGTTACTCTTTTATATATATAAAATGATGAAAAACACTGGGAGAATATTTGAAGTTACGCTCCCAAGCTTACTCCAAGGTCGCGAAATGGGTGTAATGCGTAGTGGGATATCAAAAGAACTCCTATTTATACATTCAAAAATACATAGTTGGTAAATAAAAAACTTTATATATAAAACAATCATTCATAAATCATGATTGTAAAAAGACAAAGGACAGAATGAGTACCTGTAAGAGGATTAATTAGAGGCTCAAACAAATTGTCAGAAGCTATATATTTTGGTTTCTCTTGTAAGAACGCGGGACAACTTAAGCTTACATAAGTAAGGCCATTTTAAATATAAATAAAGGAAAATTCTCATATGAATGTGGAATAAACAATTTTCATGTAAAATATTTTTGTAGGTACTTGTAGTCGTATTTTAGAAATTACTTAACGTAGGACACGTCGTTGTATTATATTTGGTTTCAAATAACAAGGTTTTTTTAAAATATTTTTATTGCATTTGGCATGTCGGTAAATGTGTCTAAAAGTTTTATCGTGACAAGGGGCAGAGGAATTTCTTCCCTTTTTAATATTTTTAATTTCTTCCCTCGAGCAATCAACACGCAATGCCCCAAATTCGGTGAAAAATGGGATATTGACCAAGGACTAACTATAATATATCTGACTATAACACAATCCATAACATAAATATATGAAGATGTGTTTTGAGTCTGCTTATGATAATGCGATAATTTACAATTTACCGATGTCATAAGATGAAGACCATGCAGGGTATCTATAGATATATTTTATGCTTATCTATCTTAATCTTAGTTTTAGTATAAGGCTATCCTATGATGTAAATGGATAATAAGTCCCTGAGGAGTCGTTCCTACAGACTTAGATGAACGATGCTTAACGATCGGAAACGGGTCAAATAGTGCCATTAATTTTAACTAAAATACTTTTTGTATTGAAGGCTTTCTCTAATTAACAGTACTTGATTATTGGCTAGTATGCCTATTAATCAGCATCATCATCATAACCGTCTTCATTATCCACAATTATTTAAGGGCTTAAATTAATAAATAATACTTAATTTGTGACGATCTCGTAATAATTGGTTACACCCAGACACACGAAGAAAGGCAAACGTGCGTACAGGTCACCTGATGGTGATAAGATCACCGTCGCCCACGGCCCCGTGTAATACCAGGGGAGCTACAGATCTGTTGCCGGCTTTTGAGGTGGAGGTAGACGCGCTTTTTGAAGGTACCCATGTCGTATCGACCTGGAAAGTCGGTCAATACATGAAACATTCACAATGTTTCATATTATATTATATTTATAAGTTTTATATCAAATAGATTAAGTATGAAGATTCAGTATTTCAATACATAAAAAAGATTACGTATAGTAAAAAAAGGAGGAATTGTACATGTACATGCAAGGCAATGACAATGAATTCAATCGCAACAAGTGGCGATTTTCACACGCTTTTTTCAATACCCTGCACTAGCAAGCGTAGAGTTTGTCATACAATTTATAGAATTACAGTAGAACATGAAACTGTGTTTGGTTTGAAGCTAAAAAGACTCAATCAGTCTGAATATATTTAAATACAAAAAGAAAGGTTTCCAAATATCTTTTGTTATTTCCTTCCCAAATTTAAATCGGCCCTTAATTATTTTACGCCCGCGACTGCTAATTTTAATTACCGTAAAACGAAAAGTCAATTAACTGTATTACGTCATTTACTAAATTTAGAATTTCTGATTCTTTCTATTGAATAAAATGTTTATAGAGTATAATAATACGGAATCGTTCTATAAATAATGGTTGTCCACTATAACATACTATTTTATTATACTATTTTATTTTATATTCATGAATTCATGAAAATAAAATAGTAAATTTATTTTAATATTAACAATTTGCAAAAGTATTATGGAATCCAAAAAAATAATACATGAAATTAAAAATGTTGTTAAATTATTACAGGTAAAAATATATAGTCTCAAACTAAACGTAATTAACAAGTATAACATTACTATTATAAATATGAAAAATTTGTGACAATGGATGTTTGTTCCAGTAAAACGTATGAATCGAACATTATGACTTCAATGCAAAACAATCGCGCTTACAATTTTTAATCGTTTGTACCACTGCACCACGACTGACCTCAGCTACATATAATATAATAATTAGCATAAGCAGGCGAAACCATATGTGGGTCGCAAGTTAGTATATGTATATAAAACTCTTATGTTACTGAGTACAGATAAAACTACTATACTAAAAAGTTGAAATTTAGAATGTAGAAAAATCGATAAGAACCTACGAAATAGCATTAAATAAATAAATACACATACAGATAAAAAAAAGGAAACCACTTACAATAATAAAATATCTGATCTGTAATTTGACTTCGTTTCCGGTTGATTCCCGTCGGGTGATGGATTCTGTCATGAAATGCGAAATTAAACCGTAACGTCAAAGCTTTGTGTATTTTCATAACATTATTACTTATTTCTTATTTTATCTTTACATTATATTATAAAAAAATACATTATATTATGAAATAATAGTTATAAGGTGTCGTGATGTAGCAGGCAGCTTTTATATGTAATAATCAGCCAGACTATGTTAGCCCCTCGTGGCGCAGGGACACAAGAGGGCAACCATAAACGAAAAATATTGTGAGTTCGCTCCTCATAAAATATTAATTATTTTAATTTCTTCACGCTGGTAGCAAGGAAAAGCGCAGAATTGAGTTCAGCCACTCAACTCGTATAGCCCTATTCAGCGAAAGGTGGCTAACGAAAGTGTCCTAACACTAGTTTTCCAGATTCTCCCTGCTTACTTTGTTGTATGCGGAATGCAGTGTAAAATTAAAAAAAATAAAACAAACATCTTCTTATGTAAAAAAATATTTTATATTAAATTTATAAGCATATAAAGTATTGAACGTAGCAAGATTTGAACTCGCGTCTCTTGCAAACCGTCAAAGCGCTCTGATCAACTCTGCCATACGTTCTTATATAGTGTGGAATACTACAATAATATTAAGTTCCTATTTCAAAACAGAGATCAGATCATAAACTTAAAACAACTATACCAAGTAATAAATCATATTAGACACAACATGCTATCTAAAAACCCAGCTAGTACCCAAGGGATGCTATAAGAGATAAGGAAAAAATCTGGCTTTTATTTGTTGAGAAAAGTAACGTTTTCTATATTTTCCTGTAGGGTTTCTATGAAGATATTTGCATAATTTTGTTAACATTTACAATCTTTGAATGTAAACTATTTTTTATATAAATGGTGTTTATTATTCTTTATATTCGACGCATTAATTTATATATTCGACGTTCAAAAGCGTAATTGCTTTAACCACAAAATTTTTAATATGTATATCACATTTATGATAAAGAAATGAAATTTAAATTTAAAATATTCTGCTTTTCATTAAGTTCCTAGATTGAATAAATATAAAGGTATGGTATTTTAGCTCTTTAATTATCCCAGGTATACAAAAATGACGCTTTGCATTGAAATTTTCATTTTATTTCTTTGTTTTTTTTTTGTTTTTGTTTTTCTTAATTTTACTAAATGCCGCTCATGGCATGGAACCTAGTGTTAAGATACTTCAGTTATAACCAGTCACGCTTACAGTAGCATATTTGTGGCCCTGTACAACGATAGGTTCTTATTATTTTCTACTTATTACAAATAAAAAAAAAAACAATTCGTCATCCATTGATTTAATACTTGACATCAACGTAATATCTACCAATTTTACGGAAGGGTTGTTTACTGTAGCGTCAATTAGGGGAGCTAATAATAAAATGGTAATTTTGTAATGTGATTAAACTTTTATGCTCCTTTGATTTTAATAAAATGCTAATTAATTCTTTAATAGTTTTTAATTACTTTATTGCTTTTGTTTTAATATTTTACCGGTATAGGAGTTGTTTAAACCCACGCTTGTTGTAGATTTAATTCTCAATTTGAATGAATGCTTATTTTTACTTAAAATGGACAATATTTTGCAATCTGATTTCAACTAAGTGTTATGTTAAGTTCTGGCATTCAACACTCAATTAGGTATATTGAGCAATTCTTAAAAAATATAACTATTTAAAATGAATCTCGTAAATTTTGGAAATATATTTTAGAAAAACCCATATCTTGAATATTGCATATTTTTATTTGATTAGAACATACAAACAAACACACACACAAAAAGTGAGGCTAAAGATGTAAAATAATTTTATTAATATGTGTATAAATTGCTTTAACTAAAAATTACGACCGAAAGCGGACAGACATACTTGCCTTAAAAAAAAACAATCCAAAGTTAAGCGAAAATTGACGACGTCTAGTATAATATCACATATTCCTAACGTAAAATCCAAACGTTTTACTTATGAAACCTTTTATTTGCAAAACAGCTCAAATGTCTTTTTTTTTGCAAAACACCTCAAATATCGTAATGTATGTACCAAGAATACGTTCAAGATTTTCCTTAATTTAATATGATATCGCAAGAAACAAGTCTTTTGTCTACTGATAATTATTTTTAGCTTCACGTGATATCTCGCAAATAGCAAGGTAGGCAGAAGGAACTTGGGAATCTAGTGTCTGACACTGTTCACAAATATTATAATATTTCCCGACGGTAGTTCTTATGATAATATTTGTTATTTATATTGTTATATTGACAATTATTGAACTATGAACTCGGAATCAAGTCATTGTTGTTATAGTGTCAGTAAACGAGAGAGACGGTTGTAAATAATTATTTATATTTAAAAATATTAAAAAATATGTCCAGAAATATCTCCAATCCATAATAATTAAATTAATAATATAAAAATACAATCGCTATTTAATAAAATACATAAAAATAAATATATCTTTTGTACATTTACCGTCATGTCAATATCAAAAAGTGATCGAAACTTCCGCTTTTC
The DNA here is from genome assembly GCA_019049475.1 of Eueides isabella. Classification (NCBI taxonomy): domain Eukaryota; kingdom Metazoa; phylum Arthropoda; class Insecta; order Lepidoptera; family Nymphalidae; genus Eueides; species Eueides isabella. The sequence goes on along the minus strand of CM032408.1, from coordinate 5,489,710 downwards.
ATTTAAAGTGCATACAATTTATTTTTGAACACGACTACAGAAATCGTTTATTCTCTTGTATATATTATTGTATGTGTCTTTATTTGGATTTTTTTAATGATTTTGTGATTTATATTAATAAAAATCTCTTATCCGATTTTTTCTTTTATGTATACTATATTTGACCTAATTACGTGGTTCGCTATTTTTTTGGACGTATTAGCTATTCAAATATTTTTTTGTATGCAACTTAAACTAGATTTAGAGTAACATCTACAACAAGAATCTAGTTACTTAAGGAAATTCCATAATTTTTTAAAGATTGTTACTTGCTACATATTTTAATTATGTAGCAAGTAACAATCTTATAAATATTCAACTTATTACTAATATACATATCACTGCCAAGTTAATCTGACATATTATTTTGATTAATTCTATAAATTGATGAGGCTATTTCTATATAAAGTCTATACAATATTTGAAAAGTGGGAAAGGGTCGTAAAAGCAATCAACCACATGCAAACAACCCTCAATCAGTTTGCAAATGATCACACGCTGTGAGCCGTGAAATAGGCCTTAGGAGGAAATCATCACACTGACTGGCTTTAATTACTTTTAATGAGAGACATTCGTTATATTGAAGCAGTATTATAATAATTTTAGATAATATATGTAAAATATTTAGTCTTTCATAGCACAGTGGCACAGGATCTATTTGTAATCGCAACTATTATGGATTCGATACTGGGGGGAATGATTATATATATTTAAATTCATTTCCCCGCTTTAGTATATAATGAGTAACATTTTATTTCGTCAGTAATTCTGGAAAATAAGAAAAAGGATAAGAGTGAAGAGAATAAATTAAGAACGGAATATACATAAGAAATATGTTTTACCTACGAGTATATAAGTCTTCTTCTTCTTAGCTTCACGCTGTATCCCGCACGAGGCAGGGTAGGCAGAGGGAATCCGGGAACCTAGTGTTAAGACACTCCGTTCAACTTCGGCTCCCCACTTTTCGCCGAATTGGCATTGCGTGTTGAGTGGCGGAACTCAACGCCGCGCTTTTTTTGCCTTATTACCAGAGCGAAGAAATGAAACATTAAGTATTTTAAATTGAAAATATTAAATATTTTATTTCCTCGACCGGGGATCGAACCCAGAATCTGTCGGTTACAGTCACACGCTTGTGCCGCTGCGCCACGACAGGCCTCAAGTATATAAGTGAATTAGTACGAGTATATAAGTGAATTAGAATTAGTTAAAACAGCAAACTGTAATGTTTTTTATTATGTTTTTTTTTTATTTTGCCCAAATAAGAGTTATACCCATCAGATAGATGGGTCTATTAAATAAAATGCAATATCGTATGCTCAATAGTAGTCAGTCAGACTTAATATATATAATATTCAGATTATTCTGAACATACGAAATGGAGATAAAGGAATGGATATATAAAAACAACATTCCTGTTTATATACTTGTTGTCAACGAAATTTTTAAACATACCTAATTCAATCAGATAGCCTTCTTCATCTTTACATTTGTTCATAGTGCGACGTAAGCTGAAAGAATATATACTTACTTATCACTTTATTACTTTCCACTCGATCTGACTTTCGTTGCGCAGTAATAAACGTCGCACTTTTGTTAAAGTTTATCTCACATACTTCAAATATCATTTAATATCTTTAGTATAGTCTTTTTAGTTGTTTAAGTTAGCAGTGGCGTCGTAGTGTAAATAATTACACTTCAACGGCAACTTACACGATGCCACTGTTAACTTAAACGACTACACTGACTTAAATAATTATTTAAAATTATAAGCCAAGTGGCTTTGTTTAAAAAAATAATCAGAATATATATACATATTCTGATTATTTTTTTAAACAAAGTATTTGGAAGTTGGAGTATTATACTTTTACGCTAGGTAAAAAGGACATAGTAGACCTTTTTCTTCTCTACTTTCCGCCTTAACTTCAGATGTTTCTTTCAAATGATCGGGGAAAATTAAAATAAGGCATCACACATAGCATATACAAGAAAATAGAAACGAAAATCTTGAGAAAAATCGTACTCCCAAAACAAATTTTATTAGAAGTTTGTATAGTACAATACATATTTCTCCCAATTTGTTTCTAAATACATAGTAGTATTGTTAAAGTTGACCCACAAAGAAGCCATTGCCGCATATTATTTGAAAAAGTAAGATCCCCTATCTTGGAGTAGTGCCAACGGCGACTCCCTTCACAGGAACGAATGGACCAAATTTTGTCGCGTCTATTTTCTCAATATGACAAAAATGGAATCAATAGTAATAGATATTTGCTTTCGTAAATATTATGAGTAAATGCTGAAAGATTTTAATGTTGTTAAAGCAAAATGTAGCAACAAAAATATATACATCTGTACATAAGTATAACAGTTCTCATAATGATAAGGGTTACACAGGTTTAAATATTTTATACGGAAATATTATTGAGTTAAAAAAATATGTTAGTAATAATCTCAAAAAAAAAATAAATAAGGTATTAAAGCAAAGTGAATTCAAACTAAGTGTTAACCTAAATTACATTCAATTTGTACGTTTTTTCTTAACTTATTATTATCGTCCGAGTTATTATGAAAAGACTTGTGTCGTTAAAAATACCTTAATTGCGAGCTTCTCCTCTGAGGTAATAACCTGTAAACATTTCTATTTCAAACTGGCATTCGCTGTTTAAGAGTCTATTATAAAAAAATCCTCTGTTCATTCATTACCCGAAAGACTTGACGACTTGACATTGTATCCAATTTATGTTTAAATAATTTGACAATGTATCAATTTAATTTCTTATAATTTATATAATTTAAATACCAAGGTACCTTGATGGTACCTGTATACTAAACAGTACTATCAAGTTATTGCAAGGTACCGTTGTATTTGTTTACACATGTATTGATGTACAAATATATTGAATGTGGGCATTGAAATTTAAAAAGTATTATTTACATTTAAGGATATATTTATTCACAGTCATTATTATTTCGAAATCGTAACAAAATATATAGTTTTTAACAATTATGTATTTAAATATAGAAAATCCATGTGCATTAAGTCAAGATATAAATATGTCATATAATAAATATTATGATACCTGCACTTCTCATGTAGAGAAGTTTATAAAACCTTATAAAAAATCTTTTTTTTACAAAATATTATTATGCTTAATTTTATTGTTATTACAATTTTATTTGTTGTATAATTATAAAGAAATTATAATTTTGGAATGATTTAAAATTGAAAAACCATTTTATATTGTTCAGACCATTTAAAGAGGAAGGTTATATGACATGACATCGTTTCAATGTAATCGAATCTGCTTGCGGTCACAGTTACCTTAGGCTCTTAGAATGTTAAGCACAAAACAGTTAGTTATTTCCATTTAACCGAACAAAGATGCAGGTCAAATTAAGACTGGTATAGTTTTTACTTGCAAGTTATATTTTTTTTCACCCACCGTATACTTCTATATTAAATCAATATAATTTTCTTAAAATATATTCTTGACATACTTTAATTATATAAATAAAATAAAAAAAATATATATAAACAGTTGTGTAAGTATTACGAAAATTAGATACGCAGCCACTTGGATTATATTTCTAAACGCAATTGCCGACTTCGTATACGGTTACGTCTTGCCATCTCAAAACTTTGATACAGTAGTTACAACTTTAGTTTGTACTACCTACGAGTATTAGTACTTTCATAAAACTTCGTTACTTAAAGATATTTGTTTATTTATTGGTTTGCTTTCACGCTCTATCCCGTTTAGCAGGGTACTTATAGGCAGAAGTAATTTAGCAATGACAACGAAGCAAATCGTGTCTTTAAAGTTCACCACCCAACATGCATTACTTCGAGAATTTCTCGGAAAGGGTTTAGCGGAGTCACCTTCAACTCCTCCTCAGTTTCACGTTGTATCCCGCACGAGGCAGGGTAGGCAGAATGAACCCGTAAAACCTAGTGTTAAGACACTCCGTTCCACTTCCGTCCCCACTTTCCGCCAAATTTGAGGTATTGCGTGTTGAGTGGCGGAACTCAACGCCGCGCTTTGCCTTATTACCAGAGCGAAAAAATTAAACATCAAATATTTAAATTGAAAATATTAAATATTTCATTTCCTCGACTGGGGATCGAACCCAGAACCTGTCGGTTACAGTCACACGCTTGTGCCGCTGCGCCACGACAGGCCTTTTTTATTGTAATACTGTCTTTTTTAATTTGTCCACTTTGCCTCTGATATGTACTAGATACAGCGTGAAGTTGAAAAAAAAAATAGATCAGATGTTTTGTAGTAATTGAACAATCTTCACTACACTTTGTAATGTAATGCCGCAATGTTCAGTACATGTACATATATACACGTATATGGTTTTATTCTATACGGTATTAATGTCAATACTCACTGACACCAGCAGCTTTACGTATCGCGTATATATATATCACGTTTCGAGACTGACACGCTCGTATGTTGTTTCAAAGCAACTTTTACAACTGTCGAGTTCAATTGCTTTTTTAATTTGACTACAGGAATGTGGCAGTGTCAAGTGATTTTGAAATTCTTTTATTAGTCCAATGGACCTTTGGCAACAGAATTTAAAGTGATTATTATATATGACTATATACACAGTCGGTTGGTTGTAGTTTGGTTCTATTCGGAGGAGTAAAACAGATCACGGCATTGAGTTCCGCCGTTGTACCCAGCACAATGCCTTTCAAAGTCGCCCATATAATAGAGCAGGCAGAATCTGTTCTTTATCTGTTCTGGACGGTGTATGTGAGTGAAGTAACTCATTACCGAAACTTATCATGGTTTTACATCTACATACGCTACCCTGGTAGGGTTAATCGATCCCATTACGAACATTTTGATCACCATTTTCCGCTAATTTTAGAAGAATTGCGTATTGAGTGAGCGGAAGCAAGTTATCACAGCAAACAAATTATAATATTAAAATTTGACATTAGCCTTGTGCCACAACAGGCTTCAACATAAATTTAAACCTCTTCAATATCCAAATTATAAATTCATAAATATGTAAATTAAGGATTGAAGTATATCTGACAATATTAATGGAAGAGCTGAAGTCAAACAAAACTCTCAAAATTGCCTCAATGCTTAAACATAAAATATAAGTTAAAGATTTAAAGAGATTTCATTATGTGAATTGGGATCTTTCTTGAGAAAGTCTAATTGTGATGATAGGGGCATTTCGTACAATCATCATAGAAAACCGTTTAATTTTGTGTAAACCTTTTTGTAATTTTAGTTGACATTATTAAATTACTGAATACACTTAGGAATTGAATCAGATTCTTCTGGACTGTCTAGGACGATTCTTCTTTTTCACGTCAAATTTTTAACGCTTTTCACAACTTTTTCTGTTATCATCTCTTAAATAAGATTTTGTAAATAGGGGATTATGGCATTTATAATTAATGAAACAAATATATTATAACTCGTATACCTACTACATATTATATACTATCTTAGGTTATTAGCATTTTTATACTAGCGTGTAACCAAATATATAAACTAATATTACTTGCCCCTCTTTTAATATTGGACAAAGTAATAAAATATTAATTACTCACTCACTCACTCAGCTTCACGCTATACATAGCAGGCACTATATGGCATGGTAGGCAGAGGGAACTAGGGAACCTAGTGTTAAGACACTCCGTTCCACTTCCGTTCCCCACTTTCCGCCGAGTTTGAGGCATTGCGTGTTGAGTAGCGGTCATCAAAGATGAAAATCAAAATATTAGTTAAAAATATTATTATAAAAACAATCTTTCTAGTTTTTTTCGTGGTGTGTTTTTAATATGGAGCCCTTTCATTTAATATCCATATATTATAAGAGTGGGATGTACAAAAACTCGTAATGCATCATCTTGCTTCGGCGGCCATTTTGGTTTAACAATATAGATAGTTTCTAGGAGATCACAAAAACGAGATTTTACGTTTTATACGTTTCAACGCGAACTAATTTGCAGGCTACAACTCGTTAATGTACAACGTAAAATATTCATTATAAAAATAGAAAATCAAATGATTAGCATTATTAAATATAAAAGATTAATGCGAAGGAAGCAATATTCTTTTGTAGTTTAAAGCTTCGTTTTTCGGTCCCCATTATATTTTTTCATTAACGGTTCATTGTTTTCACAAGAATTCGTATTTCTTTGTCATTTTGGTAGTATTTTCCTTTAAATTTGTATAGAAAGTAAACTGAGAGCGTAGAAAATTGTTTTAGGTAATGTTTAATTATAGAAAATGGCACAGTTGATACCGTCTGCCTGTAAGCGCGGGTTCAATTGTGGGTTCAATCGTCGCTGGGAAGAATGATCATAGTCTATGTTTTTATTTTCCAGTTTTGGGCAAAGAATACCTCGTAGGAACAGAAGACCTACTTTCATCCCTACGCAGTGACGATGTAAAAGCCAGTAACTGCGTTAATTTTGGATTTGGAAACAAAAAAGTATATAATCTTAACAAAGCAACGGCACATAATTGTATTAACATTAGTAGAAATAAAACAATATAACTAAAAGAAAATAAACACGAAACGAAATCAATCAAGTAAATGAAGCGTAAAAAAGATACTCTTTGTTTTTTCTATTGGTGATCTATTTTCTTTATAAACTACTGTACACTGTATACTTTGATGAATGGCAGATAGAGGAAAACTCATTATAGACTAACTTCTAATACGAAATAACCCATGACTTCAGCTGAATAAATAAAAGAGGACAATTTCCGGTCTTCTCCCTGATTACTGTTTGAGCTTTATTTATTAACTATCCGTGACTTATTATATGTTACATTGACGTGTAGAGTGGCTGAATTCAACGCCGCGGTTTCTTTTGTTTTGTCTTGTTACCAGAGCGAGAACATTATAATATTTTCCACTTAGTACATAATAATCTCAATGATATACATCAAAATGTAATTATAGAATTAGAAATACATCTTTTCAAGTACACTAAGCTTAATAATAATAAGACACAAATAAAATATAATGTATATACATACTGGTATGTGCCTTTATAAAGAACTACTCTTGCTGAATCAAACTATTTGATTGACTATAGATGTAGTTTCTATATATAATATTGTAATACCCATGTTATAAAATACTTGAAATAATATTAACTTAAGTAAGACATTGTAAAGTAGCAAGAAAATTAAGGAAGGCGTCTTTCAAGCAATAAAATATTGGGGTATTTAAATTTGTGGTAGTTCCGGATAGTTATTTACACTAGCTGAGTGGGAGAGATAATAACTTTAGCCTTTATCAATTTCGCGCTACGTGTCTCCGTTCAATATTATATCAGATAATTCAGTTTAAGGTATAGAGTATATTAATAGTATATTTTAATACCTGTCATAATTAATAAGTATACTAATAAGTTCTGTTAATAAATTTGTAAGGAAAAAAAATCCAAACATGCTTCGTGAAAATTATTTACGATAATTATTATATAAAAGAAGATTTCATGATCTAGGCCGCAATAGGCATGTCATTTACACAAATGGTAAATTTAATTGTTAATATTTTCTTATAAAATAAATAAATCTGCAACGTGGATGTATGTACGTGGATGTAAATAAATAAATCTGCAACGTGTGAATGTAGTAGATAAGTTTCTAACATATCATATAAATATCTAATATTCATATAAGTTTATTAATGAAACGCGTCATTTACTATTTTGAGTATAATGTCAACGCCATATTTACAATTCAAACAACAACTTAGACGTCGACAATAACAGGCGTGTTCTTGAGCTTACGCTTAAACTTCGTTAATTCAAATTCAAATACAACAAGCCCTGAGCATTTAACTTTGAATTAAATTTTGTAGTTTATAACTATTGTTTATTTAGGGCATTTGCTTTAAAACTTTGTTCTTAGTAGTTTTTTTCAGGGAACTTGGGAACCTAATGTCAAGATATTTCGTTGCAATTTAGACATTTTCGTTTCCGATTTTCCGTTAACTTAAGACATTGTGTGTTGAGTAGCGGAACTCAATGCCGCGCTTTGCTTTGTTACCAGAGTTAAAGAATATTTTACATATTGTAAAGAAAAAATAACGTTGCAGGATTTGAACCCGTCTTGGAAACTGTCCAAACGCTCTGACCACTAAGACATACGTTCTCGTCAAGCCGTGTCGAAATTCTTTTGTGTTTGTTACAACTTATTTATATTGTTAACACCGTTGTAACAAGCGTATAAAATAAAGGAAGTGCTCCCAGTCCAAATTTAAAATGCATAAATTTGTATACAAGCAATTTAAAGACGTGACAACTTCCAGTATTCTTTAATTCTAATATATTATTTGACAAGTGTGAAATTTGAGCAAAATTAATTTATATGGGACTGAATCGAGTTGTAGCTCTGTGACCGATCATTCACTGTTTGAAATTTCAATTTATTATGGAAATTGGAAATATTGGGGGCGGATTCCATTTAATATACTTGACGGTCGTGGTTTACTTGAATATTAATTTGGTATTATGTGATATATTGTATTGTTCTCCGAATATAATTTAGAAATTGTTATTGAGAATCCCTAGTTGGAGAGATGATGACAATTAAATATTTTTAGGTAGGCAAAGTGGCGTTGAGTTCCGCTACTCTACTACTAAAATGTGTGAATTTCACAGTTTTAGTTTTCTCTAGTCTACACCACATGTACTGGCATCTTCTTAGAGGAAATGGAATGTCTCAACACCGGGTTCCTCAGTGTAAAGAGAATATGAAAATAATCATAAACATAATCATTAAAGTCCTAAATAAATAAATATTACTTAGCCAACTATCCGAAAAAAAAATCTATTGTCCCCATTTTCATCCACATTCAAATTTTTCAATTTTTGTTACCATATATATACCATACATGTATATATTATATTCATGTCTTTAGCAACTTAATTGAAACCAATTAAAGTTCTTATTAAATTCTCTTCGGGAGTGAATTCCACTTGTTTGATTAATTCAAAGCTTCAAGTGAACAATTCAATGAACAAAATGTTGAGTAATATTAAACACTAAATTAGATCGCTGATTCAAAACTTCTCACTACTTTTAATGTTTTAATTGTTTGTTTGTTTTTGTTATTTTCAAACGATTTCGTAAAGAGTTTTTTTTTTATTTGCTTTATTTAATTATTAGGAATATTATAATGAACTTGTCGTGGCGCAGCGGCACAAGCGTGTGACTGTAATCGACAGGTTCTGGGTTCGATCCCCAGTCGAGGAAATGAAATATTTAATATTTTAAATTTAAATATTTAATGCTTCACTATGGTAAAAAGGCAAGCGCGGCGTTGAGTTCCACCTCTCAATACGCAGTGCCTCAAATTCGGCGGAAATCGAGAAACGGAAATGCAACGGAGTATCTTAACACTAGGTTCCTGGGTTCCCTCTGCCTACCCTGCCTCGTGCGGGATACAGCATGAATTCATAAAAAAATAATGAACCTGATTTCACTTTATATAATACCTACTACTTTTACCATTTTTTATTTTATAATGGATCCCGCCTATAGCAGTTTATACCTAAAATAAAATGCAGAACGGAAGTGGAACGGAGTGTCTAAACACTAGGTTCCCAAGTTTCCTCTGCCTACCCTACCTATACCTATCCTACCTATATGTACGGGATACAGCGTGAAGCTAAACGAAAAAGACCTAAAAATAAGATTCCATTATCCTTCAAAAACACTTCGTTCACAAAATTCTGAGCTATTTACCAGATATTGCATGTTGAGTAGCTGAACTCAATGCCGTGCTATGTCCTGTTACCAGAACGATAAAAATTAATTAATTCCTTCTAGTGGATATCGAACCCATAATTGCTGTATTATAGAGAGAATATATCTAAACTGTACGTCTTACAAGTACATCTTATTAATATATTTGCGTAAACATTTAAATTGATAAATATTTTCATATCTTTATGTACCATCTTCCCAAAATATTTATAAAATGCCGAAAATGGTTTCGTTCGGTTGTTACGTTTCTCATATTTTATAACATAATCAAAGAAAACTTATTGATATATTTCCATTCTTTACATTATCCATTCAATGTTGTTGGTCATGACTGTATAAAAATAAATATGTACTTTACTTTGGTAGGATCACTTGATATACACATGAAAACACTTATTAATGAGGCCAATTTGACGCAGAGGTGCAGTTTGCGACTGTATATTCGATCATACTCGGAGGAATAAATTATGTGCACCAGCACAAAATTGAGTGTGTTGACTAACGGAACTTTTTTCATAACAATGAAAATAATATTGGGAAAATTAAACGATAAGTGGGGAACAAATAGACACTAGGTTTCCTTTGCCCTGCTATATGCAGAATACAGCGTGAACAAGATTATCTTAGAAGAAAATATATACATATATTGGTTATCTTTAACAACATCCATGTAATACGATCATATTAGTTCCAAGAGAATTCCAATACAACTTGTATAATATATGTATACAATATACTTGATGAATACTAACTAAATTCTAAGTTGTAACCAACAGAACCAAACTTTGCAGTCCACCGCATGTCAAGTCGGTGTGAATGCAATAATCAACACCAACTTCTACACACTAGTTTGACTAGTTTCAGTTTTGAATCGATCAACTGAGAAAATATTAATATGTTTTTAAATTTAATATTATTCTTTCCTTAGTGGGGAATAACACTTTAAACAAAAGGTAAAGCTTTATTTTATTTGTTTACGGTTTTTTTAGACAGTTTTGTTCTACAGAATCTAACATTAAGACACTCTCCGAAATTCCGAGATATTTTGTTAAGTGGCCACGCTACAGTCTTGTTGCGAAAGGTAACGAGTCAAATCTACAAAGCATAAAATCCAACACTTAATACAATAGTTCAAAAATTATTTGCTTGAAAGTAAAATAGACAGACATCCATCCTCCCAAATTTTCACATTTAGATATAATATTAATAGAATGCTATATTTTCTCCATTAACTTTCGCTAAGAACGTTTTGTATTATTTGCCCGTGGTCAAGAGTAGAATTTACTTTTCTATTTAATTTTAATTAAAACAATATTATTTATGTATAAATAATCTTTTAAAATTGTAATAAAATTAAATCAATTATAAAGGCAAAGCGCAGCGTTCAGTTCCGCCAGTCAACACGCTTTAAATTCGGTGGAATGAGGGCAACTAGTTTGAGAGTCTAAACACTATGATCTCTAAATCCCACTAATAGTAATGTAATTGTACTATATATACGTAGATATCGTAAAATAGTCATTAAAAATAAAAGGGTATTTAGTAGTTAGTAAATTAATATACGAGTACCTACTTGTCGTTAAAAGTTTTACATTACAAAAGGCGTCCGATAATTAACTTTCAAAATAAGAAAGCTTAGGCGCATTATCCAAGTCAGTTTGGATTATGTGCCTAAGCTTTCTTTTTTCATCAGATTTTAATTAAGCATATACTTTCTCTTTTTCTAGTGCTTTTAAGACTTTTTTTATAATACTAATTTAATTTGAAAATCATTTATTAAATTTATCAGGATTCAAAATAACTAAAGTAAAAGTTTAATACTAAGATATACTTAAAGTCAAATTTAAAAAACCTTGCTTCGAAACGAATTATAATCAACAAAACGGCCTCAAATGCTGTTCTCCTACTAAAAGCTAAAAGTAATTCAAACACAAATACTTGCCAGTAGGGATATATCTTATAAGATAGAAATTGGGGAGATAGTAGGGTACGTTTCGCATTTATTCACAAAAAGTAACGGTACACTATAAGAAAAACTATAGTCCAAGTAAATAGAAAAAAACGATAAAGTGTGACTCGCACTTACGATCTTGCCCAGCGAGGATTCCGTAGCAATTTGAGGATTGTAGGTCAAAAGAAAGTACGGCTTGTAAATATTAACAAGCTTAGGTTTACTTTGTTTTAAAACTGTTTTTTTTTTTTTCTATAAAAATAAAAATATTTTTCTAGAATTATTCATTCACCTACTTGTACTGAAAGTTTTCATTTTTTACAAATTTTAAATTTTTATTTCTACAAGAAATTTTGATTATGCGAACAATGAAGTTGACTAAGTTAAGTTTGTGGGTAACATGCTTTTATAAATATTTTTTTTTAATTTTGTCACTCATGTATATGACATTAATAAAAGACGAAACACTTTTCAATAAAACACACTCACTCATTCTATAAAAATCTAACTATAAAAATAAGTACTAATTACTGTTCAATTTCATAAGTTTCATCGACAAATTAAGGTCATATTTCACTATATTTTATGTTATGTTCCAAGTTTGTACATCGAATGCTATTAAATTAAATGATTACAGCAACTAACACTGTAAATAACTCAAAGCAAGCGTATTTAACTCACAGTTTTCGTTTAAATTACACTCGAGAAGTAAGGCAAGAAATTAAGTTTATACATATAGTTAGTATTTTAGTATATTTGTAGGTAAAACTTGTATAATAATATGCTTATATTTAAGCTGAGGCCTGTCGTGGCGCAGCGGCACAAGAGTGTGACTGTAACCGACAGGTTCTGGGTTCGATCCCCAGTCGAAGAAATGAAATATTTAATATTTTCAATTTAAATATTTAATGTTTCATTTCTTCGCTCTGGTAATAAGGCAAAGCGCGGCGTTGAGTTCCGCCACTCAACACGCAATGCCTCAAATTCGGCGGAAAGTGGGGAACAGAAGTGGAACGGAGTGTCATAACACTAGGTTTCACTTTCGTTCCCTCTGCCTACCCTGCCTAGTGCGGGATACAGCGTGAAGCTGAAAAAAAAAGAAAAAGAAAATAAAAAAATATTTAAGCTACATTGTAAAGTCTATATAGATCATTTTTGATGTACCATTATTTTTTAAATTTAGCTTTACATTGTATGCCGGATATGTCAGGGTAGGCAGAGGGAATTCGGGAACCTAGTGTTTAAACACTTCATTCCATTTCCCAATTTTTACCAAATTCAATACATTTTGATACTGCGTAATGAGTGGCGGAACTCAACGCCGCACTTTGCCTGGTTACCAGTGTGACTAAAATGAAAATATTAAATTTTTAATTTCTTCGAAATGATGAACCGATAACCTGTCGAGTTTATAGTCGCACGCTTGTTCCCCTGCGTTACGAAATGCCTCATGTAATGCGATTATACAGGTTTTAATCATTAATTTATGTGAAAGTTTAATAACTTGTTGAGTCTTCCACAGACTGATTATGGGTTGGATTGCCATTCGCGATATTTTTTTCGCTCTGGTAGCGAAACTAAGCACGACGTTGACTTCCAACACTGAATTTCACCAAAATTCGGCGCAAGGTGGGAAACAGTGTCTTAATGGCAATAAAGTTCCTTAACAAGTTTCTACAATTTTTTTAAAGTCTTATTTCACACTTGAGACAGAAAATACTAAACTTAAATTTAAAAACCGTTTAAAAATTTTGAACAAAGTGTTTAAATAAATTATATTCTCTCTTGCCAAATGATAATTCTTACAAGTTGTCTTTGGATAGCGGAAATTTGTAAAAATCTCCCTACAGAGAGAGATGCTAACAACATAAATAAGTTGTAACAATCGTATAAGAATTTCGACGGAGCTTGGTGAGAACGGATGGCATAGTTGGTCAGAGCGCTTGAATGGTTTTTAAGAGGCGCGGGTTCAAATCCCGCTTCGTTCAAAATTTTTATTCGCTTTTTAAATTTAAGTTTAGTATTTCCTTAGTTTTCACTACCTACCTTATTACACGAGATATAGTGTAAAGCTAAACATAATTCTTTTATGTTGATACGTTCGTCGTGAATGGAAAATTGAAAGAAAAGTTAATATCGCTTTTCCGCTTTGAGGTGAATTTGTCTTACGCTACTGGCAATAAACTAAAGACTAATTTTAAGTTTTATATAATAAAATAATATAAAAGATGTTAGTAACGTCATCCAATAAGAAATACCAACACAGAACTTTTGAACAGGGGATGATAATTACCATATTTTATATACAGGTAAGTAAATTTAGTTAAGATTATAGTTTTAGAAAGAATAATTTAATAGGTATAAATTTTAAACTTTCGTTACAAAATTCCAACATTATGGTTATGAAAGAATTGAAATTCCAATTAAAGATTCTTTTATATTTATTTTTTTCAGTTGTCTTCCAATGTAGACAGAGTACTAGCCACTTGGTTGTATTTATTTAAATTCCCTTCTGAAAGGAAGTGATTACTATTTTTTAAGTTTTTAGTTGGTAATAGTATCAGTGTTTAAAACACGCAAAACTAAAATTAATATTATTCCTAAGTATAGAATAAGCTCTCGTTCTTTTATTTAGTAATAAGAAAAACCCATTAAAAAGCCAAAGATTTGCTACCTTATGTGTTTTATTTAAAAGTAAATTTCATTTATTATTCAATAGGCAAGCAGCGGTTGGCGGGTGGGCAGGATGCCGCGCGCCAGCGCTATCTTGCTGGCGCTAGCGGCTATACTGCTTGCAAACCAGTATTCATATGCTTCGTATATCGATCCAGGTTAGTGTATGTTTATTTATTATTTATTATTTATATATAGAATCGTAAAAGTAGAAATTAATAGTGTTTTTGTTGTTGAAGATGCTCATGTCCACAGTAACAAATCATAATCTTTCTTTCTAGATTTCTTTCTTTAGTAAATTTTTCTTTTAATGTACATAATCTAAATAAAGTGTGTATTTTTAATACGAAATATTTTTTTTGGCTTCTCCATTAGTTTATATATCGGCTTAGCTTAGAAAGTAAATGAAAATTTAGAATTATTTTATCCATTTTACGTAATACAAAAATAGTAGGAACGTACATACAAAGATAATAAATATAAAAAAAATATCAGAACTATATTGAAAATCCGACAAACAAATTCACTCAATCAGAAATATATTTAGTAAAAACAATACATTCTCGTAGTTATTAAATCACAATAGCATGAGAAATACATTTTAATATTAATAACTGCATTTCCAAATTATCAGAACCGAATAATACAATTGTATGATCACAACTTTTGTGATCCGCTTTCATTGCATTTTATTGAAAATATAATTAACAGGCAAAAGCTAATGAATATATTGTTCTTTTATGTATCTATAAATATAGTTTTCTATCTATAAAATACTTCTAACTTTTTACTTGTCGTCACCCGCACTTACATTTGCATCAACTTTATAACATTCAATGGAAAATCTCGTTTGCCCACGTTCTCAACGGAATTTCGAGAATTCTAATCTTAGTGCTTGCACACACTCTCAAATATATACTTCTGTAAAATTATTATGTTTCAATGTATGTAAAAAATATATATTATAGCACAGGGGTCCAAAAGTATGATTGTAAGCGCAACAGATTCTCATTCGCGGAAATATTCAATATTTCCTTTTTTCGCTGTGGTGTCAAAGTAAAACGCAGCGGTGAGTTCGGCTACTTAGCACGCCCCCAGAATTCTTCGGAAAGAGAGGAGCGGAGTTTCTTAACACTAGGTTACTCTATGCCTACGGGATATAACGTGACGTTGTGAACCTTATAAAATCACATGGTGTTATATTTCCGCCCAAGAGCCATGATAAGTAATTAAACAATCGAATAACAATATCGAGTTTCATCTAAAATCATCAATAACAATTTCAAGAGAACATCCCGCAAATTTAATCTGAAGTACTCATGTGATGTCTTACTTACCAGAGCGCCAAATGTGTTTATTGTTTTAAACTAAAGTGTAAATACTAACATACTTTTTTACTTAGGTGACGAAGACATCGAAATAACTGGACCAGATTACGAAGAAGATCCCGCTGATATGCAACTTCTCCAAGATGTTGGCAAGTGAGTGACATGCGTACAAATTACGAGTATATAGAAATTTACTTAAGTTTAAGTTCTGAAATAAAACTCTACTTTGCATTTATGTAACCGAGATTTTAAAATATTAATAGGAAGTATAAATTTAAAATAGGATACGAATCTATTGACACCTTTATATAAAATTAATAACAATAGCTATTTAACTTGACCATTTTGTATCTCCAATATTAATAGAAGCAATATATTTTAAAAATTGAATTACAAATGAGTTGCAAAAAACAAAAAGTTGATACACATCCAGAAAATCTGGACCTCGGACATAAACTTAGGCTAGTATTCGATGATATGGTTTCAGACGTTCGTCGCTGATCTACGTTTTCAGGCGTGCGTGCATACGGCGTGGGGGGAACTGTGATCATCGTCCCGGTGACTGTTGCCACTCGTCCTCCTGCCGATGCAACCTCTGGGGGTCCAATTGCCGATGTCAGCGAATGGGCCTCTTCCAGAAATGGGGGTGAAACCAACTCCCTAACATCTCTCGCAGCCAACATCTAGCTGCACCAAATGACCACTGCATTTTTACCGGACCCGTTGCGTTAGCTTCAATATTTATCCCCTCATATCTAGAAATTTGAATCGAAAGACAGGGATGTAGATTTTAGTTTGGAGATATTTTTGGACCATTTTACTAAATTATAGCTCTCTAATGTTTCGTTCTCGTTTAGTTTACTCTATTTCTGTCCTTTGTTCTATCTGATTGCGTCGAGTGTCCGCCTACCTGGTTGGGCAATCACCCAGCCTTATTGCCCAATCAGTATGCTTCGACATTAAGCTCGATCAATCAGAACCAAAAAACTGCTTGACGCACTGGGTTCTTGAATATTTCAGTTCCATTTTTATTTTCATATGAACCCTGGTCCTCAAGCAGTCTTATTCTATTACAATGTATGTATGTAGAGTTAAGTAAGCTAAAGTAGAAACAGTAGCTGCTAATTGGTGGTAAACTTATGTCAATAGGAAGTAGCAAAATACAAAATAGAAAAATATAAATGTAACTTTTAAAATAAATGTTCTAGTCATATAAGAGACTTGGTAAAGAGAAACTTGGTGAAGGACGCTATAATAAGCCTTTATGTGAAATGACGTCACTTATTTGCGATTGGCAACTTAGTGTTTTAAAATACCTATTAATGTGTCAAAATATAATTCTTATATAGTAAAATAAAAACGAATCTTTAATGTACTCTATGCGTCTCTCGGACAGGGGGTATATGGTATTGCAGCCTAGTAGAATCATCTATATGTAGTTTCTTATTATATACGTTCTTAATGGAACATAATTATATTAATACTATATTGGATAATGGAAAATGATATATTATATTAATAAATGTTTATGGACGAACAAAGTTGTTATTTTTTCACCTGTCCTGCTATAACATCTAGAATAAATGATATCCAGAATTATCAAGTAATTACAAATTTATTGAATTATCACTAAAGAAAATGTCGTGAGGAACTTCTAAATATATCACTCCAAATCATATCTAAAATATATATTCAACATCCAAATTCAATCCATCCATACACATCCAAATTTTGTGTTAAGTGTTTTTATGATGAAGTATTATAGAAATTATAAATAATAAACAGCAACGTTTGTCGCTTCGGTCTCCTTGGCTCCTCCGCTAGGGAAATAACATGAAGCTAAATTTTATTATATCTTTATGATTCACCCTGTATCCTGCACATTACAGTGCAGGCAGAGGAAATTTGTGAACTTAGTGTAAATACTTCGTTCCATTCCCCACTTTCAGCCGAATTTGAGTCATTGATTGTTAAGTGGAGGAACTCAGCGCCGCTGTTTGGCTTGTTACCAAAGCGAATAAATGAAAAAATAATATATTTCTACACAGAAAATAATGTACAATGCTGTTTATGAAACATTTATTATTCATAAATATTGGTTGGTTTCGTCTAAAGTTAAGTTAGAAATTGTGTTTCCACTTCATTTCATAGTTATATGGCAATACATACGTCTAACCTAATATATAGTGCATATCTCGTTTATATTTTATCGTCGACGGTACATTTGATTGTTTATAACTTTAATTTGCTAAAGCTTATATTTTAAAATAAAATTTAGAATAACTTTCATAAAGTTAAATGAGCTTAGCGAATGTGTTTATTTTCTGGTTCCTATTTAGCATCTATCTACTATATATCTGTATAGATCATATTATTTGTAAATAAGATAGAAGAGCAATTGAAAAGTAAGTCTTAACATTGGCTTAATGGCTGGAATGCTTGAATTCCTAAAAGCACGAATTCACATCCAAGTACTTTCATCTTTAAAAGATGCGTAAAAATAAAAAGATCAAACAAAATAGGTGTTGAAAAAGTGTTTTGTTTGTCAACTAAATATATTTATATTAAAAATAGCGAGTACTTAATAACAATATTTAATCAATCAATATTTAATAAGTAACAATATTTAAGCAATTTTCTATAGTACAAAAAAAACATTCTGTTACTTTTTTCAATAATATGAAAAAAATACAGTAGAAATACACGAAGATATACGTTAATTTTGAAATGAGGTATAGAAATTTCACTAACACATAACTCGAGAATCACACACTCTCCAAGTAACATAAAAAATATGTACCGTTGTAAAATAATATACAATATTATGGTTAAAATGTCTGCTATGCATAGGCATAGATACCACCCACACACATATGTCCTATGATATCCATCGAGGAGCCCAAATATTACAAAATATGGGTATATCATACTAAAAAGTCAGTTGGAAGTAAGGGTAACCTTTTTATAAAAGGAAACCGCATAACGACACTTAGAAGACGTGCAAAAGGAAAATCGCCAGGTCGTATCTACAAAATTCTGTAGTGAAAATACTCATAAATAGAATGACGTAAATGGATATACATTGAAAGGACTTTGTAAATTACAAACTTTTGTATCAAACTTTTGTATACTACGTGGTCTTTGTAAATTGATAAGTAAAAAGTAAGTAAAATAACAGTTGAGCGGCGGAACTCAACCCCATGCTTTTACCTTAATATCAGAGTGAAGAAATAAAAATCATACATATATTATCTCCTTCGGTAGTTATCAAATTCATAACTTGTAGCGTTTACTGTCGCACGCCTGTTCCCCTGAGCAACCAGACCACACACAGAGCTTTGAGAGATTATTATCTTACATTCCTTTCCTAAGGAAATATAAAAAAATAGATAAGATAAACACATTGCCTTGTCCCAGACCGTCACCATACTTTTCATAATATACCGTATATTGTACTACCAATATACGCTTGTAATTTTGTTCGATTGAAAATGATATAGATGCTCCAGTTTTGTCAAAATATCATAAAATAGGCATTTATACAAAATGCTACTTGCATTTTGTATAAATATTTTATGATATGTTTAATCTTATAATCGTAAACATGTCGAGAGTAAAGGGTTGCTGTCAACATTCCCCTGTTATTACGCAAACGTGATCGACATATTATATTACGTCACGTATGGAGTAACGGTTTACCGAATTTGAGGCATTGCGCGTTGAGTGGCAGAACCCAACACTGCGCTATGCCTTGTTATCAGAATGAAGAAATGAAAAAAAAATATATATAGTTATTTTGAAAATATTAAATATTTGACTTCCTCGAATGGGGATTGAATCCTCAAATTGTCGCATTTGCAGTAACACGCACGTGCTCCTGCGCCACGACAGATATCTTATTAAAAACACTTTAAAATAATAAAAAAAAATCTAAATTTAGCTATAAAACTATGTCTACCAGAGAAACCAAAATAATATTCTCTCACACTCTAAACTTCAAGCACATGGCAATGCACATGATCGACATATTATATTACGCACATGGTACGTGGGAAACGGGACGGAGTGTTGGGACACTCCGTCCCGTTTCCCACTTTCCGCCGAATTCGAAGCATTTCGTGTTGAGTGACGGAACTCAACGCCGCTTTTTTCAAATTGAAAATATTCAATATTTCATTCCGGGTGAGTGGGGGCACACGATTGTGTTTCTGTGCCACGACAGCAAAATATTTTTAAATATAATAATTCCATCGAACGGAAATCTAAACTACTAAGTATAATTAAAATATAAATATATAAAGGTTAAAACGTAGGTATAAAATAAAACACTCTTGCCCTTCGTGTTACCTTGTTGCTATGAATTTTAATACATTAATGTTCCTTGTACTATTCATAACGGTTGCTCCTTTGGTCCTTCCTCTGGAAACTAAGAAAATCTTATTAAAAGTAAAGATAAACAGGGATATAATATTTTAAATGAAACACTTTTAACCAGATTAATCGCGTATATTGTTTGTTTAACATGTTTTTTGGAAACCCAATGTTTCGAACACTTTAGAATAGTTCGTGGTCGCGGGTAGACTGAGGTGGCATTTGTCTGTCATTTGATATAATTATTATATCAAACTACCGCCAACGATTCCTTAATTGCCTCGCGCACTGCCCTGGATTCTTGCAGAATGAGCTAACTGTATCTGGTCCTCTAGTGTGGTGTACTCAAGACTTTAATTTTTTTAAGAGTGGGTCCCAGGTGGTTGAAAGTTTCCAACCATCTTCTCTATTGAAATTAGGATGTTTTTGTATTTCAATAGCCTCGCGGATCATTCTAGGGATATATCTATTTTCCCTAGCGAGTATGTGGGGTTTATCCCAATTAAGTTTAGCCAATTCTTGAGACCAGAGAAGAGTAATATTCCTTACCCTTCTCTGGTCTCAAGGCTCTTGTTAGGCTTGAAAATAGTTTTAATAGAAGCTCTTCTTAAGATGTTGCCGATCCTGTCTGTAACACCCTTCACATATGGTAAAAGTATTCCTAGAATGATCCGCGAGGCTATTGAAATAGCCTCGCGGATCATTCTAGGGATATATCTATTCTCCCTAGCGAGTATGTGGGGTTTATCAAACCTGATGTAGTGGTTGAATTTGTTAGATGTATGCTCACATACTGCTGACTTCGATACATGCTCATTCTTGACATCGGAGATGTATTCCTTCATCCTAAAACTTTCTTTCTCCTTTGTTTGACCTATATATGATAAGCCACAGTCACAATCAAGTTTGTATACATCTGCACACTGCAAAGGAATATTACTCTTCACTGGTCTCAAGAATTCATTGAACCAAAGTGTTTCGTTTAAAATGTGTAACAATCGTGAAAATCAAAGACAGGGATATTAAAATTAGCGAGGGACTGAACGACAAGAGGGAAATACACGAATAGAGAACTGGACTTCAAAAGATAAAATTAAACTTGTCTTAGTAGAACACTAAATTCCTAGGAGAACAGAAAACTAACTGGAACTTTTCATGTAGCGTCTAAAGTTCAATAGCTTAGTTATACTTTTTACAAATTCAAATCTTAGAAAACATTTTTTTAATGAAATTAACCAAACGCTTTTGTTTTATACATATTTATATTAATATTTCTCTTCAACCATATTTGAGTTTATAATCATCGTTTTTAAGCCTAGCTCCAAAACGGTGTGTAATTTTGTCGTTCATATTATGAAATGTTTTATGGTCCTTTTTATTAATACGTTTATCGAATTCATTACACTGTTAATGTAATAAAATAAAACAATTATTTTATAAAAAATATACAAAAATAATCATTAATTACGTGACATACACGAGTTTGCTTTTATATAACAAAAATGTTTGTTAAACCAAATATTGTGAACACTCGAGAATAAAGCTAATCGAAGTGTACATCATTAAAGAAATATTATTTAACGTATAATTTACCAAAGAAAGCAATAATTTTAACTTATGTATTCATTATATAATTGATTTCTCGGTGAAGCTTTTTAACAGCATCAACTAAATTAATACAACTCCGCCTAAATTTACGACGGTCAGCGTGTTTATGTAAGTACATTTGTCCTAAATAAACTCAAATCTAACTTTATAGGCAATATTTTCGGCTTACGTTTTACGATCCAATACCAGTATGCTTACAGCTAGTCATAGATATTGGAATAATGGTGAGCATAATTCTTTAAATTTAATTTTGACCCCCTTTTCAGCTTCACAATACAGCCCACATATGGCAGAGTAGGCAGAGCGAATTTAAAAGCACATTATTAAAAGACTACATTCTCATAAAGATACTTCTGTTCTCCGCTTTCGACACTTTCAAATAAACCTTCCGTCTGGCCTTATACATCTAATTATATTCAGAAATTTTGACCTTCACGTTATTTCCCGCAAATATTCCGAAAGACTTTGGTATCTTCACATTGTGTTCTCCAATTTCGCACTAATTCGTATATTTATCATAAAATCAATATATTTAACCAATTAAAGATATTGAAAAGTAGGGTATAAATAATTAAAGATATTGAAAAATAGTTCTGTCAGACAAAGTTCTCTATAGAATATCATTGAAATGCTTTAAGTACATACAAATTTATTGGATATTTAAATATTTTTTTAATTTCCTTCATTTAACAGGGCAGGTAGAGGGAATCTATTGTTAAGTCACTCCGTTCACATCGCATCTTCCATATTTCCAAACGTTGCGTGTTAATTGGCGAGAGCTTTGCGTTATATTTTTCTACAACCTTCACGCCTATCAGATGTGGGACCTCACTAAAATGGCTGGTAGGATCTCAGCTATATTTCAAATATTAGCTACTTTAATATAGAATTTTAATTAAGAATCATTTTGCCATGTTATCAAAAGATTTTACCATCTCTATTCCCCAACAATTAATAATTACCAATATTAACTCTAGTCAAATATCAACATATCCTAGAAATTAAATTGGCCCAAAGTTTTGTTCAATTTCTAGCTTTAGATTACTAAGCAAATTTATACAAAGTTTGTATAATAATACTAAAACGCTTGATTGCAAGTAAATCATGTTAAGCCCGGTCTTCGAATAATATCCGTTCATCATTAACGTGTGGCTTACAAATAACTTATAGATTATGATATTATGAATAGAGTTAGTGTTTTGACTTGAAATGCTAATTGATGAGTGATGAGATGAGATTGATGAATAGATCAAGTGACATAATTAATATTTTTTTTTTTTGGAGGCTCCATTTGCCGCCATCACGTCCAGAGCCCCGTCACAAAAATATATGTTACGTTCGACTTTATAAGCATAATAAAAAAGAAATTGTCCTCTATTCGTATTGTTGACAGAAAACTGATGATAATTTCATCACTATTAACAAATGGCCGAACGCGAACTTAAATCATGCTTTAAGACTTTTGTACCATATAATTAAAATTAAAATGTTAAATTTTTAATTTCCTCGAGTAGCTTTTCGTATTCCTTTGCGCCACGACAAGCCGCATTTGCGTTTATAGACTCCTTAATAAAACATTAACAAAATATGAATCAGATGATATGAAAATAAATTCAGGAAACTCCGCATATTTTGTGTGAAATAAAATAAAATTAAATTAAAAATTTTGAATTGTTTTTATTTACAATTTGAGTTATCCGTTTAGCCAAATTTCATTTAAGTATTTGATCACCACTCGAGGGGATAAAATATGAATATTTTAATTTCCTTTGCTCCGGCACCAAGGTAAAAGGGCGGCGTTGAACTCCGCTACTCATATACACTACCTCAAATTCTACGGAATACGGAAAACGGAATGTATTATATTAACACTAGATTCCGAGGTCCCCTCTACCTACACTGTCATGTGCGGGAATAGCGCGAAGCTAAAAAATATGAAATTAGTACTTACACATACATATGAACATATGAACATAATCTATTGGCGTTGAATACAAAGTGAATCATATTGACAAATTTTAGTTTGCGGACGTATCTATTCATCGTCATTTTGTATGACATATTTTTTATAACTACAAATTAAAGTTTGTACTTATTTTTTAATTAATACCTTAACATTTTCAACTTTACCATTTTTTTCATTACTTGTCTTTACTTATATAGTAAGTTTTTTTCGAGTGCCACATTTAATAACTGTGGTACAATTTTATACAAACTGAGGCAAAATGAAGAACTAAAGTTAGTTTTTCCATTATTTTATTTCCTGTGCTTCACATAATGGATTTTTGATACTAATTTCAGCTTAATTCTAGATAAATAGTTTTGATAGATGGACAGACGAACTAAGAAGTGATACTATGAAGATCATTTTGAGGTACGGAACCCTAAGAAAATTTCATAACTTATCAAATGAGATCATAAAGTATCACTATAAGATAAATGTTTTTACGAATGGCCAACGTCTTTGTTCCTTAATGTCATTACTCCGAGGGGTATTCTCAGGTAATTGACAGACAATATATCGAGGAAAACATAATATGTTTTATGTATAGCGTTAATAAATTCTGGTTACTTTAACTCAATTACCCAAAATGAGCGTAATATGATATTATTTTCGTATTATTACGCATATATAGTACATTTTTTTTACCATATTTCAGCGAGTTAGGGTTACGGGGCAGCGGTGGCGCAGAGTACGAACATAAACTTAAAATATTTTCATTTAACTGGTAATGAGATAGAGTACAGCGTTGAACTCCCCCATTCAACAGGAAATTACTGAAATTCAATGAAAAGTGGAGAACGGTAGTGTTTTAATGAGAACAAAGTATCTTAGCACTAAGTTCCCAGAGTTCCTTCTGTCTCTGTCTCTGTGTGAAGCTAAAAACTGTATTAAGTAAATGACTAGTAACTATAAAATTTACACTATAATTTATTTTTAGATAAATATATTACGTTTGAAACTTGATGTATAGATATTGAACGTGTCCTGAATATATTACGTTCAGATTTACTTACGAAGTTCCCCACATTTTATAGGAAAATGTAAACACTGTAGTGCAGTTTAATCTAGCTCTCACGTACACCCTCTAAGTTGTTTGTAAACTATCACTACTAAAGCAACAGAAAATAATACTGAAGTTCAATAAAAGCTATTAATTTAACAATACATGTAAATGTAATGCGCTTTAACAGATTTATACATTTTTATATACATATATATATATATATATATATATATATATATATATATATATATATATATATATATATATATATATATATATATATATATATATATATATATATATATATATATATATATATATATATATATATATATATATATATATGCATATGTATGCATATGTATGCATATGTATATGTATGTGTGTGTGTGTGTGTGCATGTGTGTATGTCCTTCCGGATGTCCAGGGAAGCGCTGGTTGGATGTGATGCAGGACATGAGAGTGAATGGCCTAACCACCGAGGACGTAAAAGATCGTGCAAAGTGGAGTCGGTTTAGTAGAAAGACAGATCCTGATTTAAATATAAATAATTCTCCATTGTAGAAAATCTAAAAGAAATTTTTCATATTTTAAACTTACACTTTATCCTGCATAAAACAAGGTAGGAGGAGATATTGTAGTAATGAGACACTCCCTTCTTCAATTTCTAGAAACTCTTTCTTAGAAACACTCGGTGTATTTAGAGTCGGAATGCATCATGTTTTACCGTAGCGTTAACTGTCAAACGGGTTTGAGTTCACCTAATCAATGTTTATTACATTGTCTTTTCTGTCAAAGAATAAAATTTATATTGTAAATGTCTATTGAACTAATTAAGTATTACAAACAGTGATTATTTATGTTATTATTACTGAGACGAAGAACCAAACATTTACGGAGTGTTCACCGAAGTGAAAAATTAACTCAAACGAGATCAAACATCATATTAATATATTTGTCATATTGTCCAATAGCACGTAAATGAAATTGTTATAATAAGAAGAATGGAGAACACGCTCAAGTTGATCAAGCTCGTTTGAGCATTGAGAGAGTAAGCTTTGTTTTGCAGCTTCACGCTTTATCCCGCATAAAGGTAAGCAGAGGGATCTTAGTATCTTAATTTCATAGTGTACAACTCATTCCCATATATACGATACATCATGATTCAATCTGTTATAAAGAGTCCTTAGTTCACATTTAGCCACGATATCAATGATACAATGTATGAAGACTTGAAAAACACAACTAAGAAAATTTAAATATTTCAGGATTTTTTCACAATATTAAATTATATATTCTTTACAAAATGTTTTATTTCTATATGAATGAGTTTCTGACATTGAAATTTTGATTTATACCAAATTTTAATCACCTTTCACAATATTATTTTTTGATAAACCTCACAATGGGTAGAGATGAAGAGATAACAATTTGCTATCCGATAACAATTGAGAATAAACAACAAAGGGAAGGAACAAAAGACTACTTGGTTTCCACAATATTTTGTAACAACATATTTATCAAAATATACTTTGAGAGGTCGGAAACAGAACATTTCGCTAACAGTAGAAAAATTCTGAACAGTCTTTTTGGTTATCCCAAAATAAATAATTAAAATAAAAAAACATGTGTTTTTAACTTTAGGTACAGTTACTTTCGTTAATAAGTGTCTTGTTTCCATCAATCTAGTAGTTTGTAACTTTTAGTTAATTTTATATTTGGAAATACTATTTTCATTCAGACTTTTTGACCTTTACTTTCTTAAAATATATGACTTACTTCCAATGTTAGAGAATAACACATTTCAGTTTCCTATTATTAGAAGTTAATCAAAATGAATTTTAAACAATTTTGAACTATATCACGTAGTAATATAAACCAATATCCTATGTACTGTAATATATACTTGTGCTTCAGGCAGCTTTGTAAGTAAATTTATAATATTCTTGTTCGACTTCAATAAATTTAGCTCAATATTTATAGATGCCTAGTTTTGTTTTTGGTTTACTTGGGAAATTTCCTAATGAACAAGTAAATTGTGAGTTAGAAGTTTGTAATATTAATTTACAATATTTGTAAACCTGTTCCAATAACAAAGTTGTATATCAGTGAATTATTATGAAGTGTTATTATTTGATTTTTTCGTTAGTCAAGTTACTAAATTAGTAATTTGATAGTGAGTGTTGAGTCGACGATGATACGGTCGGGCTTTCCAAGTGATTATTTAACAATAAACGAAGTGTACAATTAAGTAATATTTAATTATTAAAGTAATATATTGTTAAAACTAAAATATATTCGTGAGACTGTGAATGACAGCTTGTGCGTGCCAATAAACGATCTGTAGGTTTTGACAGCATATACAATCGCAAACTGCAATTTGAGAAGCTTGGGGGTTTACTGTTAGCATATTTTCGGATTTATTATTACATTTACATTTTATTTTGTTAAAAACGAAATTAAATATGTCAAGCGATATTTTTTAAAGTGACAGTGATGACAGGGTTATGGAAGTTTTGGAGTTACTATTATTCTAGTAGTACTACGTGTACTATGATTCTAGTAGTGATGATGAGATACAAGGCTCTTCATCACGAACACTCAGGAGAGTGAACTTTATGGAAAGTCTGTGAGATTCTGAGATTATCTTAAGGTTTAAACTATCAAAGACCGCGATCTTTGTGTTGAACTTGAGAACCTAGTGATAAGAAACTCCATTAAAGGGGGGATTTTTGCCAAATTTGAGGCACTGGATAATTAGTAGCAAAACTCAACGCCAAGCTTTATCTTGCTACCAAAGCAGGAAGAAATAATAACAGTAAATATTTCGAGGACCGAACCTACAACCTGTTGTTTTACAGTATCTGTGCCATAACAAGTATTACATTTTTTTTGTTTTTTATTCATTAACCAAAAACTGATTTTGAGCTGATTGATAATATATATATTTCTTTATTTAGGTAGGTGTGTAAGGATAACAATATGTATTTTAAAATTTTTATTCTTAAAAAAACCTTTTTTTTAGTTTCTCTATTTCAATAATATAGCTTTTGGATTTTTAATTTAAAATAATGGTCATTAGTCTTTATATGCTCTTTTTTGCTATAAAATTTTCAGCAATGGCTGAGCTTCGCGATTTTCGCCATATTTTTTCTTCTTTACTGAAATTGACTTTACTAAAGAGTTAAATTTTTCTTAGTTTATTGTTCAGTAAATTATTAATAAAAAATAATCTTGCATAAGTATAAATTTTGAAACCTTTTATTACCTACCCTAGGTATCCCAAACGTGAACCTCTTCAATGTACTCAATGGGTTCACTCTTTAAATCTGGTGTCTGTAGTGAAGTCTGTGGTAGTTCTTCAGATTTAACAACATACACGATATAATATCCACTGATGTTTATGTTTCCAGCTATACAATCGCCACTAGAATTCTCTCCATCTCCATTTATCTCATTATTTTGTCTACCCAACTCTCCATCTCCCTCAAACGTCACAACAAAACCAGTACATCTGCTTCCTAATAAACTGGAATATAATCCGGGCGTATATAATCCACCGGACTAAAATAAAAAAAATATTTATAATATGAATACGATATTATATACCTATCCAAATTTTTATTTTAGACAAGTGGTGACCTATACGCTAAAAAAATATTTTTAGAATAAACATAAAAGAAAAATAAAATATACTGACACTCAGATCGTCTTTCGAAACTATCAGCAGTTTTCTAAAAATATGTTTTTTCACCTTTACACTGTATCCGGTACCTGGATGCAGATTAAGTTCTCAACACTTCGTATCGTTCCTCACTTTTCGTCGAATTTGAGCATAGCGTGTCAAATGGTGGAACACAGCGACACACTTTACCTTGTGACGCGAAAGCGAAGAAATGAAAATGTTAAATGTTTCATTTCTTCGAGAGAGTAACGAACAAACAACCTGCCGCGCTCACAGTGACACGTTTGGTATGGTATGGTTCTTTGATTATGGCGTTTCGAGCATGCCAGATGAGCACATATCACTTCGCCAATGTCACGTTGAATGGAGAAGACACGAAGGAGGTTGTACGGTAGAAGAAATAATATTACACAATAGGAGAATGCATATTAAAAAAAAAAAGAAGATCTAATTTAAAAAAAGATCTAATTAAAAATTAAACGTTTGTCTCCCTGCGCCACAATAGGTTTAACTTTTTTTTATTATAATAATAACTGAAAGTAAAGGGAGAGACAGAGTATACATAACGCTAGACTGTGTCTATATATTCTACTAAGTCTAAAAAGTCTCTTTTATTTTTATTCTATTATATTTTATGAATATCGATAGCTAATAATCTGTTAAATCATATAAATAGAATAGATTTATTTATTTTTTAACATCCAATTTGTATATTTGTATGATGGTAAATGATATGTTAAATGCAAATCTTGGTATAACATAAATTTCAAAGGAAACTGACTCGCAAATCTTTTTCCTTATATAACACGTTTACGCGTTACATTATTAATATACAGCAGCTCAATTTTACTGTTTTGGCTTTTGATTACACGTATAGTAAATTCATTGATTTCATTTAAAGGATTCTTGTAAGATTTAGTTAAAGATGAATCAGAAAAATATGTGAATATACTAATATACCCTCTTTTTGTAATCATGATACGTACAGGTAGTAAATTTATGTAGTGTGTTAAAGAATAACGTAAATATAGGAAATGCTATTACAAATGCTATTGCTATGCAAATATATTCTAAATGTTACAGATTTTTCGTTTGTCGTTACAAAATTTATACTATCAAGAAGTGATCGATTAAGGTTTTTATTCTTGTTAAATGTATCCATGTACGAGAAGTTGTGTTGAGAAGTTTATAATTTTTTTGTTTGCTTTAAAATTGCAAATCAATACACCGAGTATATGTATTTATCAAAAGACACATGTGAAGTCTTAATAAATAGAACATATGAAGGGCCTATTTTATGCGTATCATATTCTATGATATAAATATCTATAACAAAACGCCAAAAATTACTTAAAATTGTAAAAATATACCAAGATCTATAAAAATCAAAGAATTTTTAAACGTTGCTCATTTTAAAACTCATGAGCAATGAATGACAATTCAGGAAACAAAAAGCTTTAATATAAGGCACAAAGACTCATTCAGATGTTTTCAGAGAAGCGTCAAAGTTTTAATATAAGGACGGAATTCATAATGCGATATTAATTCATTCTTTGAACCATATTTAAATATCTGCGGGTTTGTTTGAAGTTTTTGCAGAAACACAACATTTTTTTGTTGGATTAATAATACATTTATCGAGGGTGATGGGCTTTGTGATGTTAATTTTTCGATTGCGAGTGCATTATCAGCTGCAGTGGCTGCGGTCAAAGTTACTTGTTGGGCATTAAGAATGTGGCATGTATTAATCAGTACACTTTATTATTATTTTCTTTTTGATCAAGCTAGTAGCTGTACGTGAAAGCTATTTTTTTACTTTCTTAAATTATAAAGCAGAATGCATGAATAAAAGTTTGTTTGACATGAAAATCGACTCCGCTACCTACACTTCAGTGCATACTCAGTAACATATCATCATTAAAACTTTCCGTTGATGTTAGTTCACGTTCCAAGTTGGCAATCTCACAGGTATATTATGTACTTATAATTTTACTAACACTAGACGCAACTAACCATCATATTATAATGAGCTTTTAGTGGATCTAAAGAGGCTCAAAGTTGAACTGGAAAGTTCAACTTTTGTTTAATGTTAAAAGTTCAACTTATTACTAAGTGTTGTATTTAAATATATTCCTGTTTTCTTTATGCTTCATATTTTTAAATTTATTTGCACGTATAAGTACAAATTTAAAAATATTTATTTCTACACATACTGTATGTATATATCTATATATCGTGTACGTGAACATAAACATAATCACAATTTGCCCCCGAATTGTAGAACTTAAAAGTTTTTTTTTTTAAATCATACACACTCTACTTTGGACTTATTTTGTTTAGCGTATATTTTTTATAAATTACAACTTAAGTTATCTATATAAATTATCAAAATTTAATAATTTCGTTGTATAAGTATAGATAAAAGGAACAAGCAAGCAAGAGATCAATAAGAAAGAAATATGTTGTTATTTCATTTAGTTCCATAGAATAAACATAGGTTTTAATGTCTCCGCGGAAGTTTTAATTTTTTACTTTGCCTACCTAAAAAGAAAATATTTTTTAGTATTGAAACACCGGTGTATAAATGATACTCGGCAAAAGTCGAGTACAGTGCACGAGAATCCCCTGGAGGCATATATAAAGTCGTTGATGACAGTGGACAAAGCAGGTTGGGTATTTAAGGGATCGTAGCATTTGACACTTCATTGTCTCTAACTACTCCGCTAGGGACACTTATGTCAGAAAGGAGATCATTACTAATATTTAAAACTGTAGAATACTAAAATGTTCAAGCTCTTGAGAAATAAATATATTAAAAACCATATTTGGCTTATCTTGAAAATATGTAATCTTATATATCTTTATATAATATTAACGAAGGAAAATAACACTCTCACTCAGCTTAACGCTGTATCCCGCACATGGCAGGGTAGGCAGAGGGAACATGGGAACCTAGTGTTAAGACACTCCGTTCCACTTCCGTTCCCCACTTTCCGCCGAATTTTGAGGCATAGCGTGTTAAGTGGCGGAACTCAAGGCCGCGTTTTGCCTTGTGCCAGAGCAAGGAAACGAAATCATTAAATATTTAAATTGAAAATATTAAATATTTTATTTCCTCGAGTGGGGATCGAACCCACAACACATCGGTTGCAGTCACATGTTTGTGCCGCTGCGCCACGACACGCCTTAAGGATAGTAACATAAAAACTATATAAAGACCAACATGAACCTGTAATAGTGGAAAAAAAAAATAAAAAATATACTACGAAAGTTATATTTCACAAAATTTTCATAGCCGCTATAATTAGATCGTAAATAAGCCTAATAATTTCAAAAAACGAATATATCACATATAAATGTCTCCCTTGAGGATTTGCGACGATCTGTGTCGTTACTGCTCCTTTCATTAACATAGCGATAGTCGGTGTAATACACTAAGGGGTCTTAGAACTCGATATCTTCATATAAGGATTCAGTATAACGAGGTCATGACGTAAAGTTTACTGTTCCTTTTTTGCAATATTATGTTATAATTACTGTAAAGTAGGGAAATTAAGTATTTAATAAGTAACTGTAATAAACGGGTGTTAAATTGTATTTTAATATTATCGGTTTTGTTTAACGAGGTGAAGTGCGACCTTGATTTCTGTCACTCAAAAAAAGCACTCAAAGTAAGTAAAATTATAAGTACATAATATACCTAAAGCTACCTGTGAGATTGCCAACTTGGAACGTGAACTAACATCAACGGAAAGTTTTAATGATGAGATGTTACTGAGTATGCACTAAAGTGTGAAGGTAACGGAGTCGATATTCATGTCAAACTAATTTTTATTCTATAAAACGGTTTCTAAGTTGTAATGAAATAGCTTTTACCTACAGCTACTAGCTTGATAAAGAAAAAAATAACCAAAAATACTGTATAACACATGACACATTCTTAACCCCGCTGCCGTGTGATTCCGGCTTAGAATAGGGTACTGATGATGTCGTAAGAGGCGACTAAAGTGCGTGTGGTAGAGTCACGTTGCCAGTAATGGCAACACGCATGGGCAGACTCGACCGGATTATTACCACCCCCTGCATTTAAGTAGTGGCTTTGGCCACTGCGTTTCGCATTAGGTAATGCCGGGCCCCGGTGCCCTTCCATCTTAAAGGACGGCAACGCTCCTGTAGCCCCTCTGGAGTTACTCGGGGCCGTGGGCGACGGTGATCACTTACCATCAGGTGACCCGTACGCTCGTTTGCCGTCTTTTCCATAAAAAAAAAACCTCCGACAAGTAATTGTGACCGCAGACATAGTGATAATGCACTTGCAATCGAAAAATTAACGTCATAAAAATCTATGACAAATGTGTTATCCAACAAAATAAAAACATTGTACAGGTTTTTTTTAACTATTTTAAATCAGATGCAACGTGGTGTTGAATTGCGCTACTCAACACGAAATGCCTCAAATTTGGCTGAAAGTGGGGAAACGGGAGTGGAACGGAGTGTCCTAACGATGGGTTCCCAAGTTTCCTCTGCCTACCCTGCCCTGTGCTGATATATCCCGCACAAGTCCGTCTGAAGTTGAGAGAAAATAAATCAATTCGTGAACACGTTAATCTTCATGTACACGTTAATACTAACAAACTCTTCAGCTTAAAAAAATAATCCATTATACTAATAACACGTATAGCTTATAAATGATTTTTTTGCACTGGACTAGGGGAGACCCACCATAATTTATAACCAGGCGTGGTGCAAAATTGTACTAGGATTTGATGTCCACTCAGGGAAATGACAATCAAAACCAGTTTCATGTTATGTTTTATACGAAAATCTAAATGTATTCCTACAAATATTTCAAACAAACCCACAGGTAAGGTATGGTTCAAAGAATGAATTAATGTCGCATCACGAATTCTGTCTTTATATTAAAACTTTGACGCTTCTCTGAAAACATCTTAATGAGGCTTTGTGCCTTATAATAAAGCTTTTGGTTTCCTGAATTATTATTAAAGTGTCATTGCTCATGAGTTTTAAAATGAGCAATACTCAAAACTTCTTTGATTTTCATAGATCTCGGAAATATTTTAAAAATATGAAGTTATTTTAGCGTTTCGTTATAAAAATGAGATGCAAAATAGAAGATGAAAAGCAAAAAATGGGCCTTTTATAGATTCATAACGCCAATCGGTTTAAACCACCGCGCATTACAGGCTCTTATTATTCTGAAATTATTAAGACTTCACATTTTTCTCTTGTAGATACTTGTCCTTGAATCTATTTGCAATTTTTAAGCGAAACTCAAACAAAAATATCTAAAAACTTCTCAAATAAGCCACCAAAGTACATGGAATTAGATCTAGGAAAGAAAAGTAAATTGATCTCTTCTTTGTAGTGTAAATCACACTATCACACTAATATTATAAATGTAAAAGTTTGTTTGTTTGGATATTTGTCCGTCAATCACGCTGAAACTACTGAAAGGATTTCGATGAATTTTGGTATATAGACAGGGTACGAGTTGACTTGGGTGATAGAGTACTTTTTATCCTGATTAAATACTCACTTCGGATAAAACAGAACTTTCGATATTCATCAATCACGGATTGTATAGGAGGAATAGATGGCGTATGGATGGATGCTTGTATTTTACATCGCGATACTAAAATGTCATATCATTTGGATATGACATTTTAGTATCGCTATTAACGATTGTGACTCTGCAGATATTAACGATTGTGACTCTGCAGTGCAATTATCTGCCTCCTCTGCTGAGCCTTCAGGCCAGTCGATCCCGTGGAAGCCCCGAGCAACCTATCTTGGCATCGTATTGGACAGAAGGTTGTCCATGACAGGGCAGGTCAAGAAAGCCGCCAATGCCGCGAAAGTGGCACTGTTCCTGCTGCGTCCCCTACTTCGTGCCCGCCTTTTTCTGCGTACGAAGTTGACTCTTTACAAGAGATTTGTCAGGCCGCATCTCACCTACGCGACACCGGCCTGGTACGCCCTGGTGAGCACTCGCCAACGAGAACTCCTGCAGGTGGTCCAAAACATCGCCCTACGGCATGTTATCCAGGCCCCATCCATATTACGTGAGAAACACGACGATCCATAGGGATCTCAAAATGAAGAGCCTGGAGGAACACATCGACCGGCTCGCGTCCAACACGTTCGCCGAGCCGATGCATTGGACCACCTGCACCTCATCAGCATCGCCCCTCGGCATACTAGGCCACCTGACGCAAGACGTCTCCTTCGAGATCTTCTCCACTCAGCCCTCAATGATGACTCCTGAGGAGCCACCTCGGTAGCTGGTCGCTTAAGCTGAGCCTCCGTCGGTTCACCGAGGGTCTCCCCCGACTGAGCTGACCGCCCAGGTGGCACTGAGCTCACCCAACCCGGATTATATATCCCACCCCATTTTCATGCCAAATAGGCATTTAATAATTTTGCCAAGGGCCGCCCGCTCCAAAGACGCACCCATCATAATGGGTGCCGCGAGAAACAAGGGCCAAAGGAATAACACCCTGGTGCCGTTTCCCAGACCCCCAGGACTGGATGACAGATTTTATTGGTGCAATTATAAAATCTCTCTTTGCAGTTTATTTCTGTGTCTATTTGGTTCTGCGTAATAAAAAGCAATATTTTTAATAATAATCATTTTCTTTTCTTCATTAAACAAGTCAAACTAAGAAAGTAGCTTCTTTCTTAGTTTGACTTGTTTAATATATACGTATTAGATTTGCGCTTCTCGGGCATGTTTCAAAGTCAAAATGAACCCAAACCTATCGGGTCCATAGTCAACATTATGATTATTTACCATCACGTCGGGCCACGAGACATTAATTAATCATCATCATGAAATAAATGAAGTTCTACGCGGTTGAACCTAGCCTTACAATAGCACCTAGTTTTACAATATAAGAAGAAAATGTACGCATTATTTTACATTTCTGTACAAATAAATTTATCATGCTTTACTTAAATATACGATTTCCATGTATCATGACTACAAAACAAGATACTTTTTTAAATGAAATCAATGAATTGAAGTATACGTGTAATCAAAAACCACCACAGTGAAATTGAGTAGCTATGTATTAGCAATGTAACGCGTATACGAGCTACGTGTGACATAAATTAGAATGTTTGCGATTGTATGTGTTTCCTTTGAAATTTATGTTCTACGAAGATTTGCAGTAACATATCATATTATGATATGTTACTGCACTAATATTATTAGCATCATAAAAATATACTAATTGAATGTTTAAGAAATAAATAAATCTATTTTATTACATTATTTTACGGACAATAATAACTATTGATATTCTATCTTAGTAGAATATACCGACACAGTCTATTATTATATCGGGCCTGTTGTGGCGCAGCAGCACAAACGTGTGACTGTAACCGATGTGTTGTGGGTTCGATCCCCACTCGAGGAAATGAAATATTTAATATTTTTAATTTAATTTCATTTCCTCGCTCTGGTAAAAGGCCAAACGCGGCGTTGAGTTCCGCCACTCAACACGCTATGCCTCAAAATTCGGCGGAAAGTGGGGAACGGAAGTGGAACGGAGTGTCTTAACACTAGTTTCCCAAGTTCCCTCTGCCTACCCTGCCATGTGCGGGATACAACGTGAAGCTAAATCTATTATTATAGATGTATTTTTTCTAAATTATTCCCACTCATTTTAATTTGACATCGTATAATTTGGAGCTATTTTATAAAAGTTAAAATCATTTTTAAAGAAATCGTATAGATTAAGCTTCTTAAAAAAATAACAATAACATGTTGTGAGTCGATCCTGACTCGAAGAAATTAAAAATTTAATATTTTCATTTCTTCGATCTGGTAACAAGACAAAGCGCGTACATAAGTCAAAAGTAAATTAAGTATTTAATAAGTAACTCTAGTAAAGTGGTGTTTTATATTGATATTATCATTTTTGTTTTGTCGCTCTAGTAAGGCGAAGCGCGATGTTGAGTTCCGTCACTCAACACGCTATACATTCAGAAGGAACTGAAGTGTCTAATTGGAAACAGAGTATTTCAACACTGGGCTCTCAGGGTCCCTCTGACTACTCTGTTATATGAGAGATATCACATCACATCGTGAAGCAATGAAAATTAAATCATTTTACTTTAAACAGTAAGGAGCTTACGCTAAACCCACCTGAATTTCTCGCTATTGAATTCTTTCGAATTTCTTTCCAGTGAGTTTCCTAGAAGAAACCACATTGGACTTTACGTGTCATGAGTACCTCTACGAGTTCTCTGTAGCGCCCGGAAAGAGAGCCAATATTTCACGTTGAAAAGCGGTTACTCGCGTCTGTAATCGTGCCCGTATTGGACACGGTAGCCGTGGCCCAATTATCGTTGGTCTAGGGCGATGAGCCTACGCTTCGTTCAGCGGCGATGCCCTAGCCATATCCTGCCTCTTTTTGTTTCTTTCTTTTAAAGTGGCGGATGGCGTTTTTTTAATGGAACAACTGCCATCTATGTAACCTGCAAAATCCTTTCATTGGAAAAAATCTGGAAAGGAAGAATAGTATAGATAGAAATGGAATAAAAAAAAAGTAAAACAAAAGGGACACCACTTTTATAAACGGAAATATGTTATGCTGTGGCTCGAGAATCTGGCATTGCGTACCCGTAAGCCCGTGAAAAAATTTCGGACAGGACATATACATATGTATCCGTCCGATATTTGTTCTTGGACTTCTAGGTCCTCTTCCCTTATCTTATCTTATCTTATTCTTGCTATATATAGATACAGCATGAGGCCAAAAAAATAATATAATATTATTATCATAATATAAATGAACCAGTTCCTCTTGGCTTCCTAGATTTTCGTTGATTAAATCTGTTTGCTATTACTTTGCTTAGTGAAAGCTAAATTGTTTATTCCGGTAACGTTCCACTTAGCCAGACGTCGTTGCTTGTTAAAAAATCAATAATACTTTATCAAAATACATAGTTATGACTCGGATACATTAAGTATTGCTTAATATAACTAATGGACTAAATCCTACACCCCGAATTCCATCAAATGTATGTGTGTCATGATTGCTGGTCACGCAAAAAATTACATATTTCATTTTCTTATTGATAATTATGAATTGAAAATAGTGTATTGTCATTCTTATTATCTCGCATGTTACATCACTATAAGCAGAGGGCTAGTGTCGAGGCTCTCCAGATTTTAGTTATCGACTAAATTCAGTAGGGAATTAATTGACGTCACTGCATTTAACTCCGCAATTCTTTAAAAAGTAGAAATAAAAAGTAAGTCGTGAGTAAGATCACGGGAAAGACTCGCTTTTTTATTTCAAGACCACGGCTATCACCTTTAGAGTTAGACGCTGTTCAAATGTTATATAATACACTCAATGTGTTTAATTAAATAGCAGAATAAGAAAAAAAATAGCAAGATAAGTATTATAAAAAGAAAATACTAGGTAGGTTCAGACAAAAATATTGTGATATACGTGTACGTTTATCAGCCAAGGCATTGGAATTTATAGGCACACACAATGTTTGTCCAATTCGACCTACGTCAATTATGATTTACCATCCACTGGGACGGTAGTGACATTAACAAGAAAAAGTTATTAGAGTTTGATCAAAAACAATGTTTTGTTAGCAGTTTTACAAGTCAATATGTTTGAGATACATAAAAATTGTAAATTAAAATAGAATAGAACGAAGTCTCTCTATAGTAATTATGTAGTGAATCAAAGACAATTTCATGGTTTTAGAAACCCTTTTTCTGATAAATAAATGAAATAGAATTGATGAATGTGGTGACTCGAGATAAACAAATAAAAATACAGATTATAAATAAAATATATCTAAATATAAATAAAGATTAGTCAAAAGAAATGTCCAAACATGAAGGCAAATAGTATAGCTAAATATACGTCAACTAACATTAAAGCATAGTTGATATAATACTACAAAATAAATAATTTAAGACAAATGAGCCAAAAATATCGTACAAATAAAAAATAAACAGTGTAGATATTAAACTTCAAGCTTCATTTACATTTGTAGTAAACTAAATATTTACTTAACTACATTTCAACCAATCCGAAACTTGTTACAAAATTCTATAATAACTGATTCAAAGCAAATTTGTGACCTGACTGATCTGTACTCTGTAGATTGAATGCGCTTGTTATACATATTGTACTACGTATACCAAGTTAAACATATTTTGTAGAGTGCATTTATGATGTTTAATTATTTAAATTGCTTTCTGTACAATGTAAGTTCGGTATGAATAAATAGAAAATTTGATATTTTGATTTTATATTCTAATTGAAAATATTAATATGTATTCAGTTAAAAACTTTTTAGGTCAATTAGTAAATGGATATGAGGCCTGTCGTGGCGCAGCGACATAAGCGTGTGACTGTAACCGTCACGTTGTGGATTCGAGCCCGAAGAGGAAATGAAATAAATAAATAATATTTTCAATTTAAATATTTATTGCTTTCATTTCTTTGCTCTGGTAACAAGGGAAAATGCAGCATAGAGTCCCACCACTCAACAGGTAATGCTTTAGATTCGGCGAAAAGTAGCGAACGGAAGTTGAATGGAGTGTCTTAACACTAGGTTCCGAAGTTCTCTCTATCTATAGCGTGAAGTTGAAAAAAAAAGTAAATCGATATTGAAGCTCAATTATATAGGAAAGTATATATGACCTATTTATATTACTAATATTCTTCTTCTTTTTTCTTCAGCTTCACGCTATATCCCGCACTAGGCAGGGTAGGCAGAGGGAACGGAAGTGAAACCTAGTGTTATGACACTCCGTTCCACTTCCGTTCCCCACTTTCCGCCGAATTTGAGGCATTGCGTGTTGAGTGGCGGAACTCAACGCCGCGCTTTGCCTTATTACCAGAGCGAAGAAATGAAACATTAAATATTTAAATTAAGAAATATTAAATATTTCATTTCCTCGACTGGGGATCGAACCCAGAACCTATCGGTTACAGTCACACTCTTGTGCCGCTGCGCCACGACAGGCCTCTTTTACTAATATTAATATATAATATATTACCTACTTATATTATTAATAATTTAATATCATCTAATTTTATTAATATAATTTAAAATAGATCTTTTCTATTCTTCTTACAATCTCTTTAACATATTGATGCATTGTTCATCTCTTAATTTTCTATAAGCTACAATAAAATCCTAGATATGAAAATATAAATCCTCTAATAATAATTCTTGACATTAAAATGTTATTAAAATCTTTTTAAAAAACAAGCTTAACGTTTCCAGGTTTTTATTATAAACCTTTCAAGTACAACAAACGCCACATTTATTATGGAAAATTTTTACATATTAAATTTGAAATCTTTTGCAAAAAGGAAATATCGAAGTTAATTTCGATCTCACATTTAATTAAACGAAACAATATCCAACAACGAAAATAAGAAAAAAATTAATCAGTTCTCGAGTTACACGCTTTCCGGTTATATTTCGAGCTTCTAACGGTGTTTGTTTCATTGCTTTCGGAACTGATAATGAACTTGTTTTTAGTATTACTACACCAGTCACCAGTACCAGTAGACACCAGTCTTCTTATTATGTAAATAATGTTTCTTTACAAGAAACTACTTACTTTAAATAAAATATATATTATATATTGTTTTCAAATTCCATGAAATAATAAATTATTGATAAGTTACACTTTTTTTGATACCAGAGGACCTGAGTGCTAAACATGTTTGCATATGTAAGTCGTGTTTCATATACGAAATCCAAGTCCTAATATCCTTGTACACGGTATTCATTCAATTAATATTCAAAGTCCCTAACATAATATTAAAACCTTACATATTTAGCATACAACATGATGGGGTTCCCAGGGGGAACCTAAATACTCAACATCGCAAAGGAATAAAATGAATCTATAATTTTATATAGCCGTAACCATATCGCCGTGTGATTCCGGCTTAGAATAGGATCACCCTGGAATTGATGGAGTCGTAAGAGGCGACTAAAGTACGTGTGGGAGAGTCACGTCGTCAGCAATGACAACACGCATGAGCAGACTCCACCGGCGATTATTACCATCCCAGGCGTTTAAATCCAGATTTAAGTAGTGGCTTCGGCCACTGCGTTTCGCATTAGGTGATACGGGGCCCCGCTACCAGTCTACCTTAAAGGCCGGCAACGTTCCTGTCCTCTGGAGTTACACGGGGCCGTGGGCGACGGTGATCACTTATCATCAGGTGAACGGGTCACCTCGCTCGTTTACCGTGTCTTATGAATAAAAAAAAACCATGAGGTCTGTTGTAGCGCAGTGGCGTAAGCATATGACTATAAATGGGAAAGGTTGTGGGTTCGGCTTGACTTTGCGTTCCGCCATTCAACACGCAATGTCTCAAATTCGGCGAAATTTTGGGGAATGGAATGGAGTGTCTTATCACACACTAGGTTTCCAAGTCCCCTCTGTCCACCCTGCCATTTGCGAGAACAGTGTGAATCTGAAGAAAGAATAAAAATGTTGTAACTGTTCAATGTTAATAGTGCTCACAAGTATGGTTTACGGTCAGACATTGTCAGTCATAGTATTTTGTGACTCAGCTGAATAAATTTATGATATAGCAGAAAGGGAACACTTGCTTCGTAGACATCGAGTAAGTTCAGTACACATATATTCTTTGTTATATTTGAGAAGAGAAACTTTGTTAAAGTATTTCTGCACAATATAGTGTGTTTTCAATATGCTAGATATAATAAACGTGACAAATTTAATTGAATTTTCTACTTCAATAAATTTTATTTTTATATTCATTGTAAATATAAGTAATATGATACATATTATCTAGCAAAATATCTAATGAAATGACTATACATATTGATAAAATGTTCAACTTGTAAATAAACAAAGGTTCCTGCTTTTCCAACCCTAAATTCTATTGCCTTGTTTACCTAACGTAGTTGTGTTCTCAATAGATACCTTTCAGCCACAGGGGCATTTCACGTCAAGCGGGCAGTGAAAATAACGTCAGGTTCTGGATTTTGATAATAATTCGGTCATGTATATGGCCTGAATAAACTGCCATCATTATTTTTTATTTTTTTTACACTGGTACCAGTATATATGATTTCAAGGAAATGGGAAAAGGTTACAAAAAGATTTTTAAAAAAATATTAATGCAGTTAATTAGATGGATTTGAAAAAAAATAAATTGTGATTATTTGAGAATATTAATGTAATTTTCTTATAAATATGTTAAAATTTAAAAAAAAAAAAATCATGTATTTAACCGGAAGTTTATAAAAGAAACCTGTTTTTTTCTAACTTCGCATATTTTTATATTTTTTATTTTCACGTTTAAATATAGCTTATAATATAGAAATAATATATTAAAAAAAATAGAATGGTAACTTGATTCGATTGGATGTTACATGAACTTAAGTACGAAGGTGCCGCATGAAACACTGGTTTTTTAGTGCAGCTTCCAATGTAGATAGAGTTTTTATTTTTAATAATAAAATATTATTAAATATAATTTATAATTATTTATTTTAAATATTAACCAGTCAAATACATTTTATAAATAATGTTATTATTATCTTATTTTTACGTCGTCTTATATGGTGTCGACTTAAAACATGACACACCTACATTCTACGTCTTCCAGAAATTGTTGTTCAATCAGTTTCGGACGTTTTCTGGGATCCTATTGTAAAAGCGTACACCCTGACCCATAAACGAATTACGAACTAAATGCAATCGAGTTACAGGTGCACTAAGATTAAACTTATTTCTAGTATTAATATTATGTATGTCCCCGATTTTGCTAAATTCATTAATATTTTTCTTGACACACATAATATTTTCAAAAATGTATTGCGATGCAACGGTCATTATATTAATTTATTAAAATGTTTCCCTTAATGAATCTTTTGGGCCTAATTTATAGATTGCACGTATAGCTCGCTTCTGCAAGACAAAGATTGATTGAATACCGGCTGCATTACCCCAAAGTAAAATGCCATAGGACATAATACTATGAAATTAACTAAAATAAACGAGGCGAGCCGTTTCCAAGTCTGTTAATATTCTGATTTTTTTAACCGCAAAGGCAGCTGAGCTAAGTCTATTCGCCAATCCATCAATATGAGGTCCCCATTGCAATTTAGAGTCAATGGTGATCCCGAGAAATACCGTAGAAACAACAGAATCCACGGCTTCACCATTTAAAAGTACATTGGCTTTTACAATTATCGTGTTGAGTGTTCGGAAAATTACACATTTAGTTTTTTTACTATTTAAAAGTACTTTATTAGCACTAAACCAATGTACTATTTTTGAGAGAGCATTGTTTACATCGTCATATACTTTTTGTCTTCTTTTCATTTTAAAAAGTAGCGATGTATCATCTGCAAATATTACTATCTCATGGCTCTTTTCAACTAAATATGGTAGGTCATTTAAATATATTAAAAAGAGAAAAGGACTAAGAATAGACCCCTGTGGAACCCCCATGCCGATTGAAGAGTTAGGAGATTTCTTACCATTCACATCAACCCTCTGAATCTTATTAGTTAAGTAAGAAGTCAGAAGATCGAGTGCACGTCTTCTTATGCCGTAATAGTGAAGCTTCTTGACCAATGTGGAGTGCTGCACGCAATTAAATGCCTTGGACAAGTCACAAAACATGCCAAGAGCATCCTGCGATCCTTCCCATGCCTCATAAATACTCTTTAAGAGATCTGTACCATCATCGGTAGTACAGCGACCCTTAGTAAAACCATACTGCTTATTATGCATTTATGGCACCTTCTTACTTAAGTTCATGTAACATCCAATCGAATCAAGTTACCATTCTATTTTTTTTAATATATTATTTCTATATTATAAGCTATATTTAAACGTGAAAATAAAAAATATAAAAATATGCGAAGTTAGAAAAAAACAGGTTTCTTTAATAAACTTCCGGTTAAATACATGATTTTTTTTTTTTTTAATTTTAACATATTTATAAGAAAATTACATTAATATTCTCAAATATTCACAATTTATGTCTTTTCAAATCCATCTAATTAACTGCATTAATATTTTTTTTAAAATCTTTTTGTAACCTTTTCCCATTTTCTTGAAATCATATATACTGGTCCCAGTGTAAAAAAAAATAAAAAATAATGATGGCAGTTTATTCAGGCCATATACATGTACGTTTGACCGAATTATTATCAAAATCCAGAACCTGACATTATTTTCACTGCCCGCTTGACGTGAAATGCCCCCACAGTCAAATGGAATAAAAATGCTCTCTACTACCTATTTATTTTTCCTCACAGCATTTTCCTTTCGGTGTGCATATAATAGTTTTCATAGATTTCATAAAAAAAAGTTTCATAGAAAAGTGATTTTTTTTCTGCTTTCTTTTAATTTAAATCTGAAGGAAATTATTTTCATTATTTTTTTTTACTATACAGACAGAGTTCCGTCATTCATTATATATTATCCTAAAGTACTGGATGAAAATTGGTAAACTATATTCATAAATAGTCATATATTTTTTTAATTGTTCATAGCACAGTAAATCTCTTCCGTCTTTATAATAGTCCGGGAGCCAGTGACAGGTTTTCATGACCAATTTCCTCCCAAGTAAAATTTCGGAAAATGCAATAAGAAGTTGTGTTATGAAGCTTCGCGATCGTCAGCTGCGACTCCGGTAGTGGGGCAGGCAGTGGCAGCCTCCCACGCACGACGAAAAAAAAAATTTTTTTAGTCACTTGCTCCCGTTCTAAAATTTCTTGATTAATAGTTTATTTAATATCTTGAAGGAAAAATAAAGTCAGCTGACCATAACATGGCGGATTATACGTCAGCTGGCCGCTTGAATATGAAAAGGAAAATGTATATTTTCAATGATTTCCTCTCAACTAAAAATTAAACTGGTGATAGTTTATATGTTACTGTCAATAAAAATTAACGTCAGCTTGCTGTATCTCAGTGGAAAGTTTGTCAGCTGGTAACTTGAAATGTGTA
The DNA here is from genome assembly GCA_019049475.1 of Eueides isabella. Classification (NCBI taxonomy): domain Eukaryota; kingdom Metazoa; phylum Arthropoda; class Insecta; order Lepidoptera; family Nymphalidae; genus Eueides; species Eueides isabella. Next base: position 5,445,253 of record CM032408.1, on the reverse strand, counting down.
ATGTAGCAGCATCTATCACCTACTGAATCTTATCAGCTGACGACTTTTCCCTTGACTTACAGCTAGCTGATTTTTTTTATTATTCACCAGAGTATATTAACTATTCTCTTATAAATTTTCATCCGGGAGGAAATCACTTTTCTCTAGTTGTTTGGCAGTATATTAGATTTGAGTACGCTGATAATAAATATACCGTTTAATAATGAAGAAAATATAGTTGTAACTAAAGTAATTAATCAATGATTGATTGAAGCATAATTTTATCAATTAATTAAATTTTATTTTGATATAATGAATAAAAATAATAACAAGTTATTCATTTTCGCTCTCACTTTGGCTTGAGTCGCTTTCAATATTCTCGAATTCACTGTCAGAGTCGCTGTCCGAGGAATTACTTGCAATCATGTCATCATCATCATTATCATCTGTGAAAAGATGAAAAAAAAATATTAGTACGCGTGTATAGTAAAATATAATCAATATGAAAAAAGAATTGATACCTATTTCAGGGTGAATAGTGATCTCCTCAATCGACGTTGGTAACTGAGTCCCAGAAAACCAATGAAATTCAAATCGGTTATCAATTTCTTCCCAACCATGTTCTGAAGGTTCATCAGTTGATGGAACTTTAAGATGTGCATGAGACCAAATTTGAGCAATGTAACACGCCCTTAAATATTGATTATAAAGTTCCGATTCACATGGGGGTAGCGAAGAACCGTCAATACCTTTTTTGGGCAGCTTGAATTCTTCAGTATTGTCCAAAAACTTATAAGTTTTTTGAAACATCGCAACCCTAGCGTCGTTAATCTTTTTTAATCGATTAAAGCTATACATTTGGCAAGTGAACTCTTGGATTTTGGCGAATACCTCTTCCCTGTTCATCGATGGCTGGGACATTTTAACAAAACACTCGGTAAAAGCTTCGGATTTTGACATTATGGTAAATGGGCGCTTTTTGCCTTTTCTAAAAAAAGCAGGGTTGAAATCACATCCTGTGAATGCATGGAATGCTGGGAGTGCTGTGCTCAAACTCGGTCCCAAAGATTCGTAAAGTTGAGTGACATTTATGAATCTAACATGTTTTCCAACGCCAACTTCCATAGAAACGTTAACATCGTTTGAAACATGAGCCATATTAGCTAGCATTATAACCAGCACATCTGTGTCAGAACAACGGATCGTTACATTTGCTTGAAAATCGATTTGGCAAGCGTGAAAAATCATTTTAGTATCTGCTTCTTCATGAGCTGGACACGAAAATTCATTTTGAACAGTTTTTACAACTTTTCCATCAATGACCATATATCTGTAACAAGCATCTGTATTCACGTAAATAGTTTTATTGCCCATATATGGCGCCATAAAATCTTCCTCCCAATTTTCAATAATAAACTGAATAAGTGCTTCCTTGAAGTTAATATTTTTCAGCTCAATTGAAAACTCTTTTTTTCGTACTTGATCAGGACCATCGATACGGAAGTTAACTTGCTCCATACCTCGAAGTTTATGCTCAGTATCTTTGATTGATGGAAATATATACCGATCGAAAGCAATTACGATAATCGTAGCCCTGTTTGCACAAATCATCTGTAGAAGTTTTTTGGAAATATTCCCAAAGCTAAGAGGCACGTCTTTCATTTGATAAAGCATGAAATATCCATCGTATATAATTATATCAGTACTTTGAGGTTGCTTAGATTGTTCCTGCTTCTCTAATAAAGCCATCAATGCCGATTTGGTTGTTTTGCAAATAGTGCCGTCAAGGTGACAGAGAGATAGTGGCACTGTTGTTAACGGATAAGAAAGAACTTTATCCAAATCAAGTTCTTTCTTCAAAGAGATTTGAAGTAGTTGCCCAAATAAGTCTCGCTGCATTCGAACTTCCACGTCTCCTCGGCCAACTTTAATTTTTTTTTTTCTTGGTCATATCAACAAAAGTATGGCATTTGACTCTTTTAATAGCCTGCTCAAACTTTGCCGGATCATTTACGCAATTGAATATAAAATCCTCACGTTTCTTACGACCTTCTTTGAAAATATACATTTTTTTTCATATTCAAGCGGCCAGCTGACGTATAATCCGCCATGTTATGGTCAGCTGACTTTATTTTTCCTTCAAGATATTAAATAAACTATTAATCAAGAAATTTTAGAACGGGAGGAAGTGACTAAAAAAACTTTTTTTTTCGTCGTGCGTGGGAGGCTGCCACTGCCTGCCCCACTACCAGAGCCGCAGCTGACGGTCGCTAAGCTTCATAACACAACTTCTTATTGCATTTGACGAATTTTCACTCGGGAGGAAATTCGTGACGAAAAATTGTCACTGGCTCCCGGACTATAACTTTACCAATTCCCAAAGATGCCAACAGAAAACCATATTTTTAAAATTCAACTTTTAAAACAGCAAATTTTCATAACGAAAAATATCTGCTCAGTATACGAGTCGTAGTTTCAACTGTAGTAGATAAAGTTTTATTAGAATATTTCTTTGTTTTAAAAGTCCTTATTTTACGATTCATTTCCCTGTTTGCATTTCAATGTTCGTACAATTTCAAACCACTGCCAAGCTTTTGACGCATTTGCTCTACATGGAACTGACTATTTTGCGTTATCACACAGAGTATTTGTAAGGCGTATTTCAAATAAACAATCTTATATAATAAACTTAAAATACGAATCGATTTAAAACCATAGTATATTCGATAGTTGCGGGTTTAATTCCTCTTGGGGAGTAAATTACTTTCAATTCCTCACTCAGGTGAAATAAAGTAGCTTGTGCCGCTGAGCAACGACAGGTCTCATATGCGAATAGAATTTTCAATTACGAAAAATGCTTTAAATATATATAAATACGTACATTTCATGTCTCTCGCATGTAAAAATACAATATAATTGCTAGTATAACATGAAAAATATATTAAGATATTTAATAAAATTATTTCGTTCATTACTTTATGCCTTACAATTTAAAGATTGATTCCATTTTTTCATTTCGTTCGTCTACCACGTTTAATTTTAACGTGTTTTTCTACATTATTAATGTATAACAAATAAAATATAGCGGGAAAGCAATACAAAAAGCGGCTTCAAATTGTACGTTTTTATCCGCAAAACACCACGCAATATCTCGACAGTTTGACGAAAAGAGGATATTGAAGATTTTTCATCTGGATTCTTAATCCCTATTTTTCAAGCGAAGCCTTTGTATAGTAAATCTACCAATATAAAAATAAACTGGCAAATACTGAAATAAACGTAACATATAGAAAACTTAGCAAGCAGGCTTCTTACGTGATCTCTTTGTAATTTTGACAAAACGGTGGAATAAGCGTTTCGGTCATGGGGGATTTATGTCCCATACGGCAAGATTGAGTTATTGTGATGGCAACATGCGCCTGCTATTTAGCTGGCTAACCTCAAGTGAAATATTATAGCGGTATCGTTTATTTAGAAGCATATTTACTTATAAGTTAGATTCCATAAAGAAACAAAAGGTTATCATGGTATACGTACATATATGGTAATTGTACTCTCTCTCAGCTTTACGCTGTATCCCGCACATGACAGGGTAGGCAGAGGGAACTTGGGAACATAGTGTTAAGACACTCCGTTCCACTTCATTTCCCCACTTTCCGCCGAATTTTTTAAATTTGGTTTAATTTAATTTTGTAAATGATAAGTACAGATTTATTTAAGTAAAATGTTTATGTACGTAATAAACTAGTAGTAAATAGAATTATACAAAAAAAAGGGTATCCATTACGTAAGAAACAAATCTACGAAGATATCTAATAATCTCTATCTCGGCAACATTTTATTCTGTAATTAAATTCAAATAGTTCAGACTAAAGCTTCTTATGAAATTTCTCATATTATTTTGTAGGGATTTATTATTTCTTCAATATAAGCCATTTATATAATACAATTTTATTTATATATCCTCAGCTTCGGGCTGTATCCCGCATACGGCAGGTTTGGCAGAGGGAACTTGGGAACATAATCTCAGCATTATGTTCCCAAGTTCCCTCTGCCAACACTTCGTTCCACTTCCGTTCCCCACTTTCCGCCGAAATTGAGGCATTGCGAGTTGAGTGGTGAAACTCAATGCTTTGCCTTGTTATGAGAGCGAAAAAATGAAAATATTAAATATTTAATTTGAAAAATTGAAATATTTCATTTCCTCGTGTGGGGATCGAACCCACTACATATCGTTTACAGTGCATACCTTACCTAACCTAACCAGTGCGTAACATGCTTGTGCCGCTGCGCCACAACAGGCGTCTAGTCTAATTATTATTTATTTATATATCCTTTAAATAGATATAATATTTAATTTATTAATAATATTCGAATTAAGTTTATTTATAAGCGGATCTGTACCGATATCAAGTATGTCCGTAATTATGAATCCGCTGGTATTTTTTTTAAATTTAAACGGATTATTAGAACTATAAAAGTGCGATTACGTATTAAATATATTACATGAGCGATGTGTGCTGTATATAACATACATACATAATTAGAAAATTTTTCAGTATAGACGAAATAAATACATAAAAGTGCCAAATTGGGAAGGAAGGTGCCACCCAGAATTAATGATTTCTATGGACGAACTCGAATTATATTGACCAAGGTAACGGAAATTATCGGGGTTAGCGCTTACAGGATTATTCCTACAAAGGATTAAGCGTCCTCGTGGAAACGAAAGTACAAATAATAAGATTAATCTTATTAAAAGAATAATTATAATAGGTATAGTTGAATAGAGGGTTTTTTAAAAGCTTAAGAATCTAGTGCCGTAAATGTTTACTTCTACGAATTTATAAACAGACGGCTAATATAAAATCAATAACTTTTTATCTTACTTACGGGCTGAAATAGATATTAGAAACACTATCTAATGTTAGTTTTTATGTATTAGTTATTACTTTCGAGGCCTGTCGTGGCGCAGCGGCACAAGCGTGTGACTGTAACCGAAAGGTTCTGGGTTCGATCCCCGGTCGAGGAAATGAAATATTTAATATTTTCAATTTAAATATTTAATGTTTCATGTCTTCGCTCTGATAATAAGGCAAAGCGTGGCGTTGAGTTCCGCCACTCAACACGCAGTGCCTCAAATTCGGTGGGAAACTAAAGTGGAACGGAGTGTCTTTACACTAAGTTCCCGGGTTCTCTCTGCCTACACTGCCTCGTGCGGGATACAGTGTGAAGCTGAGAGAGAAAGAGAGAGAGAAAGAGAGAGAGAGAGAGAGAGAGAGAGAGAGAGAGAGAGAGAGTAACTTGCAGTGGTTTTATATTTTTAAGTGAGAAGATCTACCAGGTACCAGGTGCTTCAAGGTAGTATTCCTGGACGAGTGTTATACTTTATCTTACATAAAGTATAACACTCGTCCAGGAATACTACCTTGAAGCACACCCCATTTTAATTCAAGGCGAGAAATGAGCTATTTATAGGTAATGAGACAAACAAATTTTGGTATATTTTCATACAAAGCTTATTTTTATGATCCACCACTCGTTCCGCGACGAATTCAAAAATTAAGTAATAAGTAAAGAACGGAATGTAACAGTAAGTCTAACGACCATGTTGTATGCAGAATATAGAACGAAACTAAAAGTGTAGATAATTATATTACCTTTAGTTTAAATTTTTATTGTTATTAACTTTACTAAGGTACTACAGATAACTTATAACCATCTCAAAATATTGTTTTTTGTTATAAGCTCCTTTGTCATATAAAAACCAATAAAATTTATCGATAACTAACAATTACAAGATATTTTTTAAAGAGTTCTAAAATACCAGGCTGTAGTAACAAATACTAACTTTCCTACAAAATGATTGTTCATATTGTTTTCCTCGGGGGCCCTGAATGGATCTCGCTGAATTAAACGAAAGATTTCGTGCCTATAGAGACGTTTGAGAGGTTTATTAATTCTCTTACTTGAAGATTATTTTATACTGTCAAGTGGAAATAACTAATTTGGTAAAGCTTGTCTCGATAACTCGTTTCTCCGTGGTCCCTGGTAAAATATTTTTTTTGTAAGTTCAGATTAAAAGGATTTTAACAATTAAGCGATTTGGCATTAGACTTAAGATTAATCTCTTTATGAATGTATGATAATTTTGGTTATATTATTTTATTATTTTTTTAAGTAACCTAAAACTTGGGAACCTAGATTTATGATACTCCGTTCCGTTGTTTGTATAATGTCGGAACTCAACGCCGTACGTCCTTTGTTACCAGACCTAAGAAATTTAATTTTAAAATATTGAATATTAAATTTTCTCAAGTGAGGATTGAACACACAACTTATCGCATTTATATTTTCAGACCTCATATAGATACAAATATTATAAGTTAAAAATGTTTCTATCAATTTGACAATCAGTTTGTGTCAGTTGCAATCATGATCTCTTCGTTTTAGGAACATAGTTATGACCTCAAAAATTCTTGAGAATATAAATTATATTTCTATATTTTCTTTACGAAAAGTAATAATATGACCATTACTAGAGGTTTCTACTTTCGGCACAAACATTATTTTAGCCAACCTCGGTTTTGCTAGTTTGTATTGCTCACATGAAACAACAATAAATTTACTAAAAGTGTAACTTAAAATTTTACTAAATGATTGGTTGTCAAGTAAAATTTTATTAAAGGAAATTATTGAGTAACGTACTGAATGGTAGTTCATGACACAGAGCAACTAAAATAAAAATGACCTAACGTATATGTAATGTCTTTTGAAAACCTAAAGAAAATCTCAAATATAAACTACTTTAGGAATTAAACTTTAGCTGTTGCAAAAGTCAATTCAACTTTAGCAGTTGCAAAGAATTTATTTCAATATTTGACTCAATTAACAAAATCGTTCTGGATTTTGTTAATTGAATAATATTAAAATCTAATATTTATTCGTATTTTTCGACAATTTCAGATCAAAAGGATACCATAGCGAACCCTATTACTTTTAATTCTTAATAATACTTAAATAAGCTAGGCAGAGGGAACTTGGGAACCAAGTGTTAAGAAGCTCTGTTTCACTTCCGTTCCCCACTTTCCGTCGAATTTGAGGCATTGCGTGTTGAGTGGAGGAATAAAACACAGCGCTTTGCCTCGTAGCCAGAGGAAGGAAAGGAAAACGTTCAATATTTAATTTTTAAATATTAAATATTTCATTTCTTAGGGTGGGGATCGAACCCACAACGCTTGTGCCGCTACGCCAGGACAGGCGTCATGAATCTTCTTCTTCTTTTTCCTGACATTCATCCGGGCGTTCTGTGCCAGGATTTGCCTTCCTACTAAACCAACTCCACTTTGCATGATTTTTTGCGTTCTCGGTTGGTAGACCATTGGCTCTCATGTCTTGCATCACAATATCCAACCAGCACTTCCTTCGGCATCCGGGAGGTCTCACTCTAGGGCATACAACATATCAAGGTACTTGCGTCCGACATAGTTCCTAGGCCGGCGCACAACGTGGCGACACCATCTTAGGCGACGTTCTTGGAGCTTATCCGCTATGTCACGGACTCCAAGACTAACTGAAATGACTGTATTGCGTATGCGGTCAGACCGCTTTACGCCGCACATCCACCTCAACACCTTCATTTTAGTAACATAAATCTCCTGAGTTTGCCGAGATAGAACTGGCCAGCATTCGCTCATGATGTGACTCATAAGCTTAATGCGCCTATAACTACCACAATCTTGCACACTGACCCTTACCTTGTAAATGCTGGTTATGAAACTAAGCCGCCACTGGTATGACATTTATAAAGTGTTTAGGATACGGTTAAAAAGGTTAGATTAAAAAGGTCAGATCACCCTTCGATAGAAATTTCGTCAGGCCCCACCGCTTTTCCGTTCTTCATACGTCGAAAGCAATTCCGAATTTCGTCAAAAGAGATTAGGCGGTGGGTCGTGATGAAGACCGCACGGATGCTGAGTGTTCAGCAACCCCTGGAAGTAGCTTCTTTATCTCTCGTTCACAGAATCGTGATTACAGAACAACGTGCTCTGGGAATCTTTGACGCAAAGACATTTTGAGATATCTTGCGTCGTTTTATCCCGGGCACGTGCCATTTTGTATATGAGTTTCTGCCTCTCCACAGTTTCAAGCTTATCATATAATGATGATAAACTTTCACTGCGGGCTTTGGCTACAGCTCTTTTGCTGGCACGTTTCGCTACTATGTAATCCAGTCTGTCTTCAGAAGAGTTGGATTTGTGCCAGAGAGAGTCATATTCTGCACTTCGTCATTCCACCACCATATCGGATTTTGTACCTCAGATAGGAAGTCAGTCTGCATCGGTTCACTCAGCAACCACCACTTGGTCCGAGGCCTACGTCTCACGACTACTTTCTTCTTTGGAGTGACGTTAAAGTACATGACGAGAAGACGATGTTGGGTCGTTAAGCTTTCAACTGGAATGACCTCACAGTTAGTAACCTTGCCCATATGACACCATCTGGTCAATAAGTAATCAATTTGAGTTGAGTGGGACCTACTCTTATACGTGATAAGGTGCTAAGGATTCTTTTGGAAGAACGTATCGCGTATCACGGCCAGATCAGACGCAATACAGGTTCTTGGAATATTTTCTCCCTTACCGACGAGGCCATTTAAGCATTTAAGACCGCCACCCCCAATTTAAGGTTTGCAAGCCTACATATGTCTAGCAAGTACAACTTCTTCATACTGCTCATAGAATGACGCCCTCAATCAGTGCCTTTACCGGCATTAAGCGATCGCCACAGCGACGGTCAGCTTCCCATGAGCCCATTCTGAAACTCTGCAGATATCTTACTACCACCACACTATTTTTACTAGAAGGTGACCATTAGCCTACAAGTCTGTAACCTTGTCCAGTTTTACGAGTTTCCTGGAGGAAAGTGCACTGAACCAGACGTCTTATGAGTACATTTGCGTCGTCTCGTAAGAGAGCCAATATTCCACGTTACAAAGTGGAGTTTCCGTCTGGGTACTCGCATCTTTAGCCGTGCCCGTACTTGACACGGTAGCCCTGTGTCAAGGTCACTTTCTGGATATCATGAATAAGTCTCATAAATATTTTGGGACAGAAATAAAGGACATTGACAAAAAAATCCTTTTATTACTATTTTTTTTATTACAAAATCAAACTGATCGTTGTAGTAGATTATTATAGATAAAATTATTAATAGAATGTTTTGCTTACATTGATACAAGGACCTGTCTACACTTAAAATTTGTGTTATACTTTACACTAGTGTGATGGATTTCAATCTTGCTTAAATAAATCTTTACATCTTCTTTACATAAGACTGGTACAATGAAAAGTCATCACCGATGTTCACGTAAACATTTAAATAGCTCATTGCAATTTAATATGGTTTTTACTGAAAAAACATAAAGTTTATATTAACGCCGTATGTTTACATACCACTTGGGCGGCGGTGACTTCTACTAAGATTCAATGATTATTTTATTATCATTATAGCGTATATCAATTATGGTACTTTGTAACATTCCAATTTACTTGTGAAAGCACTTTAGCGTAACCAAGTACATAGTAACGTCGTGAACTATTGCAAGAAAGCATCAAATATTTTACTACCCTCCGGTACACCATTATAAGTAACACGAGATTTTGTAGTGTGGTGTAATGAAACTATATGAACAAACATTTAAGGATGTGTTTTTTTTACAGTTTACCAGCAATTATACTTAGAAGCACACCATCTTAATAATTATTTTTAAGGTACTAGAGTAAAAAAATATTTATGCCTTTCAAATGCTATATTAATTAAATATAAACGTATTAACATTTTCTTTATGCCCTTCATATCTAACTGAATATAACATATACAATAAGCTTACATAGTAACAAAATCTTTAACACCTGAAATATATAAATAATAATAAAAAAAACTATTAAATATATAATATAGAAGAAGAAGAGCTACTTGTATGTATAATTTAACATTAATTGACAAAATCTGTTAGTTATTAAAATGCTTATGATGAATCTAATGTTACGAAAAATATTTATATCGCAATCTCTTACAACTTAGAACACGATGACCTGCAAATAAAACTAGCCCTAAGAAATATAACTCAAGCGGAAGCAAAACGAAGCTTCGGTGTTGATTTGTCTTCATCCGCTATGATATCAGATTTTAAAGTAACAAAACGAGAAAAATACTAAATAAATTTAAATTGAACAATACCGCGAGCCATTTAACAAAAATGGCTCGCGGTTTTGCTCAATTTAACAAAACTTATATACTTATAATAGTAACACACGTATCTTTGTCACTGTAAATATTAACTTGAGGGTTAGCGTCCTACTCGGTCGTTTAAGATATAATGTCACGGAAATCTTGAAGAATTTGTGGCACGGACTCTTTCAATACTTTCCTTCCCATTACAAGCTAATTATATTTTAAAAATTGTATATTTAAAAAATCGAACTTTCTACACAACAAATTAACCCATTTACCCATTTATTACAGCAATAGCATTGTATGTTTCTTATTATATCCATATAATTATATTAATTTTAAATGTTGAGAAACCGTTTTGTTTGGGGGCAAATTGTAACATTAGGAATTGAAGGCTAGTTTTATATTTTATAAATGAATATTAGACCCATAACCAATTTTAATTTTAATTTCTTCGCTCTGGTTATAAGGCAAATCGCGGTGTTGTTTCGGCACTAACGCACAATACCTCCAATTCGGCGAAAAGTGGGAAGTGGAACGCAGTATCTTAACACTACGAGCCAAAGATCCCTCAGCCTATCCTGCAATTGGCGGGATACCACGTAGGGTTTAAAAAAATATTTAATACATAATGTTGCGGTAGGATGATGGATTGCTACTTATCGTCTATAGGATGTAGCATGTCTTGTTTTTAGAAATCACAGATCAATGGTTGTAATATAGATGTTTGTTTATTCGTCGACGTCTCAAGAAGTGACCCGCCTTACATCAAGTCTCGGCTAGAACTGACTTAAAACTAAATACAGGTACCTAATTTTTCTACCTGGGTCTCACCCCGCTCGTACCGACCATTACCATAAAATATATTTAAGAACAATACACATTCCGTTCCCACGCAATCTTATCTTTAACTATTTTACTTATTCTAAAGATTTACAAAACATCTTGAACATTTTGGCCCACATCTGTGTACAGTATGCCCAAAACGCTCAAACTTTAATCCTATGATTTATGATACCCTATTCCTTACAATAATAAAAGTGGACTTAAATACTAAAGTACACAAAACAACTTAAATTGCTATTTTATAACTCTCCCTTACAGTAATAAAAGTGGACTTAAATACTAAAATACACAAAATGACTTAAATCGCTATTTTATAACTCTACATTCGGCCATCCTGCAGGGACATTTGTCCTCGAATGTCATTACTCAGTTTCTTTCATTCGGCAATAGCATTCCCAACTCCCCATTGCTTCATATGGTCAGCTGATGTCGAAGTCCGCTGTGGCCCTTCATGCACACCCACCTTTTCAACCAAGTAGCGGTCATTCCGCAACACCCTGGTGATTCGATAGGGACCCAAAAATTTCCCTTTTAATTTAAGCCCCGGTCCAAACTGAGTCCGTTGAATCGCTACCAAGTCCCCCTCTTCGTATTCCGTAGCTGGCTTGCGTTGTTTGTTAAAACCCCGGCGATTTTCGTCCTGAACCTTCGCGATTTGCTCCTTTGCAGCTTGTCGCAATTCTTCTCGTTCCTTGTCGAACTGCTCAACCCACTCTTTTTCTAATAATTCTTGTAAATGGATATCTTCTTTTAGCCTTAATCTAACACCAAACAACAATTGGCATGGTGCTTTTCCCGTGCTGCGGTTCGGTGTCGCGTTCAAATATTTTTGTACAACATCCACATGTCTAAACCACTTCTCCGGTGTTGGGCCAGCCATTTTAGTTAATAAAGGGATTAGAGTGCGATTTACCCTCTCAACTTGCCCGTTACCCCTCGGAACACCAGTCACTATCAGGGAATGTTCAATTTTTTCACTTTCACAATATTCTTCAAAATCTCTTGAGGTGAAGGCTGTTCCGCGATCCGATATGATTCTTCGAGGATTTCCGAAAGTGTTAGATTGACTGCGCAAGCGCTGAAGCACCTCAGCAGTGTCAGTTAATTTTGTTGGATACAACCACACAAATTTACTAAATGCATCTACAATTACCAAGATGTGCTTATAGCTCTTGTGAGTAGTAGTCATTGGTCCCACGTGATCGATGTGGTAGGTGTCGAGGGGAGCCGTCACCTTTATAAATAGGATGCAATAATCCTTCGAGTTTTCCTTGCTTCCTTTCAGCCAGTATACAATCCAGACAACTCGAGACTACCTGCTCCACCTTCTGACGCATCCCTTTAAACCAAAAATCCCTTTTGACCACTGTCTCGGTTTTATTGATGCCGAAGTGTCCCCGATCGTGTGCCCGTTTAATTACCTGTATTTCCATACTCTCAGGAACTACCACTAAAGCCTCACCCTCAACATTCTTATACAATAAATTATTTTTTATGAAAAATCTGGCAGCTTTATTGTTCGTCGCGGCATCTATTATTGTTTTAAATCATTATCCTTTTCTTGCGCACTTCTCAGGCGAGCAATTAAGCCGTCATCATTCTCACATACATACAAAATGGATAGTAGAGGATTTCTACTTAATGCATCTACATGCGTCATATTTTTTCCTGGTCTATACATTATTTCATAGTCGAAATCCTCCAACAACATCACCCATCTTGCCACTCGTAAACATAATTTCTCCTTTCTCATAGTAGCAGCGAACGCTTGACAATCAGTTACAATTTTGAAATGTATACCTAGTAAATAGACCCTAAATTTCTCCAGCGCTTTTACAATAGCAAGCGCTTCTAACTCATAGCTACAATATCTGGACTCTGCTTCGGTTGTTTTACCGCTAGCATAATAGACTGGATGAAATCCGCCGTCATTATAATCTTTTTGCATTAAAATCATGCCGTACCCTAAACACGAAGCGTCTGTGTGTAGTTCAGTCTCTGCTCCCACTCTATGTATTTTTAAAACAGGCCCACCTATTAACGCAGCCTTCAATTGCTCAAAAGCTTCTATCTCTTTCGCACCCATTACAAATTTGCAGTCCCTTTTCGTCAGGTCAGTCAAGGGTCGAGCTATGCGAGAGGTCCCGGGAATAAATTTTCGGAAGTAACCTGTTAATCCCAGAAAACTTTGTATACCCTTAACATTCTTCGGTATTGGAAAATTTCGAACAGCCAACGTTTTTAACTTGGACGGCCTCACTGTTCCTCTAGATATAATATGTCCCAGAAACTCGACTGTATCTTTTAAAAATTGGCATTTCTCCCACTTAATTATCAACCCGTGCTGGGCAGCAACTTTGATGACTAATTTAAGTTTTTCAAGCGCTTCTTTTAAAGTTTTAGCGATGATAATTAAATCATCCATATAAAGAACTAAAATCCCCATCTGCACTAGCTCTTTAAAAACTGCATTAATGTAACTCTGAAATACTGCAGGAGAAATGCACAATCCGAACGGCAATTTTAGGAACTCAAACTGACCATCCGGTGTTACAAAAGCTGTATATTTTCTACTCTCGGGATCGACTTGTACATGAAAAAATTCGTTTCTTAAATCAAGCACAGTAAAATATACCCCCTCGGCTAACGCGTCTATCTGATCTTCGATTAAAGGCAGAGGAGACAGAGGTCTTAGAATCAATTGATTTAATTTACGATAATCTACGCATACACGAATGGTGCCATCTTTTTTTCTAACTATGACAATCGGACTCGCGTATTCAGAATTAGACGGCCGGATAACCCCTTCCTCCAACCATAGATTCATAATATCATTTACTTCTTTTCGCTCTGAAGGAGCCAGTCTACGCGGGCGTGATGTTACAGGTTTATCCGATTTTAAAATTATTTTAGCCCGTATACCAACGTCGCGCGTTGCTTCCGGCTTATAATTGTTAATCATTGTTCTGATTTCCTCTCTATAGCTTTCTTCTTTTATGTGTGATAAATCAACTTCTATAGCTTCGTCAATAGTGTTAATTTCAAATATATGTGGCTGTCTAATGTCGGTATCGTTATTATCGTCAAGTTTGAAAAAGGTTATTTCGCCCCGTCGGACTCGAAGTTCAACACGGTCTAAAAAGTCTGTTCCAAGGATGATTGAACGTTTAAGTATTATGTTAGGTACGACATGAAATTCTACTGTAAATTCATCGTATCCCGCCGTCATGCTGGCGGTAAATGACCCTAGCGTTTCATTTACTTCAGAGCCTAAGCCCTCAAAACATACCTGCTTATTTACTAATAGTGGCGACCCCAGATTTTCATGTTGGCTTTCACTCATTAACGTTAGATCACTGCCAGTGTCAACCAACGCTTGTATCATACAACCTCTAACTGTCACTTCTTTCTGATACTTTTCTTTTCTAGGTCGTGACACTAACACGTCTTTGGATTTTGACGAACATCCCGTGGCTACGTGCCCGAACTCACCACACTTAAAACATTTTTTTCCTTTCTCTTTCGAAGGACACGCTGCACTCACATGACCTTCTGCACCGCAGTTGAAACATTTTTTCTTCCCCGTGGTGGTAACTGCACTTCCGGAAGCACCAAACTTTGATTTGTTCTCGACCCGTCCAGTCTTATGCGCTTTCTTCTCGGGTTGTCGCGCTTTACTTTTCGACATTTCTTGCTTCATTTGTTCATATTGGTGAAATCTTTCTTTCAGCTGTCGAAAATCTTTTGCTCCGTACAACATTGCTTTGTTTACTGCATCATCGGGGATTCCCTCTATGATGTATTGAATCACCGTCTGCATCTCCATCTTTCCTGGTTCGGCAATCTGCAACATCTTGTAGGCATACTCCTGTAACGTTTCTTCGACTTTCTTTTTCCTCTTACTCAGATCCCGATGAATTTGCAAGCTATCCACAGTTTCTTGAAACTCATCTTTCAATGCTCTCTTGAACTTTCCCCACGTTTTTGCACATCTCTCATAACTCATAAATAATTTTGCTGAACCCTCCAGCAGCCTCTTCGCGTAAGTAATTTTCTGTACTTCATTCCATCCACACAACGAGGCCATCTCTTCAAAATCATCCAACCATCGTTGAATATTTATTTGAATGACCATCGCCGCTGAATTTTTCCAGAGAACCTTCAACATCTTTAAAGGTTAACAAAACACGCTGTGACACGCTTCGTTTCCGAATCACTGGTGTAAGGGCACTTTCATCGTCTGCTGTGCCATCGTCGTCGTCGCTGGTGTGATTATTTCTTCCGCCGCCAATTACAGGATCCTGAACACGTCTCTCATGGTGTCTCTCACCTGCATTTCCGAGTCCTAGGGCATTGGCAGCGTCCGCTTCTTCATCTTCCTCTTCTTCGTCATCTTCGGGTTCTACTTCTTCCTCGATGACAACACGGTCTCGCTCCAGCAATAGCGCTGCTCTTAGCCTCACCAATAGTTCTGGCTTACGACCTGTCACCCGGAGGTTTCGTTGTCTGAGCTGATCTCTGAGCTCCGGAACTCTCAACCGCGGAAGCTGGCCATCTTCCAGCTCTGCCACAGCTATTCCTCTTGCAACCTGGTCAATTACGCCGTCCATGACTTACTAACTTTGCGCACTGCACTGAACTTTTAACGCACCGTATTAACACGTCTCCACAAACACTTATATTGTCTTTTATATTGTCTTTTCTCTCTGTGATCCCGGACGAGCCCCCAAATGTAGTATCGGTAGGATGTTGGATTGATACTTATAGGATATAGGATGTAGTATATCTTGTTTTTAGAAATCACAGATCAATGGTTGTAATATAGATGTTTGTCTCAAGAAGTGACCCGCCTTACATCAAGTCTCGGCTAGAACTGACTTAAAACTAAGTACAGGTACCTAATTTTTCTACCTAGGTCTCACCCCGCTCGTACCGACCATTACCTTAAAATATATTTAAGAACAATACACATTCCGTTCCCACGCAATCTTATCTTTAACTATTTTACTTATTCTAACGATTTACAAAACATCTTGAACATTTTGGCCCACATCTGTGTACAGTATGCCCAAAACGCTCAAACTTTAATCCTATGATTTATGATACCCTATTCCTTACAATAATAAAAGTGGACTTAAATACTAAAGTACACAAAATAACTTAAATTGCTATTTTATAACTCTCCCTTACAGTAATAAAAGTGGACTTAAATACTAAAATACACAAAATGACTTAAATCGCTATTTTATAACTCTACATACATTTTTGGAAATCGTCGACGATTCTAGTCAAATTTGCAGTAGTCTGTGGCATTAGCTGTCGTTTAACAAAATTGATCTATCAAACTATTACTAACATTGATGTAGTTGGATAAAGATCCCAAGAAGAAACAAAATAACATATAATTTAATTTTTAAATTAGTATGGTTTTTTATTGCAACAGCTTCGCTTTATAATCATTGTAGGAACATCATTTATTTTTAGGAATCAACAGAGGTTTTTATGCATACAAAAGTGACAATTTAGGATGGATTACATTTGTAATCCATAAAGTTGACTTTAATGAGAATATTTATCTATATAAATTAATTAACAATATGACAAAATAGTTAATCAAGTATAACTAAACAATCGCTGCTTTCCTTTACGTTCTATCGAAAAAAAAGAAGAATTAAATGTCGAGACGCGCTTTTTTGTACTTTCACTCAAAGATAGTTAGACAAGACCTATTTGACATATACTTATATGTTGTCAGACGAAATTTAATGATGTACTCCGTCTAATTCCATCTCCAAGCCAAAGCACCACGTGGAGATCGTAACTATGACCGTAGCTTTGAGGTTGTCTCTCTACGAATGTAATAATTGGCGGTAGTTTGATATAACTATTATGTCAAATGACAGACCAATGCCACGTCAGTCTATCCGTGACCACGGAATACTGTAAAGTGTTCGAAACGTCGGAATTCCAAAAATGTTCACTAATCAATATGCGCGGTTAATTCGTTTCAAATTATTTTATTTAAAGTGTAACAATCGTGAAAGTCAAAGATATTATTAAATAATACAACATATGTAAATAAATATAAATTTCCTAAATTTTAGTTTCTTTTAATTACTATGGTACTTCAATCTCTTGCTTTCTTTATCTTTACTTATGAGTATGTCTATATTTATACAAAGAATTTATTAAACTTTGATAAATTATACAGATAAATTTAATTACAATTTATAAAATATACACTAAATAAAATAGGCCAAAGTATACAATGTCAAATAAAAATGAGTGTATATAATTATATATATATATATATATATATATATTATATATATATATATATATATATATATATATATATATATATATATATATATATATATATATATATATATATATATATATATATATATATATATATATATATATATATATATATATATATATATAATTATACACACTCATTTTTATTTGTATATATATATATATATATATATATATATATATATATATATATATATATATATATATATATATATATATATATATATATATATATATATATATATATATATATATATATATATATATATATATATATATAATTTGGGAGCAAATTGTGATAATATTGATGTTTACGGACAAGGTATATTGATACAGATATACAGTATGTGTAGGAATAAATATTTTTGAATTTGTACTTAACGTTACTTTGTGCAAAAAAGCATTTAAAAATATAAAAAAATATTCCTATTTTCATTATGCTTAATATGTTTAAGCATAAGGAAAACAGGAATAACTTTAATTACAACACTTTGTAATTAGTCTACAACTTTTAACATTAAGCAAAAGTTGAACTTTCCAGTTTAACTTTGAGCCTCTTTAGATCCACTAAAAGCTCATTATAATATGTCGGTTAGTTGCCTCTATTGTTAGTAAAATTATAAGTACATAATATACCTAAATTTACCTGTGAGATTATCAACTTGAAACGTCAACTAACATCTACGGAAAGTTTAAATGATAATAAGGTAGTGAGTATGCACTGAGGTGTAGGTAGCGGAGTCGATTTTCATGTCAAGCTAACTTATATTCTATAAAACGGTTACTAAGTTGCTTTATGTTTAATATTTTATGAAAGTAATGAAATAGCTTTTACCTACAGCTACTAGCTTGATAAAAAGAAAATAAAAAGTGCTGTATAATACGTGCCACATTCTTAATGCCCTACAAGTATTGCTTACTATTCTGAAATTATTAAGACTTCACATTTGTCTCTTGATCACTTGTCCTTTGTGTATCGATTTGCAAATTTTTAAGGGAAACTCATACAAAAATATTTAAAAATTTCTCAACAAAACTCTCTTCTCGGACATGGAATTGGATCTAGAAAATAAAAAAAAATATGATATTATATTATTTTACGGGCAATAATAACTACTGATATTTATGAAACATAATAGAAAAAAAATAAAAGATACTTTTTATCTTAGTAGGATATACAGAATATGTGTGTGATGATTTAAATAAAAATTACATCCATAACACATCTAGTGTTACATTCGTAACAATAGATGCGTTACGGATATATTTTTTTAGATCATACTGAATGTATATCCTTTTTTAAATCATACCTACCCATTTTAATTTGACGTCGTATACTTTGGCAATAATGCCTCAACATTGCGCTTTAAATTTGGTGTGTTTTAATTTGAACAGAGTGTTTCCAAGTTCCCTTTACCTACCGAAAAAAGGAAATACTTCTTATTTAATAATGTCTTTGATTTTCGCGATTGTTACACATTTTAAAGGAAACACTTTTAACCAGATTAATCGCGTATATTGATTGTTAAACATGTTTTTTTGGAAATCCGACGTTTCGAAAACTTTACAGTAGTCTGTTACGGGCAGTCTACCCGTGACCACGGACTACTGTAAAGTATTCGGAACGTGGAGTTTCCAAAAAATATGTTTAATAATCAATATACGCGATTAATCCGGTTAAATGTGTTTCATTTGAAATACTTCTTATTAATGAAAAATAGATGAAACTTCAAATATAATGTATATATGATACTCGGCAAAAGACAAGTAAAATGCACGAGAGTCCCCTGGAGGCATATATAAAGATCACAGTGATGACAGTGGATAGAGCAAGTTAGGTACTTAAGGAATCGTAGCATTTGACATTTCGTTGTCTCTGAAAACTCCGCTAGGGCCACTTATGAAATGGTTCAGGATACTTTGAGAACACATAAGCAATTTTAGTAGTTACCCAGTAAGGAAATCATTACTAGTTTTTTTTTCTAATACTTAAAACTATGGAATACTATAGAACTATAGAAAACGTTCAAGCTCTTGGCTTGAGAAATAAATTTATTCAAAATTATATTTGGCTTATCTTTAGAATATGTTATCTTATATCTAGTTACATAACAACAACATCCTGTAATAGTCAAATAAAATAACAAAATGAACATAAAAATACGCTACGTAAGTTATTATTTCACAAAATTTTCATAGCCACTATAATTTGATCGTAAATAAGCCAAGTAACGAATATATCACATATAAATGTCTCCCTTGAGGATTCGTGACGATTTGTGTCGTTACTGCCCCGTTCATTAACATAGCGATAGTCGGTGTAATACACTAAGGAGTCTTAGAACCTGATATCTTTATATGAGGACTCAGTATAATGAGCTCATAACGCTAAGCATGGTGTTACTTTTTCGTAATTTTATGTTATAATTACTGTGAAGTAGGAAAATTAAGTATTTAATAAGTGACTGTGGTAAACTAGTGTTATATTTTAATATTATCAGTTTTCTTTTGTCGCTCTGGCAACGGAAGCGATGTTGAGTTCTGTCACTCAACACTGGAACTGGAGGAACAGAAGTGTCTGAATGGAAACAGAATATCTCAAGACTGGATTCTCAGGTTCCCTCTGATTACTCTGTTATATAAGGAATACATCGTGAAGCAACGAAAATTAAATCGTATTTCTTAAAACAGTAAGAAGGTTACGCTAAAACTTACCAGCCTGAATTTCGTGCTATTGAATTCTTTCAAATTTCTTGCCGGTAAGTTTTCTGGAAGAAAGCATATTAGACCTTACATTTCATGAGTACCTCTACAAGTTCTTTGTAGCGTCCAAAATGAGAGCCGTTTCACGTTGCAAAGCGGCTACTCCTGTTTGTAGTCGTGTCGTAGGTCTAAGGCGATATGTCCACGCGTCGTTTAGTGGGGATACGCTAGCCGTATCCAGTCTCCTTTTATTTATTTCCATTAAAGCGGCGGATGACGGTGCATAAATGGCACAACTGCCATCTATCAAACCTACAACATCCTTTCATTAGGAAAAACCTAGAAAGGACGAATAGTATAAGGGACACCACTTTTATGAACGGAAATATAACAGTGGTGACATGGGAATCTAGGATTGCGTACCCGTAATCCCGTAAAAAAATTTTGGGTAGTTATATGTCAAGGCACCCCTTGGATGATTCTGTGACATATATCTGTCCGATATTTGTTCTTATCATCTAGGTCCTCTCCTATTGTAATATTAGAAAAATTATAATAATAATAATAATAATAATAATAATATTTTACTGTACACCACATAACAAACAAAATCAAAGAAAAAAATAAACAAAGATGTACAGTAGGCGGCCTTATCGCTATCAGCGATCTCTGCCAGGCAACCTTAAGGTATAGGAGAGGTAACATCGGTAGGTGTACTTGCTTAATATAAATATACATACATACATACAAACATACATAAATACATGCATAAATACATACATACATAATTCAAAAATATATAATAAAATATTGTAAACTGAAACTGAGTGCATTTGTACATACCACTGAAGTTAGGAAGTCAGCCAAGATTTTAAAGAGCTAAGTAATGCGCTTTTACCATGGATTTAAAGCAAATAAGACTCTTAGCACGTCTAACATAGAGAGGGAGACCTTGACTGTAAAGGAGTTTGTGTAATAGGAAGAGGAATGAGAAGGGATTTTGAGTACAAGATTTTCTTGAGACCGGAGATAACGAGTGTGTGAGTCACTTATAAACTGAAACTGTTCTTTTAGGTAAGGAGGAGTTGAAGGATTAAACAGCAAACAGTAGAGAAGATGTAATACATGATTATTTCAGCGAAGTCTAATCGGAAGCCACTTGAGCTTTTTACGAAATTGCGAAATATGGTTATATTTGCGGAGACAAAATATAAACCGTATACACAGATTTATTATTAGATTACCGACATGTAATATTAAAATAATTATATATTTTGTTTTCTATTATAATATCAATAACCTAGGTTCCTCTTGACTTCCTAGCTTTTCGTTGATTAAATCTGTTTGCTATTTCTTTGCTAAGGTAAGGTTAAATTGTTTATGCCGGCAACGTTCTACTTAGCGAGACGTCGTTGCTCGTTAAAAAATCAATAATACTCACTCACTTTATAAAAGTATATAATTTGTTGCTTAAATTATAATAAATATAATAATAAAAAATAATGGACTAAATCCTACACCCCGAATTCAATCAAATGTAAGTTTTGGGTTTGTATATTAATCTCATATCATGATTGCTGGTCACGCAAAAATTTACATATTTCATTTTTTATTGATAATTGTGAATTTTAAATAGTGTATTGTCATTCTTATCATCTCGCATGTTATATCACTGTGCGCAGAGTGATAATTAAATTGACGTCGCTGAATTTAACGCCGCACTTGTTAATAAGTCATGAATTATGGGTGACGGGAAAGACTTATTTTTTATTTCAAATCCACAGCTACTGTTAAAATGCGATGTGATACACTGAATGTATTAATTCTATATGTTAAATGCAGAATAAGAAAACATAACAAGATAAAGCAAAGGCAAAACGCCGTGTTGATTTCCGCTACTTAAAAGACAATATTTAAAAATTGACAGAAAGTCGGGAACGGGAGTGGAACGGAGTATTTTATTACTATATTTCCAAGTTTCCTCTGCCTATCGATATAGAAATTTTGAACTTGTTTTTATACAATAGTAAATAAGCAAAGGTTCCTGATTTTGTTATATAAAGTTTATTCCCTTGTTTACCTAACGTAGTTATGTTTCCCAAAAAAAAAATACCTTTCAGCGATAGTCTAGTGGAATAAAAACGCTCGCTACTCTCTATTTAGTTCCGTGCTACATTTTACTTTCGATGAGTATGCATATGTTGTAAACTTTCATAGATGTCATAAAAAGAAAAGTATATTTTTTGCGATTTCTCTAAGACTAAATCTGAAATAAATTATTTTTATTTAATTTTTTATTATACAGGAAACTATGTACCTAAACACTCAAATATTTTCAATTGTTCATAGTACAGTACTTAATGATATATATCTAAACAGTATTCATCTCTCCATCAATCCTCAAATATGGCAAACAATTGCAGGTAAAATCAAGTTATTTACACAGAAAAACAAACTTTCAAAATTCAACTTTTTAAAACAGCATATTTTTATAACGAAAAATATCTGCTCAGTATATGAATCGTAGTTCCACATCAAGCTAAGTACCTAACATTTATAGATAACGTTTTATTTGAATAAATCTGTGTTCTAAAAGTCCTTATTTTACGATTCATTTTCTTGTTTGCATTTCAAAGTTCGTACAATTTCAAACCACTGCCAAGCTTTTGGCGCATTTGCTATCTATGGAACTCACTGTTTCGCGTTATCATACAGAGTATTTGTGAGACACGTTTCAAATCAACAATCTTATAAAATATACTTAGAAATATGAATCGATATTGTAATGAAAGTATATTCGATAGTTGTGGGTTTGATTCCTATTGAGAAATAAATTATTTTCATTTCCTCGTTCACAACCTCGTGTAGTGAATACTCCGTTCTTATTAAGACACTAAATCATAAAGACCGTCATCCCGTAGTGGTCACATCGTGACATATATTTATTTATATGTATAATTATAGCACGAGAATTTACCTATCCACTTGTGACGTAGCAAATATAAAAGGAGTGAAAGTTCTACTGCTTTTACAATTTCTACGTTGTAGAACCAGTATACAATATGATCACAGAGTGAATTTTCAATTGCGAAAAATACTTTTAATGCATCATACTTGTCATGCGTCTTGTAAAATAAACAATACCGTTATAATACTCTTTCTATATTAAAAATTGCAATGAATTTGATTTCATAGAAGAGAAAAATTGAGCCAAATTACAAATTTATTTTATAAAACGTCAAATACACATATTATTTAAAATGTTATCTTTGATAAAAATAACTACTTTATTCGATTTGGCAATTTGTATTGAAAACTAATGAAATGATTTCGCTCATTACTTTCTGCCCTTCTAAGACAAAATTCAAAATTTTACTGCATTCTTTGATTTCGTTTACCATGTTTTATTTTAAAGTGTATTTCAACATCACAAAAAACATATCTTAAGATGTAAATCGTATGTATAAAAAAATATGAGTTGTAGCAAGACCACAATACAAAAAGCTTGAAATTGTATTTTATTATGCGCCAAACAACACTCAATACCTCGAAGGTTTCGCGAAAAGAGGAGGTCGGAGAGCGAAGCCTTTGTATAATAAAGCTATCAACATAAAAAAAACTGGCAAATACCGAAATAAACGTAACATAAGGAAAACCTAGCAAACAAGCTTCTTACGTGACCTCTTTATAATTTTGACAAAACGGTGGAGTTTCGGTCACGGGAGATTTATATCCCATAAGGCAAGATTGAGTTATTGTGATGGCAACACGCGCCTGCTATTTAGCTGGCTAACCTCATGCGAAATATTAGAGCGGTATCGTTTATTTAGAAGCACTCTTACTTATAGGTTAGACACTAAAGAGAAACAGAAAGTTATCATGGTATACATATATGGTAATTGTTAACTTGGCTTTAATTTAATTCACTGAATGATACTGATTTATTTAAGTAAAATATTTATGTACGTAGTAAACATTATAGTTGATTTATTAAAACTAGTGTGAGGATTAATAATTTTTATTAAAACACCGGTCAAGTGGGGTTTGGATTTATCCATTGATTTTTTTCAGCTTAATCCTGCACGCGACGGAGTAGACCGAGTGAACTTGGGATCCTAGCGTTAAGACATTCTGTTCCACTTTCGGTTTCCCGCTTTTCACCGAATTATGAGGCATCGTGTATTGAGAGGCGGAACTCAACGCCGTGCTTTGCCTTGTTACCAGAGCGAAGAAACGTAAACATTAAATATTTAATTTGAAAATATTAATTATTTCATATACTCGAGTGGGCACCCACAACCTGTCGTTTACAGTCGCTTACGCTTACGCACAGTTACGCTTGTGCCACTGCGTCACGATAGACTTATTTTTTTCATTCTTTGTATATATGTAAAGACTTGGCTAAGCAAGGATTTAAAGTAAAATCAATTTTGCACATACCTTAATATATAATATTCCATTTAAACTATAAAACAAATGAAAAAAGTACTCCTTGTCGAAAGCTATTCAACTTGATAACTATTACCAATGACTTACAATAACTCGTATTTTGGTTAAAGGTGCTAAATGAAATGTAGGACATGTCTGTGTTTGCCTATCAGCTGCAAGTTTCAATGACAGCGGTTTATAAAGTAACAAGGCAATGACCACACGTTTGATGCAGTGAAATGGTGAAATAAAAGTTGGTAGTAGTAAATAAAATTATATATAACACAAAAGGAACCAATTATGTAAGCAAACAAATTACATACACATCTAATAATCTCTATCTCAGCGACTTTCCACTGTGTAATTAAATTTTTTAAGTTCAGACTACAGCTTTTTCCTTCGGGGAGGGATCTATTATTTATTTAATATAAGTCATTTATATATTTGAAAATACAATTTTATTTAATTCTCCTTTAAGCATATATAATATTTAATATACTCCAGATATATTGCTGTAAGTATTTGTATTTAATTTATTTATAAACAAATCTGTACCGATATGCCGAATATGTATCTAACTCCTGGTGGACTTGTACCCGAGATTCCATAAGAATTGAGCATATGAAAGACCCGGGCCTACCTCCTCTAAATGTTGACTAAGACGAGAGGCAACTATTTTTTCAAACATTTTGCTCGTCTCATTCAGCAACACTATTGGCCTATATGCGGATGGGAAATCCTGAAGTCGATCTTTGGGAATTGTTGAGTTACAAGTTACTTATCAAATAGTTCCTGAAAATGTTCGTTTAGATATTCCAGGGCGATACTTAAAACCCTTCCTGGAATATCGTCCGGTCCCAGAGCCATCTTCTTGGCTCTTAGTCTCCTAAGTGCTAAGTTCATTTCTTCACTTATACAACGGGGTGTTACAAGTAGATCTCCCTCACGCTCTGAGACAAAGACCATTCTAGGAGGAATATGTCTAGGTGGATCCGGAAACAATTTCACTACAATTTGTGAAAGAAAACCCGGTAATAGTATTTCAGTCAATGTAGCGCCCTGTACGCGAAGTTTATTTCGGGTAGCAAGGTAGGGACGCCCCCATGGGTCCATTTTCAAGCTTGCTAACATTGCATGACGGGCTTCAGACTATGCTTGCCTAAAGGCAAGCTTTAAGCTGCAATTTGAAGCACAGGGTCGAAACCATCCCTTCTCCTGCACCTTGCATACATTCTACGAGCTTGTATGCACGCCCCCCTTAGTTCAGCAATGTCAGACATCCATTAATATAGACTTGGCGGTAACAAAAGAGCCGCCGGGCCCTAATATTGCCACATCACTTACTCTCCCTTTTGCTGATGGCACCACTTGGCCACTATAGCAGCCTCTTTAGCCAGGTCTCTATTAAGTCGACTGAGAGCCCATCTAACCTAGAAGGAGCCACTGGGACCAGCAGGTCGAAAACCTCAAATTTGACATATAAATGGTCCAATTATAATGTTACGGATGAGATAGCAAATAAAAGATTCACCAGGAACCCTAAGTTGTGCTGCACGCAAGTACAACTACTACCACTAATGTCAATTTCCCTCCAGGGCTATAAGATATATCTGATACCGTTATAGTATCAGATGCACATCCACTGACGCTCATCTATCACTTAATCTTTCGTAACTGAATCTTCCAGGCCCACTAGTTTTCAAGTAGTGACTTTATAAGGCCTAGTGACTATAGCCACACCATCTAATAGCATCCGCAGACGCTCAGGCAACAAATCCGCCTGCTCAGCGGAGTGTGCACCAGCCAGTTCTAGTAGCCTGTCGCCCGAAAACGCTTGGCGCACCGTCAAGCCTTCGGTGATACCCACCTACACCATGTCAATGCCCTGCTGCGCTCTCTCTAGTACTTGGGCACAGGAGTCTTTTCTAGCAACGGCCTCTGGCGTTAAAGTGACTCTTATCGCGTTTGTACGTGGCGGCTTAGTTACTTTATACCTTTGAGGCGGTTTCGACTTAGTATTTGCCGTAGCTTTCGATGTAGTAGGGTTGATGGTAGAAGATATTTTTTCCCTTCTTGCCCTTACTAACCACTGCAGTCTAAGAAATACTATTAGTCTCGATTGGTCGGTCCTTCATAGGCGTATGAGCTGGAATATTTTCGCGTCACGATTTGCGACCAGATCTCTTTTCAGTCTCCTAATCCACCACCTCTGATTCCGTCTTCGGCGGTGTCACTCTTACAACGCTCTCTTGAGGAGCTATTCTCGCATCCGCTACCAGTGGAGGACTCAATCGTTTGGAAGGCAAAAGACATATAAAGATATACTCGATAATGTCTGTTATCGGTGTAGCAAAGTCTGTAAGTTTAGGCGCATAAGTGCCCTTAAGGTAGCTGGATTTCCTTGCTACTTCCTGTATAGACGCTACACTTTGGCCAATATGGGCACGTAGCTCTTCAAGTGAACACGTAGACATGTCCTTTTTTTCATCTACAATCAAAACATCGTCCGCGTCCGTTGAATGCTCAGATCTATCTCTTTGAGACGCCCATTCAGAAAGACCATGCTCAAAGTCTTACATATCAATTGCTACAATCCGGCTTTTTTATCTTGCATGACCTCGAGTTAATACAGGGCCGCGTGTTTTCGGTCTACACCTTCTCGCTGTATGGCATTTAGATCCATGTACTGCCTTGGTTTCTGTACCAGAATAAGCTTCACCTCTAATCATGTTACGCTTGCGCCGAAGAAGCCTTACTTCTCCGGAGTCCGAAGCGGACTCTAAAACTCCTACATTCACTTTTTTTGGCATATTGTTCCCACGAGTATGGGGGAAAAACAAGTCCGTCCAAATAGAGTTCCCTGCACTTGAATAAGCCTGATAACGTCACGGGTGTCGGCCGGTACTCTGGTGGGAACAGCAGTAGTGACTGATCTTCCCAACAGCCATGCACCCCTCGCGCTGCTTCGCCACTTGGGTTGAGTTTATTTTTTTAATAGAGGTTATATTAAAAAAATTCGTAAGTATATTATACCTACGTAGGGTAGGTATAATATATAGGTACGGTAGGGTAAGTATACGCCACGCACGCCCCTGTTCGAACTGTGTCCTCTGCTTCTCAGAGGAACACGCGGAGAAACACCGTCGTGTCGGATTATTCGCCGGCGAGCAATCATTGCCCAAAAAAGATAAAAAAAATCAAAGCAATAATTACCTACCGCCCAGGGAGCACCGGCACGCTGTACTGCTCGTCTCCCCGACTGACAAAGGCATTCAGAAAAGGCCAGCAGCAAGCGGGCTTCCGAGGTTATCCGACCAGACTCCCCTCGCAAAATAAAGCTAAAACATATAATGATACTATAATTTTAAATAAGTGTAGACAATTAGATTATCTTTAGTTTTAATTTTTATTGTTATTAAGTTAAACTAAGATGCTACCGGTAAAACTATAATCATTACAAAATATTAGATTTTGTTATAAACTCCTTTGTCATATAAAAGCAATGAATTTGTCCTATAACTAACAATTACGAGGTTGTATATATATTTTTTAAAAGCTACTAAAATACCAGGCTGTAGTAACAAATGCTAACTTTCCTACAAAATGATTGTTCATGTTGTTTTCCTCGGGGGCGCTGAATGGATCTGGCTGAATTAAACGAACGATTTCGTGCCAAAATATCCCCTTAGAGACGTTGGATAGGTTAATTAATTCTCTTACTTGAAGATAATTTAATACTATCAAGTGGAAATACCTAATTTCGTAGAGTCTTTCTCCATAAATGGCTACTCCATGGTCCATTGTAAAATATTTTAATGTAAATCCAGATTAGAAGAATCATAACAATTAAATGAATTAACTGATTTTAGACTATTTTCTTTATAAACGTATGATAACTTTTATTATATATTTTTTTATTTTATTAATTTAAATTAAAAAATAATTAATTATTTTTACTCTTAATAATCCTTAAATAAACTTTAGATTTTTATGTTTTTCTCATTTATAATCATGAATTGCTCTATTGTAATTCAAAATGAAAAGGCCACCATCTGTGTGACGCAGGACTCACCTTTCCTTACACGGATCCTTCGCAGGTATCGAATTTTCTTTCTAAGTAATTAAAGTTGTATCTTTTTCATATATAACAGATATATGAAAAAGACACAACTTTAATTGTAATTGTAAAGACACAACTTTAAATGTCATTGATATATTATTTATACAACTCCTCTGTTTCTTATTCACTTTCAGACATCATCATGATATCATCAGCCTATGACGATCCACTGTTGAACATAGGCCTTCCATAGAAATTGTGAGAAACCATTAAAACAATGATTTTCTCTCTCTCTCTCTCTCTCTCTTTCTCTTAACTTCACGTTATATCCCACACAAGGCAGCGTAGGCAGAGGAAATTTAAAAACCTAATGTTAAGAAACTCCGTTCTACTTCCGTTCCACACTTTCTGCTGAATATGAGACTTTTGCGTGTTGAATGACACAACTTTGCTCCTTGCCTTATAACCAGAGTGAATAAATTAAAACCGTTAATATTTAATTTGAAAATATTAAATATTTCATTTCTTCGGGCGGAGATCGAACCCACAACCTGTCTTTTACAGTCACACGCGTACGCCGCTGCGCCACGACAAGCCTCATAAATAAGTCTCGTAAATTTTTGGGGTAGAGATAAAGGACATCTGACAAAAAAAAAATCCTTTTATTACTATTTTCTTAGTTACGAAATCAATCTAGTCTTAGTAGTAGGTTATTTTTATGAAAAAAATATTAAGAGACTATCTTGACTGCTTTTTAGTACAAGGATCTGCATACACTTAAAATGTGTGTTACACTTTACACTAGTGTAATGAATTTCAATCTTGCTTAAAGAATCTTTACATATTCTTTACATACGAGGCAAAGTCATCATCGATATTCACGTAAACATTCAAATAGCTAATTGCAATTTAATATGGTTCTTACTGAAAAGACAAAAAGTGTATATTAACACCGTATGGTTACATGCGACTTGGGCGACGGCGATTTCTACCGACCAACACGCAATATCTCGAATAGGTACGGTTGGAATGGAATGCAAAGAACGTTATTTTGCATACTTTGCAATGGGAAAAAGTACTAAGATTCAATGATTGTTTTACTATCATAATAAAGGATACCAATTACGTTACTGTGTAACATTTCAAGTTACTCGTGAAAGCACTTTAGCGTAACCAAGTACACAGTAGCTTCGTAAACTATTGCAGGAAAGCATCATATGTTTTACTGCCCTCTGGTGAACCATTATAAGCAACACGAAGTTTTGTAGTATGGTGTAATTAAACTACATGAACAAACATTCAAAGATATCTTTTTTGAAGTTTACCAATAATTATACTTAGAAGCACACCATCTCAATAATTATTTTTAAGGTACTAGAGTAAAAAAATACTTGTGCTATTCGATTGCTTTACTAAATAAACATAGAGGTATTTATATTTTCTTTATGCCCTTCACTAACTAACTCAATATAATATTTAGAGTAAAACTCACATAGTAACAAAATTTATTACACCTGAAATATATATATCATAATGAAAAAAATCTATTTAAAATAACTGAAGAAGAGCTATATATAATGTAATATTAATTAATTATTGAATCTGTCCATTAATAAAATGCTTATGCTGAAGTCTTATATTATTTAAAATATTTATATCGCAATCCTTTATAACTTAGAACACGATGACCTGCAAATAAAACTAACCCTAAGGAATATAACTCAAGCGGATGCAACACGAAGCGACGGTGTTAATTTGTCTTCATCCGCTATGATATCAGGTTTTAAAGTAGCAAAACGAGAAAAATAAAAAAATAAATAAGTTTTAGTTTAATAGCTCGTGGCATTGTTCACTTTAACAAAACTTATATACTTATAATAAATAGTATCGTATCTTTGTCACTGTAAATACGACAAGTATTTATCGTTTATTTATCGTTTTCTACTCAATGACTCAAGATATACTGTCCCGAAAATTGTGAAGAATTTGTGGCACAGACTCTCTCAATACTGCTTTCCTTACAAGCCTCCTTACATTAGAAGCTAATTATATATTAAAAACATTGTATATTAACAAATCGAATTTTAACAAATCAAACACGGAAACATAGACCGTTACAGCAATGGCATTGCTGGTTTCTTATAAAATAATTAAATTAATTTTAAATGTTGAGAATGTTTAAATGCCGTTTTGCTAATTTAAGTAATAGCATAAGACTCGGCTGCTTAAATGTGCAGGTACCGCTGTATCCCGCACATGGCAAGGAAGGCCTAGGGAACTTGGAAACCTAGTGTTCCTCATTTTCCGCCGAATTTTAGGCATTGCGTGTTGGGTTTTTTAATAAAGTTATTTTCTTTATTAATGGTGCACAGTACTTTATTTCTTTATTTTCTAATTTCGATAGATTATGCCATGGTTGCCACACAAAAAAATTGCCACGTTTTAGCATATTTCTATCAATTCTTTGTTACTGCATATTTTTGTTAAAATAATTTATATATTGATACCATAAATTGTTCTTTTACAAATCCAAAAAACGTGTGTCTATAATTTATTTACAAAAACTAATTACAACAAATCTATTAAAAAATTAGTGATGTTCATTTTGCGTGGCAAACATTGTGTAATTTATTTTACTACCATGTAGTAATTAATGCACGAGGAACCCCCGGAGGGCATGTATGAAGAGGCTGATGACAGTGGACGAGGCGAAAGAGGTATGCCGAGACCGTAGCGTTTGGCGCTCCGTTCTTTCTGCCTACCCCGCTAGGGATATAGCGTGAAGCTAAGTATTAATGAATATTTTTAATTAGAAAAAATATATATATATATATATATATATATATATATATATATATATATATATATATATATATATATATATATAGCAATGCCATTGCTGTATACGGTATATATATATATATATATATATATATATATATATATATTATATATATATATATATATATATATATATATATATATATATATATATATATATATATATATATATATATATATATATATATATATTGAGTTCGCGGCGTTGAGCCTCAAAATTCGGCGAAAAGTGGGAAACGAAAATGTCTTAACACTAGGTTCCCAAGTTCATTCTGGCTACCCTGCCATGTGTGGGATGCAGCGTGAAGCTGAGTAAAGTAGAGTACATAACATATGACTGTAAATTCGACGGTTGCGGGTTCAAGTTTCAATCAAGACAAAAATGCGGAACAGCTACAGCTTTGATTTGTTACCAGAGTTTGGATGAAAAGTAAATGATTTCTAGCCTATCCTAATTACTTGATGATACAGCGTGTATTTAAAATAAATAAATGTGAAATGATTGCTTAAACATTTTTTTTGGAAACACATAAATAAGCTTAGTTAAATTTTCTACTATGTTTTGTATTAATATGCCAAAATTACAGTCTTTAGAGAGCAATTTTTCAAGAATTAATTATCATTTACTGCACTCTACAATACAACATGTTAAACCTCTATGTAGTACCATTTGTATATCAAGCGTTAGCAAACTACAGGGTACAGCTCAGTCAGGTCTCAGATTTGCTTTGAATCAGTTATTATATAATTCTGAAACAAGTTTTGGGTTGGTTGAAATTTACTTAGCTGAATAATAAGTTTACTGTAAAATTAAATAAGACGTAACGTTTTTACCTATACTGTTTTATTTGTATGAAATTTACAGAAGAATTGTATTAAATTATTTTTTTGTTGGTATTACAACAATTAAGCTGTGTTACTCAGTATTCATGTAAGCAATACTATTTTTTGGTTATTTTTGGAAATTTCTTTTGACTAATCCTTATTTATGTTTAGAAATATTTTGAATTTCGTCAGATTTTTGTATTGATTCATTTACCAGAAAAAAGATTACAAATAACCATAACATTTTCCTTAGCCTAAACTTAACTAACTTATAAAAGGTAATAAGTACCTACTGCATTAGGATATAGTCGATACAAGATTAATAGGTTGTTAATTATTTTCTATGAGATAATATGAAAAAGGTAATCCTCTCCTTATATTAGATATATTCATTACTCACTCTATAATTGATATGACTTCCCCCAGATGTATATACATAAGTACATATTACGTGTGCCAGAGACTCAATATTTATTATCTTCCCTTCTTTATTATAAGCCCAAGAATATACTTTCTACTTTCATCTTGGCTAAATTCCAATAATTTTCAATGGATTAATGCGTCATGGATTAAACGCTAATTAACTACGAACGTCACTGAGTTCCAATAACAAATTATAAATTATATTCCGCCTCAAGTGAAATCAATACAAAGTTTTTATTGTTCGTTTTTCATACTTAGATACTGTTTTACTAAATATGCAGTAAAATAATAGTTATATGATTTGAACGTCTATTAAACATTTTTAAAGGCATTATATGTCATATCCTATTCTTAATATTTTCATATAAGATTTCTATTTATCCTAAAAATATTGTCATATAAAGTTTAAATTAATTCGCTGCATTAACTGTTGAGAATTCAGCGCTTATTTTTTTGCGACCAAAATTTTACACACCACCACTGTGATATGATATGCCTTTGCCTGAATAAAGTTTGGATTTTGGACTTTCAGATAGGGAATATATGAATTTTGATGGAGTACCGATAGTTGGGTCAATTATTGTTTTTTTTATTATTGAGTCTATAATACGTGAACAAGAGCATCTAACATCGGCTTTATCAAAAATTATGGAACGGCTTTTAAATAATCATTGGGAGTGGATAGTGGAAAGCAGAAATATCCTAGCGCTGATTTTTTTTTCAGAAAACGGGTAAGTACCACGGATAGTCTCAGTGTTTTTGACCATAGACATTCGAAGAGCTTACGCCAAAGGAGAGCATCTAATGTGGGTTTCTTAAGACGTCGATTCTGCATTTGATAATGTCCTTCTTTCGGTATTCAGGTAGAATCTGGAACAGCTTAGTATTTTGCTGAGGTTGTCACGTTTCATTCGTAATCTTCTGACCGGTATTCGTAAAACATTCGCTTCTTATAGTACTTCCTAAGAATAACTTTAAAAATTTAATTTTTATTTTTATCTAACAACGCAATTATCATTTATAATGACTATTTTTAGAAACAAAATACATGTATATTGATTATTTAAAAGACAATGAATATTACTTATCTACTACCGATTTCTCAGTATAAAGTTTACAACACTACATGTTAGTTGTAACAGCGTTAAGATTTGTCAATA
This sequence comes from Eueides isabella, assembly GCA_019049475.1. Lineage (NCBI taxonomy): Eukaryota > Metazoa > Arthropoda > Insecta > Lepidoptera > Nymphalidae > Eueides > Eueides isabella. Next base: position 5,411,431 of record CM032408.1, on the reverse strand, counting down.
TAATTGCAATCCGACTTTAAATATATTGGTTTCAAGAGTACCAAATATACGTCTCTGCAAAATTACATTGGGGCATGATTGTTGTCAAAGTAGGATTGACGTTGACTTTAAGAGTAGCCCTGCAGTGCTGTTGGATTTACGAAATTTGCTGCACCTGGGGCATTAGATGACACATGGACGTCGGTGAGGCAAGGAATGCTGTCTAATTTCAATTTTGAGATGATACGGTGTCGAAACCCATCCGTTACAATTAAAAAGACAACCTCATCCTTAGTCTAACAGTTAGAGAGATTAACAAACCGTCTCGCAGCCACGAAGAGATCGTGTATTTTTTTTAGTGAGAAATTTATTGATTATAATACCAGTTCGTCTCGCCAATACGATGACAACGACTAATATCTTCTGTATTAAGATTTGGTATGTGTGACATACCAAATCTTAATACAGAAGATATTAGTAATGTGACAAAGATTGGACGATCACTTTAGTAATATTTTCAAATTTAGCTTCTTATAAACGAATAAACAATTTTTTCACCATGATATTTCACTTGAAACTGAAGTTTTTTAAGAGATATAAATATATTTGTTGTATGCTGAGGTAGCTGTGCTTAACTTATTAGCGTATTTATGGGACGTGTTTCAAATCAACAATCTTGTTACTTTTTTTTATTTACTATCTTTTCATTTTCTCCCTCTTTTCAAATAAAGTTCAGCTTTCTTTTTATTTTTTTATATCTCGAACACAGGTTATGATTGAAACAGATAAAGGATAGGGTTCTTTCTTTGAATGTTTATATTTTTATTTGACTTCACAATGTTTGTGTATAAATTTTTATACAACTTGTCGCCTCGAAATTTTTAAACGCTTATTTCGTTGTAAAGTAACGATTTTTTTTATTGAAAAGAAGTAGAATCTCGAAAAAATATTTTAAAGCTTTTAGGCGCTCAGAGAGATACTGCTTAGTATTTATAAATATATGTAATTATATCACGTTAATTCATTTACCAACGTAGTGACGTAGGAATTAGGAAAGGACTACTTATCTTCTGACAACTTGATTTCAGATTGAATTTTCCAATTAAAAAATGCTGTTGTTAACTATGATTTTAAATATGTATATTTTTTACTTCAATTGCATAAAAAAGCGCAGTTATATATCTCTAATTGTCTTAAAAATGCAAATTTAATTAATTTGATACACGAAAAAATTAAGCCAAATTATCAATTTATCAATTTATTTAATGAAACGACACACTTATTATTTAAAATCTTTCACATTATTTCTATTAAATACATAGAATAAAAAACACGCCACCGCTTATACCCTATGCCAATAATCAATCTCAATCCATAAACTGCAACCATAGATTAATTAATAATCCATTTTTTGAGAAAAGCTTGCCAATATTTAACCGAAACCTTGCATTCTCAATCTTTGACAACAATCTAGGTTTGGGAGGGTAGAGATTGAAATTTGTATGAAAATAACTGCTTGTGCATACCAATAAACGATCTGTTGATATTGACATTTGGTTTGACAGTATAAACAATCACAAACTGCAATCCGATAGGTTTGGGGGCTTACTAACATATTCTCAGATTTCAATAATACGTTGATATTTTATTTTGTTAAAAAAGAAAAATAGGTCGTCTTTTTTTCGATAGTTATAATCTCTTTTGAGTGATAGTTATAATTGTGTTATGGAATACTTTAGGTTATTATCAGATTGGGATTCTACTAGTTATTTTGAAGTAAACAATGGAAAGGTACAACGCTCTTCATCATGATCACTCAGGAGAGTGAACTAAATAGCAATAGCAAAGCATAGATGATGACTTTTAAAGTCTGAGAATGACATGTGATGAATGTGATACAGGAGTGAAAGTACCTACATAGAAAATTACATAGAAAGGAGATTTCTCATATTTAATTACTTTGTTCAATGAATAATCATTTTTATTTTATTAATTACCTAAAAAATGAATATTATTGTTATTTAATTGATTATTGGCATCGGGCATATGAGTTCCGCCACTCAACACGCAATACCTCAAATTCGGCGGAAAGTGGGAAACGGAAGTTGAACGGAGTGTCATAACACTAGGTTTCACTTTCGTTTCCTCTGCCTACCCTGCCTAGTGCGGGATACAGCGTGAAGCTGAAAAAAAAAATATTTAAATCCCAAAATAGTAATTAATTGATATTTTAGGATTCAATTAAATATTTATTAGCTTTTTTAAAGTTATTTTAAAGTGATTTTTTTGATAATAATAACTTTAGCACATACGTTATGAAGTCGATCACATAAAAAATCTGCGTAAGACGGAACTATCCAGAGGGCAAGGATCGTCCTAAAATCTGTCGTTTACTTTGCTAGGTGTGGTTATTGGCATGCACATTGAATTCGATTAAAACTCATGTCACAATCGAAGATTGATGTAATCTCGAGTTTAAAGATTCATTATTAATATCGGGCATTAGTTACTTACTAATTGCTTGCATGTTTTTTTTATTAAATCATCATCATTTTTTATTAGATCATTTGTAAAGGAACTAATTTAATCATTTTGTTAATTATTTTCTAAAATTAAAAACATTCTAAGGCAAAATTTAACAATGCAACTGCATATTTTGGTTTCACCTACCATGTTTAATTTTTCAGATGTTTTCCACATTAAGGAAAAACATATCTTACAATTAAAATGGAACATTTAAAAAAAATCACGTAACGCAACAAGAAATTACAAAAGACAGCGGTTCAGCGGTTCCGTCACGTATATTTTTTTTGTTAATATTCACCGAACAATACGTAATGTCTCGAGAATTTTAGGCATATTTTCGAAACATTGCATAGTTTTACTATAAAATGATAGTTTTTATAGTAAAACTATGCAATGTATAATAAGAAACCGTTGAAACTAACCCATTTTTCAATAAACGTAACATATAAAAATGACTGGAAAACAAGATTTTTACTATAATAAGTATGGACTGTTTTTGTATATAAATATTCACTTGCTGAATTTATGCTTTTGAATACTTTATACTTTTGTGCCATCTTGAGATACATAAATGATTGTGGCAAACGAATACACGGAAAATAATCTAATCCTTTTAAAGGAACGGATAGAATTTTACTTCTTTGACGAACCCTAAAAAAAAAGAACGATAATTTTTAATTTTTTCGTGTATAATATGAAAAAGAATCTATTACTCTATTAAATATATGAGAAAAGCAACTTAGATACAACGCTATGGCGTAATTTTATAATGAAGGAGACGAAGAGAACCCAGTAGCTAATAAATGATAATGAAATGCTAAGTAAAATGTTTTATGATGTGAATAGGTAGACACACATACTCGTACTATACATGTATACATGTATTTGAAATGAACGAATCAAAATGAAACTTTTTTTTAATCTATAACTTGGCTTGGCTAGAAGAGGAATTAAGGTAAAATTTATGTTGGACATACTTAATATAATTATATAATATTCCAGTTAAACTATAAAATAAATAAAAGTATCACTCTTGTCAAAATTAATTAAGCTTGACGTCTATCTGACTTTTTAACCATGGAAAAGCGGTAAATGAAGTATAAGAGTAATTTATCTTTGCCTATTTGCAGCAAGTTTTAATGACAGAGCGGCTTATAAATGAAAGTAATAAGGAAATGATTTTTCATACAGGCACTTGATGTAAAGAGAATAAAAACCGCAGCTGTGGGTGGGACTAATAGTAAATAAAATTATATACAAAACAAAAGAGTATTAATTACTTAAGCAATCAATCTAAGAAGACATCTAATAAGCTCTATCTCAGCAATATAATTAGTTCGGACTAAAGCTTTCACGTCTTTTGAAAATTCTTAAATAATTTTGTATGAAATTATTACTCATATTTATCTAAACGATAAATATGAGTCATATATATATGTTTAAAAATACAAATTTATTTATATATTCTTTATAAATAATAATATAATATATACACAAATACATATTTAATATTTAATAAACTCTATATGTACTTATTTATTTATAAACAGATCTGTACGTAGATATATGAATCCACCCCTAGGTGAACGGTGGAATGTTACAACTTAATCAAAAAAAAACAATTAAATAATTGCTTCATTACATAAGCGAAAAACAACAAACATGCCTCCATAAATTATTACATTGCTTTTTGTTTAATATTAAAATTACAATATTGAAATAATTCAAATTCTACAAAAATAAAGGAAAGTAGGTAGTAGTGGTATGTAAAGACTTTCAGTATCGATAAAATAAATATACAAAAGTGCCAAATTGAGAGAACGTTTCAACCAAAAATAATGATTTTTATCAGAAAGGGGACTCGAATTATATTATCCAAGATAATGGAAATTACCATCGCGGTTAGCGCTTACAGGATTAGTTCTACAAAGGATCAAGCGTCCTCGTGGACGCGCCAAACCGAAAAACAAGATTAAATTTCACTTTCAATACAGGAGTTTCATAGAATTTTCTTTATAAACTAACAAGATCATATCGTCGTAAATCTTTACTTTGATGGTTTTATATAAAGAAGGCTCATATAAAATCAATATTTTTTTACCTTACTAACACTCGTAGTCGTAAATTGTGGCGTTTATTTCGCTCAAGTATGTAGGTATTACATATACCGTTTACTGTTAACTTTCTGATCCGTAACCTTTTTATTTATATATTATTTCTTATTTAACAGAACGATAAATATTTACTTTAACACTGTTAGTTAAATTCTATTTTAATTCATTATAAAATAATAAATTATAAATAAAAAAGTTTACCACCATCTTATTGTCCTATCGACATGAAATTTAATATTTTACCTTAGTAGTATATCTTTAATTCTGAGAACAATATATCTATATAATGTAACGCTCATAGTAGGGTGCCTATACTACTATGCAATAAAATGGAATCTAGTGCTAAAAATCTCACGTTGCCCACATACTATTCAATTTGAAGACATTGCGTCATAAGCGGACCTGAATTTGAAATGGAAAATTAAAAATTATTAAATAAGAAAAATCTCTGTACTGGCGAGAAACAGCACTGTGTTGAGTTGCACTCTACAGAATGCAATGGAATGAAAAGCGGAATGTTGGTGTCAAGATTTTTTTAATTGTATATAACCTATAACAGAGTAGCCGGAGGAAACCAAGTGATAATTGGCGGAATTTATCAACATACTTTGTCTATTACCTGAGCACGGAAACAAATAAATCAGTTGATTGATTACCTCAAGAGAGAATCGAAGCCTCAACCGTGGCATATTGTACAGTAGCATATTGCACCACGTCTTGCGTTGCTTTGCCTTATTCGATCGTTCGGTTAAAATAGTTTCATTGTCTACCGAAAACATTATGCTATTGTATTTAAAATTGTACTAATGTTTTTTTAACGTTGGTATGTTTATTCCTTTTTGTTGGTTAAATTTCTAAAACTTTTACCCGCACTCGCAATTCGTATTGCTGTCGGTCGCAGACGCTCAGTTTAGTGGTCACAACTTGTAAGTGTTATTATGATCATGCTGTTACTAGTTGGTAATGGGTTTCTAGACTTTTCATATATCGGAAGGCCGATAAAATAAACGTGCGATTTTGTTGTTTAGAAGTATGTATTATAAAGTGCGACATTCAGTTGCGCTAAACAATATATATACAGTATAATGTATCTGTTAATTTTTATTTAAATATATTTTATTTTTTATATAAATTATTTTTTTTATGTTTAATTATGAAGTTAATCTTCACCAATTTGTCTGTATTAGCCCTAATCTGCTATTTTGAGTTATTCGAGCATTTGCGTAAGTTACATTGGTTGAATATTTTTAAGTAAAAAGATTTGTCGCAAATATATACTATATAGCACTGGTCCAAGATTGCTACCTTGAGGCACGCCCCTTGATTATATTTAATGGCGAAGGATGATTATTAGGAAAAAGGATGACATTCTGTCGCTTTGTTAATTAATTTTGCTCCAAATGTTTTTGAAAGTATCTGGATACAATTAAAAGTATTCATTGCGTTATTTAAAAAAAATACATTTAAGCACTTTTTTCAATAAATTATGAAACACAAGCAGCAGGCTATAAGCACGTCAGTTATGGGTTCCATTTCCAAACTGAGAATAAATTATTTTCGTAATTTCGCTCTGGTAACTAAAAAAAAGCCTGTTTTTATGTTCCATCACTAAAGCCTTCATGACTCGAAAAATAAGTGCTAAGTAAAATACGGAATGTCATGATAATATGTCCCCATTACCTTGATTCAGCATTAAGCTAAAAATACATTATTAGAAATTTGAAAAAGTATAGATAACTTAAGCCCTACAATGGCGCAGCGGCACAAGCGCATGACTAAACAACAGCTTGTGGGTTCGATCCACACAAATAAAAATAAAATATTTAATACTTTCAAATTATATAATGTATTACGTTGAGGTGTGTGAACAGAAGTGAAACGAAGTATCTTAACACTAGGTTCCCAAGTTCTCTCTGCCTGTCGTACTGTACCTGTACTGAAACAACAACGTGTAGTTCTCATTAAGTTAAGTACATTAATTATTACAGTTTATTATAAACCTCTCTGCCATATAAAAATCAATAAAATTATACCATACTAACAATAACAAGGCCTAGCTTGGATATTTTTTTATGAGATACCTACTCGTAAATACCGGGTTGCAGTAACAAATACTAACTCTACTACAAAATTATAGTTAATGTTGTTTTTCTCTGTGGTCCTTAATGGTTCTGGCTAAATTGAACGTACGATTTTGTGGCAAAACATCCCCTTAGAGTCTTTTGATGGGTTAATCGATTTTCTTGTTTGAAGATTGTTTAATATTAGCTTTTACTTGTGGGCCACCACTCCACTTGTATGGTCGGATAAAAATATCAATTTTTATATAGCCTTTTTGGCTATCTTACACCATGGTTTTTTGTGTAAATCCAACGGTAAACTCCCAGATTAACGCGATTTATAATTATTAATCTTGGTAATAAATATTATAGCCACTTGCTATGAGCCTGGATATACTTAGCTTTTTCTAATTCGTTGTTGTCAGGAAACAGGTATATACCCTCGTGGACATTTCTTTAGAACTTTTAAAGCCGAAAAATTCTGTTATACATAAGTGCGTTGTGTTTGCACGGAAGCTCTCGGTTTGGTTCTCTCTTGTCGATTTTTTCAACAATTTTTATTTTATCTCCACTCCACATATCGCCATGTAATATATCCTATAGCTCAGCTCGATAAAGGTACTAACCAATGTAAAAAAAACAATTCCTGAGATTAGAACATTCGACAAAAGAAATAAGCTTTCAGCTAATAGGTATTAGAATACATAAAACAATGTTTTTTCACTCTCTCAGCTTCACGCTGTATCCCGCACATGGCAGGGTAGGCAGAGGTAACATGGGAACCTAGTGTTATGACACTCCATTCCACTTCCGTTCCCCACTTTCCGCCAAATTTGAGGCATTGCGTGTTAAGTGGCGGAATTTAACGCCACGTTTTGGCTATTACCAGAGCGAAGAAATGAAAATATTAAATATGTAAATTGAAAATATTAAACATTTCATTTCCTCGAGCGGGGATCTAACCCACAACCTGTCGGTTACAGTCACACGTTTGTGCCACTACGCCACGATAGGCCTCAGGCATTTTTTTTCATTTATTGGAAATTTTACTAAATTACATGGAAAGTTAAGAACATTCTTCTTAGAATTCTCAGAACTTTAGGATTGCTTAGAGAAATCCACCACACACAGAACTAAATGTGTAATATTTTTTTTAGCTTCACGTCGCGTTCCTTTATTAAAACACTCCGTTGCGTGTTAAGTTTACATCTTTTCTCGTGTTACCAGGTCGAGAATATTAAAATAGTTCGTTACCCCGAGTAAGAACCGAATTCGCAAACAATTGCAAGTCAAAGATCGTTAATTTAATAATAAAAGTAGAGAAGAACGTAGATCATAACAATGAAATAATCTTGGGATTAAAGTTTAGACTAATCTCTATAATATGAATATATGGTAAGTTTTGTTATATTTTTTATAATATTCTTTAACAAGCTAAACTATGGCTTTAGTAAGTATTGGCTGTACAACGTTTCTATTTCTAGACATAGAAATATTGTAGGAAAAAGTTAAAAGGTTTCTATCGCAGACAATCTACGTGTGCCACCGTTGTCATAGTGATCACAAACCGTACTCGTGTATAATAATATATTTCAGTTTCAAGGATAAGTTTGTATTTAATTTCCTTTTAATTCTCACTCCAGAGTATGTTTATATGTATTTTTACTCGCATTTTTTTATATCATCATATGTCATGAATGGCATACCAGTCAGATTGTAAACACAATAGCTTTGGGTACGATCCACACTTATTCCAATAAATTAAATATATTAATTCAGGGGGTAAATATAGGACAGATTGTCTTGACTCGGAGTCCCATTTGATTTTGAAATATATTGTGACAATTTACGACAACAGAACCAAACGATATGAAAACAAATGTATTGAAAATGTTACTTTTTATGCCTAATAATTTTTAAATAACGATTAACTAGTCTTTTTAAAAATTATTGGTGACATTAAATGTCAAAAACATGAACCGCATTATTGACAATAAAATTGAGCAGGTCAACATATGTTTAATTCAAACCATCGTCCCACTCGAGGCTATCGAATTTTCTTGCAAAGCAAGTCCTTTTTAAATATCTAAATAACTGTTTCACTTTGTTAATATATACAGTTAATGTCTGTTTTTTTTTTTTTTTTTTTCAATTAGTAAGATAACAACAATCAATCTTTAACATGGTGATTTAAAATATGAATACTTATAATAATTTTCTTCTTTTTAACTCTCGTATAAGACGCGAGCGTTCTCTTGCTGTCAGCATGATGTTTGAGAATATTCTCCGCTTTTATTTTTAATCGGAGTAATACTTTTAAACTATTAATTTACAATTTTTCTGGGTTTTGTCAAGTCATTAAAAAGCCTTTAATAATATTTTCTAAATTATACAATAAATGTGCTCTTTTTTACTGCAGCGAAGGCCGCTAGGCCTCTTCTCATTAATTTGGTACTAAGATGAGTTTCTAGGCTAAAGTAGACTGAGGAGAAGTCTTTGAGTCTTTGAGTTTATATTGAAACAGATAGTTGGCTATTTCTCCTTGTCTTGCCAGGATTTGGATGAGGATTAGGTTCCATTTCATCTGTCTTGTGATGTGGAAGGCAGTTTCAACCTCGGAGAGAAATTCTTTTGTGATTTTTTCCGTGCTGAATAGAATAGGCAAGTGATGTAGAATATATGTCCTACCATCTCTGGACAGACTCCTCTCGAATCTTGGACTTGATATATGCCAGTGGTGTTTTGCATAGTCATAAGGACGTTCTAGTGTTGCAGCTCTTTTGGCGAGGTCGTCTGCTCTCTCGTTTCCGGTCATTTCAATGTGCACACGGGGCCAGACTTATACAATCTGTCTGCCTTGTTGCTCGATGCACCCTGTGTTCGTCTGTATCGCCCTTGCTAGTGGATGGATCGTCTTTGTGGGTTCCCTAACAAGTCTAGTGAAAATCTTCAATCACTTAGTATAGTGGTAAGGGGTGTTTAATTTATATAGCCTCCTAAGTTGATTTATTTTAGTGAAAAAATATTAAAAGACTGCTCAGAATACATTGGTGCATGTTTCTATGTACGCCGTATATGTCAATACTGCGGCGGCGACATTTGCAATTAAACACACATTGTCTCGAATTCGGGTGGAATGTTAAACGAAGAACGCAGTATCAAAGCGAAAACGAAGAACGCTTTCCAGCTTACTCTGTTATGCGAGAAAGTGCTAAGATTCAAAGACTATTTTATTATCATAATAACGTATGTTACGTGGGACTTTGTAACATTTTAAACTTTTTGTGAAAGTACTTTAGCATAATGAAGTATATAATAGCGTCGTAAACTATTGCAAGAAAGCATCGTATGTTTTACTATCCTCCTGTGAACCACTATAAATAGCAGGAGGTCTTGTTGTGTGGTATGAAAATAAATGAATAAACATACAAAGACATTTTCATTTTATACAAATTAACTCTGTCTTTCACTAAATAACTAATTGTTACATATAGAGTAAAAACAAAAGGAACAAAATCTAGGACGTATTCCTGTAATAAAAAAAAAAAATAATATATAACTGAAATCTAACACACTTATAATCTTATATTATCTGATGATAAAAATTATATATGTCAATTGATAATAAGGTTATATTGAAATTTAATATTACGAAAAATGTTTAAATCGCAATCTCTTATAACATAAAACAAGACGACCTGCAAATAAAACTAACCCTAAGGAATATAACTCAAGTCGATGTAACACGAAGCTACGGTGTTAATTTGTCTTCATCCACCACGATTCCAATTTTTAAAGTGACTAAACGAGAAAAAGTCTTAGTAAGTTTAGCAACGGCCTTATCTACTTTAACAAAACTTATATACATATAATAGTATAATATATACCTATCTTACTTTCTGTAAATGCTCGTTAGTTTGACTCTCACTCGGTGGCTAGAGATGTAATGTTCCAACAATAGAAAAGAAATTGGGAAAAATAATAACTTTAACCTTGTTAAAAGTGAAGTGAAACAGAGTACATCCTCCACATCCTGTCTATTTGTGAACCACAATAAAATCCATCATTTATAAAAATAATAGATAATTAAAGATGAGACCAATAAATTGTTAGAGATTTATTATCTATCAAATAGAAGAGAGGTTAAAATTATTTAAATCACTATTGTAAATAATAAAAAAAAATTGAGTACCTCGTTATCATTGATATTTTGATATATAACATAAACGGTTGTTTCTCTTGGATGTTCTCTCCTTAACCCTATTCCTAGTCCTTAACCCTTTTCCTTGTTAATGTATCTGTGGAGATACATCAGAAATAAAAAAATAGTGAAATCAATTTCGAACGCAAACTAATTATTTGTAAGTGAATGTTTAGGTAACTCTCTTAATTTTCGAACGCTTGTTCAGTTTTCTCTGTTGGCCAGACTGTCTGATGAGCTGTCAAACTTAATTTTATTTCAAGCTTCGACTTGTAGACATGCAGCAACGTAAGAAACTTTTCTAAAATATTTCGGTTTTTACATATTTTATAAAGGGAAGCATGAAATTATAAATTTATGTATATTTTGCTTTAAAGTAATTATTAATAACTTTTACCTTTCAGTTATTGTATGGTTGATGCTTAATTCGACGTTTTAAATGGATGTATCTTATCTTGCACACTGCCGAATGCGTAGCAATTTTGTGTTTTTTTATTACTTGTATCTCATGTTACCTACACACTGCCAGCTTCATTAACAATCTATACAGAATATTGTTGTATATGTATGTGCACACTGCCAAGCTGATTAACTGTTCATATGCTTATGCATGTTTAGGTTATGTTGTTTCTATTGTTTATAGGTTTAATTATGTTTATAAGAGTTTCATAAGCTAGCAAAATATTTGCAATTATGCCAAAACACCATCAATCATCAAATGATTAAGAAAGTTCAGATTCTAGTAATGAGGTGGAATATTTTAATTTTCGTTAAATTTCTCCACCTCATTACTAGAATAAAAAAGACGTGAGAGCACTGAGTTGTCACCTGTTCCGTCTTCCTTCCGCTTCTTTTGATAATCTTCACATTCTTTGACGATGATAACAATCTCATTATGCTCAAAATTACTGCTAACTGCCCTCTGATAGCAATGAACCCAAAACTTTTGTTGGATTTTTCCACTTAAGATTCTCTTCATTCGATCACACCTCCTTTGCCAATCACCACAGTAAGCCTTGTTAAAAATAAAATTCTGAAATTGAACCGAATAGTACCTCAAACACCTGAGTCATCCTCAGTAATAGTAGCAGTCTCACCATCAAATATAAAAAATACACGATCAAAGCTAGCTATGAGACGGCCTGCGCCCGCACAGAAAAAGCAATTGAATTTCCACTGGAAAAATAAAAAAAAGTGTACGTAATGCCAAGATACACGATAAACAGTTATCAATAAATAACATCAAAACACCTCTAGAATATTTTTGTTATTTATTTGACGATGATATCATTGATATGATTGCATAGCAAAGTAACATTTTATCCCAATTAATTTGAGCATGGGAATCGTAAATATGATGACTATTGGTCACAATAATTGAGATTTGTACAAATAGCCGATGTAATGCCACTCAAAAAATTGCAGCAGATACCACGGTACATTCACTTTAACGATAACTAACTTGATGAAAGTGATCGATATTTTATAGTTAGTCTCCTAAATGAAAAAAATTGTGTCATTTTTTTTAAAGTACCTCACAATACAAGGTTTAGTATGATATCAAGTATGATGATCAAGGTATAGATGAAATGATGGTGCCATATAAAGGAAAAAACCGGTAATCGAAAACAGTATATAAAAACCAAACCTAGCAAATAAACCCTATTTGCTAGGTTTGGTTTTTATAGGATTACAAAGCAATTGCTACAGCGATAGTTTCGGGCTTTATTTACGATTTTATAGTCTATAGCGGCGAAGAAGCTTTCAGATATCACGAATTTTCTCCAGAAGAGTTGAATTTAGGCTTTGGGGCAATCCTATCACTGTATAGCTACCTATCCTAATCTAGCATATAGTTATTTAGTTATTTATTTGATAATTTTTTCACCAGCTTAGAGCTTATTCAGGTACTGCGATATGATATAAGAATATTTTCTTTAGGAACAATCAGATCCAATCGACTACGTGGTGCAGAACAGAAACGGTTATATGATAAAGCCCTCAAAAAGAAAGGTCGAGGATCTTATTCTACGACTGGTTTGCAACAAAAACAAAGACATGAAAGAAAGTGGTCACTGTTGCAAGTAGTTATGTTTTGGCAACACCTATTGGAGTTATACAGCGGTACAGTAAGAATTTAAAACAGAGAGTTAGTGCCCCTAGCCTCACTATAGCAAAGCACTATAACGCCAATATGGAGGGTGTTGACCTTGCAACAATAGCTGGATTTTATATCGCAGGCATACTATCTTAAATAACATAAAACATATGAGTTTATAGAAGTTCAGGCATCTTCTTACACAAGGGCTTTTACATTCTGGGCAGCAACAACCATTAGAAAATTGAAATTCTCTACCACCAGCATCAAAAAGTAATAAAAACACCCAGTAAACCTAAGGCCAACTCCAGACGTAAAATATGATAGATTCAATCATTTCCCTACTTTTGGGCCCAAAGGACGTTGCAAGCTGTCAGCAGCATCAAAGGCCCAAAGGTTATATTTCACACTATTATTAAACAACCCCTGCGTTATATTTTTTTTCGTATATGATTTTTGCCTTTGATTTTAGTTTTTATCATTTCCTCTATGGTCCAAGTAGAGATGAGAATGATGATTGCCAGTGTACGGGCACTCCGTTGTTCAAATACTGCCATAATCAAGAGACAATTCTTATTGTGCTACGGCTCAACATTGTACCACTGCTACATGATGATTTTAGTTACGTAAATATTTATAGTTATATTTATGGTTCAGTGTACTAATAGTACTTATGTAAATATAACACGAAAATATTCAATAGCTCATACAGAAAATGTCTTTGGGCGGCTGGATATTTTAATTTATTTCTCCCCATATTGTCATGATGGCGGCCTTTAAAATATTAGGACAGAGTATTACAAAATACGGCCCGCTAGATTTAAAAATAAAAATATTCTTTTAATTTTCATTATATTTATTAAAAGTTACATATATATGTATGTATATAATACATTATAATGATAATAGAATCAAAGTAACAAAAAATAATTGGTAAGTTCAAATTAATTGGGAAGCCCTGCTTTCACATATAAACTGTAGAGAGATCATTTTGCCAAGCTCCAGGATCCAGGCTCCATATTCGATTTTATTGTGGTATTATCTTTGAAATGCCTAATTCTGTATTACAGATAAAGAAATAATACAAATTGAGCGTAAGTTTTTCGCCGTGTCATTCCAGCCTAGAATAGATACTGATGGCGACTAAAGTGCATGTGGGAGAGTCACATTGTCGGCAATGAAAACACGCATGGGCAGACTCGACCGGATTATTATCACCTCTGCATTTAATACCGGCGTTAAGTAGTGGCTTCAGCCACTGTGTTTCGTATTGGGTAACGCCGGGCTCCGGTGCGCATCCACTTTAACGGCATCGCTCCTGTAGCTCCACTGGAGTTACACAGGGCCGTGGGCGGCGATGATCATTTACCATCAGGTGACCCGTACGATCGTTTGTGTCTTTCCCGTGTCTTTCCATAAAAAAAAAGTTTCATAATATGTAATGGTAATAAAATATGTTAGTGAAATATGGTTAACTTTGTGAAAATATTCTTATTTAGAGGAATAATTGGTGACAAAGAAAGCGCCCAGACGATCGGCTTTCTCTTTCGCCGTATGGACCAAGATGACATTTTCCGTGCGCAGCGGCGGAAGCAAAGGCTGGCTAAAGTTGTTAAGTGCAGCCTTTGAGAGGGTCCAAAACTGGCGAGTTCCCGATGGGTAACTCTCAAGCTTCTCGCCGATTTTAACGATGTGCTCGGACCTTGCTCTGACAATTCGCCACATAAAGTACCTAAAGGCACTGTTGTACTTACTTTTTAAAGTTTTCACCTTTGGATCCTTAATGACAAGTGCCTCGGCCCAGGTATATGCCTTTTCAACTTAAACTGTAAATTTTCATACAACCTAAAAACAATCCGTAATCATCTTTACTCTGAAAAAATCTGAAAGAAAACACAAAGTCTTTAAGTCTGAAAAAAACACTTTAAAAAGTAGTAAAAATTGCTATCTTTATTTGAAAAGTATTTGTATCAGTACAAATAAGTATATACAACAACATATACCGTATAAAGTACCTATATATAGTGTTAATATATAGCTTACATAACAAAATATATTTATATATTTTTATATATTTGTTTTAAATTCGTTTGTAATATATAACGAGGCCTGTCGCGACACAGGAGCACAAGAATGTGTCTATGTGCACGTCAGGCTATGAGTTCAACCCCGCTTGAGGAAATAAAATATTTAATATTTTCGTTCTTCGCTCTGGTATCAAGGTAAAGCACAGCATAGAGTTCCGCCATTCAACACGTAATGCCACATATCGGTGAACAATAGGCAAAGGAAGTGATTTAATGGCAATGAAGTGGCTTAACAATAGGTTCCCAAGTTCCCTCTACCTACCTTGCCCCTTGCAGGATACAACGTGAAGCTGAATAAATGCATTATATAATTATATATTAGTTTTAGTAAGATAAATATTTTATGGAAAACTTTAGGAAATAAAGAAATATACGAATGAAACAATTTAAACATATTTACTTTGTATATGTTAGTATTTAAAAAGAAAAAAAATATAAATATCCGACAGATTTACAGTTACATTTAATTATGTATTTAGTGAAACAAAAAAAAAAAAACAATATATACTCAGTTTCGTTGTAGCACAATCAAATCCACTAAATCCCGCTCTCATTTGAGTGCGACAAGACTTAACAGGTGTTTAGGAAACAGTGTATAACATAATACTAGATTATACCTACCAAAGTAAAAAAAAATGTGCCTCAGGCTATACTATACTGATCGGCGATATGCGTTAGTGAAAATATATTTAAAACACTAACTATTTTATTTTTTATTTTTTTATTTTATTTTTAACAAGGTAAACCAACAACATTATTTACACACATATGCTTAAACTAAATGGTACAAACAACTTAATGTAAAAATGTCAATTACAGGTTTACACAAATAGAACTTCTAAACAAAAATAATGATAAACACAATTTTATAAGTTTATAATATTAAGTTTGTAACTTTTTTAACAAAGGCCTAAACAATATATTCCAAAATTATCGCTAAGGTTGCTTCAGATTTTTTATGTAAATTTTCTTTATATAGTTAACACTAGTATAAAAAAGGTCAATATCAAATCTCTCACTTAACAAGTTGAAAATGGATGTGCATCGTATCATAGCGGAATTTTTCCTGTAATTAGTACGACTGTATGGTATAAAGAAGGTCTGCCGTATTCGAAGTGACCGGCTGGGGGCATACAGATTTAAGTTTTCAAGTAACATAGGGCAGTCTATTATACCTCTAGCTAATTTACTGATAAAAACTACATCAGCGATATTACGACGATTAATTAATGTAATTAAATTAAATCGAGCACATCTTTTCTCGTAACTTGCTTTCGGTAGTTTGAATTTGTAATTAAGGTAACGCGTGATTTTTTTCTGAATACGCTCTATTCGATTAACATGGACTGCGTAACATGGATTCCAGATAACTGAACAATAATCAAGGTGACTGCGAACAAAAGTACAATATAACAATTTCAGGGTTTTTACTTGACGGAAGGATCCTGAGGTTCGCAAAATGAACCCAAGCGCCCGAGATGCTGTTTTAACTATAGTGTCAATGTGTTTGATGAAATCAAGCTTGGATTCATGCAAAACGCCAAGATCCTTTACTTCAGTTTCAGTAGTAAGTGGTAGATTTCTTAATAGATAAGTAAAGAAAAAGGGGTTGGCTTTACGTGAAAAACGTACAACAGAGCACTTGGAGACATTAAGATCGAGTTTATTGACACTACAGTAAGTATCAAGCCTATGTAGATCTTCTTGGAGAAGCGAAGCATCATTCTCGTTGTTAACAGTGCGAAAAATCTTCATGTCATCAGCGAAAAGCAAATAGTTAGAGTGCTGAAAACAATCGCCAATATCGTTAACAAAAATCGTAAATAATAAAGGTCCAAGCAGTGACCCCTGAGGGACCCCTGAAGGGATGCCTCTCCAACCTGACTGATACCCGTTAAGCACAACAGCTTGACTCCTGTTATTAACATAGGAACAGAACCAACGAAACAGATTTCCTCTAATACCTAGGATCCAAAGCTTCTTGAGTAGTATATAATGATCAATCCGGTCAAAACACTTGCTATAGTCTATATATATTACATCAATCTGATCGCCATCACACATATGTGCACTTACAAAATCATTAAAGATAGCTAGGTTTGTTAATGTGGACCTATTTTTTAGGAAACCATGTTGGTTAGTGTCAATAAACTGATTAATACTGTTGAAAACCTGCGTGTAGACCAATCGTTCCATTACCTTGGCCAAAAGACAGAGCTTGGATATAGGCCTATAATTATCCACTTTATTTTTAGCTCCTTTTTTGTGGATTGGCGTTATAAGTGCCATTTTGAACACAGAGGGCACGACGCCTTCATTGAAAGACCTTCTGAAAAGCAATGATACCGGAGAGGCTAACTCATCAGCACATTGCACTAAATACGAGGCTGGAATTCCATCTGCACCGGCGGATTTACTTAGATCGAGACCTTTTAGCAGTTTACAGATAGTAACTGGGCAGACTTCGACTTCCGAAATAAAGCTCGGGGAATGAACCGATGAATCCTCAAGGCAATTAGGTACAGAACCGCTGCTACTCAGAAAGGTAGTTGAAAAGTATGATGAAAAAAGTTCACTAATCTCTTAACCCCTGTCGCACACCTTGTCTCCTAAAAACATAGAGGAAGGATATGCACTCGTGTTAGACTTAGACTTGATAAATGACCAGAATTTTTTTGGATTATTATTAATAGATTGCTCAACGCTAGATATATATTTACTATAACACTTTTTCTCCTCCACCAAAATTCGCTTTCGGAGGATTAAAATAGATTGTTCATCTGACTTGTTTTTATATTTTTTGTGTTTGCTTATAAATTTAAATTTTTCTTTTATGATTTTTATAAGGGCAGGACTATACCATGCCGGGTATCTATGGTTTTTTAACGTTACTTTGGGAATAAATTTCAATCTTAGGTCACGAAGAATAGAGTAGAAAACCTCGAACGCTTCATCTATACTACCACGTGAAAGAATATCTTCCCAATCGAATTCGAGTAATTGTTGATGGATAGCAGTTAAGTTCGCCTTCGCATAGGCAAACACTTGACGCGGTGCGTAGGGTAACGACCTATAGGTGACAGAATTGACCTCGATTACGAGAGCCTTGTGGTGTGGGACTTCCGGCAGAAGTCTAATAAAATATAAAAAATATAGCAAACTAATACCACATAGTAATAAATTAATGAATAGAACTGTCTTGAGTCCGAATAACCGAATACAAAAGATCCCTTCGTATTGAGAACAAAAGGTTCGCTCGGGTTTGCGATAAACAAAGTGTTTCTCAAACTTTTAAATATAAAAGACTTTTTTACTAAATAAACTAAAGTTGAATATATAAAAGCATATGAGATCAAGTTAATTTTTGAAGATCCTGTTCGGATTTTATTTGTATTATCTTTGAAGTAGTATCCCGACGAACGAGAATCCTCGCTTGGGTCACCCAGACAAATTGAAAATTCTTATCTTTACATATATGTTTGGTCTTTGTCAGGAGACGTTTATTCTCAACCGTCAAGTGGTCATTTATATAGATTTTTCCGTTTCCCGGGAGACCAATGTCTTTAGCAGTGAGACCCTTATGCGCACGTCTTGCAGCAACGAAATCTTCTTTAGCATAGCGGCTAGTGAAAGAAACTATGATGGGCTTAGTAATATTGGATCCCTTGTTTTCACCCAAGTTTGGTACTCTCATAATGAAATTAACTTTTTCCTTTGGCACTGTATATTTGACCATAGATCCAATCTTGTTCAGGACATCGTAGAGATTCTCACCATGCTTGATGGGTACACCCTTTATTTCCGCATTGTTCCCTCGAAGCCACTGCTCCCTATCTCTATCCTGCCGCTCGAGGGATGCAATTTTCTGCTTCAACTGCATCACCTCCTGTGAATCTTCTACCTTTGTGACTCGCTCCTCCAGTTTATTGACCTTGGAGGATACTTCAAGGTAGTTATCCGTAAGTTTATCCAGTTTAGATTTGATCTCGTGTACATCGTAGGTCAATCCATCGAGCGGTTGAAGCTGAACAGACATGCTATCGAGTCGCTTGAGTATGTTTTCTAGCATAGAATTCTGAAGTGACGATGATGGCTCAACATTTTGAGTGTTCGGTAACACCGAAGGCTGAGCGGATTTGCCTATTTTACATTCAGCACACTTCCAGGTATTCTTCCTATCGCCCAGCTTTCTATAGCCTGTTTCGGTAATACCTGAGCAGGGATAGTCAAAGAACAGGTTGCATGAGGTGCACTGGATTGGATCGGAGACCTCATTACCACACCCTCCACACGACACCATTGTAACTTCTATGCAGCGCATACGCAGAGTCACTGTGCGAGGGAGACAGAAATAGCCACGGTACTATTTTCGCGGCTCGAAGTGCGGGAGGGAGCGGCACGCGCGGCTGCTACAGTTTTGCGGTGCACAAAAGTGAAACGATATAATTTACAATCACTGTTTATGCTAAATTAAGTTCTGTTTATAGGCTATTGTTGACTATTTTCAAAAAGCACTGAATTTAATAAAATTGATAAAATTGATAACACGTCTACACCGAAGGCGCGATGTTGACATTATGATATAACTAATCAAAAGTTACCTTAAAAAACAAAATTAAACACATATGATATAACACATATGATATAACTAATCAAAAGTTACCTTAAAAAACAAAATTACCCGAGTGACATAAAGAAAATTAAATTATCAAATCAATAATATTTCAGTAATTTGTTTTTAAATAATATACTTTATGCAAAAAATATTCGTGGCAATTGTGGCGCAGAAGCATGTACGAGTCTTTGTAAGCGAGATAGTTTGTGGGTTCGATCCCTTCTCGAGGAAATAAAATATTTAATATTTTCAAATAAATATTTAATATTTTTACTATTTTGAAAGTATTATTCTATGCATAGGAAAGTAAGCCAACTAAGTTCGTACCATACGTTCGTTGGTCAGAGCGCTTGGACCGGGTGGCGCGGGTTCAATTACTGCTTACTTACTTACTTACTTATCTCACGCTAAAGCCCTACCGGCATACCTCTTTCGCCTCATCCACTGTCATCAACCTCTTTATACATGCCCTCCGGGGGGTCCTCGTGCTTTTTATGCTATCTTCCTCCAGTATCGTCGATACTGTGTTTTTGAAGGTCAACTGAGGTCTCCCCCTCCCCTCTCTTACCACTTACTTTTCTTTTATAAATCTTTTTTGCCATTCTTTCTTTACTCATCCGTTCGACGTGCCCAAACAACCTGAGCACGTTCCTCTTCATTCTCACTGTGACATTCACGCCAGTACCTATCATTCTGTGTATCTTCACATTAGGTATGCGATCACATAAACTCTCTCTTCATATAGATCGCATCTCTACAGTATTCATCTTTATTACATTTTTCTTCTGTAATACCCACGTTGAAATGCTGCTTTCCCAAGTGTGAAATAACATTTTGACAATAGTAAAAATAATAATTTATATATTCTAGTAAATACTGACGTATCAGTAAAAAACAAATTATCCATGCATTCGGCAACATTTATCCGGTTTGTATCTAGCTAAACCTTTTTTAAATGGCTCACCGTTTACAATATTATGCAACAAAAATGATTGATATTTAATATATAGAATATTTTACGAGTTATTTGTTCGTTCTTTTTGTCTTCGACAGATGTAAACTGGAGATTTAGTGTTTAGACAGATCTCCCACTTTCCACTAATGTGTATGGAGGATTGTGTGACGTCAACGTCGCTAATGCTTTTTTACCAGAAATGCTCAACGTCGCTTTGGCTTTATTACCAGAAATGTGAAGAACATAACTCATTTGCTAGTGTATGGATCAAACCCATAAGCTTTTGCAATTAATTGTAATCGCCATGTGCGGGTAGCTGAGTAATCTAATTCTTTATAATATATGTCGAGGACAAGTATGTAAATATTTATAATAATATTCTTTGCACAAGCCCGGTTTTGTATAACTTTATTCCTGTCTTCAAGGGTTGTCTGGGAGGGATTGTTATCAGCAATGAAACCGCCTTTGCACAATCTGTATGTAATATATGCAATATATACAAAACACAAAAAAGAAAATATTTTTTTTGTATTTTGTCATGTTCATTTGTGTGCGATAAAGTTTTTCTATTCTATTCTATATACATATATAAATTTTGTTATTATCTTAAAGTTTAAAAGTTTTCGAAGTTTTTTATGAAGAATTGAAGGGTACTAGTATTTTACCAAAACTTTCGTTTTAAAAGTTTCTATGCACACGTTTTGAAAATATAAAACTTAGTAGAACACGCTCGGCATTAGTACTTTGAAACTAAATATTTTCATGCACCGTTTTGAAAATATAAAACTTAGTAGAAAACCGAGCTATTTTGAAACTAAATCGAAGAGTCAATCCGATTTGGATTTCGCATCTCCAAAGGGACTTCTCACAATAATATGAAAATAGAAAGGAAACGATAATCTTAAAACTTAAAATCTTCTAAAAGTCTTTTTCTAAAATCTTTTTTTAAGCACATATACTTTGATTGTATATTTAACATAGTATACAAAACGTAGTATACCGTACTACATATATTACTATTTGCATGCCTTAAGCTGCTAATTATGATTGTAAGAATTACGAAAAGGAGTGAGAAAGGTAAATATTAATTTGGCCTGGATATATTTAAAGTCAAAATACTTGATTCTTCAATTTTTGCCAAATTCTACACAATGTTGACAAATAACTTGTTATTTTACTACTACTGAGCGAGACAAATAGAATAATTACTTGCTCTAAATGGGGATGAATCCGAAAACTTTTGTGCTTGTAGTCAATCATATTTTTATTCTCAGTTTTCATAAAATTTCAATATTTTCTTACATTTTGTTTTATTTGACTGAAGGAAATTTTAGAAGTTAGTTCTGTAACTATTCTAAAATGATATTTCACCCTTACTGTCCATTCACCGTGCCGTTTTGCTTTTCAATTGCAAGTCAGGATGGACTCCTGAATTATGCTTTTTTTATGTTGATTTTTCTAATGTGTTACACGCATGTTTGATAAACACAAATTAATGTGTTTGGGGTGGCTTAGATAACACATGTACACAAATAAAGTACATATATAAACATATGTGAACAAATATAATACATGCCAGATGGAACCGTAGTATTTATACTATCTACGATATTAAATATTCATTTATAAATGTTGCAATCTCGCTTTAAGATAGAGAGAAGAACTACAAAAAGTGTGATGATGAAAGTTTGATGATGTACCAAAAATTATTTTTGTATTCATCATTTTTCTAAATAACAAAAATTGTCTTCTTATCAAGGCGGAGTTTAGAATTATAAGACATTATACAGAAAATGAAATGGGTAGTTATACACGTAGTGGTATTGGTATACAACTACCCTACCAAGCATGTTTCTTTGGTTCCGGTTAACGTTATATAATGTATATAAACTTAATTATAGTTATTTTTTTTTTATATGTAACTCTAATTTGTTTTAATTATACAAGCAAAGCCGGGCGTGCAAGTCCATGCTTTTTTGAGCCGGTAAATTGAGGCATTGCGTGTTGAGTGGCGGAACTCAACGCCTCGCTTTGCCTTACTACCAGAGCGAAGAAATGAAACATTAAATATTTAAATTGAAAATATTAAATATTTCATTTCCTCGACTGGGGATCGAACCCAGAACCTGTCGGTTACAGTCACATGCTTGTGCCGACGGCTGCGCCACGACAGGCCTCAAGTCAGGTAGTAGTTATATATGTAAATAAGATATAAAAATAGCTTGTACAAATACGTTCAATGGACTTATTTTATGTGAAGAATTGATAACTAAAACGACATAAAAGGTATGCAATATGAAATCTTACTGCAGCTATAGTGGGATTGTTGACTCGAAAATATTATATCAAACGTAAACTAGACGAGCCGTTTCAGGAATATGCTACGGTTGCTATGTACGCCTATAGTCCCTTTATGACGAGCTTAGTGTGTTATTGTGTACTAAACCTATATGACTTTAGGATGCACAGATATTATATTTGGTTGCCGTATTAGATTTAATATAATGCATATTTCTTACTACATGTTACTTTCATACATGCTACAGATATATCTACCATAATAATAAACTTAAGACTAAAATACTGAAGGTGAATTACAATACGATATGTTGTTTGGTTGATACGTTAAATATAATAAACAAATAGAATAAAATACTTAACTTAGCTTCACGCTATCTCTCTAGCAGGGGGTAGGCAGAGATAACGGAGCGCCGAACGCTACGATCTCAGCATATCTCTTTCGCCTCGTCCATTGTTAATTTCGTTTTTCTCCCGGGGGTCCTCGTGCTTTTTACGTGACCATCCTAAAGTATTATAAATACTGTGTTTTCGATGGTCAACCGAGGTCTCCACCTCCCTCTCTTACTATTCATTTTTCCTTTTTAAATCTTATTTTACGCTTTAATGCTAGTACTTACCATTCTGTGCATCTTTATTGGGTATGATATCAGCAAAAACTGACTATGCATTATAATAAGTGTAATAGTTAATTAAAATTAATATATTTTATTAAAAAAAAACCTTGCGGGCCGTACTTTTTAGTACTCTGTCATAGATATTCCAAAAGGACGCTATCAAGACAAGACGGAAAGATATAAAATAAAATTGTTTGCCGCCTAAAAACATTTTCTGAATGTGTTATTGGATCTTTTCTTGTTTTATTGTGTCAAAGACTGTTGGTTCATTATACATTATTAGTAGATTAGAATAATGAGTAATATTTTTCTTGAAGTAATAGTTAATTTTGTACAAGCTATGATTCCTTGATCATATCAAGTATAAAATCTGGAAATTATTTATTTCGTATAACCTAAAGGACAAAATAAATATCTTAAAATTCGATGTAGATATGTATAAATATATACATAACAAAATTTTGAATTGATTTCAGTGCAGTGGAATAATGTGGAGCTTTATATAAGTTTTTTCATTGATATTAAAAAAATACTAGCAACTACTACTCTCGCCCCACATGGATCACAGAGGACTTGGCAACAACGTAAATCTAAGAACAATTTTAGAATCGACAAAATGATGACGCAAGTGTTTTTTTTTATAATGGTGTGAAATGTTTTGAACCATACGCAAGAACAAATTGATCTAATATCATCAAAGAGTAAAATCAAAATTCAGGTCAACTCAACCGCAAGGCAACTTTGCAACGTGTCACTTACATATGTGCAATGTTGATATTTATAAAAAGCATCAGAATTTAAACTGCTGATAAATGGATGAATATTTTACTCCATGTTGTCACTTAACTTTTAAATTGTCAATTTTATTACGTTCGCAAAATACTTGATTGCTTTGTAAAATGCGGTGGTTGTGAGAAGAATGGTTTTTCTGTGAGTATGTGTTTAATTAAAAAAAAATCGTTTTTTTCGTTCACATTTGTTAAACATAATTAAATTGAAGGATTGACTAACTATATTATACAAAGAGCACGTGCATTTTGTGTGGGCGTTGTCATTAGGAATAATAAAAACTAATTTAAAAGATAGCAGCCTCAACTCGTTTTACATAATATGTACAACTGTATAGTGTAGTGAAAAGAAAAACAAAATGAAATACTTAATGTATTTTAAAATCATGAAAATGTAGATGATTAAAAATATAACACCTATTTACTACAAACTGAGAGCTGGCTACAGTTTTTTTGAATACTTACATCACATTCTTTTTCAAATTCATGATTGGATTTCGCCAAAAACGTGTACCTCCAATTTATTTACACAGGCAATTTACCATAAACTTAATCAAAGGTTATCGACTTACAAGTTTACGTGGCGAACATTGTGTAATTTATTCTACTAGAATTTTAAATTCATAGTAAATATCTTTTATTATAAATCTTCTTGTACTTTATTTAAAAAGTAAATTTGACATTTTTAGTATATACCTACGTCACATTTTAAAATGTAGTAAAATCAGCATTTTTTTTTAATACAAAAAATCGTATTTCTTTATATATTAATACATGTGTAAAAAGATATACATCTGACTATTAATTTTAAATTTTAATATAAATCTATTAGATATAACAATATTAAACTGTAGAACTAACCACAACATAACATAACAAACACATCTTTGTATTACCTATATATTTCTTATAACTAACCCTGTGTGGTATGTATTTAATGTAGGTCTTAATTTATTTGTTTTTGCCTAAAGGTGAAGGCAATTTTCAACAAGATTTTCTTTTTTTTAACATGCTTATACTTCTATTGTGTGCTATGTTATGCTTATACTTATATTATCTATTCTTTACCTCCTCTCTCTCCTCTCCTCTCGGCCTTCTTCGTGTGTTTTTCATACAACGTGACATTTGCGAAGTCATACTATTATGTGCTCAACTGGCACACTCGGAACGCTATAATCAAAGAACTATATCAAAACTGAAGATGAAGTCGGTTGAGTACAAAGCAAACGACCGTGGCATACAGCCAATTAAGTGTTAGAGGCAGCTGAGCCTCCGATTAAAGGCTAAATGTGTCTTTGGCACGTATCCAGAGGGACTATAATATTAAATATGGTTATATATTATAAACATACTTAAATAACTTAGATGATTAAGTACTAGCAACTGTTATTATTAAGTCACCAGCAGTAATTCAGTATATTGTAATTATTATTATTAACTGACTTTCTGCCAATATTGGAATATATTTGAGTGTATGTCATAATCTCATTCCAATTGAAATATTCATTATTAAGATAGATGCCGGTTTTCCATGTATGATTCGTTAATTTTTTTTTTAATAGTAGTTTCTAAAATTAAATTATAATATGCTACAATAATTTTACAATCTTATGTTACTTACATAGGCAAACAAAACCATTACGATTTACAATTAATTATGATTTAAATAAATATTTCAACCAAATTAAAGTGCATAATAATCTAGTTAATCATAAATATTATTTTTAAAATTAGTAAATTACCTACAACTTTTATCATTTCTTAGTACGTTAAATTATATTCGTCATTATTACTCTGAAAAAAATATATATCTACAAATATAAATTAAAAAAATAATACCTACATTTTCATAACACAAGCTATACAACAATATATAATCGTATACCTTGTACAAAATGATAAAAAGAATAATATAAGTATGGGCTTCGAGAGTACGTCAGTAAGAAAAAAAACATTTTAAAGTTATATTCGTAAACTATCGAGGTACGCACTAAACAATTTACAATGGCGTTATAATTAATTTAACTTTACTTCTAAATGATAAATGAATAATCTCTAAGAAAATATCAGTTTTCATGTTAGTATTTTTATAACTTACTTTTATAATTTGTTAGTATTTTTATAACTTACGGATTTTATTGCAGGTTTCAGAAATAAACAGGACGTGGATGTTTATTATTCCTTTTTCTTTTCATATTTCACATTTAGCAGGGAAGGCAAAGGGATGTAAAAGTATCCCAATTTCTTCTTCATTTTTAAGACATCACATCTTAAGCCACCGAGTTAGAATCAAACTCATTTACAGCGAAAAAGATACTAATAATACTTATAATAAGCGGATAAAGCCTCGAAACATTGGTACTATATTGGTAGCTTACTAAGATTTTTTCTCGTACAAACCTAAAGCTGTTCATTTGAGTCATTATTGAGAAATTAGAGTTCATAGCCACAAGCAATCGACTTTAAAAGATAGCATGGAATAATATTTTTTATAAAATATTATATTTATATTTTTTTTATAGAAGAGACGGCAAACGAGCGTACGGGTAAGTGATACTTACCTGATGGTAAGTGAACACCGTCGCCCACGGCCCCGTGTAACTCCAGAGGAGCAACAGGCCCTTTAAGGTGGATGGGCACCGGGGCCCGGCATTACCTAATGCAGCAACGCAGTGGCCAAAGCCACTACTTAACGCTGGTCTTAAATGCCGGGGGTGGTAACAATCCGGTCGAGTCTGCCCATGCGTGTTGCCATTGCTGGCAACGTGACTCTACCACACGCACTATATGCACTAGTAAAATATTTTGTTTAGTAACAAATCTTTATATGTTTGATTTTAGTTTTCCTTGTAAACTGAGACGTGTCATGGCACAGGGGCACAAGCTTGAGACAGTAATCAAGACAGGTTGTGGGTTTGAATCCTACTCGAGGACATTAAATATGTAAGATTAACAAATTATTCTTGGCTCTAGTAACAAGGCAAAGCGCGGCGTTGGATTTCGTCAACTCGCAATGCCTCAAAGTGGCAGAAAGTGAGGCACGGAGTGTCTTAACACTAGGTTCCCAAGTACCTTGTGAATACAGCGAGAATCTGAAAAAAAGAAAACTCTTTTTATATCACTTATTTCTTGTAATTTAGTAACACCTGTCGCTAAAATATTAAAACTACTCGTATGTACATATTAGATGACGGATGAAAATATTTCAAATTCAAAAACACTCCAGTTGTGATATGATCTACGAGATCCGTTCTCTACAAATTAGAGTAGAGTGGAATGGAGAGAGAGTCGAGTGGCTAAACTCAACACTGTAACGTACTTTATGGTGTAACCAAAGTGAGAAACTAAAAATAATTCTCTCCACCAATAATTAACGAACCTATAACAGTCACGTTACAGACATTATACCTCTCTCTCTCTCTGTTACTCAAAGAAAGAAATAATTACAATCATCTCGTATAAACCTTGAAAAAAAAAGATTGTTACAAACGACTAATGTAAAGTACAGCTTACTTTACATAAAGTTCACAATACTAACCATAATCGTTTAGAAAGAGACCATCGCCTTTCAACGTTAATTAAAACTGTTAATTAGTCATTTTGTTTATTCAACCAATATTGCAAGCTGTTCGTATTAAGGCTACGCTGGTTTTAACATTTACTTTAATGAAAATGAAAGGCTTTTGATTGGTCATTATAATTAAATGGACCTGTATAAAGTGAAAACGAACATCGACCTGGCACATCATAAGAGTATTGCTAGTAACTGTTTATGGTCTTCATTATCTTTGATGTAGGCAAGTAATACATCCATAATTAATAGTGATTTACGCATATTCATTAAGTGAATAGTTTATATAAAAACTGGGGGAAAGAGGAGAATGGTGTCCTTTCATAGTTGCTACTTATAAGTTATGATATAAAAGTCAGTATACTTCTATATCAATAGTGAGAGTCATATAATGTGTTCAGTCTATGGATCGGGGTCATATAATGTGTTCAGTCGGAGTCGAGCTTGAGACAAAATATAAAATGTCAATATAACAAAAACAAAATAATCAACAAACAACTTTAAGCTTTTGAATTTAATAAAACAAGTACTTCATATAAAATAATAAAATTAATATACAACGGAATGACAAAAAATGGGCGAAAACATTGCAAACAATTCAATCGTATCAACAAGTCGATCTAATGTAAAATTGGTGGATATAATTTGACGGACAACGAAACGCCAAGATTTTAATTTTAATGCAAAATGTCCGCATTGTCAGTGTTTGACAATTAAATGGTTTATGATTTTGCATTTATAATATTCAACTTCTATTAAATCTGAAAGAGTTTCGTAAGTTCTATAGATATGATTCAATATTGTTATTTGTAGTGCTATCAAAGTACAACTTTCAGAGTAACATTATAAAATGAAATAACTCCTTTCCTCGCGACCTGTAAGATTTTATCTCACAAATCCGAGAAAGAAATACAGTGATAAATAACAAGGGCACCAGCATGCCACAAGGTGTGGGTTCGATACCCACTTCAGGAAATGCAATATTTTATTTTTTATTACTAAAAAACGGTAAAACGGTCCGACAACATAACACAATACGCACTATCTCAACCATTCTTCGGATTTAGGGAACGGAATAATTTTAATGGGTAGGGAGTGTCTTAACATGCAGTTCCCAAGTTTCTTTGCCTACCGTGCAATGTGCATCCCGCACATTGCACCTGCATCCTGTGAGGCTGAGGTAAATAACTAACGTTTTCGCTTATTAATATAAGGAGTATACCGTCAGACATAATCTAATCTATATGTTTTTGGTTTACGTTGTATCCCTGTGGTAAGATACTTAGTTCCTTATGCAACTATCGAGATTACTTTCGAGATATTGTGTTTTGAGAGGCGATACTTAAAAACGTGCTTTTTCTATTGTGTCAAATGTTACAGTAAGTAAAAATATTTGTAGAAAAGCAGAAAAGTCCATTACCAAAATACAGGGGTTAACTATAACTGAGAAAAGCATCGTTCCATACGAATATAAAGCGTTACAGATAAAAAATATTTACGCGTTCATAGCGAAGTTTGAAATATAATTGAGTTTTATACAACCTTGCCGTTGTATCTGTTTTATTGAAATAAGAAGTACAAGCGTAATTTTTTGAACGTCAAACAATTTACCATCGGTTCACTTAAGTTACTGCCTCAGATCTGAGAAGAACTGGCGCAAGAAACTCAGCGGTACATGTCTTTTTTTTTAAATAAAGTTTACATAAGTGACAAGGATATATTTTAATTAGCCTGGAGCGAGCATTTCATTCCCAAGGTATTTTGTCATTTATAAAATATTTCATTTGGTAATAACCATTAACACATAAACGTCTTTTCACAATATTTTTAAATTGTGAAACAGAAAATTCTCGGACGTTTTCTGCGATCCTATTGTAAAAGCGTACACCCTGACCCATAAAAGAATTACAGTCTCGATGCAATCGAGTTACAGGCGCACTAAGTTTAAGCCTATTTCTAGTATTCATATTATGTACATAATCAATATTAGTAAATTTATTAATATTTTTCTTAACATACATAACATTTTCAAAAATGTATTGAGATGAAACGGTCAATAAGTTATTTAAAAAAAAATAACGAGATTACTTGAGAAACAATTAAAATTAAATAGGTGTCATGTCTTACAACTAACATTAATGAAATTCATCTTTGATTACATTTATATTAACGAATTTTAATAAACCTGTAGAACTTTAGTATGTTTGGAATTCTCCTGAATCCAAAATTTATTTTTTATTCGAATTCAAAATTGAAAACAAATTATACATCACCAACTTAATACAAATAGGAATAAACAAAATATTCTTTGAAAAGGATCATTACTAAGGGCTCGTTATTGTTCAATTGTGTTCGTACAATATTTAATATACAAATAAGGATTTCATATCATGTTATTTTTACCTTAATAATTCATATATAAGTTTACCAATTTTGTACATTTCTTGTCTACTGTAGATAATCTAGTCAGGTCACGTAATATATCATTTCTTATGGTTAGTCAGTATTTATGAAATTATTACCCACATATGACAGGGTAGGCAGAGGAAATACGGGAACCTCGTGCTAACACATTTCGTTCCAAATTACCGTAACCTAACATAACCTAACCGCCAAATTTGAGGCCTTGCGTATTGAATGGCGGAACTTAACGCCACGCTTTGCCTTTGTACCAAAGCGAAGTAATGAAAAATTAAATAACTCAACTCGAGTGTAGATTAAATCCACAATGTGTCACGTTACAGTTGTACCTGCGTACCTCGTACTCTTGCGTTATAACAGGCCTCTCTCAACTAAGTCCAATATTATAGTAAAAACCGGAAGCTCATTATTTATATTTAAAAAAAATATTTTTATTTAAAAAAATACCTGCAATAATGAAATTATAACGGAAACACACTATAGATTTTGATTACACGGCGAATAATTTTCAAAATCTTAAGTTTGCGGGCGTATCCATTCATTTTGTATGAAATAAACTATAAATATAAAATTTTGATGTTTTAGTTTATTTCCTCATCAGAGAAGTCCTCCAAAGGAGAAATGCAAATATCCGCACGGAGGCCTATCGATTTGACTTCATGAAAAGATATAGGTTATGTATATTTTTGAGAGGTCAAGTCGATCGGCCTCCGTGTGGATGTATATTATAGTTACCTAGCTGTAGTGTTTTTAGAGAGGTCAAATTAAACAGTACTTACTCAAAATAATATTTATAGTCACGATAATAGACTTGCACAATAGATGGGGTATATTTAATATACATATAATATGTTATTAAGCTTATAAAATAAATCACCCGTAATACCAATAAACTTAAAAATCAAACACCGCCGCCACTCCACGAATAAGTTTCATAAACATATTATTGTATATAT
The DNA here is from genome assembly GCA_019049475.1 of Eueides isabella. Lineage (NCBI taxonomy): Eukaryota > Metazoa > Arthropoda > Insecta > Lepidoptera > Nymphalidae > Eueides > Eueides isabella. Next base: position 5,380,145 of record CM032408.1, on the reverse strand, counting down.
AGCAAATTATAATACAAGGTTTTTTTTTCAAGTTCATGAGAGCGAAAAGGCTATATAATTATGTACTGAAAATATTCTTCATTGGATGGTTTTTGATTAATCATTCAAGAGGGCTTCATATTTAATCTGGCATGGCAGTTTAAAAATAAAGGCGCTTCACTACATTGAACGTTTAAAATTTGTAAGTGACAACAAATATTACAACCCTTAACACTAGTTTAGGGTTGAAATATTTGTTTTCGCATTAAGCTCTAACGAGCATAATGCAATTTAACTGCAAAGTTATGACCAGCCCTCACACTAAAAAGTCAAACGAGCGATCAGTACATCAAATTACTTTTTATCGTGACGTTCACGTTGTGTGTGAAACCGATAAGTTGTATTTAATTTTATTTGTTATATTTTTTTTTTTGCTAATGCTATTTTTTGTTGTGAAGTTTACTGAGTGACAAATGTCGGTGTGTGCTGTAGTAATTACAACTAATTTATAACTATATGTAAGTGTTTTTAAATTAAATTTAAGAATATACTTCATAAAAGTTTAACGCGACGATGATGATTTTTTATATAATAGAAAGAAATAAGCTATTTTAACATATGAAGTCATCGTGGCATGGTGAGATAAGCTCAACGCGATGGTCGTGATTTCAATCCTTGTGTGAAAAAAATACAATATTAAAATAGAATAGATCCAAAAGAATGATAATAAATAAATAAAAAAAAAATGCTTTTTAATAAATAAATGTTACTTTCCGCCGAATTTGAGGCATTGCGTGATGAGTGGCGGAACTCAACGCCGCGCTTTGCCTTATGTGAAGAAAATGAAACATTAAATATTGAAATTGAAAATATTAAATATCTCTTTTTCTCGACCGGGAATCGGACCCGGAACCTGTCGGTTACAGTCACACATTTGTGTCGCTACGCCGCGACAGGCTTCAATTTTAAACATATGGCCTTTAAATATCATACTAATAAAATATTGTAGATATGAAACGTCATGCTTGATTTAATTGCACAGTAAACTAGTTATTTACTTAATTAAATTTCAACCAACCTAAAATTTTGTTACAAAATTATACAATAACTGATTCAAAGCAAATCTGAGACCTAACTGAGCTGTACCCCGTAGTTTGCTTACGCTTGTTATTCAAATTGTACTACGTAGACGAAGTTAAACATATTATATTGTAGAGAGCAGTAATTAATAATTAAGTGTTTGACTTGCTTTTTAAAGATTGTAGTTCGGCATTAACAAGTAGAAAATTTTACAATTTAAATTTATACTCAAAATATTTACATTTACATATATGTATTCGGTCAAAAATATTTTAAATTGATTAGTGGATATGGATATTTAAGGTAAATTTTATAGTTTAGCATACCAAACCTTCTGTTTTATATAATTTTATTTATATATTCTCTACTTGCATTTCTAATTTATAACAGAATTTTTTTCTTCCATTTCATATTTTTACAGGCAATCTTTAAAATACTGCAATGTATCACTAAATTTTCTATAAGCATCAATAAAATCTTAAAAATAAACAAACTTAGAAGCAATTAAGAAAATAAGGAAAATTTTAAACTGTTCTCGAGTTACACGCTTTCGGGTTATATTTAGAGGATTCCTAAGGTTGGTGTTGTTTCATTGTATTCCGTACTGTTAATGAAGTTGTTTTTAGGGTCACTACAGCTGACTTTTTGTAATGCATATTATATAAATAATTTGTTTATGAAATATTATTTAATTTCAGCATAAAATAAAATAAATTATTTTCAATTACATATGATAGAAACACAGAAGAGGAGTTGAGACCTACCCACGCGTTCACATGAAATTCGTGTATGATATTCGAAATGTCAGTCCAAATATATTTGTACGCGAAACTATTCTAGTATGTTCGTTAATATATTCCAGATTTTTATGATACGAAAGCTGTTCTTAACAATGGTGTTTAATCCTTTATACTTTCAGCACACAGCCTGATCGGCAGTAAACTTGGACTTAAGCCTCTTCATTATTAAATTTTTGTGTGAATTTAAAATGTTTTAGCTGTATCCATGATACAGTAATGATGATGATACCACAGAACTAAGTGTTATCACACCCGACACAATGGACAAATAAAATCTATTTAATATAGCTTATTTATACTTCATCCAACGTGAATCGTACTCACAAGTTTAGTGTACACTGTATAGTACTTCTAATATAATATTTTGTAATTTAGCGAGATGAGAACATTCTTAGATAATAAGTAAGCGCTCTAGTCACCTTCACTACACCTCCATTCTTTGTTGTGATGTTTGAGAAGAGACTGTGTGTTAAGGTATTTCTGCACATTATTGTGTACTTTGAATATGCTTGTAATAAATTTAATTAAATGTTGTAATTATTATAATTAAAATATAAAATATAAATAATACACACAGATAAATAACACACACATACATACAGATTTTGAAAAAATATTCAATTAAATTATTGTACTTATGCATGATAAAGTGGTACGCTTGTTCATATAAAAACGTGAATATACTGTTACTATATGTTTCTGCTTTTGTTAGCCAACCCTAAAGGGATACCTTACCTTAGTTTACCTAACATAGTTATTCTCTCAACTTTTAGCCGATACAAATGAAATAAAAACGCTCTTTCCGCTCTGTTTATTTTTCCGAACAATATTTTACTTTGCATTTGCATATATAAGGTAGAATAGTTTCATAATAATGCTTATTATTATCAATTGTTTTTTTCCTGGTCTTCGATCACCAGAGTTTCGATACCAATTACACAGAGTCTCAAAAAGTTGGATGGCAAATGTGAAACTTTAGATTTATGCACTGCAATATTTTTTTAATCGGCCATAGTAGAGTACCTAAAGGTAACTTCTCTCGTCTTAATTTCTATCGCCAAATATACTAAATATTCTTAAAACAAGCTAAATATTCGTAAAACAAGTTATATATTTTAAATTCCACTTTTGAATTATCAAATTTTATGGGTAGTATTTGTCTGCTCAGTATAGGAATCGTCCTTCCATATCAAACTATGCACCTACTTGTAACTTTTATAGATAAAGTTTTATTTGAATAATTCTCTGTTCTAAAAGTATTTATATAACGATTTTTTCTCTTGTTTGTATTTCAGAGTTCAGATAATTTTATACCACTGCTTAGCTTTTGGCGCATTTGTTATGATGGAACTGACTGTTTTGCTATATCATACAGCGTATTTGTGGGACGTGTTTTAAATAAATTATCTAGTTTTTGTTTTTTTTTTGTTTTTCAGCTTCACGTTGTATCCCGCACTAGGTAGGGTAGACAGAGGGAACCCGGGAACGTAGTGTAAAGACACTCCGTTGGACTTTCATTCCCCACTTTCCGCCGACTTTGAGGCATTGCGTGCTGAGTGGCGGAACTCAACGCAGCGCTTTGACTTATTACCAGAGCGAAGAAATGAAACATTAAATATTTAAATTGAAAATATTAAATATTTCATTTCCTTGACTGGGGATCGAACCCAGAACGTGTAGGTGACAGTCACACGCATGTGTCGCTGCTCCACGACAGGTCTCAATAATCTAGTTAATGTGACATAGTGGCGTCAGACATAATACTCGACAGTTCTCGGTTTAGTTCCAATCGGCAAATTATTTGCTTTAGTTGTGTTTGGACTGACAATAACACTGTGTGTCGAATCCAGGTTGTAAAGAAGGGATAGGGATAGGAAGGGATAGGATAAGGAAGGATCCTTGAATTTATATTCTTCAAATGCCTTGAATTCGATAAAAAAAAGTGGAGAACGGAAAGGAATGTCTTGAAACTAGGCTCTAAGTTCTCTCTCCAGCCCTGCCGTATGGACGGTACAGCATGAAGCTGATAAAAGAATATTCTTTTTCATTAAAAAAAGAAAATGTTACTAATATCAAATTAGCTTTTAGGCACTTATGCTATTCCCCTTGGTAATGATAAATATATATAATTATATCAGAATAATTAATTTATCTACACTCTAGGGACGCATGAATTATAATAAGACTGCTGATTTTACAAGATGATCACATATTGAATTTTCACGAGCTAAAATTGCTAAAGTTCTTAAGTATGTATAAATATTTTTCATCTCTTGCATAAAAAACAATGTTATATTTCTTTATCTTAAAAAATATAATAGCCAAATTATCAATTTATCCAAGCAGCTAATTGGTTGCATGTTATTATTTCATCATTTATATAGAACCTTATGAAATCATATAGTTCATCTTACTGACTGGTGGTTGTGACTTTCTGCACTTAATATTTCTAAGGAAAATCGAAAAATGCAACTACATTCTTTAGTTTTCGCTACCTTGTTTAATTTTTAACATGTTTTATTACAAAAATTTGAAAACATACAACTTAGATAATTAAATGTAGCAGAACAAGAATACAAAAATCAACAGCTCAAGTTCCGCCACGTACAATTTTTTATATAAGTATCCGCTACATGACACGCAATATTTTAATAGTTTGGCGATTATATATTGGCTTTTTCCCTGGACCCCCAGTCCCTACCTTGTGTGGAAAACATCAAAATTTTGTTTAGTAAAACTATCAATACATAAATAAACTAAGTGCTGGACCGGGGTTGTCAGCAGTTATTAATGGCATGAGTGAGCCCAAAATTATAGCAAACCTCTTTAGGAAACAGTTTACTGCTCAGTCTTCATAGGGGTCGCCTGTGGGGGTGCACGACGCTGAGATTGTTTTAAACTACATTAATACGTCTGTAAACGCTAAAACGGTTACAAAAATTATACAGTCAATGACTAGAGGCAAATCACCTGGCCACGATAGTCTCAGCGTCGAGCACCTGCAGCACGCGGGCCCTCGCCTTGTTGTTTTGATAGCATTTCTTTTTAACTTGTGTATAGTTCATTCATACTTACCCCCGAATTTGATGAGAACGGTCGTGGTGCCGATATTCAAAAATAAAACAGGAGATTTAGCTAACAGTTCGAATTATAGGCCTATTTCTTTAGCAACAATCGTTGCGAAGATACTTGACAGTGTGCTCAATGCTCAGTTAGATTGTTATTTGCGCATTAACGAACTGCAGTTCGGATTTAGACCTCAGTTGTCCACAGAAAGCGCAATTCTGAGCTTAAAGCACGCTGTCGGTTATTACACAAAAAGAACCACTCCTGTATATGCCTGCTTCTTAGACCTGTCGAAAGCTTTCGATCTAGTCATATATAACATCTTATGGGAAAAGCTAAATCAGGTGGGAATGCCTGCTGAACTGATTTTATTGTTTAAATATTGGTATAATAATCAACTAAATTCTGTTAAGTGGGCAAACCAATACTCGGAGCCGTATAGATTGGAATGTGGGTTAAGACAGGGAGGCTTGAGCTCCCCTAAGCTTTTTAACCTCTATGTCAATGCGCTAATAGAGGGACTCAGCAGCATGCGTCTCGGATGCCATATTGCTGGAGTTTGTTTTCATAATATTAGTTACGCGGATGACATGGTGCTGCTGGCTCCCTCTGTCAGTGCTATTAGAAAGATGCTGGCTTTGTGTGAGTCATATGCTGAAGAGCATGGGTTGGTGTACAATGATAAGAAAAGTGAATGTCTAGTGTTTAAGGCCGGTAACAGACTGCCGGAAAATGTGCCATCAATTAAGCTTAACGGTAAAAATCTTGTTAGAGTACACCAATTCAAGTATCTGGGCCACATTGTCACAGAAGATCTAAAGGATGATTTAGATATTGAGCGAGAGCGCAGGGCGTTGTCGATCAGGGCGAACATGTTGGCTCGCAGATTTGCTCGTTGTTCAATACCAGTGAGGATCACGCTTTTTAAAGCCTACTGCACTTCTTTTTATATGAGCAGTCTGTGGGTCAACTATACTCAGAGGTCGTATAACGCCTTGCGTGTTCAATACAATAATGCCTTCAGGGCATTGCTGGGGCTGCCGCGGTACTGTAGCGCGTCGAGTATGTTCGCACACGCAGGGGTCGACAGTTTCCCGGCCATTATCCGTAAAAAGGCAAGCTCACTTTTAATGCGAGTGCGCGGCAGCCGCAACAGTATCTTGAAGGCCATTGCTGTCGGTGGGGACTGTCCACTGATTGAGCATATGTGTGACATAACTAGGTCACTTTTAGTTATAAGTACTAACACTAGATATTAAGCTTTATTATAATTTACTAACTTTTATGGATCTTTGGTTGTCCGATTAATAAACATTTTTATTTTTATCAATACATAAATACTTGCAAATTTACTACCAATAACTCGTAACTTACAAAAAACCTAACAAACAAGGTCCTTACGTGAAGAGGTATAGGTAGAGGTAGGTAGAGGTAGACATTTCAGTCATGTGAGATTCTATATCCCCTAACGTAGGATGGAGTCATTGTGATGGAAAAACGCTCCTTCTATAACGTATTAGTTTACTAACCTGAAGCGAAATATTACAGCGATATTGTACATTTGGAAGCACTCTTACTTATAGGTTAGATACTAAAAAGAAACAGAAACAGAAAGTAGTAATAAAATTGATTTTATTTTAATTTACTGAATGATATAAGCTTATAAAAAGAAATATATTCACGTTAACTGAATTTATTAAAAAAGAATGAGGTCAAATACTATATGTTAAAAAAAATTAACCAAGTGCGAGTCCAATTCATCAATCGAGGATTTCGTACCAATTATCAGGATAGTGGGTCAATGTCAACGAAAAAAATGTATGCGTTAGGATTTTTTTTGTACAAAATTAATTATAAATATAAGGTTAAAGAATTTTACCTATTAATTATCACTTCTTGGATTATTTTTAATTACATTGTCACTCTCTAATATTTCTGCGTTCCACGCACGCACATGGTAAACAAAGTGATCATTTAAAAGTACCGGTTTCTTTGTCTTATTTCGAGGAACCCTAAAAAGCGGAAAGATAATGCTTAATATATTTTATGTATGAAAAAGAGTTTATTACAAATTGAGAATATATGTGAATAACGCTTAATAATAGCTACTTAGATGCAACGTTGTGGCATATTAACATAATGAAGGAGACGAGGAAATTCTAGTAATTTGTAAACAAGAATTCTCTAGACGACAAAGGCATGGAAATGTTACGTAAATATCTTTTATGATGTTAAAAGTTGGTTAGTACATACTTTATTTTTTCATATAAAAACAGTTACAAAATGAAGTTGTACACACTGACATACATATATGTTTGAAACTAAACTAACCTTAAACACGGACTTAAACTAAAATTAATGTTGCACATAATCGATATAAATTTATAAATTTACAATATTCCATGTAAACTAAACAAAACAAACTATTTTTATCATAAATTATTTAACTTTACAACTATTTACCAATGACATTAAAAAAAATCGTATTTTAATGAAAGGCGGTATATTAAGTGTAAGATTAGTCATATTTCCTTCGAGCATCTGTGGGAAATATCAATGACAGCGGTTTATAAAGTAACAAGGGAATAACCACACGTTTGATGCAAAGAGAATAAAAGCGGGCAGCTACTAATAGTCAGAAAAATATTATTAGCAAAAGAAATCAGGATATCAATTATGTAAGAAACTAATAAGCTCTATCTTAACGAATTTCTCTTTGTAATTAAATTCAAGTAGTATGGACTACAGCTTTCACTTTTTATAAAGTTTCTTATGTTATATAGTTTTGTAGGAAACTATTATTCGTATTCTGTCCTTTATTTAATAGGAGTCATTTATAGATTTCAAAATACTTGTTTATTTATATATTCTTTATAAATATTAAGATCATACATACACAAAAACATATATAATATTTTTTATACTCTATATGTATCATAGTAAGTATTCGTATTATTTCATTTATTATTATATTATTTTACTTGATTATTTATAAAATATATGTACGGATATCATGGCAGGTATGGATCTATCCCCTGGAAGATTTTCCAGCGGTTTTTTAAAAAATAAGTATGACTATAGAAATCTAATTAAGCAATTGTTGCATCACATGAAGAATATGTATTATACAAACACATGCATACATAAAACATTCGATTACTTTTCTTTCTGTATGAGTAAGATATATTTCAAAAATATATTTAAAATTCTACAAGAATAAAGAAAAGTAGAGTGGTAAAGAAAATTTTCAGAGATAAATTAAATATATAAAATGCCAAATTGGGAAAGTAGCAACCAGATATAGCGATTTTTATCAGAAGGGAGGCTCAAATTATATTATTCAAGATAACGGAAATAACCGTTGCGGTTAACGCTTACAGGATTAATTTTACAAAGGATTAGCTTTAGCTTTCTCGTGGAAGCGCTAATTCGAAAAACAAAATTAAAATTTCAGTTTCAATACAGGAGTGCTATAAAATTTTTCTTCATAAAGTAATAAAATTATATTGTTATAAATCTTTACTTTGATGGGTTTATATAAAGAACGTTAATATAAAATCAATAATGTTTTATCTTACTAATCTCGCAGTCGTAAATTGTGGCATTTACTTCTTTCAAGTAGGTATTACATGTACTATGTACTTTTAGCTTTTCTGATACATACTCCTTTTGTTTATATATTATTTACTTTAACACTACTACTTGAATTCTAAATTATTTTCGGCAAACGTACGTACGTCTTTTTATTTAACTCAAGTTCATTGTCAGATTTTAAGTATAAAAATTTAAGTTTACCACTATTTTGTTGACAATAGATCAATATTATGTAAGCAATGTTTTACTGCCTAATAATGGGTGTCTATCCTCCTATGCATAAAAACGGAATCTGATGTACAAATTACGTCCGTTGCCCACATACCACCCAATTTCCGAAACATTGCGTCATAAGTGGTGAGCTCAACTCCGTGCTTTGCCTACTTTTACTGTACAATGAAAACCTATTAAATAATAAAAAAAACTGTACTGATAATACACAGCAAAGCGTTGAGTTGCACTGCTCAACAGAAATGGCTTATTCGGTCGGTTAAAACTGTTTCGTTTTATACCGAAAACATTAAATAAAATCTCGCCATTGTATTATTTTATTTTAAGATATGTTGTAACGTTGGTACGTTTTTAACGTTAGCCGCACTCGCAATTCGTATTGTTGTCGGTTGCAGACTTTCAGTTTTGTGGTCACAACTTTCAAGTATTATTATAATTATACTGTTACTAGGTAAAGGGCTTCTAGACTTTTCATATGTGAAAGACCGAGAGAGAAAATGTTTTTTTTTTGTATTGAAGTACAATTTTTGAGTATGGTTGCTATAAATAGTGGTTACTAAACCTATTTTATAATTATTTATTTTTTCTAGCTACGGTAGATAAAGTGCGGCATTGAATTGCTGTAATTAATATCTCGAACAGTGTAAGATTTAAGAAATAATATATTATCATAAAAGGTTTAACCTAAGCTTAAATTTAAAAAGCGTATAAAAATTTTGAACGAAGCAGGATCAAAATTTTTATACGCTTTTTAAATTTAAGTTTAGTATTTTCTGTCCTAAGTGTGGAATAACACTTTAAAACATAGTAAAAATAAAAAAGGTTTAACCTACCTTTGTGAGGCATCCAAAATAACTGAAATTTTAGGATTCTTAGACAGCGGAAAATATAATTTACAAAAGTTGACAAGTTAAAATTTAAGTACAACTAACAGCCGCAATATTTTCAGATATATTCAATAAATGTTGTGTCAGGATATTAATATTATAAACATTGTATTTATATATACATAGTATAATATATTTGTTATTTATTATTTCAACATAATATTTTTAATTTATTCATTTAAATTAAAATTTTATTAACTTTACTTCAATTTCCTCAGAACGAGATAACATTAAACAATTTGTTCGGTAAATTATTCACTAGCGAGATCTACTTTGTAAAATCAGTGGAAATCGTTAAGCCGCCCTTTTTATTCATACATTGGATTATGAAAACAAAGAAAATTGCTGTTTAAGCGACGAGGTGGAATTTAAACGACACAAAAAATATATATTTCTCAGCTCTCTTAGTACATTTTTTTTGAGTTATTGGTTATAAAGAAAATTTTTAGTTTTTCAGTGCATAAAGGTTTTATTTTCATGCTTCTTGCACTTCTTCCAGACATCATCTATTTCCTCCCTTTTTAGTGGAACTCTGAAATATTATCATAATAATATAATTACTGTATTCTATTATCAAAATATAAAAAAGCCTATGTATTTGTAAATGTTTCTAAGCTGCCTACATAACAATATTCCATAAGTTCCATATCTATAAAAGTCTCGTATTCTGATAGAAAGTGGAAGACGGATTATTTAAATAAAAACAAACATTTTGACTTAAAGCAGTACAAAATGATTTTAAAACATGTGCTCGATAAATTCGCACATTTGCTGCCTAAATGGTCATTATCTAATTGGCTTTGAAAACCCGCTCATTTCGACACTTTAATACATTTGGACCACAACGAGTTATATTTAATATTTTTTATTAATTTGCGGCTTAAGAGTCATTGTTGTCCATTGTTAAGTAGTAAGGGTCGTTGAACAGAGATTTTGCATGAGACTGTAGGCGCAAGTTATGATTCTGCAGGCTAAAACTAAAGGGCAACGAAAATTAGTATGTCTTTGCCCTTTCGTTTTAGCTTTAAAGATATATTACAGAATATATAGCACCTTACATCTATTCTGCCTGTTTGATTCAATGTATATACTTGTATAGTCGGGTCTAATATTTTTTGCTATAATGTTAATATACTCGTTACTAATGTATGTTTGAGGCCTGTCGCAGCGGCACAAGCGTGTGACTGTAACCGACAGTTTCTGGGTTCGATCCCGGTCGAGGATATGAAATATTTAATATTTTCAATTTAAATATTTAATGTTTCATTTCTTCGCTCTGGTAATAAGGCAAAGCGCGGCGTTGAGTTCCGCCACTCAATACGCAACGCCTCAAATTCGGCGGAAAGTGGGGAACGGAAGTGGAACCGAGTGTTTTAACACTAGGTTCCCGGGTTCCCTCTGCCTACCCTGCCTCGTGCGAGATACAGCATGATGCTAAGAAAGAAAGAAAGTAATGCATGTTGTAATTTGAAGTATAAATCTTAGTTTCACTTGGGAATCTTTTGAATATTTCAACGATGCTGGCAATTCATATTGCGGAGTTTGTGGTAAAATTGTTTTCTTTTGGTCCACATGTGCTTTCCTCAAGTCAGGCACAGATATCTAACTTCTTCTGTATGTGTAATTTTTATTGTAGAAGAAGAGTGGGAGCTGCACCGAGGCAGACTGTAGCACTATAGATATGGGTTCCAGGGAAGAATGAAAAAGTGTTTTTAAATTCTTCCCTCAACACCGTACTATATGCCGAATATAGCATAAACCTAAAAATATATAACAATACTAGAAATTTCAATCTGTGTAGGTAGTTAGATAAATAATCTGTATAATTACAGATTAATGTTCACAAATTGCTAAAGATAAATTACAACCTTCACAAAATGCTATAATTGTAAACGTCCTTACTATATAAGAACCAATAAAATTATACCATAAATAACAATAACAAGGTCGACTACATTTTTCATGAGGTAATTCACAAATACTGTGATGTTGCAACAAATTCTAACTTTCCTACAAAATTATTGTTCGTGTTATTTTCCTCTGGGGCCCTGAATTTGGTTGGGTTAAACGAACGATTTTGTGCCAAAATATTTCCTTAGAGACGTCTGATAGGTTAATTAATTCTGTCTTACGTAAAGATTATTTAATATGGGTTTTTGCTTGTGGCTCCACTTGCATGGTCGGAAGGAAATAACTAACTGTATATAGCCTTTTTGATGAATGAACTATCTAAAAAAATATCAATGCAGGTAATAGATACTTGCAAAGAATTTAAAAAACTAATAAAAGTTAACTTAGAAGTTAAATTCTTAGTTGCGTTTTTATAAATATTTAACGTAAAAGCAGAGAAAAAACTACAAAACAAATATTGAAAAAATAACCTTTTAAATTTTTTATACAATTTACAATAACATAACTAAACGAGGAGAAAATCATTTTTTTTTTCATTCCTAATAATTCTCGAAAAATCTTTACATTTTATGCTTGTCTCTTTTAAAAACATGAACTGCATTATTAGCAATAACATTGAGCAGGCAAACACATGTTTAATTCACGCCGTTATCCCTCTGGGCGATATTGGTTTTTCTTTCAAAGCAACCAATCCAAGTCCGTTTTAAATATCAAATTATGTATATATTAATTAATTTAAGCAGCATTTCAGCAGTACTACGTAGACAAAGTTAAACATATTATATTGTAGAGAGAGCAGTAATTTATAATTAAGTATTTAAATTGTTTTCTGAAGACTGTAATTTAATAATTAGAAAATTAACTAAATATAGAAGAATTAATAAGTAGAAAATTAACATTTGAAATTTACAATCAAAATAATTGCATTTATAAATTTATATGTATCAGTCAGAAATGTTTTAAATCGATTAGTAAATGAATAACCTACAAAAGCCTTTTTTATTTAATATTTATATCTACTTGTATATGAATACAATATAAATACAATTAACAATAGATTTTTATGTCTTCCATTTCACCTTTTTATGCAATCTCTAATACAGAGCGTTGTTAAATTTTCTATTAGCATTTATAAAATCCTAAAAATGAAAACATAAGCCCAACGATAGTAACAATATTAAAATATTTTAAATATCCTATTAAAAAGCAAGCTTGTCGTGTCAAGGTCCATATTACTACATACTTTCGAACATAATAAACGCCGCAAATATTTTGAAATATTTCAACCATATGTAGAAGAAAACTTTTGCAAAGAGGAAATATCAAAGTGAATATTTCTGATTCAAAATGATAACCGAAGTTATTAAATACAAATATCAGTACATTTCAAAGGGTGCCACTTTGAACAGTTTTCGAGTTACACACTTTCCGTTTATACTCGTATTTAGAAGACAAGTTCGGAATACAATAGAACAAGCAACCTTAGAAGTTGCTTGTTTTATTGTATTCCGAACTGTTAATGAAATTATTTGTAGGGTTAGAATAGCATTCTTGTTACAATATTATATCAATAATTCGTTCATGAAATATTGCTAATTTAAGCATAAAATAGGCGCGTGGCTCTGGGACGATGCACAGGTTAACCCGCGCAGGAGATGAGGCCCGGATAGACCCGGCCAGCACAAGTGAGGGACTGCGGATCGATTTGGACTCCCGCGGCCCCGCGCTCACGTGCGAGGAAACAGCGGGATGGTTTTAGCCGGTAAGAGTCCGGCACGCCCTTCCGACTTTCCCTAGACGGAGGTAGTCCATGAGGTAAGTGCTACTAAGTACTTGGGAGTTATGATAGATCAGAGGTTGAGTTGGCATTTACATCTTGAGTTGTTAATGGGTAGAGTGCATAAACTTGCGTGGATTTTTAAAACCAAAGATACGTAGATTACTGACATCTGGCTTATTACTGGTCCATATCTCTATAGGTGTCTTGTTATCCAATCCTGATGCAATTGAACTGTTACGCAGATAAACTGCAGTGTTAACTGCTTTTGCCCAAAAAGTTTTTTTTAATCCTGCATCGAATAACAAACATCTTGCTTTTTTTACAATTGTATGATTGTACCTATCGCAGAGACCATTTCATTTTGGTGTATATGCACAGGTTTTTCGATGTACTATTCCAGCAAACTGTAAAAAAATTCGTTACTGCAGAATTCTATACCATTATCTGACCTCAACACTTTCAACTTTCTGCCTGTCTGATTTTCTACTAATGTCTTGAATGGTTTAAAAATGAAAATACTTTATCTTTGGTCTTCAATCTGTCTACACAATTTAAAATCCATAACATGACGTAGTGTTTTAAAAATCCACGCAAGTTTATGCACTCTACCCATTAACAACTCAAGATGTAAATGCCAACTCAACCTCTGATCTATCATAACTCCCAAGTACTTAGTAGCACTTACCTCATGGACTACCTCCGTCTAGGGAAAGACGGAGAGGCGTGCCGGACTCTTACCGGCTAAAACCACCCCGGTGTCTCCACGCACGTGAGCGCGGGGCCGCGGGAGTCCAAATTTATCCACAGCCCCTCACTAGTGCTGGCCGGGTCTATCCAGGCCTCATCTCCTGCGCGGGTTAGTGAGGTGTGTTAACCTGTGCATCGTCCCAGAGTTACGCGCCAGGTCCATCGAGTAAGGGACGAGGACTTCCCCAGGTCCCTCGCCCCTAGACCCATTCATGGGGATGTGCGGAAAAGGAAGATCTCCCTCTCCCTTTCCGCAGTTTCCTTCGCACATCAAGTCCTCGCAGAAGGACGCCACCGCGTTTGAAGACTCTGCACTACCAACCATCCTCCGCACTACGGCAGGCAGCGATAGATCGCCCCCTACTTTATCCCATTATCTCCCAAGCTACACACTCGGCGAGCGTGTGTTGTGCTGTGTCCTCACCGCAATGGACGCAGTGGGCCACCACTTGGTGCCGCCGAGCTCCGCCTTTAAGCTCCCCAGTGAAGCACCACTTTCACCGCGATCGCCAAGGTCCTCTGGAGTGACCCCCATGTCACTCTTTGCGTCGCTAGCCGCCGTGGTATTGGAGCGTACAAAAGGTCCGTGCTCCACGGCTGCAAAGCACTCGCCCCTCTCGGTGTCGGCCGACTCCTCCTAGAAGTCGGCAACTTTGGGCCCAGTAGGCTTTCCTCGTCTGATGTCTGGCACACTGGACGTTTCTTAACAGAAGGAGTCCCACGCAACCGGTTTTCACCGCTTCCAGTATTCATATCCGCTATAGGGACCTGGTCGTCTACCCCTGCGCATCCATCGGGCACCAATTTAACACTCGCAGGCCCGGATACCTGCAAGCTCCTATTTCCTAATGGTAGACTATCGCCAGAATCGAGGACAACCTGACTATCCGATAAACAACTTAAGCCTAACGAAAATTTTTGAGAATATATTAGATTATCGTCATAAATATTATATTATCCTAGTATCATAATTTTTTATTATAAACCCAAACCCAAGTCGGAAATTTTGTTAAGTGGATAAGCAAATGTAATTAGTTTTTTATATATTAAGATTAAGAAAGTGATCTGCAAGATATCTGTGTACTATATTTAGACCTTGGTTTGCAGCTCTTTGGACTTCATGCCAGAAATTTCCAGTGAAAACTATAACGGTGTCATCGGCATAAGATAATATCCTCCTTCCCATAGTTGCAAGGTTCCACAATTCATTTATGTACACTAAGAAGAGCGTTGGGCCAAGGACACTCTCCTTTGGCACTCCGTAAATCACGTTGCACTCATCGCTGTAGCACTTATCTATTTTACTTTTTGTGTTCTATTTTTAAGGTAGCTAATAAACAGTTAGAGCGCAGTTCATCTTTTACCAATGCTTTCTAACCTGCTCACAAGAATGGGGATGGATACAGTGTCGAAAGCTTTCTTTAGATCAGAAGACGGCTAAGCATTTGTTACCTTTGCCTATTTCTCGTATTGGGCGCTTTTTATATCGGGTAGCATTCATCGCTGAAGCACTTATCTATTTTACTTTTTGTGTTCTATTTTTAAGGTAGCTAATAAACAGTTAGAGCGCAGTTCATCTTTTACCAATGCTTTCTAACCTGCTCACAAGAATGGGGATGGAGATAGTGTCAAAAGCTTTCTTTAGATCAGAAGACGGCTAAGCATTTGTTACCTTTGTCTATTTCTCGTATTGGGCGCTTTTATATCGGGTGCTTGACAAGATATTGTTGTTATTTAAGTACTTTGGAAGTCTAGTGTTAAGGAGTTTTTCTCTAAATATATACTTTTGATATAGAATTTAGCACAGATCTGATTGATCTTTGAAAAGTGGAGTGACGATAGAGCGCTTGAGAGAATCAGGAAAAATACCTGAGCTAAAATATAGGTTACACAGATCGGTAATGAGCGAGACCATGATATATCTAGACATTTTTAAGAATTTAGTGGGTATCCCGTCACATTCTAGAGCACTTTCCGCATTCAAGCTCATAAGGAGCTCCGTCCACTTCCTAACAGCTGCTTTCTACAATATGTAAGAAGACGAGTGATTGCACGCACTAATCTAATTTTCTTTCATAAATCTTTTTTAGCATTCTTTTTTCACTCATTCGCTGGACGTGCACAAACCACCTGAGCACGTTCTTCTTCATTCTCACTGTGACATCTACGCTAGTACCTACCATTATGTGTATCTCTTCATTGGGTATGCAATGAGCTAAACTGACTCTGTTATCTCCTTCATCTTGCTAAAATATCACAAAAATGTTACCTTCTCTTTCCAAACATACTCCGAAAAAAATACTGTAGTTTTAAAAATCTAAACACATTCAGATTTTCCAATTTTATTATGAAACCCAGTCACATATTAGACATATGTAATTAAAATTATTTGTGTTGTAGTTAAAATTATTTTACGATGGCGGCTGTACCTACTTAAAATAAAAAAAAAAGTTTCTAAAAGGCGTTGTGACCCGGACGACACAGTGTTGGCCATTCTATTATCGAGTTGTTATTATAATAGGGCCCAAATTGTTTTTTTTTTAATTTGTCTTTGTTTGTCTGTTTAACTGTTAGTCTCCTTGTCTGTGCTTTTGAAATTTTTATTGTACATTATCTCGAGGAACTTATATTTAAATCAGTGTATATATTATTTAATAGATAAAGCAAATAAAAGTATAATTTTTTCTAGGCAATGATCTGTTGTAAGTATCAAAAACACTTGGTTTCATATCCTCCTCTTAGAGATACTGCGAGCTGAATTCCAAACTTTAATACAAAATTATCTAAGATCTCAAAAAACATCTACATTGCAGATATAATATGTCAATAACCTTATAATAAATTGTGTAAAGGCTAATTGTCAGTTTAGCTGACACTATTCCACGATAGTCAAACGTCAATTTGAACTTGTTGATTTTCCTGTAACTTGTAACTGGGAAAATATTTCATAAATACACTTGCCTTAATAAGAATCAACATACTTATTATGTCCTCTAATTTAAGGAAAATATTCCAAACAAGCTCATTATAATACCTTTTGCAGAAAGTAATAATATATTTTATACAAAATCCTAATTTGGGTTAAACTTTGTATTAAATTATAATTTTTGGGTGATAATTATTCTGGTAGCGACGTGTAATATTCTAATTTTACGCAACACTTATTTTCCGCTGAATCAATTTGAGCCTTTTGATACCTCATGGATTGCTAATTTTATATATAAATTTAATTTACATACATTATAATTCACATGAATACGTACATACATCATATTCAAATTGTCTATTCCTAATAATTTAAAGTAGATTGTATTGAGAACTTCTTGTTTCATAAAAAAACCTTTTTATAATTCAATAAAAATCTATTTAGAATTCCACAAATTGAATATTGGCTATCGCACGCATGTGAAACTAATTTAACGTTACAGCAGTTATTCTTTTTTCCAACTGTGTAATAAATTACTTCTATTTATCATCAATTTGTTTATATATAATATTATCTCGACGCCCATAAGGTAAAAATTATATTGAAATGTTTTAATCATAATAAAAAATGCAAATACATTTTATTTAATAATACAATAATAAGGCCTATCGACATAATGCACTTAAGGAGTAATCATAAGTTATGATATGATCAATCTGAGTTTTTCTAATTGTATCGAACTGACGTAAGGAACAGTATTCTAATTAAATTTTATTAACATAATAAACACCAAATAGACACAATTTGTTGTACATTAAATGAAAATGGATTATCGAATTAATCAATAAATATATGCCTATTTACAAAAATACTATTTTAAAATCATATAAAAATTGTCATATGGCAGGATTTTAACCTGCGAAAATACTTATGGTTTTAATACTTATTTATATAAAGATTTTATTTACAATAAACAAAATTGGTAATAAAAAATAAATATTTCTTATACATTTTACTGAATAACCGGCATATATTTTATACAATACAAAGCAATCGAAGGCAGGGATGAAGAAAAAGTAATAAATCTCGAAGTTTTCTATAGAATTATTTGCATTCTCAAACTTTTCCGAATTCTAATATTCATTTTCCGGATTCGACTAAAAAAAGGCTTTAATACATAGTTTTCAGTTATATAATGTACATCAGGTACATCTACACTTCGTCGTAGATTATTTTATTGGAAAATTTTTAAAAGAGATCTGAATACAATGGTGCAAGAACCTGCATATGTGACTATGACTAGAGTCATGGGAGTCTATATTACAGAAATATGTACATCTTTTTTATATAAGACTAAAGATTAGAATAAGGTCACTTATTACCGATGTATATAAATGAAAACGGATTTCAAAATGTGTTTTACTAAGAGGAGATGAAAGTCACCATGTAAGCCGTATGGTAATATATATATTTATATATATATATATATATATATATATATATATATATATATATATATATATATATATATATATATATATATATATATATATATATATATATATATATATATATATATATATATATATATATATATATATATATATATATATATATATATATTTATATATATATTTATTATAATAACAATTAATAATTTGATAATTTATTATAGTGTCTTTTATCAGTGTTGGTTCTCAATTTAGACAGGTCCATTAATTTTATAATGACCAAATAAAAAGCCTTTCATTAAAGTGAATGTTAAAACCAGCGTAGGCTTAATACGAACAGCTGCAGTTTTGGTCGAATAAAGAAAATAGCTAATTTAAACTGTTGATTAAAACAACAGTTTAAATAAGCGTCGAATTGTGATGATCTCTCTCCTAACGATTGTGGTTAACATTTCGAACTCTTTGGAATATACTGTACCTTATTTTAGTCGTTAGTGACTCTTTTGGTTTTTGCACGATTTTAAAAGATGATTGTATGTACTTGTCTGTTTAAGCAACAGGTCACAGTTGTAGGTTCGGTTCCTACTAGAGACAGAATGTTTTTTGATCCGTGCTTTGGTAATAAGGTACGGTGTTCTTCAGCCAATCTACCTGCAATATGTGTAAGTGAGTAGAAATGCTATTTTTAAAGAAAAGATCTTGCAAAAAATAGATTGTTTTCTTATATTCAAAATAAAAACAGTGTAGTTTTGTAAATAGAAGAAAAAAAAAAAAACAGATATTTACCTTATTAAAAAAAATGTAGAATTTACGACAACCAAGAGAAAATCTTAGCACACTCTATTTCTAATAATTTTTAAATAGACGTTTTATTCTAAGCTTATATCTTCTAAACATGAACTGCATTATATACAATAAAATTGTACAGGCCAGAATCTATTTAGTTTAAGCCGCCATCACCCTAAGCAACTAAATTTCCTTTTCTCATCCACATATCTGTTAAACTTCGCTTATACTCGTACATGCATATGATTATTTTCGTAATAATATTAAAACAATCATTACTGCATCACTATAAGACACCGCAAGTCTGAAATTTTGCATGACTTTAGTATGGTATTTTTTTATTGGGAGTGTTGTAGTGGAAGTCGAAACTTCTTTTACATTTTATACTACAAAAAGTTATCTTATAATGAATCTTTCAATAAACTAAAGAGTTTATGAATATCTTACGAGTGCCTCTTATTACAATACTTAAATACAACTAAAAATACTTATGGTTTTAATACTTATTTCTATATAAATATTTTATTTACAATAAACCAAATTGTTGGTAAAAACTAAATATTTCTTATACATTTTACTGAATACCGATATATATTTTATATAATACAAAGCAATCGAAGGCTGGGATGAAGTAAAAAGTAATAAATCTTGAAGTTTTCAATAGAAGAATAGTTTGCTTTCTCAAACTTTTCCAAATACTAATATTCATTTTCCGGAGTCGATTAAAAAGTCTTTTGTAAATATTTTTCGGTTATATAATGTACCTGATGTACATGTACACTTTTGTTGTAGATTATTTTATTGGAAAAATATTAAAAGAGATATTAAAATAGATACATTGGTGCCAGGACCTGGATATAGTTTCTACTAAAATCATAGGAGTCTTTCTTGCAAAATACGTACATCTTTTTTATATAAGACTGAGGACTAGAATAAGGTAAAGTCACTTATTACCGATGTTTGTACATCAAAATCTTTAAAATGGATTTTAATGTGATTTTTACTAAAAGAAGATGAAAGTCACTATGTAAGCCGTATGGTCATACGGTACTCTGCGGTAGTAGATTCCGCAACTCAACCCGTATTGTTTTGAATCCGGGTGGAATATATATAATGACGCTATTCAGGTTACTCTGTTATACAAAAAAGTACAAACAATGATAGTGTTATTATCAAAATAACGAATGTTATGTGGTACTTTGTAACATTTTAAGTAACTTGTGAAAGCACTTTAGCGTAATCAAGTATATAATAGCGTCGTAATCTATTGCAGGAAAGCATCATATATTTTACTGCCCCCGGTGAACCATTATTAGTAGCACGCTGTCTTGTAATATGGCGTAAAGAAACTATAGGAACAACGAGAAGTTTAATCATGGTGTTTAATAATGAACATATTTTACTATTATATGTAATATAAATAAAAGTAATATATATATATATATATATATATATATATATATATATATATATATATATATATATATATATATATATATATATATATATATATATATATATATATATATATATATATATATATATATATATATATATATATAACTAACCAAAGAACTTGTGAACAAGAGGCCTGTCGTGGCGCAGGGGTATAAGCACAAGTTACAAAGGTGAGACGATAAACGCGACATGGTGTAGGTTCGATCTTCACACGAGAACATTTCCTCAGGTGGGGAGGGAACAAATACTCGAGATGCCACGAATAGTGATTTGGCCGAATACCGAATACCGAATATTCGGCTACGTAATTGGCCGAAGCACCGAATATTCGGCGGCCGAATATTGGTAAATGATTACGTACTTCTTGTCTCAGTCACTTTGTACGAGAGCGGCGGAGCGGGCAAAGTAAGTAGAGAAAATACAGAGAACACACATCATCATAGTCACATTTTGACAAACGAGATTGATATTTAATATTGTCACTATTTTTTAAAGTGTTATTCCACACTTAGGACAGAAAATAATAAACTTAAATTTAAAAAACGTATAAAAATTTTGATCAAAGCAGGATTTGAACCCGCGCCTCTTGAAAATCTCCCTACAGAGATAACACTTTAAAAAAACACTTTAATATAATTCTTACGAGTTTTCTTTGGGTAGTTTAGCTTTCTGTGGGTTCGAAAATATGTAAAAATCACCGTACAGAGATGCTAACAACATTAGTTGTAATAAACATATAAGAATTTCGACGAAGCTTGGTGAGAACGAATGGCTTAGTGGGTAAGAGCGCTGGAGGGATTTTCAAGAGGCGCGGGTTTAAATCCTGCTTCGTTCAAAATTTTTATACGTTTTTTAAATTTAAGAGATTGATTCTTATTTGAAAACTGTCCGCCTAAGCCATTACAAATAATGGTCAGCAAACGCAAAATTGTATCTAATACTGACAAAATTTGCTAAGATTTTTCTATCGTCTCGTGGGTGTCTACAGCGAAAGTATTACCAGAAGGAATTTTTGTTTGTGAAGAAAAGTGTAATCGCTTGCTATCAACAAATGCTGAAAAAAATGTTTTCATTCATCTGAACTTACCTTTGACAGATTTTAAGCACTTAGGTAAGTATGAATTTATGTATGAAAATGAACCATTTGTAATTTAAATAATATATGTTTTTGTATAATACCATATAGATTTTTACCATAATTAGGTATTCGGTATTCGGCCGAATACTGCATGCTATTCGGCCGAATACCGAATATTAAAAAAAGTAGCCGAATAGGCCGAATACCGAATAGTAGCCGAATATCAGTGGCATCTCTAACAAATACTCGAGTATTCAATATTTTCATTTTTACGCTCTGGTAACGAGGCGTAACGCGGCGTTAAGTTTCGCCACTAAACACGCAATGATTCAAATTCGGTGGAAAGTGGAAAACGGTATGGAATGCCTTAACTCTAGGTCCCAAGTTTCTCGACCTATCTATCCTGCCATGTGTGGGATACAGCGTGAAGCTGAGTAAAGTAATTGTGGTATGGTAATTATGGTACGTTTACTTCTACTGTGCGTGTCATGTGATATATTTGTTTACATGTGTATATGTACAAACTTTATTGTCTTACTTTAGGGTAGCCCGAAACCGTGTAAATATTAATTTCTGCTGATCAAACATGCGTGTAGCGTAGTAAATCATAAGGAAAGTCAACACAGTAAATATAATCACTCAGACTTCCATCCTGGTTCTAATAAATTGGTGAGATCCATTCATCCATCTTATTGTCTGTGACATGTACGATTATCTCATATTTAAGTGGAAAACACTGTTTTTTTGAAGATAAGGTTTATGCTATTAGTCCTATTGGCCTTTACTTCATCATGTTATATACACCATGTTATATATATATATATATATATATATATATATATATATATATATATATATATATATATATATATATATATATATATATATATATATATATATATATATATATATATATATATATATATATATATATATATATATATATATATATATATATATATATATATATATATATATATATATATTAAAAATACCACATTTATATTTAAATAGTTACGTCACGTACACGTGTGTACAAAACACACAATTAATATTACAACATCGCCTGTTCTTTGACAAAGTCGACAAGAGACTCAATTGTAGCGTGTCAGAATAAATTGTTTAAATAATATAAAGCGTTCTCATTTCTGTACTGTGTGATATTATACGTGTAGATATTAATTTATTACAAGAAATTGGGATCTGTCCACATCCCTTGCTTTTTTCGGATGTTATCTTAGAAAATGATTGAACACTTACAATAATAAAATTATAAATTTACCAATTATAAAATAATAATATTTTTCTTGAATACATTTTTTTTTCTTCATCAAAACATAAATACTAACTCAGTTACCTCAAGTCTTCCAATTATTTCTTTGATAAAATAAATTTGCTACTTACGTAGGCAGATCATTTTGGTCAAGACTTCTGTTTTTCTATTTTCGACTACAAACAAGACATATTGTGTTAAGTAGCGATACTCAAGGCCTCGAAATTGCCTCGAAATAATAATTCCTTCCCCGTGTGAAAATTAAACCCACAGTCCCCACTTTTAAAGTCAGACACTTCTTGTCTACGACAATAATATATTTAATTATATTTTTCACGCAGTATTCTGCATATGACAGGGTAGGCAGAGCGAACTCGGGAATCTAGTGTTAAGGAATTTCGTTTCCATTAAGAAGAAGTATTGTGTTATGTATGGCAGAATTCAATATTTTCAAGTTAATTTTTTATATAACAAAATTGTCAATTAAAGTTAATTATAGAGTGTAACTGAAATAAAACAGCTTCAATAAATAGTAAAAATGCATAATAAAAATAAATTTTTTGTAGGTGCGTAAACTATTTTTTTGTTGAAGAAAAACGCAAAATAAATATTTAATTCATAAAAAAATTGTAGGTATCACGATAATAGAACCAAACGATATGCGATCAAATTCTATTATTTTATATTCCTAATAAATCTTAAATAAACTTTACATTCTATGCTTGCATCGTTTCAAAACCTTAACTGCATTATTAACAAATAATTGTCTTCTCTTTTATAAATTTTTCGTTACTAAGATACCAACTAGTAAGCCTTAAATATTAGTCTGTATTTATAATATGAAGATAATTCAGCAGTTGATATTATCATTCAAAGATTTTACTTATAATTAATAGTCTATTTTAACTGTCACAAAAGATACGAGCGTCACCAAGACGTTTGTAAATGTGCTCCGCCTTTATTTTTAATTTGAATAATTATTACTTGTTCAACACTTGAACTTTGTGCTATACTTTACTAAGTTATTTCAATAAATTAAAGAGGATCGCTCAGAAGACTCGATTAACTACCTTTAATAACATGACCTAAAAGCAATTGAAAAGTATAGCATCGTTGGCTTTTACTTATTTATATAAAAAAATATATATAAATAAAACATTCACAAGCAATATTTAATTAAAAATAAATGTTTCTTATATATTTCATGACAGAATACCGATAAATATTTTATATAAGCAATCGAAGTCTGGGATGAAATTAAAAGTAATAAATCTCGGCGTTTTCAATAGAAGAATGATTTTCCGGAGTTTACCAAAAAAACTCCTTTTATTATTATTCTCTTAGTTATTCGAGACAACTATCTATTATTGTCAATCTACAATTGGTGAATTTATTAATAAACGACTTTGAATACATTGTTGAATTGCGCTCTTAAAATGTGTTACATTCTCTACTAGATTTTTGGGTTCCATGTAGCCTGGATAAATATTTGCTTGGACTAAAATAAGGTAAAGTCATTTATTACCGGTGTACATTGAAATCTCTCAAATAATACAGCTGATTTGAATATAATTTTTACTAAAAGAAAGGGAAAGTTTGAATGAACGCCGTATGGCATTCCAGTGGCGGTGACTTCCGTCACTTAGCCCGCATTGTCTAGAATTCGGGTAGAATGGAGAGCAAAGGACGATGTGTATTATCGCCATTATAATTTGTAGCCGTTATACAAGAAAATATTAAGTTTCAAAGGTTATTTTATTATCGTACTTGTAACATTATAACTAACTAAAGCATTTTACAATATTCAAGGTCATAGTACCATCGTAAACTACTATAGGAAAGCGTCATATGTTATACGGTACAATATCTTCCAGTGTATCACTATAAGTACTACGATGTATTGTAGTATAGTATAATGAAACTATTTGAATAAAGGTATCTTATTTTTTTATAATGTTGTATAACAGCTGGGCAAGCTGTAAAATCCATTTTAAGCTACTAATGTACAAATGTTACTTCATACAAGCGTGTGACTGTAAATGATAGGTTGTGGGGTCGATCCCCACTCGAATTGAAATATTTAATATTTTCAAATAATTAATTAAATTTAAGCCGCAGGGTCAATAGACAGCAAGGTTAATATTTTTAATTCTATGTCTATGCAATTATATGGCGTTTATGCTTTAGTAAAACTTATTAAAATAAAATATCGTCCTGCTCCCTGGATAAATTTAAAAATAAAATCGTTAATGAAAGAAAAAAAGGTAAATATTAAGAAGGTAAGACATCAATTAAAACTTAACGATAGTGACGTGAACCGGGAATAATACGTAAGGGCTCGGAATAGCATATACAATACGTCATGTAGAGATGTGCACAAATACTCTATATCTACAATTCTGTCGAAAACGGCGACACTGCTAAAACATGGAAGTTTCTAGAGTCACTGGTACAGAGTAATTCGCTCCAATTAATTCTAACGTTTTGGATTTTAGTAACGCTTTTAACAACATTGACCGTCACATATTGCTGAGAGGTTTTTTATTCTTTTAACATATCTCCATCAGCGAGAGAACGCATTCGCGTTGCCGTCGCTCTTTTTGGTAACTTTGGAACCATTTCTTCGCCACCACCTAACCATGTCTTAACATCAATGAAAAATTGTCATCATGGTGTGACGTCCTGGCTGGGGTACCTTAACGTGGTGTGCTATGTCCAATGTTGTTTTCAATTTGCAATAATTAAATTATTCAGAATATTTCTTCTCTCTTTCGTTTGTATACAGATGGCACTCAAATATACCATACCAATATAACCTGGAAAATATACCAATTAGTATAGTATATGTATATGTATCGTGATAATTTTCTTTTGTATTCTAAAGGTTTCGTTCTAAAGAGATGGTTACTTGAAGAAAAACAAAATAAAAAAATCGTCTCGCGTTGCCTCTTCGATTGACCAAACATAAACAAAAGTTAAAATAAATACATATCATACACATTTGCATTTACGTTTTATTATGTATTTATTAACTACAAAAAAAAAATATTTTTTTTATAATTAATAGCTAAGAACCACCGCTATGAACAAGATGTTCAATAAAAGAAACCTAACTTAATTCATTTCAGAAGCTGCGGTGCTACGGACACACAGACACACATATTTTTTATCATGGATCAAACATTAACATTCACTTATAACATTCTTCTTTCACAAGTTCGCATACATAAACTATAAAAAATCCTTCTTCTGACCTATTTTTTCTATCAGTCTTCTTGGTGGTGAGAAATCTCAAGGAAAAATAGCACAGATTATGTAACGGAATATAATAAAATAATTTTTAAACTATCTAAAGATTCTTGATTTTAACGCTGATCAAGAATCTCGCTGTTTCAATAACTTGGTCACTTTTTGGAAGCTCTAAGAAAAATTAATGACCCTAAAAGTTTTTTCTTCCAACTGTATATCGGAAATATAGAACTTTAAGCAAGTTATTTTGTTTTTTATTTACCTCAAATCTTCTACCACTAGAATAACTTTGGGAGAATTGCTTAACAAAGTAACAAAGTGTCTGTATTCCTTTCTTGTTAAAAGAGAATATATGAAGCCTAAATGTAGTATCGTTATAGTGCTTTTAATAATACAGTGGACTATATTTTTTGTTGTACTGTATTTTTACTAATAACGTATAACTTAGAATAATTGATAATTACAAGTGTTTCAAACACTGATATAATTTAATTACAAGATATTGCTACCATTTCATAAACTAAGTTGCTATTTAGAAATCTTCCGCCATAGTCTTATATATAAACTTAAAATGAAATAAGACATTTACTCAAAGTTTGTATCAACTCAATTGAAATAAGAAGTATGTTATCAACAGT
This sequence comes from Eueides isabella, assembly GCA_019049475.1. NCBI lineage: Eukaryota > Metazoa > Arthropoda > Insecta > Lepidoptera > Nymphalidae > Eueides > Eueides isabella. The sequence goes on along the minus strand of CM032408.1, from coordinate 5,353,211 downwards.
TGTTAGTTCGATTCACGGTAAAGTATTTATGTGTTTTAAAAAACCTCAAACCTAGACAAACCTCAATCAATAGGTAAAAAAATTAAAATACACACTGTCATTTATCACGACGATGGACGGATACATAAATATGTTTTTTTCTCCGCCCGCTGTAACCCTTATAAATATATAGTGTCATAAAACTCCGTTATATGTTTTCCTGCCTAACTGGATTTATCTTAGGTTGAGCAGAGCATAGAAATGTAAATAAAAAAAACTCTTTCAAATTCATAACTGACAGTTATGTTTGTAAACACTCGAATATTGCACCCAGGTCGTGTCTAAATACACACTGTATATTCCACTGCATTTGTTAGTACAAACGTACAATACGACATAATATAAATATACGACGAATTCTGTTGTTTCTCTCATTCATTACTTTTATTTACCCGCTCCAGTAAGTTAAAGTGCAGCTTTGAGATCCACTAGTTAATACGCAATTTCGCGAACATTAATCAGAATGTAGGAACTAAGTATCTTGACACTAGGTTCCATGTGCTTTCTGTACATACGTGTTTTGTTTATTAGCTTATTCTTTACATTGTCGGTTAATACTTGTTAACTTTCTCCATTTTATTTTATTTTTTTTTTATAAATATTATATCTAGCTGGCAACACAAAGTAGGAGGCGAAACATTAATTTAAAGTGATATAGATGTTATTAATAAATCAACTTTATACGTTCTAGGTATTTTAGAGATATTTTTATTTATTTAATTAAAATCCCACTTGTCCTGCATAAAACTATTCGGGAAAAGCCAAAATATATCTAATGAGAATTTTTCTCAAAAGCCAAAAATTTGTAACTTTTTTGTTTTTTATATTTTTTGCCCTACGAGTATTTAAACATAGATAAGCACGGATGACTCACTGCGGAAGGTTATTCCTATAATTTATTTTAGAAATTTTGCGACCTTTACTATAATTAAGCTTTCTCTGTAGGATTAATGAAACTTTTTACCACCATTCGTATAATCACACACTTTTCATATACTGTACAAAATTATTTAATTATTTGAAACTCTGGCTTGATAACAAGACAATATTTATAATTTAAAAAATGGTAAATATAAAAATAAACCTTTACTTTAGGTTTTTTTCTCTTAAACTTTAAGTTTAAAAGGAAAAAAACTTCTTGTTATATTTATAAAACACATAAACATTTAGTTTGTCCATAAAACAGAAAATGAAAAGAATAATAAAAAAACACAAGAGAACGAGATGCTTTACGGTCACATTAGGTCATCAATACACTAAATTACTAACTAAATTTTATTTATATTTAATAAATCGACCGTAAAAACTTATCATGTGATTTTAACAATCATGAATGAGTATTGATAACTATTTAAATGCTATATATAAACTGCTACTGTGCCATGTCATGCGCAGTATTGGATTAAATGTCTATATATGTATGTGTTTTGTTATTTTAGCCACCCCAAGCCATATAAATATTAATTTCTGCTGATCAAACATGCGTGTAGGGTAGTAACTTATAAGGAAAGTCCTTTAATCAAAGTTAAAGAAAGCACCAGCCAGGCGTCCATTCTGATTTACAATTCTAATAAATTTCTGACAGAAGCTTAAGTTAAAGAGAAAAAGACGACATGAAAAAGGATAGTGTAGGTGAAGAATCGATTAAGTTAGCTCTAACTAACATTTAAATTTTCCTTTCAAATTTAAAATACAAAGAATATATTATAATTCACGCTGTATCCCGCATATCACTGGGTAAACAGAGGAAACCTAGTGTTAAGATACTCCGCTTCACTTTCGTTCCCCACTTTCCGCCAAATTTAAGGGTATTACATGTTGAGTGGCTGAACTCAACACCGTGCTTTGCCTTGTTATCAGAGCGAAGAAATGAAAACCTTTCTTCGCTCTGGTAACAAGGCAAGACATGGAGGCACGGATTTAATTTTAAAATAATTAATATTTCATTCGAGTGGGGACCGAAGCCTTAACCTGTTGTTTACACGCTGGTGCCGTTGCGCCATATTTGGAAATTTGTAAAAATCTCCCTACAGAGATGCTAACAACATAAATAAATTGTAATAAGCGTATAAAAATTTCGACGGAACTTGGTGAGAATGGCTCAGTTGATCAGAGCGCTTGAACGGTTTTCAAGAAGTGCGGGTTCAAATCTTGCTTTGTTCAAAATTTTTATACGCTTTTTAAATTTGAGTGTGTTGTTGTTTCTAGTTTAAATTCATTCGCTCAGGCGTACAAAGTGCGGCGTCGAATTGTGAGTTGCACACATTGTCTCGAATTCGGTCGTAAATTGAAAAACCAAATATCTTGATATAGAGCTGGGCCCTGACGGCCAATTTGGTTAATAATTCAATAATTACTTTAAAATATTTAACATTTAACATAAAAACTTATTAAATTTTTGATAAAAGTAAATGTTCATTAAAAATATTACAGAAGATTTTAGGTTCTAAATATATTGTTTACATTCTACTTTCATATCATTGAGGAAAGTCCCCTCGGAATTTTCTGATAGCGCACCTAAGTTAAAATTGGATTGACTCTTGGAAATATTTAGTTTCAAAGTAGCTCGGATTTTTACTTCCTTTTATATTTTCAAAACGTTTGCATGGAAACTTTTAAAACAAAATTTTTGATAAAATACACGTGCAATTCCATTCTTCATAAAAGTCAAGAAAAGTTTTTTTAAGCTTTTAAAGTATTGATTTGGAGAAAACACGTTTAAAGTTCTCATAAAATAAACGCAACCATACAAATTCGATTTATAGTTTTTAATATAAGTAGTAGAAATATTTTATTGCAGTGGTGGTTACGAAGTACAAGTGACATTATAAAGTCTTTGATTTTCGCGATTGTTACACATTTTAACAGCAGGAACCTCAATAAGAGCAATTAAGTTTGGTCAGTTTTTACATACAAATAAAATTACTGATATTGTCAATGATGGAGTAAAAAATGTTGGTCGCAATAAAATCAGTGTCCAGTTTACATCTGCTGAAGCGGCAAATAAATTTTTGGCAATCCCATTCTGAGTTTATGTAAATATGTTTGTGTAATTCCGACCTTCAATATCACAAGGATGGGAATTGTAAAAGGAGTTCCCGTTGAATGGTCTTTGGAAGAATGTGTTGGTTCACTAACATTCCCTACTGCTTGTGGGGAAGTAATAAAAGCGAGACGTATGAACCGAAGAATGTAAGTGAGGGTGTAGTGACATGGGTCCCCACTCAGACAGTTGTGATTACGTTACGTGGCCAACAATTGCCTGAAAGAGTATTTTCATATAAATCTGTCCTTAACGTTGAGCTTTATAAATACCCAACTATCCAATGCCTTAATTGCTGTCGTTTTGGCCATGTGAAATCTCAGTGTAGATCAAAGCCAAGGTGCTATAAGTGCTCTCAGGATCATACTGGGGAGGCATGTGACACCCTGAAGGAAAATTCTACCTGCATCCACTGCACATCGAAACATTTTGCAACTGATAAAGGGTGCCCTGAGTATGTAAGGCAACAGAATATTAAAGCTATTATGTCCCAGGAATGTATTTCTTATATGGAAGCATCCTCTCGGTTTCCATCTGTTCAACGATCCTATGCAGATGTTGCTAAGGAAATGTTTTCTCCTCCTATTTTCCTACAGCCCCACACCCAACAAAGCAGATCTCCCGCTACTCAAACTAAATCCTATCGTAAGACAGTTTTCCAATCTCCCCGTCCCCGCGCTTCTTTGGCAAAGGGATTCGACAAGAAGATAAGTTGTTGCCCCTCTCCTCTCCCTAATGGCTGTTGTCTGAATCAAGAGACTGCTATTTCAGCAGTATCCACAAAAGATCTATTAATGGCTCTGACTGACACTCTTATGAGTATTATTTCAACTGCTGATGAACTCCCAATACCGTCCAACGTTGCCCAAAAACTACTTAAAATATTCCAAATCATAAACAATGGTGCCAGTCAACTTCTTACAGTGGAATAGTAAAAGTGTTCGTGCTAAAAAGCATGAATTACTTAATATTATTTCACTGTATAATCCTGTCATTGTTGCCCTCTCGGAAACATGGTTGGTGCCTGAATCCTCTTTTAGGGTGTCAGGTTTCGCCTGTTTAAGGGAGGACAGGAATGACGGGTATGGAGGTAGTGCTATCCTTATCCAGCACTCCACTCCTTATTCCCGCATCTCTCTTCCTGCTCACAGTCAACAGATTAATGCTGTTGCTGTGAGGGTCCTTGAAATTTCCTTTCTTTCTGTTTATATTCCTCATCCCTCTTCCTCCATCTTCCTAGAGCTTAGGCTATTATTTCCTCACTCCCAAGCCCTGTGCTGGTCCTGGGTGATTTTAACACTCATCACACTCTGTGGGGGTGTTATTACTGTGATGGATTTTCTCGTTCGTTGGTGGACATGATTGATGATGTTGATCTCTGCATTCTCAATGATGGTTCGCCGACTTGTAGGGTTAATCCTAATCAGAATCCTAGGACAGCTATTGATCTTTCTCTATCCTCTCCCACTCTTGCTTCCCAACTGTCATGGTTGGTACTCCCTTCCACCTACGGTAGTGATCATTTCCCTGTTTTGCTGTCTTTAAATAACAGACTCCCTTCGACTCCCATTCCTCTTTCTCCTCGTAAATATAATTTAAAAAAAGCCCACTGGAATGAGTTCGCCGACTCTGTGGATTGCATGTTGGGCAATCTTCCTGAGTCTGGTAATTATGAGAATGTAATAGTTTACTATGATCGGTTTCTCTCTGCCCTTTTATCTGCGGCTGACTTACATATACCTAAAAACACTTCATTCAGAATTGGATGCATTCCAATCCCTGGTGGGATCAGGAATGCTGATTCTGTCGATCGGCGAACATCTGCCGAGGCGTCATACGCAGCCTGTATGACGATGGAGAAATATGTTGAGTATAAACGCAGCTATGCGAAATTTAGAAAGTGCATTTGGAAAAAGAAAAAACTTGGTTGGTAAAATTTTTGTGAATCCCTTAGTCCTCGCTCCTCTTCTTCCCTTGTGTGGACAAATGTTAAGAGATTTCGCCGATCACTTAACATTGTTAATAGTCCCAACTCCAATAACCCCTCAATATGGCTCAATGATTTTGCTAACAAATTGGCTCCTCCCTCTGTACCATCCCTCGACCTTTTAATCTCCGTGCCGGTTGATTCGTCGGAGGAAATGGATCTGCCTTTTTCCTCTGATGAGCTTAAAATTATATTAACTGATTTAAAGGACACCGATCCAGGTGAAGATGGTGTTTCCTACTCTTTTATCTCCAAACTAAATAAAAAATCCAAACAATATTTTTTAAATTTAATTAATAATATGTTTCAATCAGGCACTATCCGTAGTTCATGGAAGTCCCATATTGTTGTTCCTATTCTCAAACCTGGAAAATGCCCCTCTGATCCCAACTCTTATAGACCCATTGCCCTAGTATCTGCGTTATCAAAGATTGTTGAACGGCTTTTGACAAAAAAAAATCTGGAATGGATAGTGGAAAGCAGAAATATCTTAGCTCCTTTTTAAATGAAACACTTTTAAACGGATTAATCGCGTATATTGAATGGTAAACATTTTTGGGAAACCCGACGTTTCGAACACTTTACAGTAGTCCGTGGTCACGGGTAGACTGAGGTGGCATTTGTCTGTCAGTTGATATAATTATTATATCAAACTACCGCCAACGATTCCTTAATTGCTTCGCGTACTGCCCTGGATTCTTGCAGAATGAGCTAACTTTATCTGGTCCTCTAGTGTGGTGTGCTGGGGATTTTAAATTTTTTAATAGTGGGTCCCAGGTGGTGGAAAGTTTCCAACCATCTTCTCTATTGAAATTAGGATGTTTTTGTATTTCAATAGCCTCGCGGATCATTCTAGGGATATATCTATTCTCCCGAGCCGATATACTGCGAGTATGTGGGGTTTATCAAACCTGATGTAATGGTTGGATTTGTTTGATGTATGCTCACACACAGCTGACTTTGATACATGCCCATTCTTGACATCGGAGATGTGTTCCTTCACCCTAACACCGATGCTTCTCTTTGTTTGACCTATATATGATAAGCCACAGTCACAATCAAGTTTGTATACACCTGCACACTGCAAAGGAATATTACTCTTCACTGGTCTCAAGAATTGGCTCACTTTCTTGTTAGGCTTGAAAATAGTTTTAATAGAAGCTCTTCTTAAGATGTTGCCGATCCTGTCTGTAACACCCTTTACATATGGTAAAAGTGCTGGTTGCCTCTCAACTGTGGGTGGCTTGTTGGTCTTCTGACAATGCTGGCGGGAAACTGGCAGCTTGTTCTGATGAAGAGCAGTCTTCACCTGTCGAAGCTCGTCCCCTAGGTGTTCAGCATCGCAGAGGTGGTGGGCTCTCTGAAACAAAGATTTGCCAACGGTAGATAACTGTGTAGGGTGGTGGTGAGATTCACCATTGAGGTATCTATTGGTGTGTGTGGGTTTCCTATATACTGTGTGGCCTATTGTGCCATTAGAATTCTTTATGACTAAAACATCAAAGAAAGCTAAAGAATTATTTGCCTGTAATTCCATTGTAAACTGAATATTATTATTAATAGAATTAAGGTGGTTTAAGAATATATAAACACTGTTCGTAGGTAAAATTGTGAATGTGTCATCTACGTACCGCTTATATATCCTAGGTAGACATGGTGCAGAGCTAAGAGCCATCTCCTCGAAGTCCTCCATGTATATATCTGCTATTACCGGGGACACAGGCGAACCCATAGCAATGCCATCTATTTGTAAATAGAATTCTTGATTGAACACCAGATATCCAGATGTAAGGCAGTGTTTTAAAAGTTCAAGATATTCTATAGGCATGTTATTCTCCTCTAGCTTCCGCTTGACAATCCTGATGCAGTCTTTAATAGGTATACTGGTGAACAGCGACTGGACATCAAAACTGACCATGGTTTCATTGCTAGCTAACTTAAGGTCTTTCAGTCCGCTAACAAAATGGTAAGAATCCCTGACATAAGATGTTGTGTGGCCACGCAGCGGAGAGAGTATTTTCGCGACGTGTTGAGCCAGTTTATACGTCGGTGTATCGATTTGGCTCACTATTGGACGAAAAGGTACATCTTTTTTGTGTATTTTTGGTACACCATACAACTTTGAAGGTTTAACACAGTTAGGCACGAGAGATTTAATGTCGAGATCTAACGATTTTGCGTGTTTTTTAATTAAATCGGATGTCTTTTTTAATATTTTGTTGTAGGGTCTTTGTCAACAATTTTATAAGTGTTTTGATCCGATAGTAATAATGACATTTTTTGTATGTACTCATCAGTGTCTAGTATTACCGTCGCGTTACCTTTATCAGCTTTGAGAACTGTTATTTCATTGTTTTTCCGTAAATTATTAAGTGCCCGAGATTCATCACGAGAAAGATTAGACTTAGGTGGTTTATATATCTATATATATATCTTAGCTCCCTCTCAGTTTGGCTTTAGAAAGGGGTTAAGTACAATAGATAGTCTCAGCGTTTTTACTACAGATATTCGGCGAGCTTTTGCCAAAGGAAAGTATCTAGTTGGTGTTTTTCTAGATGTTGCATCTGCATATGATAATGTCCTTCTTTCGGTGCTCAAGCAGAAACTGCATCAGCTGAGTATTCCGCCGAGGTTGTCCCATTACATATGTAATTTGCTGACCGGTCGTTCGGTATCTGTAAAACATCCGCTCCTTACTACCCCTCCCAGACTTGTCTGGAAGGGTCTTCCTCAAGGTTCAGCTCTAAGTCCTCTGCTATATAATATATATACTCATGACCTCGAATTATCTGTAAATAATTTTTGTAACATCCTTCAGTATGCTGATGACATCGTCCTCTATTACAGCTCAAATTCGGTAGAGGACATAAACTTTCGCTTAAATACTGCCTTGCACTATCTTAACCAGTGGCTTTATAATCATGGCTTTATGTATTGATAAATGTCAAGCTGTAGTATTTACTAAAAAGAAGGTTATTCCAAATTTTAATATACTGTGTAATAACATTCCTATACACTTAACGGAAAATGTTAAATTTCTTCGTATGATTCTCGATAAACGATTGAACGGAGTTGCCCATGCTGAATATCTCAGCAGGAAGTGTGAAAAAGGCATTAATGCTCTGAGAGATGTGTCTGGTGTGTGGTGGGGTGCACACTCTTATACTCTTAAACTACTGTATAACGCTATAGTTCGTAGTCACATCGACTATGGACTATTTGCTTTAGACCCTATTAATAAAGTAGCTACAGAAAAGTTGAACCGAGTTCAATATAAATGCCTTCGGATTATCTTAGGTGCAATGAAGTCTACGCCTAGTGCGTAGATCCTCCTCTCCCTATTCGCCGACAATTCCTTGCTGATCGATTTGTGAGTAAAATGTTGCAGCTGTCTTCCCATCCTTTATATCATAAACTATCTAAGCTAGCAGATCTTATCCCCCAAGGCAAACCGTTGCCTTATCTGCTGGATAGCTTCCTTAGATTTACCTCTCTTCCCAACCCCGTATCTTGTTATCCATCGAATCCCCTCTAAATGACGCCATATAAAGCCCTGGTCTATTCTCCACATATTGTCACAAATTAAAAATTTCGTTGGGTTTTAGCATTATTGTGAGTAAAATGCGGGGAAATCAAAGTTGAGAGCTCGACAATTATAGGTGGGTGCAGTGGGTCAACTTTACAAAGTATATCTACTAATGCATTACTAACATCGCATCATGGAATTTTCGTAAGTACTAAATCTAAAATATTATTGTTGGAATTGACAATATGATTATGCTGAAGCAGATTATTATTAGAACAGAAATCAACAAGAGTTTGACATATACGAGACAATGGTTGCGATTCGTCATTAGCTTTTTAGTCCAATTGATTGCGCTCAGATTGAAGTCACCCACTAGGCAAGTATGAGATTCGTGTTCTTCTGAACCTCTATAACAGTTGGATAATACCCCACAGATAGCTACTTTGTGAGATTTGTTATGAGACGGAATATCGACTACAACCCAAAGGTCTTCACAATCACTCTGCCAGCTTTTGACGTTTTTAGACCTAAGTGTTTTGGATACGGCTATAAGAACGCCTCCTCCATCCTTCTTTTTTGTGAAGCGATTGATGACACTGTCTCTTCTATATACATTGTACTTGTCGCTAAATAATTCGGAGCTATTGATATTTATTGTAAGCCATGTCTCTGTTGAGACAATGATTTCAGCATTACAATTCATCAGTCTACAAAAGAAATCATGTATTTTAGTTCTTAGTCCTCTAATAAGGCTAAGCGCGGCGTTGAGTTCCGCCACTCAACACGCAATGCCTCAAATTCGGCGGAAAGTGGGGAACAGAAATGGAACGGAGTGTCTTTACACTAGGTTCCCGGGTTCCCTCTGCCTACCCTGCCTCATGCGGGATACAGCGTGAAGCTGAGTAGAGTAGAGTAGAGTAGTCCTCTAACGTTTTGGTAATATATTTTAAGTGACGAGAACTTTCGTTTTATTTAGCTCCATTGTTTATAGAACCAGTAAAAAAAAGTTATTTAACATATTTTTTGCAAGCAAAATTCATTTTTGATTATGATATAGTCAGAACTCTCGTTTTTACGTATATTTTGCCATTTCTGACCCAAACATACTTATAGTTTTTCTCCCTGGCCTTGATTCTTGCCGCTGCGTGCAAAGCCTTGTTTGCAGGCGATAGATGCTCAGAAACAAAAATAGGTGAGGGTTTGTTCCCAATTTGCAAATGAGTGGTATTAAGTTTATTGTCGTGATTAGTTTTATTGAATTTCGTACAAGCTGCAAGCAAGCGGTCTCTTGTATTTTGCGTCGTAAATTGTACAATACAATAGCACGAGGTCTTGGGCTTGCGCGATTGTACTTCGCTGTCCTTGTACATCGGACAATAATATCCACTGATACGTCGCATCCAACAACACTAATTAGTTTAGTCATAATTTTTAGCAAATTTTCATTATGAGTTTCAGGCACACATTGGATTTCGAGATTATTTGAGCGGGCCCGTTGTTCCATTTCTTCAATGCGAGCATTAAGATTGTTTACTGTGATGTGCATCCTTTCGTTTTCCTGCTCCAATTTTTTCACTGAAGTTAGAGTTTTGTTGTTATCTTTGGTAAGATCCTCGTATTGATTATTTAAGAATGATAAGGAGCTTGTTATATCATTTAATTCCTCACGCAAGGGCTGCAGCTCAGAATTTATAAGGTGTGACATCGTAGTCTTTATTTCTGTGATCAAACTATTAAATCGTGAATCCCAGACTTCTTCGAAGATTTTACGTACGTCATCTAAGCTTTCGTGTTTTCCGGAGTATTCACTGGGAGGGGAAGAAGAGGCATCTCTTTTATTACATCTTTTTGTGACGTTGGTGTCAATACCACCTTTATAAGATACATTACATTTTGATTTTACTGGCGTTGAATCGTTGGCAGTGCCTCTGGGTTTCTTTGTTTTACATAATGGGCTATTACTCTTCACTGGTCTCAAGAATTGGCTCACTTTCTTGTTAGGCTTGAAAATAGTTTTAATAGAAGCTCTTCTTAAGATGTTGCCGATCCTGTCTGTAACACCCTTCACATATGGTAAAAGTGCTGGTTGCCTCTCAACTGTGGGTGGCTTGTTGGTCTTCTGACAACGCTGGCGGGAAACTGGCAGCTTGTTCTGATGGAGAGCAGTCTTCACCTATCGAAGCTCGTCCCCTAGGTGATCAGCATCGCAGAGGTGGTGGGCTCTCAGAAACAAAGATTTGCCAACGGTAGATAACTGTGTAGGGTGGTGGTGAGATTCACCATTGAGGTATCTATTGGTGTGCGTGGGTTTTCTATAGATTGTGTGGCCTATTGTGCCATTAGAATTCTTTATGACTAAAACATCAGGAAAGCTAAAAAATTATTTGCCTGTAATTCCATTGTGAACTGAATATTGTTATTAATAGAATTAAGGTGGTTTAAGAATATTTAAACACTGTCCGTAGGTAAAATTGTGAAAGTGACATCTACGTACTGCTTATATGTCCTAGGTAGTCATGGTGCAGAGCTAAGAGCCATCTCCTCACTTACAAATAGATGGCATTGCTATGGGTTCATCTGTGTCCCCGGTAATAGCAGATATATAAATGGAGGACTTTGATTATGGTCTAGTAACGAAACTTACTATGATGTGTGTCATCATGAAGCAACGTTATGATTTAGGGACACGGTAATAGCATAAAATATACTCTTTTAAATGCTAATATCAAAGTATATATAAATTCAAGTTTCAAGTAAAACAATAATGCATATTACTGTTAGTGTGAATTTACTAATTCAGAGTAGGAAAACTGTAATTTTTTGATGACCAACTCATTAGTAAAAATAATTGAGATTACGATTAAGTAAGTCCTTCCTCTATCAAAACGGGAGAAAGAAAATGTTTTCATCACAATTTCACCACCATTGCTATGATTGGAGATTGAATTTTATCATTGTATTTATTTTAATATGCGCTTGCAATGTTATATAAGTAAACTAATTAGTAATAAGTAAAGGAATTCAGGTGGGTAATGAAGAACAGTGTCTTGATATAATAGAGAGAGTCACTTTCTTTCTACTCAGCCCATGCGGGACATAGCGAGAAGAATAAATAAGTGTATTTGTATTAATTTATCCTACAAAACCAAATCCGTGCTGTCTTTGTATATCGTTATTAGAGTGATAATGGTTTCTACATAGCTTTTAATATAGAACTAGACGAAGTATTAATCAAAACCTTACAATATTTTTACCTTTAAACCTGTCTTACAAAAGTAATTAGAGACAGGGTGAGAACATGGCTGTCACTCACGAATTAGTTAACAAGGGTTGAAGTTCTATAATAAAGGGTAGTTGGTCAAACAATTGTCCAAAACAGTTTTCCGACCTGAATTTATTTCACTCTATATTGCTATTTAAGTCGAAAATAATATTTATAAATACTTTTATCTAAATATTTAAAAGAGTTATCGCCGTTAATGCCATTTCATTTGAATCGATATGGGATACATCGATCGATCGATAAATATATGTTGCTTGTTGACACAGACCATAGTACGTTCCCACACTTGACACATAATGTTTTCAATGTAATGTTTATTTTTTTTAAGAAATATTAATTAATTAAATAAAAACTTTCTTCCGCAGTAATTAAGTGAAAAAGTTGATTATGAATGTTCAGAAATGACACTCTGTAATAAGGTATTACTAGTACTTACATTTAAAAATAAAATTAGAATTTTTAACGTTATATACATTTTGTGAGAAATTTAAACATATACACAGCTTCACGCAGTATCTCACACATGGCAAGCAGAGGAAACTTAGAAACCTAGGGTTAAGACACTTCGTTCCACTTCCGTTTCCCACTTTCCACCGAATTTGAGGCATTGCGCGTTGAGTGGCGAAACAAAACCCCTAAAAAATATATAATAATTTATATAAAAACGAAATTCTTAAAAAATATTGAAACTATCGTAGCGCAGTAGACAACATGTCACAATAAACGCGATGATTGAAATCAGTCTCCATTTAGGATAATTATTAGAATATGATAGGAAGTGCAACATTAATTTCCAGTTTTTGCCTTTTAAATTGGGTGAAAAACGAGGTAACGGATGACATGTCATATAGGAGAAAATGTAAACATTCTGCATTTTTAAAGTATAGTCCTTAGAAATTTGGAATTATTTTATTTTTGTTGGTTTATTCACCAACAGATCATATCGTAATTCACCTACAATATTGAATACCCAAATTTCGATAGAATATATAATATTAAATATACAATATATTAAATTTACAAGGGAAACCAAATATAATATTTGCGCATACTAAATTTAAGTTTAGCATTTTAGTACATAATAACACATTAAGCTCGTCATAAAGGGGCTATAGGTGTACTTAGCAACCGTAGCATATTCCTGTAACGATTCATATAGCTTACGTTTGATATAATCTTTCCAGGCAAAACAAGAAACGGTATTCGATGTACCTGGAATTTCCTATGTTATTTTAGTGCTCGATTCTTCACCTAATAGTAGTTAGTGATATTCAGACATAAGCTAATTTTAAATTATTTTATATATACTTGCAATTTTTTATATATGGCATACACATTACTCAACACGTGATGTCTGGAATTCAGGTGGGTAATTAAGAAAAGAGTATCTTGATATTGAACTGTCTCTGTCTACTCAGCCCATACGGGACATAGCGAGAAGAAGAAATAAGTGTATTTGTATTAATTTATACTATAAAACTAATCTTTGCCGTCTGTACACAACACTATCAGAGTGAAAATAGCTTCTATTTAGCTAGAAAGATAGAATTAAACGAACTATTAATCAAAAACATACAATATTTTTACCTTTAAAAATGTCATACAAAAGTAATTACAGACAGGGTGAGAACATGGAAATCTCGTAACCGTCTGTCACTCACGGATAAGTTAAACAAGGGTTGAAGTAACTTTGCTAAAGGGTTGTTGATCAAACAATTTTCCAGAACAGTTTTCCGACCCTGAATTTATTACACTCCATATTGCTGTTTAAGTCGAAACTAGTATTTATAAATATACGCTAGTATACTTCGACCTACGTATTTAAAAGAGTTATCAACTTGTATGCCATTTCATTAGAATTGTTATTTGTTAATTAATTCCAATTAATAATGTTATTTATTATTTTATCCCATGAAACTTTCTTGTTGGCATAGACCACAGTAAGTTCCCATACTCGACACGTGTTTTCATCTTAATTATAATATTTTTAAGAAATATTAACTAAATATAATGAAATAAAAACTTTCTTTCGCAGTAATTTAAAGAAATATTGATGTTCAATCTTCAGAAATATCACTCTGTAATAAAGTATTACTTCTACTTACGTTTTACAAAAAAAAATTAAGGTTATATCAATTTTGTGAGAAATTTAAACTCACTCACTCAGCTTCACGCTGGATCTCACAATGGCAGGGTAGGCATAGAGAACTTGGGAACCTATAGTGTTAAGACACTCCGTTCCAATTCTCCAATTTCCACAAAAATTGAGGCATTGCACGTTGAGTGGCGGAGCTCAACACCGCGTTTTGCCTTGTACCAGAGCAAAGAAATGAAAACAAAACATTTTTAAGTTGTAATGTAATTAATATTAAATATTTCATTTCCACGAGTGGGGTTTGAGTTATCGGTGTGTGCCGCTGCGCCACGACAGGCTTTCAATAAATTTAAACTATTTACTAAAATTTTGAAAAATTAAAGTATACTTGTATTTTATTTAAAATTTTTGTTTTAAGTGTTTCCATGCACATGTTTTGAAAATATAAAAGAAAGTATAAATCTGAGCTACTTTGAAGTTTAAAGTAAACGATTTGGTGGGACTTTTTAGCGTTTGTTTACTTATTAAATATCAACCAAAGAGTCTGCCATGACGCAAACGGAGTGCACCCTACTACATTACTCGTTGCATGCCATAAGCAGCTTATTATAATCGTAACAATTACAAAAAGGAGTGAGAGATAAATATTAATTATAATTGAACATTGAAAGTTAGGATGAAATAATTTGTGTCAAATTTCTCCCTTTTTTTACCGACTTCGAGACTTTATATGCACAACTTAACGCCGCACTTTATATAAGTTATGCGAGGCAATTAAAATAAGTATTTGCCCCGAATGGGAATCGAACTAAAAACTATTGTGTTTATAGTAGGTCACACTTTTTCATTTGGTAAGAGAATTTCAATATTTTCTTTTTTTTTTGTTTGAATGAAGGAAAATGTTAGTTCCGTAACTGTCTCAATCGATCTTTCACCTACACTATCTTTCATCATGTCGCCTTTTTCTTTCCAGCCTAACCTTTTATCACGAATTTATTAGAATTGTAAATCTGGATAGACGCCAGATGTTGACTTTCCTTATGAGGTACTACGCTACACGTATGTTTGTTTAATAGAAATTAACTGTTTGGGCTGTCTAGGACAATAAAGTATAAACATATACACATGTGAACAAATATAATATATGACTGGTACAGTGAAAGTAATCAAAATTTTTATAAATAATCAATTATGAATATTGAAACCTTTTCAAAGATATCTAAGATCTATTAATTGTAGATGTTAGCTTAGTTATTTATGTAGTTTTCTTAAGGATCTAATGTTGTACTTATTTTAAATGATAAGTAAATTTGTTGTTAGTGGTATTTTTTAATCGGTATTGATAAGGTAACATAATTTACGTATTCAATATTTTTAATAATAATATTGTATTTTAAGGAAAAGTTTAGAATCATTAGATATTATTGTACAGAAAATTAAAAGTGGGTTTTGATTATCCTACCGTGATAAGGTTATTTTATTAGTTATCTATATATATGAAAACTAAAAACGAAGCATGTAACTCTTCACAGTGAATCTTCCATATCATCATATATCGCTACTCATAAAGCAGGAAATTTAAAGAAAAATGATCGAAAATATATCCGTCAGTATATAAATAAATATAGAAAATGGATTACAAATAATATATTTAAGGAACTCGCCGAGATGGGAGGGATCAATGAATGTGAATCGCAAATGCGCGACGTAAGCCTTAGACGTTATGTAAGCTGTTGTACATCGCAGCTGTTTATAACTTAAGAACTGAACTTATTCATTGAATCATACACGTGATAGTATACTTAGCGTTTACATACAATTATTTTAGATAAGTGAGTTTTTGGAGAAGCTTTTGATATATTCTCTCTGTTTTCACTTTACATTGGCAGGGTGTATATTTTTTCAACAAGCTGTTATTACAGAACAGTAGCTAGAGTATATTACTTAAGGTAAATATCTCGCTGCCTACGTTGTGTTGTTAGCTAGATACAATTTTAAAAAACTATGAAAAAAAAAGTAAACTAATATAAACTGCCAATGTGTAAAATTGTAAAAAAAAACTTTAAAAATAATGAAAATAAGAAAACGCTTTATACCACATAATACGCACGGAAGGCAGATGGAACCTAGTGTTAAGATACCCTGTTCCTACATTATGGTTAATGCTCCCAATATTGCGTGTTATCTTTTGATTTTCGGCATATTTATACTAAGTTTTTATTAACATTTAAAATAGATTACCTAATATGTATATAATCCAGACCTAATTAAAATATTCGAGTGCTTACAAGCATGGCTGTTGGAGATTGTTTTCTTGCAAATAATGTTCATTGGTTTTTCTTAATTTTGTTTTATTTTTATACAAAGATTGTAGTGAAATGACTCTTCCTTCTTTTATATTTCAGTTTGTTTGTATTTGTACGGTAGAATACGTATTCATTTTATATCTTTGTTTAACCTTGAAAGACGAAATGAATTTGCCCATACAAATCTGGACTGATTTATTTCTATTATCATTTCTCTATAAAATAATATTTATTAAAACAAATATCGAGTAATATGATAGCAGTGGTTTTATTTATTATTAATGGTTTTTTTGTCATTCTATAAAATTACAAGAATATTTCAATTACTACAAAGTATATAAATAATTATTAAAATATGAAACCACAATATACGATCAGTTCGCCTGGTATTAAGACACTGTGCTCTCTACTTTCCACCTGACTTAGAGATATTGATTGTTAAGTAGCGAAACTAAACAGAGTAGCGTGTAAGCGGGAAAATATAAATAATCTCTTCGCATTACACAATCGAGACATTCTCGTCGTAGCGTTATTCGTCATTCCGATACTGTCCCATTATATCTGACTTCAAATTTAATAATATTTATCGTAAAATTACTTATTTTAACTGCGAGATAATATTAATAAGTTGCTCCTTTATTTCTATATTTAATAGTGAATTTTAATTAGTAATATCTTCGTAAACAATAGATCAGTTACTTAAAAATACAGACTAACAATAGAACTGTAGTTACTAATGTTACGTACTATTAGAAGTTAAGTTAAATCCTAAAAGGGTTACGACTAGATCCCTGAGGCAAAATCCTTTAAGAGCAATAGGATTCAACAAACACCATTGTAGCCACTTCAAAGTTAAACGCATAGTTCTCTAAATTAGTTTTCTATTGTCGTACAAATCGATGGATAAAATCACATTGGTGAAGTCCGATTTGTAATAATTTACATTTTGGATAACGTTATCGCTATCGTAGTGGTACAGCGTCTGATTGTTAAAATGTTTGTAGCGGGTATCATTATTTACTTTTATCAATGCTCTGCTCAGACTAATTAAACTCACAATGTCTTTAATTAGGCAGGAAAGGAGTGTCTTGACACATTTTTTGTGGCCACTCTGATTTATATCGTATATACAGGTTTCAAAGAGAGGTGAAAAAACATAACTATATATTTAACGGCTTTTGCTGGATACCGGTATCTTAACGCCGACCTGATAAATAACAGTGTATATTTTTATTTTTTAACTAATGATTGAGGTGTTTTAATAAACACAAATATCTTAACGAGAATCGAACTAACAACTATTAAACCTACAATCACATATTTTTAATTCAATTGGTTTTGTAGAAACTTTAAATAAATGTTTTATTAATAATCTGTTTAAATAACATTTTCACAAAAGATCTACCTCGAAATAGCAACATAGCTTGCCAAATGGTAGAAATAGCACAGCAACAGTTTCAAACAATTTAACATATAATATTCAAACTTAGTAACAATGCGACACATAGCACTTAAATATTATATTTTTAAACTTTAAACTTTATATATTATCCTTTAAAAAGAGAAGAATATTTCAGAGAAATTGTTATCTTGTTGAGCAATCCTCTAAAACTTATACTGATCCTAGAAGTTTAGACGCAAATAAAGAACTAAATAACTCGTTTAAACTTCTACATTTCCGGTTTAAAGCCGGAGGAAGAAACTTTTAAGGTCGTGTTTTTCTTAGTTAGAGCTCTCATCGTCCTATAAAGTGAACAAGTTATGGAAATAGCCTTAAAAGACGGGCGTTATAAGCTTGTTGGTCTGTTTGCTCCTGAATGAATGAGTCGTTGTACGTGTAATTATTATTTATAAATATAAATAAAATTAAATAATTTGTTTTGGATCTTAAAATAATTGTTTTGTCGTTTGGTTGTTGGTTGCGTGCCATGTTAAAACTGAAACAAATTTAAATTTATTATCTTTCTTGGTTTTTCGTAACAGCAAAAACGATTGTTATGGTATTTTCTCTGAAAAGGGTAAAATAGTAGTTTTTTAAGCAACATGTAGTTCACTCGAGGCCTGTCGTGGCGCAGCGGCACAAGCGTGTGACTGTAACCGACAGGTTCTGGTATCGATCCCTAGTCTAGGAAATGAAATATTTAATATTTTCAATTTAAATATTTAATATTTCATTTCTTCGCTCTGGTATAATAAGGCAAATCGCGGCGTTGAGTTCCGCCACTCAACACGCAATGCCTCAAATTCGGCGGAAAGTGGGGAACGGAAGTGGAACGGAGTGTCTTAACACTAGGTTCCCGGGTTCCCTCTGCCTACCCTGCCTCGTGCGGGATACAGCGTGAAGCTAAGAATGTAGTTCACTTTTCATCTCGATATTTTCACAGGGTCGGGACGCGCACATAACGTTTATTATATTTATATTCAGCAGAGGTGACGCGAAATTCTAGATTTTCTAAGTGTTTCGAATTCCTTTTTAATTATTTTTTGTCATTTCAGACGTTTTTTCTCAAATCATTTTAGCTCCAGCTGTGTTATAGAACATGTATATCTAAGGAGGGTTTATTGCTTTTTAGCGTTAAGCCCTTCCTTTGTGCAAATTTATTATTATTAATTGTGCACAATAAAGAATAAATAAATAAATAAATATTCTTCTTCCTTGTCGGATTCTTCTTCATTGTATTAAGATGGATGATCTATGCGAGGCGTTGCACAGGCATTCTTTTCAACTTCAATCCAGTCCGCGTGCGTTACAAAGAATAGCCAATTGTTTTGTAGAAAGTAAGCAAGTTTGCGCATGAAGAAGTAGCAACACGGACACTGTATTTATAACGTCCCTTTCTTTATATATTTGTTACAAGTATTACATTTTAAAATAGGCGTAAAGCTAAAAAGTAGATAATCTTCAAAAATATGCTCCAAAAATTTTATTATTTTTATGCTACGAAATAATAATATATTTTGTATACAAATGCTCATTTCAAATACAGTTATAATTTGATTTAACGACAAGTTATCACGTACAGCGTGCGCTTGCCGCTGAGGACCGAAATTTTAACGTTGACTCTAATATAATCTAATTTTCTTTCGCACAGGACAAAGGGAGGGTCAAACTTAGTTATGTAAATAGATACATTTACCTAAGTCGTGTCGTTCTTTATACATAAACATACATCCAAATTTATATATATATATATATATATATATATATATATATATATATATATATATATATATATATATATATATATATATATATATATATATATATATATATATATATATATATATATATATATATATATATATATATATATTGTGAAAGTATGTAACAAATACGAGTCGACATTTGTTTTTTATTGATTTTGTTGATTGATTTAAGTGCTATTTATAGTAATCTTGGGATGTAAATATATGTAAAGATATTTAATCAAGTACTAGTAGTCGTAGTTTGTTAAGAAATAAGAAATAAATAATACAACTGCTTAGTGGTCCAAGCGTTCGGGTTTGACAGATATTTTTTTCTTATCTTATCATTTTCTTATTAGTTTAGAACTGAAAATTTAGAAGTCACTCGTACTCATCTGTCATTAATTCCACCAGTTCACATAGCACGAGCTAGATGCGGTTGAACTGTAAAGTTTGGTTGCACACGACACGAAATTATAGAACACCAGTATTTATAAAAGAAAACACATTTTCCAATGAGTAATTAACAGACAGGATTGTAAGAAAGAGGTTATGGGAGGTACTGTCCCGGTATAAGGTAAGCGGACTCTTACCACCTTTTCAGTATTAGTACTCACGCTGTTATACGGCAGCGAAACAATGGTATTACAGAAGAAGAATAGAAGAAAGAGGAATACTGTATAGATGCGATCTCTTCGTCGGTAAAAAGATATACAGAATGGTAGGTGCTAGCGTTGATTACACAGTAAGAATGAAGAAGAACGAGCTCAGGTTTAGGCATGTCGAGCGAAGAAAGAATGACAAAAAAGATTTATGAAGGAAAGGTATACACAGTATTTACGATTCCAGAGGAGGGTCACGGAAAAAGCATAAGTATTTTCCGGAGGGCATGTATAAACAGGTTAATTATAGTAGACGAGGCTGTAGTGTTTGGTGTTCCGTCGTCTCTGCCTACCCTGCTAGGAATATAGCGTGGAATTACTATATATAGGCGACATATAGTATAGGTTAAAAAATAATCAATCAAATATATAAAAACATAAAATCCCTAACCGATAGCAGGTTGTTTTTGGTCCAATAAAAATTTCAGTAATAATTGAAAAATCTAGAATTTTCAAAGAAATTAGAGTGGATAGCAAGAAGAATTTCTGATTTTGTATTTACATATTTAATATCTATGCATGTACTTTCTACGTATTGTTAACAACAATTATAGTTGGTAGAACGAGAGAAGTTTGAACCATTGTTGAACCATGAGAAATTTGTTTTGAACCATTACAGCAAATAGGTAGTACATAATATATTTTTTTTTAATTTAATAAAAAGCAGAATTTACAGTATACAACATATTTTTACTATGTTTCAAAGTGTTATTCCACACTTAGGACAGAAAATACTAAACTTAAATTTAAAAAGCGTATAAAAATTTTGAACGAAGCAGGGCCTGCTTACTGCGGATAACACTTTGAAACATAGTAAAAATATTAAAGTAAATAGTATTCTCTCTTGCCAAACGATAATTCTTACGAGTTGTCTTTGGGTAGCGGAAATTTGTAAAAATCTCCCTACAGAGATGCTAACAACAAAAATAAGTTGTAACAAGCGTATAAGAATTTCGACGGAGCTCGGTGAGAACGAATGGCTTAGTGGTCAGAGCGCTGGAACGGTATTCCAGAGGCGCGGGCTCAAATCCTGCTTCGTTCAAAATTTTTATACGCTTTTAAATTTAAGTTTAGTATACAACATATTCCTGCATAACCATTTAAAAAAGGTATAAATTTTAATACTACTATTGTCGTTTTACACATTGACATTTGAATAAAATATTGGTTTCTGCAAATATTTTTAAGGCCTGTTATTATGTATTCTACCTCTCAATAAGAATATTTTTTTAAACTTTCTTCTTTTGAATATTTTAGAGACACGTAAGGTTACACTTTACAGCATTAAGTTTCAATAGTCGCTTATTATTTTTTAATAGGGGTAAAACTGAGAACAAAATAAGCTTGAAGTAAACACTTTATAAACTAAGTAATCCTTACAAAAGGTTACTGGTAAGCTTAAAAAAGGTTCACTATCCGTTTAAGTGAATTAAGTAAAAAGAATATAACCCAATTGATCCTGATGCACAGTTGATGGGTGTTGACCTTCTTTAACTATTAAAATCAGAATATTCATTACTTCATTATCATTGATGTCCAATTGATTTTAAAGTTTCCGTAAAGATAGAAAGAAAGGACAATCGGTTATATTACAGTAATTATTAAAAGTCTTAACGTTATTTCTATTTTGATATACAAAATGCTTAGGTGTACTAAATAACTACTTAGATCTTAGGTCGTCATGGCGCAGCGGCACTGTAAATGTGACAATTATACGTTCTATTACCATGCGTGGGAAAAAATACATTGATTTCCTGAATATTCAAGTATTCATATCAGGTCCAAGAAGAACTGTATTTGAGTTTTAAGGCTTTGGATATAATCGAAATCATTTCGCATCACGATGACTTCGTTTTAATTATTTATAAGAATATTTTTTTCCCAAATTTATATTAAGTACAAAAATATCTTATGATTTCATATATTGACTTTGACATTAAAATAACTGAAATGTCTGAGATTGCAAAATATCCGTGCTTTTTCAAGTATGTATAGCTTTTTACACGATATTTAAATAGAAAAAAAGAAGTATCATTATTTTGTCGTTTATCAAACAACTTAACATTTCCTAATAAATATTTAATTTTTTTAAAAGGAAATATTTTTCTTATTTAACGAATGAACACTTACTTGGTGACTAGTATATAATTAATAAATAGAAATAATACTAAAATCATAAAAAAATATTTAATACAAAAATTATAAAATCATAAACTTTACACCAGTGTACGAAAGATAAGTTAGGATAATCATAAGTAATTTTCAAAACGAATCTATGTGAAATCGACTTGCGGCGACCAGATATCACTTTATCATCCAAGTTAAGTCGATCTGCTGTCGATGGATGTACGCGTGATTTTTTGCTGCTGCGATTTTTAAATATGAGGATTCTGTGGTACAAATGCTATTGATATACTGACAATATTACGCATAATTCGATAAAAAATACACGTTGTAAAGGTTGTTTTCAAATTATTCTTCTTCTTCACTCACTGCTAAGATTGTACTTGTACATGTCAGTAACTAAGTGCCCCAAATGTCAGTGTCAGTTATAAGGGGAATTCTAATACAGTAGTTTGTCCATAATGACCAAAAACATGTTTTTATTGTATAGCAAAAGAATATTTAATAAAAAACATAACCACGGAGAAATTCATCACTTCCTATAATACTGGTCGTCGTTAATTTAAATTATTTCTTCAATGACAATATATATAGGTACTACTTCTTTTTGTTGGTTTTTAATTAATAAATATCAATAAATGGTAATTATATTAATTTAGAGTTTACCTTTCTTATAATCATTAAAATATATGTCACAGAGAATTCAAAATAAATAGCAGGTATCACACCAAATAAATAACAACTTTAAAGTCTATCTTTGATAACACCAATATTAACAAACTTTAACAAACTGACCCGACCCCCAAAAGCTTAGATCTCTCCTGAATCCAAAATTTGTTTTGCCTTCAAATTGAAAATTATACGTTATTAACTTTGTTTTATTATTCCAGATACTTTTTATTTAAAATATTTTGAGAAAAGGATCGTTACCAATCGTTACGGTCCAATTGTATTTGTAGAATATTTTACATAGAAATTAAATTATAGTTTTACTTTCATAATTCACTCAGAGATTTAATACCTACATTATATATTTCTTATCTACTGTGGATAGTCTAGTCAAACAACGTTTTATACGGCGAAAACGACCAGGTTAAATGCCTAATATTTATTATTGGGTTTTTTTAGGGGTTCGCACCTCAATAATAATACGACGATTTGTGCATCTTTTATGCTACATTACATATAAATACTAGAATACTAGGGCACTACCTACTACCTACCTATATAATAGAGCACTACCTAATGAGAACTTAAGTAATATAAAAAAATTAAAAGTGAAATTTTATGGATATTTCCAATAAAAGAAATGATTTGTGCTGTGTAACTTTATTATTTGTATCTGTTGACCTACAATTGCGCTGTGCTTTACCTCGTTCTCATTTACTTTCTCTAAGAAGGATAGAACCGACAACCAGTGCGTTTGCAGTCGCTTGGACCCATGCGCCACGATACGACTCCTAAAACTATTTCTGTTGAATTTGAAACCATGACTATAACGTATAGGAATTCTGGCGCCAACCGCAAAAGCTATTAATTAATGCGTATACACAATCGCAAAGTTTAATCATTTGCTAGGTTCTTGTTATTGACGCTGATATATTAATATTAGTATAAATTAACACAATAATTACAAAATGTACACTTTAGTTAATTACTCGAGGCCTGTCTGGTCGCAGCGGCACAAACGTGTGACTGTCAACGACAGTTTGTGGGTTTGAAGAAATTAAATATTTTTTAGTTTCAAATGGTATAGTAAATGTTCAATGTTTTTATTTCTTCGCTCTGGTTACAAGGCAAAGCGCGGCGTTGCGTTCCGCCACTCAACACGCAATGCCTCTAATTCGACGCAAAGTGGGGAACACAAGTGGAATAGAGTGTCTTAACACTAGGTTCCCTCTGCCTATCCTGCCGTGTGGGGGATACAGCGTGAAGCTGAGTTGAGTTGAGGATTATAAAGCCTCGGGTAAGGATAAAAGCATAAAAGATTTAAGAAAGAAAGAATATAAGCTGCAAAAACACCAAACGAAAGTGTGGATTAAGATGAAGCGTGAAATCTCTGAGAAAGAAAGAGGTGAAAGGTTATCGAACAACTTTCGGGAAAACACGAAGCGTTTTTGGCGAGAAGTGACTGGATCCCGGAGTTGTTCGCTAACCTGTACAATGAAAGGGGTGCTTTCGAAAGACGGTGAGCTTTTAACAGAACAATCACAGGTCTTGACGTAGCTGATGGCTAAATCAGTATAAAAGAAGTTGAGAGTGCCATACGAAGTTTGAAATGTATTAAGGCAGCGGGAACAGATGGAGTTGCTGCTGAGATGATCAAATATGGTGGGCCACGCGTCTTGGAACTATTCTTGTTTTTATTCAATTCATGCTGAAAATCGGGAGAGGTCCCAGAAGATTGGCGAGATGCAGACATCGTGCCTTTGTATAAAGGCAAAGGTTCATTTGATTAGCTTCGACTATCAGCTTGATTAGCTTCGGTAGTAAAGGAACGTTGCAGCACTTTAGAGGGTTGGCAGGGGTCGCTGCGAGCAAGCTTTCCCTTGTTGATCCCCATTTTCATATATTTGATGGCGAATTAAAATATTTTAAATGCAAAATCACTTTGTTTTGGAAATATTTGAAGTGTAAAGTGGCTGAGCTGAGCACCGTACCGTACTTTAAATTTTATTATAAAATTCGCTTTTATATCTAACCGTTACAAACATTATATCACAGTTGCTTAAACAAACAAGTAGCTACAATTATCTCTTAAAAACCATGCAACAACAAAAATTAACAAAAATTGTAACAAGCGAATAAAATAAAGTACAGTTTATTTTCCATAGAGCTCGCAATATTAACCACAATCGTTAAGAGCGAGACTATCACCACTCGACGCTAATTAAAACTGTTAATTAGTCATTTTGTTTATTCAACCAATATTAAAGCTGTTCGTATTAAGGCTACGCTGGTTTTAACATTCAATTTAATAACAATAAAAATCAAAGGGTTGGCCATTATAATTAAATGTACCGGTGTATAAAGAAGGAATGGAGGAACACCAATAAAATACCTAATATTTTATAAAATATGGCTATTTAACTATTCGTAGTCTTCAATTTCTTTTATATAAGCACGTAATGCGTTATAATTGAGAAATGAGTTGGGCATATTCATTAAGTAAATTGTTTACATAAAAACTGGGGAAAAAAGGAGAACGTTAATTTTTATCCGAGCTATCCTCTACTTATGAGCTCTGATATAGAAATATTAGTAACTGCTATATCAGTAGTAAGACAAATCATTTCTTTTATGGATTTGGGCTCGAGAAAAAATGTAAACAAACAAATAAAGTTTATTTATAAAATGTATGGATACAAATCCTCCAACCACGTTTCTTTTACATGAATGAGCACTTCCACAATAGCTCGCCTGCTAGTCCTAGTGCTAAGACACTTAGTGCCTCAAGCAACTCTTACTTTCGAGATATTTTTGGTAATAAAAAATCCTAGTGCTGAAATACAAGGGTGAACAAACAAAAGTATCAACTGTGGAAAGCGTCGTTTCATACGAATATAAAACGTTATAGATAAAACATAATTTACGCGTTTATGGTGAAGTTTGAGCTCAGTTGTTTAACGAAACGTTTTCACACTTGATTTAAATGTTAGTAATTAAAAAACTGCTATTAAAATAAAGTCTGTAGTGGCGGAGGGGACAAGCTTGTTAATGCAAACATCTCAGGTGGTGGGTTCGATACTCACTCGGGAAAATGAAATATTTAATAATTAAATTACTTCGCTTTGATAACAAGGCAAAGTGCGGCCGGCGTTCGCTACTCACCACCGAATGCCTCAAATCCAGTGGAAAGTGGGGAACGGAAGTGGAACGTAGTGTCTTAACACTAAGTTTCCTCCCTCTGCCTTACCTTAGTTACCTTGCCGTGTGCGGGATACGGCGTAAAATTGGCAATAAATGAACTTGTTTAATCGCTTTTGTTTAATCCCTAAATGGTCCCTACATTGTTTTTTACTTATCCCGTAAATTGCTAAGAGACAATGTTAATGGGCGATCTGTGAAAGAATATAAAATATAATAGAATTTATATGTATATAAAAATACCTATGCAATAATAGAATTTATATGTATATAAAAATACATACAAGCAATAGCAATGATTTACAGTTATTCAGGTAGAGCTTCATTATAAAATGGAGGTGGAATTTTTGTTTTTTTTTTACATTCATTAACTTTGATGAGACACAGATATTGGCAATGTCAACCGTTAAATAGTATATTTTTTTTACTATTTTTAAAGTATTAATTCATACTTCTCAAGAACAAGCAGTGGGTGGGTTCAAATCCCGCTACGTTCAATTTTTATACGTTTTCTAAATAAATATTTTTCTAAATAGGCTTACTAATTAATTTATAAAACCATTTTTATTGAGCTTACAATAAATGATGTTTATTTTAAATTGAATATATTACAAACATTTAATTTGTATACTGATAATAGTGGCCTTTCGTTTGTTCGACATTGGAAAATCTCAGGTGATATATGATCACATTGTATATTTAATTACATATTTATGTAATTGCCACTTATTCATGTGCTAATTAATTATAAGTAGTTATAGAACTTCATAGATGTCCGCATTAAAACCTCTACATTTTTGACAATTATATAAAAAAAAACAAAAATGAACTGTTAAAAAGCCAACAAGTTGTAAAAAAAAATAAAAGAGGGCTTAAGCTTTAAAATGATCTTTGATGAATCTTTTATTAAAAGTTGCAGTAGGCAGGCATCATTTCCCCTCAACCCCTACATGCGAACGCGCGTGTCCTTACATCACTTAAATTTTCAGTTAATATTAAAGTTATTGAATGCGACAAGCCATCAACGACAAAATTTTAAAAAATCTTTGATTTATTTCACCTTCGTGGGCTCTCCAAACAACATAACATTGCCATAGAGATTGTGTGCTCGACTGGCACGCTTCAAACGTCATGTTTAAAAAAAAACTTTTTGATTTTGTTTCGATCTGTAGTAACCTTCCAATTTCCTGACTCTGCTTGAAGCAACGTGTAATACAGTCGGTTCAAAAGTTTTGACACCAATATTCATTGCAACTATCAATCAGCTCTGTGTTTGAAACCTTTTAGTCGGTAAAACGCAGGCTGCTATTTTTACTAGTTTGTCTTATGTAGGTTATTTTTTGTTTGTGTAGGGACATATATTGAAATAAAACGCTAAAATTATTTATTATGTCAATGGAATAAACGCGAGTTGGCTAATATGTCTAATTAATAAGTTTTATCCATTGATAGCCAGATTTGTTTTGTAGGTCAATAGATGTAAATAATTTCATTAAGGTAAGTCTAAAGTAGAAAGGTCTAGTGTTAAGACACTTCTGACTCTAAACGGCAAGGAAACATTGCGAATTTAGTGGCGTAATTTAACGCCGCGCATTTTATTGTTATCAGAACGTGAAAATGAATATTATATTCTTTCTCTTAGTGGAAATTGAAATCGCCCCTTATACAGTGGAGCTAGATAATAGGATGTCAAGTTTCGCAATCGTACTTTAATATCTGTAGATGAGCGGAAAATGCGTAATGCAAAAATGTGTTTTAAGTGTGATTAATGAGTAATATATATTTTATTATTTCAATAATTATATCAATTTACTACAAGTACTCACTGTAACTGTTTCTGAAATAATAAAAAATAACACATTATTTGTTAAGTGGGTTTCATCCGTCACCCCAGGTAATTCGATAATTGATTCACCGTTATATGATGATAAACAAATATACGTGGAAATACGTAAGGATAAACAAAATCCCCTGCAACGGACATCATATGAGGCGGTAAGTTACTTAGCATTACATAAAAGTATGAAAAAATACACTAAATTATGAAAAAAAACAAGTACGTTACTTAAGAATATTACATACTGGAAAAAATAAAAACAGAATCAGAAAAATTAAAATATTAAACATACCCCACAAGGATTGGATTAAAAAAATATTAAAAATGGAATATACAGACGAAATCTTAACGAAGTAACATAAGAACGATGGAACGATGCCACCAATGTGACATTGACACATCAATTTTTAACCGCAGAAAATAAATTATACAAACTAATTAGAAACTAAGAAGACTACTATAGTTTATTTTGAAATTATAAAATGATTAAAAAACTACTAAGTTAACTAACAATATAAATAAAAACGACTCACATCCTCCAACGTTAACTTTATTGGGCAAAACAATTAACAAAGGTGTATGAGAATTCACAATGATGTATGCGAGAAATTTAATGGTTTTTTTGCATTGATTGTAGAGCCAATCGATCGAATCGAACAGCTAGCTCAAAAAATATCAAAATGAATAATCCAGATGAACATGTTAACACTGTGACTGTAGTAATATACTGAGTGACTGTTAATGAAAATCCCAAACATATAATAACACATTTTGAACCTTGCACTGTCAAAAATATTTAAAATATCATAAGACAGATCATGTAGGTATTAATACTTAATTATTTTACTGCATATGCGATCATATAGTTAAAATATTAACAAATTATATAAATAAATGTTTATAATAAAAAAATATCTCTTCACTTGGGGCCTCCTAGCAACTATCAAGTCAAACCCATTAGACCAGATAATATGAAACAATATTTCTACAAGAATCTACGGCAGTATGTAAGACTATTGAAACATCGTTAATAATAGTTCGATAGATTACTTTTGCTAACCGACAAGCAATGTTGTAGGTTGCTGCAAATTTGACTCAAAACGTTGGGTTTCCAAAACTGTATAACTTTACGTAAGGGTATACATAAAATTACCAAACGTAACTTTACTAAAAGTGAATTTGTAAGTTAAATGTGATAAAATCTACAATAGACACTGATCAAATTGCTCTGTCAACGCAATGAAATTGGCGAAGTTCGTGCTGCACTTCCTCGCCGAGCTTTGATTTAATCTACTATTTATTGATAAAGTTTTACTGTAACAGTTGCAGTCTGGGCGGATATGTGGATCAACTATGAGAATTTTTCAATTTAAATTTAACTACTTTCAGATTTTTTGAGACAAATACTACGACGTCGTAGCGCAATGGAATAACATCGTAAATCAACACGATTGTTTAAAGTTGACACGATCTTGGATTCCACTCTTACTCTACAGAAAGAATTGGTATTATTTCTTCGAACGAAGTGGGTATACACTAGGTTTTCTCTGCCTTTTAAATATTTTAAAGGAAAAAAATATATAACAATTTATTTGAATTAGAAATTTGAGATGAAAAATCTTATAAAATGAAAGAAATATCTATTAATTTCTAATATTTTAATGTATACAAACAATAATATAAAGTATCATCGCGTACAGTTCTAGAAATAGTTATATTTTTATAAAGTACCTACCTAGTTTTTAACGTACGTAATATATATATTTTTTTTATTTTTATATTCTCATTCACATAATTGTCGATGAATTTTCAAAATACTACAGATTACTTCTAAAAACAAATAATATTAAAATGAAACAATCAAATCTGAATCAGTTCATCTATCTGACAACTTCTTTACTTCAAGCTCATACAGAGAGCTAAAAGTTAAACTTAAAACACTGCTCTTTATACGACCCCATTAATAACAAACTTATCTTTTAACGTGAATACCTCAATTACTATTATATTAGTTGGGTACTATCTCCAAGCAATAAAACTAAAAGCCTGCCTTCTCATTTTGTTCGAAAATAAACCGTGGGACATTAAGAACGCTTTGTCGCTTCAAGGTAATTTATTTTTTAGACAAATTGTTGTATGAGCAATTACTAAAAATGTGTAGAAATGTATTAAGGTTAATATTTGTTTGTTCGCCGAATCTGTTTTAAGGGAGCTTGTTTTTTTTAGTTATGAATATTTGTCGTTTTGGATTATTTTAAACAAAATTAGGTCGCTTCTCCCAATCCCAACTATGTATGAGCTCACTCTATGAGCTCATAGTTGGGTTTCGGTATTCGATATTTTTTTTTTAATTGACTGTACATGGGGAACATAATGCCTCATAATCGTTATATATCAGTTAGTAAAAAGTAACTGATAGGCTGTAACGTCGATTTACGAACGATAATTTAAAGTAGTAATGTCATAAGAACGTATTGACATGAAATTTTATAAACTAAATTGTCATTATTTTGTATTATTCAAAGAAAAAGCTTTTGTGCGTGTGGTAGAGTCACGTTGCCAGTAATGGCAACACGCATGGGCAGACTCGACCGGATTATTACCACCCCCGGCATTTAAGACCGGCGTTAAGTAGTGGCTTTGGCCACTGCGTTTCGCATTAGGTAATGCCGGGCCCCGGTGCCCTTTCAATTTAAAGGACGGCAACACTCCTGTAGCTCCTCTGGAGTTACTCAGGGCCGTGGGCGACGGTGATCACTTACCACCAGGTGACCCGTACGCTCGTTTGCCGTCTTTTTCATAAAAAAAAATAATAATTACATATTGTGTAATGTTTGTTTGTTTGTTCTATTACTTGGATGCGCGACATAGGTGTAACGTGACAATTAGTCTGATTTTTTAGACATGAATTTATCCATTTATAAGATGTTATTTAGTGAAAATTGTTCAATATAGTCATTGTGGTAAGTGCAGTTTTTAGCATTACGTCGATTCTTTGTAATAGCAGAGATATCAGAGGGAATCATATGACGATTAGATTTGCACACATTGCTCAACTGCCATAACATAACATGTTGAGTGTTTAAACTCTAAAGCCACGCAATAGTAGTTAAATAGATAGAGAAATATTCACACAAATATGCAAATTAAAATTTTAACTGTCTCCTTATAATTGTAAACAAAGGATACGTCAATAAAAGATGAGTTTTCACATACTAATGATCAGTTAACAAAGTACGAGTATACGTAATGCGCTCGAAGGCGTCACGTCGACCGTTTTATCTCACGTATCCATAGAAAATACGACGGTTCGTATATTTTGTGTATCTGTTTTTGCGTTAAGTACAAAATATCTCAAGTTTTGATATTAACATATATTTCTAAGTGAAGTGTTTAATTCTATACACGATGGTTGAGGGTTTAATTTCCATTTTATGAATGATTTTCTTTAATTTTTTCGCCATTATATATAGGCAGAGCGCGGCGTTAAACATGTCAATGTCTCTACACTGGGTTCTTTATGTATGATTTGCTATATAGAGAGTGAAGTTAATAAAATATTTAATTACTTAATAAATCATCGCGCACTGAATTACACATTTTTTTTATTATTCTCAATTTTTTTCTTCTAAAAAAGAAAATATTACTTTTAAGATAATATTTTTCCTATTATCATTGAAAATTTAAAATCCAGACTTAAATGACTTTATACATAAGAGGTATGAAATTTTAAAATCGAAATGTACATGTCTTTTAATTCGATTATGAAATGGAATCTTTTCAGTATTTATTTGACCAATGAGAATAGATTTGTGGTGCGATATTGCACCCCGTTAACACGTTGCTTTTGTGAAAAACTTTTGTCTTAGCTTCACGCTGTATCCCGCAAGTAGTAGGATAGGCACGGGGAACTTGGGTACCTAGTGTTAAGATTAAATATTTAATATCGTCAAATGGAGTCAAACCAACAACCTGTCACCCGTGTCCCAACGCCAACTGTTTTAAGATAATTTGTAACACACCACGGACATATGAATGGTAAGTTCCAATTATATTTAAATTGCTCAAAATACAGTTATTATTTCTGAAGAAGGACGGCAAGATCAACGACGGCAAGGAATGCACAATCAAAACTTTTTTTTTAACCTAGTATATGTTATAATGTTTTTTAGCTTCACGCTGTATCCCGCACAAGCACAAGGCAGGGTAGGCATAGGGGACCAGGGAGCCTAGTGTTAAGACACTTCGTACCACTTCCGTTCCCCACATTCTGCCGAATTTGAGGCAATGCGTGTTGAGTGGCGGAACTCAACGCCGCGCTTTGCCTTATTACCAGAGCGAAGAAATGAAACATTAAATATTTAAATTGAAAATATGAAATACTTCATTTCCTCGACTGGGGATCGAACCCAGAACCTGTCGGTTACAGTCAAACGCCTGTGCCGCTGCGCCACGACAGGCCTCAAATGACAGCCCTATTGTATAAATAATACTTACAATACAAATATCATGAGTTATAAAACATATAATATGCAGTCAATATCTATAAATTATTGTAATAATGAATTATTATTTCCTTTGTTCGTTTAGTTGTTGTTTCACTTGTACCAGTTTGTATTGTTCGAGAGTCAAAGCTAGTTACAGAGTTGTCTTCATTTTGCAAATAGTCTAATCAACTTAGTTGCAATTCTAGTTACTAACATTTAACAACAACATTTCTCTCATTGTTCACAGTAAAATCAAATCTTTTACTGTAGTTATATCTATACTAATAGTGCAAGCACAACAAACAATGATTCAAACTGAAATATTTGTAAGTATCATATTTCATCTATCAAGAGAATACTTCTTGTCTTCTGGCATAGACTCGGTATATGTTACAACAACCTACAACCAATCACTTTGCTTGGTCCTTAACGAAGATTATTGACTATATATATCCCGTTAATCATTGCTTTGTTTCCCACTGTACTTGTTAAGAGTTGTCAGAGTTAGAGTTGTCTCAGACACTTAGAATGAGACATTCTAAGGGTATGACTCAAATGTATAGCTATTAATATATATTTATTGATCACACAGGTGAAGCTATATGTAAATGGTAGTTCAAGTAGAATATTTTTTAAATAGAATCCTTCTGCGTTTGCAGATGGTAACTGGACTGGATGGTACTGTGTACACCATTTATTAATAGATATTTAATTTTTTCCTTTTCATTTTAGCCTTATTTTCCTTGAGTTCGTTATAATGAGACGGCTGATAAAAAGTTTCATTTGTGCACAATGTCAATCATCTCGTGATTAAACCATTTATTAGAATTATAAGAAAGAAATTGGCTATAACGACATAACCTTTGAAGCGTGGAGAGCGTTGATAGCATTTTTACCAACTTTAAAAAAGGAGGAAGGTTACTGATTCGACCATCACGTTTACTCGGCTTTGATCAGCATATTAAACTAAAAAGACTACTAAAAAAAATAAGGATAAAATTACTAAAAAATTAAAATACCTATTAATAAATTGATATTATTCAGTATGTCCCACCTGCACAGGCATAGGGGTTCTATGATGTTAAATGTTAGTAATTACAATTGCAACTAAGTTTATTAGATTATTTGCAAAATGAAGACAACATTGTATCTAGCTTTGACTCTCAGACAATACAAACCTTTTTTGAAAAATTAATAAAAATTAGAAGTACAATCACATATGTCTATGTTTTTATGGAAATTACCTTCAACAATACGTTTGCACCTAAAATAATCCAAACAAAAGTTTATATGATGCCAGTCGTGGCGTTAGGGCACGAACGAACTTTTCGCCTGAATTTGCTCCGTCTATCCCGTTCGCAACACGCGATAAAGAACTTCGTTCCAATATTTAATATTTTCATAGAGTGTCTTAACACTAGGTTTCCAAAGTTCTCGTGCAACTTGCAACATAGCAAAAAATACAACATAAAGCTAAGTCAAAAGTTTTTTCGACAAAACCAACGTGTAAACGAGGCAGAATAACGTTCCACAATTGTATTGTCATTGTTCAAACAAAAACTGAAAGGATTCGTGCCGTGGCGCTGTTCCATTATCGAATTGGGAGACGTGTACATTTCGAAATCAATTTTTGTACCTTTTATGTTGCTGAAGTAATTGGAAATTTAACAGTGCAGTTTAACGAACGTATTCTATGACGTTGTCATATTTGAAAACGTTATACGAACGAATCTATTTTAAGCTTTATAGTATAAAAATGTTATATAATTGTAAAACAATATTAACAAGTACCTTTACACCGCGATTTGTTGTAGATTATAACGACCTAATTGAAGAAAATCATTTCCCTCAAAGAATTGTACCCAACACCGGCGTGTTTACAATCAGAAATTGCGCCACGATGCGGGGGTTCTTAAAAGTAATTTAATTTAGAAACTAACATGTTAATATCAAAATGTTAAGTTATCCATTATTTATACTTAACGCAAAAACAGATACACAAAATATACGAGCCGTTGTATTTACAATGGATATGTGAGATAAAATGGTCGACGTGACCCCATCGAGCGCGTTACGTATACTTCGTTAACTGATCGTTAGTATGCAAACACATCTTTCGCTAGGACGTTTTCGTTTACAAGTATTAAGAGACAGTTTAATTCTGATTATCGTATAAATATATAAATATGAATATTTCATATCCATTTAAGTTTAAACAATATTGCGTGGCGTAGACTTTAACCGCACAACATATAATGTCGACACAGTTGAGCGATGTGTGGGAAACAGACCGTCATATGATTCCCTCTGATTACTATGTCATAAGCAAGAATCGATATAAAGCTAAAAACTGCACTTACCACAATATTCACTAATTACGTTTAACAATTTTCACTAAATAACATCTTTGAAATGGATAAATACTATCTGCATTTATGAAAAAGCATGACTCATTTTCAAATTACGCCTATGACGCGCTTGCAAGTGATGGAGAGGCACACGGTCTAAGCTTTCATATTTTTACTTAAATTTAAATGACGTTTGTTAATTTTCACGGTTTTCTTAAACAAACTTTAAACAATATGTAATTAGCTGTTTCTTTGAATAATAGAAAATAATGATAATTCAAGGATAATAATTCAATTTAGTTAATAAATTTATGCAATTATATATCAATGTTTTCTTATGATGCTATCACGTAAAATTATCGTCCGCAAACATACATATATGTAATCAATTTGTTTTTACCCTTGAATAAGTGTCCACAAAAACATTGATATATATATTGTATTGAAGAAAAATTATTTAGCGCTTAGCTTAATAATTAATCTTCAAAAATAATAAGATTTGCTATTATATACACGTAAATTTGTGGAAAATATTTCATTTCTGCTTATACTAGAGGCTAGATTCTTAATATTTACTTATCTTTAGTATTCTAACAGTAAGATTTTATTGATTGGTTGTCCTTAATATTTTACATTAAATATTATAATGATTACTTATATACTCTTGTAGTTCAAAAATAACAATTAAACGATATATAACGATTATGAGTAGCTCTATTACCCATCTCTCAACTCAAATATCTAAACTCAACAACGAGCTTAATCTAACTGAGCAGAGAAAAGGAAAAAAAACATCTTAGCAGAAATCGAACTACGTTGTGATGCGCATATTTTATAGTCAGGTTTTGTCCCATTGCACTACGACGGCTTCGTTTAATTAAAAACAAACAATAAATACAAATAATCATTACTAATAAAGAATAAGCTTGACCTAAACAAATTCGACGAATAAACAACTATTAACCTTAATAGCTTAGCAGCCGTGTGATTCCAGCTTAGAAAAGGATCATTCTGGTACCGATGGTGTTGTAAGAGGTGACTAACGTACGTGTGGGAGAGTCACGCTATCAGCAAGACTCGACTGGATTGTTACCACCGCCGGCATTTAAAACCGGCGTTAAGTAGTGGCTTTAGTGCGTTTCGCATAAGGTAATGCTGGGTCCCGGAGCACATCCACCTTAAAGGCCGGCAACGCTCCTGTAGCTCTTTTGAAGCTAAACGAGGCCTTGGGCGACGGTGATCATTTACCATAAGGTGACCTGTACGCTCGTTTGCCGTGTCTTGTCCATACAAAAAAGATTTCAGTATACTTTTGGTATTTGCTCATACAATCTCCTAAAAATATATTAGTAAACTTTAAGACATTAAGAACGCTTTTGTGCTTGGAAATTGTACACAACTTGTGTGATAATAATTGACGTCAAAAGATAACTTTGTTTTTAATGCTCTTTATAAGAGCGATGTTTTGGGCTTAATTTTTAGCTCAGTTCAGCTTCAGTTTTTGAAAGTAATATGTTATCTTGTGTAGGAATTGAATCCACGATCATCGAGTCATGACTTAAAGGACGCTGTGCCGCTGCGGCAAGATAACAAAATTTTAAATGAATTTATTTAAAAAAAATCTTAAAGTAATTTAAATTATAAAGAACAATTAAGAGAATCCTCATATCTTCTCACACCGCAACTGTTACTATACAAATTTATCAATAAACTATAGATTAAATTGAAGCTCGGAAGGAAGTGGGTTCCCCAGTTACCTCTGTCTACCCTGTCATATGTGAAAAACAGCATAGTAGTGCGTGAAGCTTAAAAAATTATAATAATGTCTATTCCAAAACGATAAATATCTAAATAAATATACTTACCAAATAAAAAGCTATATAAATGTGTTCGTACCGCTTTATAGCTCTTATCTAAGGAACGCCCATAAACATTTGTCGCAAAACTAAAACTATATCTTTATATATAGCTATAAGCTTTCTTATCTTATCATATACATCCGTCTTTACTATCGCCCCTAATATCAAAGAGTTAACTTTTGCTTGTCACCATAGATATATATGTATACGGCCCTTCGTGGCACAGGAGCACAAGCGTAGGACTGTAAACAAAAGATTGTGTTGTGTTCGATGTCCACTCGAAGAAATGAACTTAAAATTTTCAATATAATTTTTTAATATTCTCTCCTCTTCGCTCGCATGTAATACCTTAAATTTGTTGGAAAGTGGTGAACGGAACGGAATCAGAGAGAGATGAGTGAATAATATAATATGTAAGTAATTTTATAAAAAAAATTTTGCAAAAGCAAAATATCAGTTTACATAACCTTTGTTTATCGACAAATTAATTTAAATCTTTTTATATCTTGTGGATTGTTAATATATGAATTTATTTACATGCATTATAATTGACAGATATATCATACAATTTGTTTGTACCTTATATTGAGGGCTTGTCGTTTTATTGTAACGTTTGTGTAATTTTCAATTAACTATTAAGCGGCTTGAAATTTTGGAGATAACAATAAATCGTACTACTTGAATATTAGTTTAACATGCCTGTCGTGGCGCAGCGGCACAAGCGTGTGACTATAACCGTTAGATTTTGGGTTCGATCCCCAGTCTAGGAAATGACATATTAAATAATTTCAATTTAAATATTTAATGTTTCATTTCTTCGCTCTGGTAAAAAGGCAAAGCGCGGCGTTGAGTTCCGCCACTCAACACGCAATGCCTCAAATTCGGCGGAAAGTAGGGAACGGAAGTGGGATGGTTCCCTCTGCCTACCCTGCCTCGTGCGGGATACAGCGTGAAGCTAAAAAAACAAAAAAACATTACTATCGCACGCTCGTGAAACTAATTAAAAAAAAGTCACTCAAGTGCAAATCAGATCCATCCAGGTTCTATACAATCATATTATTGTTAGTCAAATTTCCCACAAAATAAAGCAAACAATGTATATATTTTCCTATCTTTTGAGGTATGAGTCCTTTAAATTATAGTAATGATCGTTTTCACAGAGTTTTTTAAATACAAAATATCTAGGTAATAAAATAAAGTCGGTAACGTATGATTTGCTCACAATTTTGAATGCAATCAGAACATAAATTTTGGATTCAAGTGATATCTAAACTTTTGAGGATCGGTTTATTAAATTTCGTTTATATAGGTGTAATTAAAGATAGACTTAATAGTTGTTAGTTGTGAGACATGATACCTGTCGGCAAAGCAACCTAATGAGGTTACCTATTTAATTCAAACTGTTCGCCGAATATCTTCTGTTTGTTTCATCTGAGAATTTTGAGCTATATGAATTCTTAATACTAGATTCCCAAATTTCCTCTGCCTACCCTGCCATATGCGACATACAGGTGAAGCTGAGTAGAGTAGAGGTAGCAGAGTTGGCAAAAGAAACCTATTGTTATGACACACAGTTCTCCCCGCACCACCAAATTTTCATGATATCTTGTGTTGAGAGGTGGAATTCAAAGGCAAAAGATCTTTGCCTTGTTACCTGAACGAGATAATTACTTTCATAATCACCCAAATGTGGATCCAATTATGGACATACGTTAAAAAAACATATGACGAGTATTTTTATTGATTTAATCCTAGTCAGTCTCAGTACATTGACGGCATTTATACCAAACTAACCCTTTAAAAACTGATCGCAGCAGCCAGCATCAATTCTCATGTACATTCATCGACGGCAGATCGACTTAACTTCAATGATACAGTGATATCTCTTCGCCGGCCGTAAGCCGATTTCACATTGATTCGTTTGAAAAACCACTTATGATTTCCTCCCTCTATCGTTTATATAATTTATTATTTTAATATAATTTCTTTAAATTTATTATATAGTGGGAAGACTTGTATTTTCACAAGTTTATTATTACTTGTATTTTCACAAGTTTAGTCATAGGACTGGCCTCAATATTGGATATTGAGAGGTGAAACTCAACACCATGGTTAGTATTACCAGACCAAGAAAGTACGGGGTAAGGGTGTCTGTAACAAACAATAATAAATGTTTTTCGTTTATTTTACTTGAGCAATATATTCTTCGAGAATATAAAAACGATATTAGATGGAGGATATACAGAAAGGTCAATACCATCTTCAATAAAAAACGTAATTATAAGATTTGCTATTCGTACCTTGGCGTACTTCAAAGCAATTTTCCTTATTTTTTGAGAACCCACGCAATGTGAGGTGATGGACAAAAAGCTCTTATATTTTTATATTTCGCTCTGCCCGCTCCGGAAATATCACGATAAAGTTAATATAGAAATAATATGTATAATTATTTAAGTTTTATAAGTAGCTATATAGTGACTTCTTGTAGTGAATTAATGTATCTATTTAAGTAATAAACTATAATAACACTTAACACGATGATTATGTTAAGCCTCCCACTGAAATTGGCAAGATTTAAGTTACATGCTTCTCCACAGTACAGTTTCTGCTTATCTTAGCGTATTGAAATTTAATTGTGAATCCAACATGTCATTATCTGCACTGTTAAGAGGCTGTCGTGGCGCAGTGAGACATCGAGAAGACCGTTGGGAAAAAATAATTTTGGCTTTTGCGTTCTGTAAACAATATATTACGCGGCGTTGAGTTGCGCCATCTAAATCACAATGTTTTATTGGCGCATAGAGGCAGAAGAGTCCTAGGACTAGACTAGACTAAATCATTCGACTTGTCTCATACTACTACGTTGATATATGTATGCAGCATACTAAAAATTAACGAATTAAATAAAACTATTTACGTTTAATTGCCTACAAATCGTTATATTTCAAATACATCTTATCTGACTTTCAGCGGATAGAACTTATAGTAATTACGTCCTAACGTACCTACGGTTAGTATGGCAATACCTTTTGCCGTGTGATTCCGGCTTAGAATAGGATCACCCTGGTACTGATGGTGTCGTAAGAAGCGACTAAAGTGCGTGTGGTAGAGTCACGTTGCCAGTAATGGCAACACGCATGGGCAGACTCGACCGGATTATTACCACCCCCGGCATTTAAGACCGGCGTTAAGTAGTGGCTTTGGCCACTGCGTTTCGCATTAGGTAATGCCGGGCCCCGGTGCCCTTCCACCTTAAAAGACGGCAACGCTCCTATAGCTCCTCTGGAGTTACACGGGGCCGTGGGCGACGGTGATCACTTACCACCAGGTGACCCGTACGCTCGTTTGCCGTCTTTTCCATAAAATAAAAAAAAACCTGCATATTATCCACTAAAAGGTATACAAACACAGAGCTCGTAGAGTTGTACTGAAAATTAATTTTAAAAAAATTATGAAAATGAATTTAAAGGTTAATGAATATTAATTTAAAGAATTACTAAAGTAAAATCAAGCTAACCGACCGCTATGATCTGACAAACCAATTATTGGAATTTCAGTTACGTACAGAGATATAAAAAAAATCACTTTGAAATGTTTTTTTTTTTCTGAAGAACTTACTAGCTATTTGGTGATTATTGAATTTAAAATTTTCGAAGGCAGTGCTTTATAATGCAAAGTACATGAATAGTATTAAAATTCAAGAATAACCTAGTTTGTAGCTACGTCATGCGTTGAAATTCAAAATATTTACAGTTTCAAAATATTCAGCTATACTTATTATTTATTAGCAAATATTTACAATTTAATATCGATACTCTGTCAGACAAAATACAATCAAAATTTTAAATTTAAATTTACTGTATAATGTTATATATCATATCCTAAGTGTGGAATAACAATTTAAAAAATAATAAAAACAAATAAAATCTTTTTAAAAACAATCAATTATTAATAAATTAAGTGTCACAGTCCAAAAAACGGCCCGATAAATAAGTTCTTATTCGTTTTTCGTACAGTCCAACTATACATAGCCAAGACGTGCTGAAATGCCCTACATCGCTCTTAAAAACTGCGTAAATAAATACCGACAAAATTATAATTTCATAAGGAATGATTTTCTATTGGTAATTAATAAAAAATAGTTTCATAGTATCTGAAAATAAATATTATACAATTAAATACGAATATTTCGTCCTTTAGCCAATATTTCACACCACATTACAACCAATCTTTTCGAATATTGGTTAATATGGACAAAGGAATACAAGAAGTAGTTGAGTTTTATATAAAATAAATATAGAAATTAAAATCATTTTTTTTAATAGAATCTACAGGATACCTAAGTCCTAAAGTTATCACGAGTATCTGGATATCGGAAGTTTAGCGCAAGTAGATAATATAATCAACAATATACATTTTTGAGTACAATTAATAATACCCCTCTAACGCTTCTAATAAGAAAATAAAGAAACAAACTTTAATTCATAAATTAATACTGAATTACGTATTTTAGGTTGCACTTTCAACAAAATTTAAATGATACCACATTCCTAAGCATATTCAAGTGGTTTTGTCCGAGACTCTGGCTACAATTCATTTCACACTCATATTTATTTTGAATAGAAATAAAAACAATTTGCATACAAATTTCTCATTCATTTCCTCACTAAATATCTACCAGCCCGACAGCTTCATATACGCGATTATTAAATCGCCAACGCGACGTGTGTCGGTTCAATTTTTAATCATTTTTTTTATATCTTTGGTAACAACTTTGGTAACAAGTCAAAGCGCGGCTCTCAGTTCCGCAAAATTTTCAATGCGCAATGTTTCGACTATTTGGGTTGATCCTACTTAAATGGGATGCAATGTATAGCTAAAATAATTAAAAATGTTTAATGATCGCTTAATCGATATTTTAGAACGAATAAATAAGCTATTTTAACATGTGAAGCCATCGAGGCATAGAAAGTCGGCCTCAACACGATGGTCGTGATTTCGATCCCCACGTGGGTTAAAGACAATATTGAAATTAGTTTATTCTTGGCAATGGAGTGTAACATTAAATTTCACCTAACAACATTTAAGTATATATCAGTTTGTTTCGTATTTATATGAAAAGTGCAAAACAGCATGTCTTATTGCTATACTCTTCCTTTTTTACGAAAATAAGTTGCTCTTTTAAATTTTAAATTAAAATAAGAATTTGTTTTCGAAACTCAGTGCGGTGTGAAGTTAATTAGCATTTAAATCAGGAAGCTATATTAATTTCTTACAGAATATATAAAAAATGGCAGTATTAAAATAGAAGGTATATTTTTTTGTTGTAATGAAAAGGAAACATAATGAGTTTCTGACAAACGTTATACATCCAAAGGAAGTCGTTTCAATGAGGGAGTAATAAATATATCTTAAATAAGAATAGGATAATATGAAAAAGGTAATATAGAAGATAATAAGCAGCCTATTAATCTTTTATCGACGATATCCTTATAAGGTAGATAGGCACTTGTCTTTCTAAACGAAATAAATATAGGTCTTGTTTAAGGGAAAAAAAGTTTAACTAATATTTTAGCTTAGTTGATAATATAATGCCACAAAATAAATAATTTAAAACAAATCGTCTACAAATATAATATAAATAAAACATTATAGATACTAAGCACCATGCTTTCCTAAATCAACCAACCCGAAACTTGTTATAGCATTACACAATTCTAAGCGAATGTGAAACCTGACTGAGCTGTACTTGTAGGTTGCTTACGCTTGTTATACAAATGTTACAACGTAGAGAATATTAAAAGCCTATTTTTATTAGTAATTTATATATTATATTATTGTATTAATAATTTATAATAGTTTTTATTTCTCTTACATTTTGCTTTTATACGAGCAATCTCTAAAAGAGAGCAATGCATATTTAAAATTTTCCATAAGTATCAATAAAATCCTAAAAATTAAAATGTTACGTGTTCCATAATAACTACCTTTCAAAACTAAAAATATTATGTAAAATTCTAATCATATTGTTATATTGTTTTAGAAAACTTTTGCAAAAAGGAAATATCGAATTGGAAAAGGCGTTTGACAGGGTTGTAAGAAAGAGATTATGGGAGATACTGCCCCGGTACAATGTGAGCGGACCCTTGCTGCAGGCTGTAAAGTCTCTTTACAGAGATCACTCAGCCTGCGTGCAAGTAGGAGCTGGCATGTCGCCTTGGTTTGACATCCAATCGGGTGTTAAACAAGGTTTCGCCATGTCAGCTTGGTTGTTCAATTTGTATTTGGACAGCTGTCTTCATGGAGTGAGACAAAGTGACATGGGAGTGAAAGTAGGTACCTCGAATATAACTTGCCTGCTGTACGCAGATGCAGTGCTTATTGCATCATCAGAAAGCGAGTTGCAGGCATTGGTGAACACTCT
Source organism: Eueides isabella (assembly GCA_019049475.1). Classification (NCBI taxonomy): domain Eukaryota; kingdom Metazoa; phylum Arthropoda; class Insecta; order Lepidoptera; family Nymphalidae; genus Eueides; species Eueides isabella. The sequence goes on along the minus strand of CM032408.1, from coordinate 5,310,138 downwards.
GAAAAAAGGATACGCGAATAATGGTCTAAGCCTGAATGCGAATAAGACGAAGGTTCTGGTATTTGAAAGAAATGAAGAAAGAACAGTTTGCAAGGTCAGTGTAAATGATAAGATATTAGAACAAGTGAATGAGCTAGTATATCTGGGAAGTATGTTTAGCAGAGACGGTAGATACCAAATGGATGTGGAAAGGCGTATTGCTACCGGTAACAGAGTTAACGGTGCCTTAGCTGCATTGTTGAGACGGCGAAACGTCAGCATAGCTGCGCGTTTGGCCGTACACAATGCAGTGTTGGTGTCGACACTGTTATAAAAGCAGCGAAACGTGGGTATTACAGAAGAAGAATGTAAGAAAGATGATTGCTGTAGAGATGCGATCTCTTCGTCGGATATGCGGAGTCAGTTTATCTGATCGCATGCCCAATGAAGAAATACAGAGAATGGCAGGTACTAGCGTGGATGTCACAGTGAGAATGAAGAAGAACGTGCTCAGGTGGTTTGGGCACGTCGAGCGAATGAGTGAAGAAAGAATGGTAAAAAAGATTTATGAAGGAAAAGTGAGTGGTAAGAGAGGGAGGGGGAGACCTCGGTTGACCTTCGAAAACACAGTATCGACGATACTGGAGGAAAGTCACGTAAAAAGCATGAGGACCCCCCGGAGGGCATGTATGAAGAGGTTGATGACAGTGGACGAGGCGAAAGAGGTATGCCGGGACCGTAGCGTGTGGCGCTCCGTTCTCTCTGCCTACCCCGCTAGGGATATAGCGTGAAGCTAAGTAAGTAAGTAAATATCAAAATTAATATTTCTGACACAAAATGTTTACTGAATTTATTAAATACAAAAATCTGTACATTTCAAAGGGTTAATTTAAACCATACCTTAAGCAACAACGATAATAAGGAACATTTTAAACAGTTCTCGAGTTATACGCTTTCCGATAATTTTTAAAAGACTTCTATGGTTTGTTGCTTCATTGTATTCTGAATTCTTAATAAAGTTATTTGTATGGTTAATACAGCAACCTTGTTGCTATACAAATAATTTGTTTACGAAGTATTACTTAATTTAAAATTAAAATAACACGAATGATTGTTTAATTTAAATTCACTTTTAAATAGAATAAAATAAACCAAGAATAGAAGAGGAGCTGACCACTACAAGCACTTTCACATGAAATTCGTGTATGATATAAGAAGTCTCATTTCAACACTTCATTACACATATTTACAACAATAAGCTACTACTACTGCTCAGTATATGAATCATCCTCCCACATATATCTATGCACCTAGCATTTGTAGATAAAGTTATATTAATAAAAGTGATATAACTCTGTGTTCCAAATCAAAAGTCCTAATTTTCTTAGAATATATCACGATTCATTCACTTGTTTGCATTTCAAATTTCGTACCATTTTAAACCACTGGCAAGCTTTGTGCGCATTTGCTATCGCTGGAACTGACTGGTTTGCGTTATCATACAGCCTATTTATAGGACGTATTTCAAATTGATGATTTGAAATACGTCTTATCTTGTAAGTTTTACTATAAAATACGATTTAATATTGCGGTGCAGTGGCAGGGGAAATAGATATATATAATAAGAACAATGCAATAGTCACCGGTTCAAGATTCATCAATTTAATTTTTTTATGTCAATGCCCGCCACATAACATCCAATAATGGGAAAAATATAACGAAATGAGGTGTATTTTTCCTGGATCCCAGTCGTAGTAGTTACCTTGTGATATATGCTCACTAACGTGAATTTATATATTTTTGGTTGGTTTTGTCAGTTATATAACTCACCAAAACCAAGTACCAATATTTAAATAAACGTAATATATAAAAAACATAGCAAACCAGCTTCTTATGTGACTTCTTTCTAATTTTTTGTTGGATGGAATCAATATGTCCTTAAATGATGATGTTGCTTGCCAGTTTAATCCCATTGCTGAAATGAGTGTTTTTATTGGCACAGATATATTAAACTTAGATAATATTATTTTTTTATAAAATAAAAAGTAAAGAAATAAAAACGTTCTTTAAAATAATTTAGTTAAAATTGGCTGATGACTCTTCATAAATGTTACTTTGCAATAAAGTATTATTACGACATAAATTTAAAACGAAACATTAAATTTATAAGCTATTTGTGACAAATTGAAACATATTTTCTCAAAATTATTAAAAGATTAAAATTTTTTTTTGACTCTTATGAAGAATTGAATTGAAAATAAATTTACTGCACACGTTATTTTTCAAAATTTTCATTTTCAAAGTGTCATGCACACGTTTAGAAAATGTGAAAGGAAGTAAACATCCTAGCTACTTTGAAAATAAATATTTCCAAGAGTCAGTTCGATTTGGACTTCACAACTTCCCACGATAACATGGAAGTAGAAAGTAATAAGTAACAAATCTACTGTAATATTTTTAATATTCATACACTTATTATCGAACATCGAGGCGCAGCGCCATGCAGTAGCGAACGGGGGCATCCTGCTACATGTTTTAGTAGGTTGTCTTTGCATGCTTTAGGCAGTTGTATAAGAATTACAAAAATGAGAGAAAGAGGTAAAAAAATATTATAATCCTATATAGAAGTCAGACTGAAAAAAATCTAATGTTGGTTCTCCAATTTTCAACTGAAATTGCTACATTTGTGTTCACTCACTCAACGCCGCACTTTGTACAGCCTCAATAAGACAAAAACTTAAAACTAACAACTCTTTAACCTTTTTTTTGACAGTTCAGTTCTTTCGTTATGGCGTTCCGAGCGTGCCAGTTGAGCACAGAATCACTTCGCCAATGTCACGTTGAATGGAGAACACACGAAGGAGAATGTACGGTAAAAATAGAAAAAATAGAAAATAGAAAATTAAACGATAAGAGAATGCATGTAAAGAAAAAAAAGATCCACTTAGTATTACCATCACCTAAAACAAAATAATAAATTTATACAAAAAAATAAACATAGACGGTTAGTAGTAGATAATATTTTACAATAATGTTAGGTTACAATTTTATTTTGTTATACTTAATATATTTACATAAAAATTTACATAAAGGACTAAACACAAACATTAACAAACATTGAACATTAAGGGGACGGGGAACTTTATAAGGGAGAACATCATATAAGGGGTGGATTAACTTAGGACAGGAGAGAAGGATGTGAGATGGGGAACCGTCGTCTAGACCACATTCACAAAGTGAATGGTCGATGACCCTGATCTTAGCCAGGTGAACAGGAGTACATGCATGTCCAAGGCGCAAGCGGCAAATAGTAGTTATAACACTCCGTTCAGTAAATTTTTGAGAAAAAAACCAAGGTCGCCTTGGAATGTTAGGTTGAATGGAAGCAAAATACTTACCTTTCTGAGATTTTGACAGATCCCAGAATTTAGACCAGGATGTATCCAAATGAGAAGATGCAAGAGACAACAAGTCTTGGGCCGAAATAGAGAAGTTACCTAAAATGCCACACTGGATGGCTAATTTTGCGCAGGAGTCTGCAGTTTCATTCCCACAGATTACAGAATGACCTGGAATCCATGCCGAAAGTAACATCCAAGCCCTTTAGATGACATGAGTACAATTCTTCTCGAATCCTTAAAATAATTGAAGATCTTAATTTACTACAAAACGGATTTCCCTTTATAGCCAGTAAGCAGCTTAATGAGTCAGTACAAATAACAGTCTGTTTGAAATTGTGGGAGGATGTGAACAGGATTGCTTCTAAAATAGCAACAGCCTCTCCTGTAAACACAGTCGATTCGGGGGGACATTTATATTGTAATATAATTTTGAATTTTGGTATCCAGCAAGCTGCACCAACACAGCTTTCCTTAGAAAGCTTCGATGCGTCTGTATAGATGAGGATATGATTTGGCCAATTTTCATTTACTATGGTCTGAAATTTTGTGTTGGTGTCACCAGCTCCCTTGGTTAGGCCAAGATTAGTGATGACAGGAGGGTTAAATACTAAAGCTTTATAGCGTGTGCAAAATAAGGGGTTGGATGGATACTTAGATAAGGGGTGAGGGAGAGAAGTAAATTTTAGGAAACTAATGAGTAGGTAAGGCTGGGGCTTGCCCCGAGGGATGAGATGGGCTAAGTCCGATAACCTAGACCATAGGGGATGGGAGGCCAGCTGTAACATTTTGCCTACAAATCGGTCAGAAAGGAATTGACGGCGGATAGGAAAAGGCGGGTCTACGCATTCCACCTGCAGTGCATTGGTGGGAGAAGACTTCATTGCACCTAATATAATTCTTAAACACTTGTATTGGATTCTATTGAGCTTTTCCGTAGCAATTTTATTGAAGGGGTCTAAAACGAATAATCCATAATCAATATGACTACGGATTACAGCATTGTACAGCAGTTTTTGAGTATAAGGGTGTGCACCCCACCACACACCAGATACAGCTCTTAAAGCATTAATACTTTTTTCACATTTTTTTGTGAGATATTGAGCATGGGCAATTCCGTTCAGTCGTTTGTCGAGAATCATGCCTAAAAATTTAACATTATCTGCAAAATTTATGGATTCATTATCATAAGAAATTTCAAAATTTGGAATAACTCTCTTTTTAGTAAACACCACCGCCTGACACTTCGCTACAGATAGTGCCAGACCATGATTAGAGAGCCACTGGTTAAGATAGTGCAAAGCAGTATTTAATCTATAAGTAATGTCCTCCACAGAATTTGAGCTGTAATAGAGGACGATATCATCAGCATACTGAAGGATATTACAAAAATTATTTACAGACAATTCTAGGTCATGAGTGTAGATGTTATACAGCAGAGGACTAAGAGATGAACCCTGAGGAAGACCTTTCCAGACTTGTCTGGAAGGTATTGTAAGTAGCGGATGTTTAACAGATACCGTTCTACCGGTTAGCAAACTACATATAAAATGATTCAACCTCGGCGGAATACTCAGCTGGTGCATCTTCTGCCTGAGTACGGGAAGAAGAACATTATCATATGCAGATGCAACATCCAGAAAAACGCCCACCAAATACTCTCCCTTGGCAAACGCTCTCCGAATGTCTGTAGTAAAAATGCTGAGACTATCTGTAGTACTCAGCCCCTTTCTAAAGCCAAATTGAGAGGGAGCTAAGATATTTCTGCTTTCCACTATCCATTCCAGGCGATTTTTGAGAAGCCGTTCAGTAATTTTTGATAGTGTTGAAGATAGGGCAATGGGTCTATAAGAACTAGGATCGGATGAATTTTTACCAGGTTTAAGGATAGGAATAATAATTTGGGATTTCCATGAATTTGGGATGTTGCCTGATAAAAATATATTATTAAGTAAATTTAAAAAGTGGTGCTTAGAATTTTCATTAAGTCTAAAAATAAATGAATAGTAGACACCATCTTCACCTGGACTAGTGTCCTTTAAATTAGCTATAACATTTTTGAACTCTTCAGGGGAAAACGGAGCATCCATTTCCTCTGAGGACTCTACCGGCGTGGATATAAGGAGATCTTGGGATGGCACAAAGGGAGGAGCCAATTTGTCAGCAAAATCATTAAGCCAAATAGAAGGGTTATAGGAGTTAGGGCTGTCGACATTGTTAAGAGACCGGCGAAATCTCTTAACATTTGTCCAGACAATGGAAGAGGAGGAGCGTGGATTAAGAGACTCACAAAAATTGACCCAACCAAGTTTTTTCTTTTTCCAGATCAAATTTCTAAATTTCGCATCGCAGCGTTTGTACTCAGTGTAATTCTCCATTGTCATACAGGCTGTGTATGACACCTCGGCAGATATTCGCCGATTGACAGAATCAGAGCATTCCTGATCCCACCATGGATTGAAATGCTTCCAATTCTGAATGGAGTGTTTCTTAGCGATATGTGAGTCAGCCGCAGACAAAATGGCAGAGACAAACCAATCATAGGAAAGAAAGATATTCTCATGATTAGCAGACTCAGGAAGATTACACAGCATGCAATCCACAGAGTCGGCATACTCATTCCAGTTAGCTTTTTTTAAATTAAATTTAGGAAGCGGGTAAGGGCTATATGTAGGATGAAACCTATTATTAAGACATAACAGAATTGGAAAATGATCACTACCATGGGTGGAAGAGAGTACAGACCATGATAGTTGGGAGGCAAGAGAAGGAGATGATAAAGAAAGATCAACAGCAGTCCTAGGATTCTGATTAGGATTAACCCTACGTGTCGGTGATCCATCATTGAGAATGCAGAGATCAACATCATCAATCATGTCCACCAACAAAGGAGAAAATCCATCACAGTAATAACACCCCCACAGAGTGTGATGAGTGTTAAAATCACCCAGGACCAGCACAGGACCAGGAAGCGAAGAGATAATAGACTTAAGCTCTAAAACGATGGAGGAAGAAGGATGGGGGATATAAACAGAGAGAAAGGAGATATTAAAGGACCTCACAGCAACAGCATTAATCTCTTGACTGTGAGTTGGGAGAGGGATACGAGAGTAAGGAGAGGAGTGCCGGATGAGGATGGCACTACCTCCATACCCATCACTTCTGTCCTCCCTTAAACATGAGAAACCAGACACTCTGAAAGAAGAGTCAGGCAACAGCCATGTTTCCGAGAGGGCAACAATGATAGGTTCATACAGTGAAATAATATTAAGTAGTTCATGCTTTTTAGGCCGAATACTTTTACTATTCCACTGCAGGAATTTCAGTGGGGCCATTATGGAGGATTTTATAAATTTTGGAAAGACTTAAGGCAACGTGGGACGGTAAAGGAAGTTCATCACAGGTAGAAATTATGCTCAGAAGGATATCTGTTAGTGCACCTAACAGATCCTTTGTAGCCACTGTTGGATTATCAACATCCTGGTTGAGAGCACAACCATTATTAAGGGGAGAGGAACAATTACCAATTATGGATTGGTGAGCTTGTCTATTGTATCCCTTTGCAACAGGAGCGCGGGGACGAGGGGATTGAACAATGGTCTTACGATAGGACTTAGTAGGAGTAGCAGGGGAATGACATTGAGGGGAAGAATTTGTGGCATTTGAAGGTGCAAACATTATTTTAGCAATTTCTGAGTAAGATTGTTTGACAGGAGGGAATCGGGAAGAGGCTTCTATGTAAGATATACATTCTTGAGACATTGCAATTTTGATAGACTGTTGTCTTGCATACTCAGGACAGTCCTTGTCTGTAGCAAAATGTTTGCTACTACAATACAAGCATTTTGAGCAATCCTTGGTCGTGTCACATGAATCACCAGAGTGATCCTGGGAACACCTGTAACACCTGGGCTTTGATCGACACTGTGCTTTAACATGTCCAAAACGGCAGCAGTTTAGACATTGGATTGTTGGAAATTTATATGGTTCCACAGGAAGGGAGGAATGATAGGAAAAGACCCTATCAGGCAACTGTTGTCCACGGAAAGTAACCACAACCGACTGAGTCGGGATCCATATAGTCACTCCCTCACTAACATTCTTTCTATTCAATCTCCTTGTTTTCAATACTAGTCCACTACCAGAGGGAAACACCATTGACTCCACAAGCTCATCAAGGGAAAAGTCCACAGGGACATCTCTTATTATACCCATTCGGGTGATGTTAAATGTAGGAATAATAGCTACATATTTACAAAGACTTAGCACGGGGTTAGACATAAAATCATTCGCTGCAGTAGGAGTTGAGAATTGAACACTTATTTTGTTGCGGCCAATGTTCTTAATACCATCGTTAGTAATACCATTTACCTTATTCCTATGTAAGAACTGGCCAAACTTAATGGCTTTGATGGAGGTACCCGAAGCCGGGTCTGGAGTTTCCCTTGACACATACACAATGAAAGGGCCTTTGTCGGAATCTAAATAGGATTTCGGGTTCTCTGCTAAGGAAGGATGAACATTCTGGTTCTGGATTGAGGGCGTAGCGGTTGAGGGATTTATAATGGTCTTTTTAATAAGACCTTCATTATTGCTGGATGCGTCTCCAATTTGTCGTTTTCTAGACGCCACTGAGAGAGATTCTTTATTCCCACCTGGATCAGGGGGATCGGGAGGAGGATCCGGCTCCATTTTAAATAAAACTATTCAAACTTACCTAAAAATAACCTAACTATAATACAGCTACTCTAACATGAAATACGGCACAAATACACACTACAACCAATCACCTTGTTAATATAGATCTTTTTAATAACTTTTCACAACAGTAAATGATAAAAACTTTATAAAAATAACAAAACTCTCACTAGCACGTGTGTCAACCAAAACAAACGTAAGCGAAGTCCCATTTTTTGTAACAAAATTTCACAATCCTCTTAATAAAATTTTGTTTCTGTTTTGTTTAAATGAAAAATCAGATGTTAATTTCGTAATCGATCTTCCACCTACATTATCCATTCATCGTGTCCCTTTCTCTTTCCAACTTAATCTTCTGTCAGCAATTTATTAGAATTGTAAAACAGTATGAAAGCCCGAATGATGCTAATTCTTATGTTAACTTTTCTTATGAGTTGAGAAATTCATATTTCCATGATTTGGAGTAGATAATAAAGTACATACATATATACTCATGTGTACACAACAGGCATATTGAAAGTGTGTATATAGCATATTAATACTTATAAATATTTATTTATGTATATTGAAATCCCTTGTTAAGATTTCTAGGATTGATTTATGAAATGCAAATGTTAGCCTAGTTATTAATATAGTCGTTTGAGGTCCTCATGTTACCTTTGCTAGAGTCGTCCTAATACGTTATTTACTTTGTATTCGTATACTGTTCTTCTCCTTTTCCCTGTTTGTGAAGAAACAAGTGTAGGTGTTTCATAAATATTACAAAAAAAATCCTTTTACACTTTATGTAAAAGAGGTTCATTGTTTAAAACAAGTTTTTAAAATACTAAAAATTGTATTATAATCAAGTCAGAATTTAAAATTATTAAATAATATTGTACAGATTCTGAAGAATGTGTGATTATAGTCGTGGTGGTATAGGAATTCACTAAACATACAGATAAAGGTTAGGACTAAAAGTAAAAATCGAAAAATTTTGAAAAATAAAAAAGGAAATAGATCTTTACAGTGAGTCATTTTGGGACAATAAATATTAAGAAACAGAAAACTATACATAAGCAAACAAAGATACATAGAAAATGGACTACAAATAATATATTAGATAAGCTCACCGCAAGATGGTAAGGATGTATGTGTGAGAATTGCAAATGCACGTCATAAGCCTTAAATCTTATGTAATCTGTTGTGCTCCACAGCTGAAGAACTGGGTGAATTCATTGAATCGCGCTCGTGATAGTATTATCTTTTATAAATACTTGTTCTATATATGGGAGGAGTTATACGAAAACCATTTAAAATTTTCACCTTTTCTTCCCATTACATATGCACTGTATAAAATCACTTAGAGTGATTAAATTCGTTTAATCAGATTTTTTGCCTTTTGATATTATAACTCTGAAAAACAAGTAAAAAGAAAAAAAACATCTACGTTTTTGTACACATTTTACTTGTATAAAGTCTTAAAAATAAAACAATAAGTAAACGAATATTAAGTACATCGAGGGCACATACATGATAAAAAAAAACACTTTAAAATTATATTGATAAAATAACGAGATACGCACTCAAAAATTCACAATGGCCTTTAATTGGAACCTCACTTTTATTCGATACATGAAAAATGTCTACACAAAAAAATGGCTTTCACGTTTAAATGTTTTCTCTGCTCTCTCATTACTCAGCTACACGCCGTATCTCGCATGTGGCAGAGTAGGCGAGGGGAACTTGGGAGCCTAGTGTTAAGACACTCCGTTCCACTTCTGATCCCCACTTTACTACCAGACTCTACTACCAGAGCAAAGAAATAAAACATTAAATATTTAACGACAGGCCTCAAATATATGTAGACTTTACTATACATACCCATACCCTTGCCTAAACTTCTGAATGTGAAGTATACAAAAAAAGTATTGTTTCGGAAAACCGCAATAAAATCTGTCATTTATAAGAATATTAAATAATTAGGAGGCCTGTCATGGCATATCAACACTCGCGTGTGACTGTAACCGACAGGTTATGAATTCGATTCCCACTCGAGGAAATGAAATGATTAATATTTTCAATTAAAATATTTAATGTTTTCATTTCTTCCCTCTGCTACAAGGCAAAACGCAGCGTTAATATCCTCCACTCAACACGCATTGCCTGACGAGACGCGGAAAGTGGGGAACAAAAGTGGAACGAAGTGTTTTTACACTAGGTTCCCAAGTTCCCTCTGCCTACCCTGCCATGTGCGGGATACAGCGTAAAAAAAGCTGAGTAAGGTTTATCTAAGAGAGTCAGTGCCACAATATCTTTATGCTTTCGAGACTACGTCTTGAGCGGGAATCGAACCCATGGACGAGTATAAAGAGAAAGATAAGTATGATACTATTATATGTACATAAGTTTTATAGTAGCAGATAAAGCCACGAGATATTGATAAACATCCTAAGATTTTTTCTCATTTAATCACTTTAAAAATCTGATATCGGACTTCGCTTTCGTTTGTTTTGGTTGACACACGGGCTAGTGAGAGTTTATTATTTCAGTGTATTAATTTTTCATTGTATATAGTGGAAACAATATATAATAGTGTAAATAGATCTTACTAACAAGGTGATTAGTTATAGTAAGTGTTTGTGTTGATTTATAGACTAAGTTAGTTATATTTTATAGTTAGGTTAGGTTAATTTAAGATGGATCCTGATCCCCCACCTGACCCCCCTGATCCTGGGGGAGGTTCTATTCATAAGATATTATCCAGAAAAAGACAGGGAGAGGACACATTTCCTAGTCAAGATTTAAATAATATCTAGTATTAAAAAAACCATTATTGATCCATCCACCGCCACTCCTTCTATTCAAAATGTTTGGATTGACCCGTCTATGTCTGAATCCCCAAAATCATATATTAGTTCTGACAAAGCCTCTGCCTACCCTGTCATGTGCAGGTTACAGCGTGAAGCTGATTGAATATTCAGTTAGTTAGTGAATATTCAGTTAGTGATATTTACACTAAAGCTTTCAAAAAGCACAAGTATTTTTTTTACTCCAGAATTATATAATTAACTCTTAAGCTGATATGATTTATAAGTATTGTTGCTGGTATGCTTTAAAAAATATATAAAATGAAAATAGCTTTGTATGTTTGTATATATAGTTTCATTATATTCATTACTACAATACCTCGTGCTACTTATAGTGGTTCACCGGAGGGATGCTTCCCTGCAATGGTTTACGACGCTATTATATACTTCATTACGCTAAAGTGCTTCCACAAGTTACATAAATCTTACCTACAAAGTACCACGTAACATACGTTATTACGATAATAAAATAATCATTGGATTTTTGTACCTACATTTTTGCATAACATTGTAAACAGAATACCGTTGTTTCACTTTATTCGTCATTTCACCCGTACTCGAGACATTGCGTGTTGCCACCGCCGCCAAAGTGGCATATACGTAATATAAACTTTCCTCTTCATTAAGTAAAAAGTACATTAAATTTCAATGCGTTATTTAAAAAGTTTTGGCGTATATCGACGATGACTTTGCCTCATACTAGTCCTATATAAATAAGATGTTAACATTTATCTAAGCAAGATTGGAACCCATACTAACCACCAGTCTCAAGTGTAAAGTGTAACAAACATTTTAATTGTACGTGTTTTACCTGCATACACTTAAAATGTGTGTTACTCTTTAGCTTGCACCAATGTAAAATGCAATTTTTTAATATTTTTTTCAATAAAATCCCTACAACAAATTTATAAATGTTACTAAGAGAATAATAATAAAATACTTTTTGTCGTTTCGATCGATTAGATCGATAGACGCCCGATAGACTTCGATTGCTGGGTGTTGCATAAAATATAATATTCTATCATATTACTTTATTTACGAGCTTATAAATATATAAGAACTGTTATTTTTTCCTAAAATAATATTTGATAATATATACTCTAAGTACATAGGTATCAAGACCAGTACCAATGCTCTCGGTCTAATCGGTCTCTTATGAATAATGATTTTGTAGGAAAGTTAGCCTCTGTTACTACAACCCAGTTGTATTCGGGTCAATTTTGTTCTGACTCGTTTTTTTTAGCTATGGTATTAATTTATTAGCGGCGGTAGCGGAAATTTGTAAAAATCTCCCTACAGAGATGCTAACAACATAAATAAGTTGTAACAAGCGGATAAGAATTTCGACGGAGCTCGGTGAGAACGAATGGCTTAGTTGGTCAGAGCGCTGGAACGGTATTCCAGAGGCGCGGGTTCAAATCCTGCTTCGTTCAAAAATTTTTATACGCTTTTTAAATTTAAGTTTAGTATTTTCTGTCCTAAGTGTGGAATAACACTTTAAAACATAGTAAAAATATTAAAATAAATAGTATTCTCTCTTGCCAAACGATAATTCTTACGAGTTGTCTTTGGGTAGCGGAAATTTGTAAAAATCTCCCTACAGAGATGCTAACAACATAAATAAGTTGTAACAAGCGTATAAGAATTTCGACGGAGCTCGGTGAGAACGAATGGCTTAGTTGGTCAGAGCGCTGGAACGGTATTCCAGAGGCGCGGGTTCAAATCCTGCTTCGTTCAAAATTTTTATACGCTTTTTAAATTTAAGTTTAGTATTTTCTGTCCTAAGTGTGGAATAAAACTTTAAAACATAGTAAAAATATTAAAGTAAATAGTATTCTCTCTTGCCAAACGATAATTCTTACGAGTTGTCTTTGGGTAGCGGAAATTTGTAAAAATCTCCCTACAGAGATGCTAACAACATAAATAAGTTGTAACAAGCGTATAAGAATTTCGACGGAGCTCGGTGAGAACGAATGGCTTGGTTGGTCAGAGCGCTGGAACGGTATTCCAGAGGCGCGGGTTCAAATCCTGCTTCGTTCAAAATTTTTATACGCTTTTTAAATTTAAGTTTAGTATTTTCTGTCCTAAGTGTGGAATAACACTTTAAAACATAGTACAAATATTAAAATACAACAGTATTCTCTCTTGCCAAACGATAATTCTTACGAGTTGTCTTTGGGTAGCGGAAATTTGTAAAAATCTCCCTACAGAGATGCTAACAACATAAATAAGTTGTAACAAGCGTATAAGAATTTCGACGGAGCTCGGTGAGAACGAATGGCTTAGTTGGTCAGAGCGCTGGAACGGTATTCCAGAGGCGCGGGCTCAAATCCTGCTTCGTTCAAAATTTTTATACGCTTTTTAAATTTAAATTTAGTATTTTCTGTCCTAAGTGTGGAATAACACTTAAAAACATAGTAACAACTGGTATTATATTTTTTATTGAATAAATAATAAAAAAATAACGGTTGTTATATAAGTATTTTAAGACCGACACATTAGTAACGACGTTATTATCTACTTCAACATATTCGAAGTTTGAATTTTCGAACTCAATTAGCTTGTGACCACTTGGGCGGTAAATGTGTGAAAATGTCGAGCACAATGTTTTGTAGTATTGAATTTATGTACGAAGGTATATTCCATTTTGGTTAAAATGTTTCATCTCTCTTCTACAAATGTGTTAACATTGTCCTAATTGTAATTAAATCAATAATTTAATTACAATCAGGCCAATGTTAATGTTTTATGGAAGTCATAATTGTGCCGTGGTTTTACGCGAATGAAATTAATAAAAGTGAAAATGCATATTATTGGATTGATTGAAAATATCTTTTGACAAAAATAAAATATATTGCTTCCAGTTAATTATATTAATTTAATCTCGGATATGTAACCTTTTGAAATAAGTGGATATAGGTACATGTGGCAGTTTAAAGAGTACTCTAAATGTTAAATATCATATAACAATGCAATGTGAAAATATATTTGTTGTATAATATAATTATATTCACTCTCTCGAGTTAGGATTCGAGTTCTCCTTCGTTCTACTAACTGTATCGAACCCAAAATTATTTTGTTTATATTGAATCACTGCCCCACTGCGGAACTACAATGAATACTATATTGTTAGACATCAGAAGTAGATGTATTTAAAAAAACTATTATTTATTTCTTAAAAAGTAAATTTAACAATAAATTAACTAAATAGAAGGAATAAAATCTTAATAATTAAACGACATAACTAAATTACACAATTCAAATGTGCACAATACGAACGCTACAAGCCAAGTGGCGTGATGCTTTATAAAGAGAGATGCCTGTAATAATGAGGGTAGTAGCTGATTGCTTTTAATATTATATCATAATATTATGTATTCATCATTAATTGGTAGAGATTTTGAACTTACAATAGTGCATTGTAAAGGCAAGATGGTCGCCTCAACAAACATACAAATATTTGTTTAAAGCTTTACTTGAAAATACACTACACTATAACATATAAATATTTAATAAAAATGTAAACTTGAATATTAAAAAAAAAAAACTAAAAATGTTATCTATTTTATATTACAAACAAATATATAAGTAATGGTATCTAATAGTAAATGTACTATAAGCCATAAGTATCAGGTAACATACATTATTTTAATCAGGTTTAAAATGTTATTGCAAACTTAGAAAATACATAAATAAAGTTACTACTTCTCCATTCACTACCGCCACCAATCGAGAACAAATCATTCATTTTTATTAATATTTATAATTTCTTTACAATATAAATATTATATTTCGGTACGAGGTTCTTAACTCGCCGCGCAATATATATGGAATTACGTTACACACGAACGCGAAATATATTCTATGCGTGAGAATAGATGCTTTATCCACTGAAGGAAATAAAAGTGACCTTTATGACGGACAACGGAATAAATAACCATTATTTTCAAAGACAAAAGATAGAAAATTCTACTAATATTGTCAAAGTGTTGCACAAATTACTCACGCAGAATCTTAATTTGCTTATTATGTAGGTACACCTCACCGTTTAAACAGCATTTTTTTTTTGTTTTTATATGAATGTGCGACGCTTTTATAATCCAATGCATGAATTAAACGGACGCTTTAACGATTTCCCTGACTTCACAATGTATATCTCGCTAGTGAATAATTTAACGTATAAATTCTATAATTTTATCTCGTTTTGAGCTTAAATTTAGTTATAATTTAGACGGAAAAAATATTTTTTAGCTTGAAAAAGTAATAATAGTTACATGTTAGTATATATTAATAGTAATAATGTATATAAATGTATGAAAAGTATTCAGTGACTTGTCCAGCAAATGTTTTAGGCGGCACACAATTTTACTTTATTTCTCCCCGTCTTCTCTTGATATCAACCTTTACAATATCTAGGACGGAGTACTACAAAGAAAAAGGACTACCAGGATTTTTTTCAAAGAAATGATATACATATATGCCTTCTAAAGTTTACATGTTGCTAAGAAAAAAAACTGTTCGGTTAAAATTGATTGGGAAGCCCTGCCTTCACATATATACTGTAAGGATGCCATTTTGCCAAGCTCCAGGACATATTCGGTTTTATTGTGGTACTCTGTAACATCAAATTCCGTACGAGATAAATACCCATAAGTTATATAAGCTAGTGAGAGCAAGATTCAGAATATCTAATGAAATATTTTTTTTAGTAATGAAATATTAAAGAGAAAAAAAAATAAAAAACTATTCTTATTTAGAAGTAAATACAACATAATATCAGCTCCTAAAAATATCTGCACGAAACTGTATATTATTCTTATGTCAATGTGCAATAAGAGTATTAAATCTCCTACAATTTTTTCACAAATCATACAGGAATATGTTATATATCGCAAATCCTGCAATTCATTAAATAAAAAATAATGTACTACCTAATTCTTGTAATGGTTCAAAAACTTCTTCTCTCGTTCTACGAACTATCAAACCTGTAAACACTATAAAGTGTATGTATTGTTTAAAAAAAATACAAAACCAGAAATTCCTCGCACTATTTATTCCACTGAAAAAATACCAGCGTTTTTGTGAATTGTGAAAATTCTCGATTTTTCAATTTGTTCTGTGATTTTTCATTCGACCAAAAAACAAAGTGCCATCGCTTGGGAATTCTCTATTTTTATTTACAAACTATTTAAATCGATGTTATATAAATTGTTTGATTAGATTGATGACTAAAATATACTGTATGTCACCTAATTACAGTTAATGATAAAATGATAAACGTAGAAAATGTTTCTTTTAAAAAAGTTGGTTGTAAATAACCATATAAGTTTTGGTTAAATAAATATTTTATACCAAAATAATCGCCACGCAACACTAATGCCTCAAATTCGGCGGAATGTGGAGATCGGAGTGGAATTTCTTAACACCCCAGTGAAAAGACACGGCTTTCGTAAAATATTAGTTTGTTTTATTTTTTCAATTTAGCTTCACGCTGTATCCCGCACACGGCAGAGTAGGCAGAGGGAACCTATTTTGTTTAAAATTCTACTATAATATTGCTACCATTTGGCTAGCTGTGTTGCTTTTTGAAGGCAGATCTTTTGTCAAAATTTTAAATACACTAAAAATTAAATAAAACATTTATATAAAGTTTTTAGAAAACCAATTAAAAACTATGTGATTGTAGGTTCAATAGTTGCTAGTTTAATTGCCGATAATGTATAAGTGTTTATAAAAATTCTCAATCAATAGGTAGAAAAATAAAACATTCACTAATAATTTATTACAAATCGAAGACAATTTGAACTTCACCATTGTTATTTCATCATCGATTTGTGCGACAATAGAACACCAATTAAAGTAACCATTCATTTAACTCTGAAGTGGCTAGAGTTATGATTGTTAAATCCTACTTCTCTTATCGGAGTAGTAACAGTTTCAGATTCAAAAGTTAGCTTTACTTCTAATTGTACGTAATATTAGTAACAACGGAGCTGTTGTTAGTCTGTATGTTTAATTAACTAATAGAGTATTGTTTATTAAGATATAACAAATTAAAATTAAATATAAAATATATCCGGGAACAAGCGACTTATTAATATAATCACACAGTTCAAACTAAATTTTGTTAAAATATTATTAATTAGAAGACTGTCATGATATATGGAACGGACCACATCTGAATATAAACTCGACGATTGTAGACTCGATTTTAATTTAAGTAAATCATTTAGATTTGCTCGCTCTTACTACACGGTGTGGAGTTCCGCCACTAAACAATCAATGTCTCGAAGTCACGTGGAAAGTGGAGAACAGAGTGTGTTATTATATATTTAGTTTATTCATTTATATATTTAGTTTAACTACAACTCAATACTAGGGCATGAACCCACAATTGTTTTTTTAACAATTTGAACAAAGTTTTTTATTTTCACAATAAAAAAATTAACCACTTTTTATTAAAAATTAGATTGTAAATCAACCGTTTAAGATAACTTCATGATTTATTTAGCATTTATGGATAAATATTCATATTTTAACGAACTATTAGTAAATATAAATTATTTATTTATTATCATATTATCATATTTATATTATATTTAAATTAAACTTTTTAGTTAACAAATGGAAATATCAATGTGTTCTTGGTAAAAATATATAAGTATTTTTATCAGTAATATGCGTTATTTATTTAAATTTAAGATTGCCGAAGAAAATTTCACTGCTCGCAATTAGTTTAAAAAATATGATTTTTTTTTATCACAGCGCGCCGGACGCCATGCGCTATTAGAATACCGGGCGGCCGAGCGTCAGACTACGGTTCAGTTAATAATTACAAATAACAATTAATATAATTATCAAATATATTGTATTATTTTATAATTATTATCATGTTTCTCGGCTTAAGTTCTCGGGTTCAAAACCGAACCCGGTCCTTTGGAAGGCTTGCGTGGGGACACAGGTCCAACACGTAGAGGCCCCTTCGAGAATATTAAAATAATTTGCTGTGACGCATTAGCCGGGATCCATCTCTGAGTAACCAGAGGTAATTGCCCAGAGATGGTAATTATTATCATTATTATTATTGTTATGATTTTTAAACAATTTTTATTTTATTTCTTTTGTTTACGGAAAAGACACATTATATAAATGTTACGACAATGCGACAAAATAATGCAATAAATAAAAACAGCAATTAATAATTAGCAATAAAAAAAAAAAAAACAATACTTTTTTCAAATATTTATTGTTGCTTTATAGTTCAGTATGCTCTAATTTTTAAGTTTACTACTGAACTACTCCATTTTAAGTTAAAAAAAAAGTAAAAAGCTCGGTTACGATTTTCATTTTGGGATCAATTTTTCATGGTATCTACTTATAGAAACATATCACTCCATATTCTTTACCTAAGTGTACAACGACGAAACAAAAACAAACATAAAATAAATACACGCACGCTATATCAGAAGCTTTAATTAGAATGAAAGAACAGAGTATCATGACTTGGTTCCATCTACTTTCTGTGCATACTATGTTGTATAAAGCGATTTCCTTTTGTTATTTTTATTATTTTTAAAGGTTTTTTAAACACAAAATGTAACACTGGTGGTTTATTGTTAATTTTTTATCTAGCTGGCAACACATGTTAGGAAGCGAGATATTAACCTATAGTGATAGGGTTATGTATTGTTTTTATACGTGTATTTTTCGCCGTGTGATTCCGGCTTAGAATAGGATCACCCTGGTACTGATGGTGTCGTAAGAGGCGACTAAAGTGCGTGTGGTAGAGTCACGTTGCCAGTAATGGCAACACGCATGGGCAGACTCGACCGGATTATTACCACCCCCGGCATTTAAGACTGGCGTTAAGTAGTGGCTTTGGCCACTGCGTTTCGCATTTGGTAATGCCGGGCCCCGGTGCCCTTCCACCTTAAAGGACGGCAACGCTCCTGTAGCTCCTCTGGAGTTACTCGGGGTCGTGGGCGACGATGATCACTTACCATCAGGTGACCCGTACGCTCGTTTGCAGTCTTTTCCATAAAAAAAATACGTTCTATATATTATAGAAGCATTGCTGGTTTTTTTCTAGCTTCAAGCTGTATTCCGCACGAGGCAGAGTAGGCAGAGGGAACCTTGGAACCAAATGTTAAGACACTCCGTACCACTTCCGTTCTCCACTTTTCGGCGAATTTGAGACATTGCGTGTTGAGTGGCGGAACTTAACGCCGCGCTTTGCCTTATTACCAGAGCTAAGAAATGAAACATTAAATATTTAAATTGAAAATATTAAATATTTCATTTAAATGGTGATCGAACCCAGAACCTTTACAGTCACACGGTTATGCCGCTGCGTCACGACAGGCATTTCTTGTAGTTTGATTAAATACGATACTATGATGAAATTTTACTGCCGTATATCTAATAAGAGTTTTTTGAAAAATTGTATTCCCTACAAATGTAATGCGACAACAAAGTGAAAATTATAAAAGCTTTTAAGCTCCTTAATATAGAACAACTATTTATAAACGCTAAGTATACTATCACGGGTACGATTCAATGAATTCAACAGTTCTTAAGTTAAAAATATCTGTGATGCACAACAGTTTACATAAGCGCAAGGCTTATGACGCGCATTTGAATTTCTCATTTATTGATCCCTCCCATCTCGCGGTAAGTTCCTCAGATATATTATTTGTATCCATCCAAAAACCAAAACCTTGTAAATATTAGATAAAAACCTAACCTTTCTAAATATTCTAATAAAAGTATATGAACTTTAACGATATTACAAATTTTATATATATTCTACCAAAGAATCTATATTCTACCAAACAAACTTAAGAATAAATTATCGAAAGTGAATTGAAATACGATCAGTACAATCACCAACAATATAAAAAAGAATACAAAAGAAACAAAATAATTCCAAATTTCCAAAGATTATACTTTATACATACAGTAGGTTCACATTTTCTCCTATATGACATTCGTTCCACTTCGTTTCGCCCTAATTTAAAGACATTATGAAAATCTATGTTGCGCTTCCTCTATCATGTTATAATCATTTCTTTGAATGGAGTTTGACTTCACTCATAGCGTTTTTTCGCACTTATGCTTTACGTTTCCAAAAATGTTACAATTTTACATGAAAAATTTTATACCAAAAAAAATATACTTAATAAATCTGATTTGTATTGATTAATCAGTTAATAATAAATGTTATATACATAGATATAATAATTTCATTTCAAATATGCTGTGTTTTATCACTTAGATTTCGAAATAACAATATAAACATTATGTTTTTTACTACACACTTTATCAACGTATAGAGTAGGCATTTATTTGTCCAATTGTAATGGGTTATATCCGAGTATTTAAAAGTAAACAAGACTGCTTCTTTTCTATTGAACTTTACTTCACGATGTTGATGATGCTACGAGTATGTTCATTTAAGAACAAAAAAAATTGAGGATTTTATCTCATTAAATTGCAAAAATGTTTTACAATTTGGGCAAGTAAAATTCAAACTAGCAACCGTAGTAAACTAAGATTATACATATACTCGAAAATAGTTTCCACAATGCAATATTAAAGATGTGTGACTCAGTTGGTAAAATTAATACTAAATAGCATATAAAAGATTATATTAGTAATGTAAAGCATACCCTATAGAGTTTTTATATCATACAAGGAAAAAATACTGCAATAAAAAAGATCCGTATATAAAGTTTGATTTATTTTTATAGTTCTGCCTCAGTCATCTACTCGTATCGTATAATGTTTCTATATTTCCTAAGTACAATTCTGACTTCATTCTGCAGGTTTCTAGAGTGTTTTTAAAACAAGTACCTATGTAATATATTAATCACAGCACAAACGCCTCGATAGAAGCTTCGTGGTCTGCTCTGGGAAAATGAAATTACTTTCCCAAATATTAGGATACCAACCAATATAATAAGTTAAATACCCGCATTGAACCCCACAACTTAATTTCCTACTCTTTCTGGAATAACATGTGTTGTTTAAAAATGATAATATGAGTAAAATATTTTATTCTTTTTTCTTTTTTGGAGAGATCAAAGTGATAAGACAAGTAGAATGGCGTCATTACACATCATTCTTAACTTTACATTCCCCCCGGATTCGACATAATGTGAGTTGAGTGGCGGAAGTCACCGCCGTAGAAGTGTCTCATACCGCGTACCGACCAACTTTTTTCGTCTTTTAGTGAAAATCATATTAAAATAGGTATCATAAAAAAGCTTACTTTGCTATACCTTTCTGATTGCATTTAATTCATGCAATTAGAGGTAGCAACATTATTTATTTCGACCAAGTTTTATTAGTATTTTATTAGCTTTCTAACGAGTAACGACGTCATGCTAAGTGGGACGTTGCCGGAATAAAGAATTTTGCCTTCCTTTAGCAAAGAAATAGCAAATATATTTTATCAAGGGAATGATTGGAAGACATGAGGACACTGAATTAATATTTATATTTTGTTCAAGAAAAAATATTGATTCAAGATAAATATTTTAATTTTAATATTGGTTTTAGTAAGTTTATAAACATTTTATGAAATAAATACCGCGTAAAACATGGAATGATAATGCAATGAATAGATCCCAATTCCTTGTAATAAATTGATTGTAGATACACTACACGTACAACACAATACAGAAATGAGAATGATATATATTATTTAGACAATTTATTCTACGCATTGTCGACATTGTCAATGTACAGGCGATGTTATAAATAGAAATATAAATTGTATATTTTATACACAGTACCCACAGCAACGTTTGCATGTATATTACGTAATAAAGAAACAAGCCGCATAAAGAATCACAGCTCGCTTGACAAAATACTTCTCTTCTGCCCTCACCCGCTGATGCTGTAAAGGCCCATAGGATCAACAGCATCAACCTCAAGTTTGAAAAAAGGCAGAATAGTGTTTTCCACTTAAATACGAGATACTTGTACATGTTGTTACATTACAAGAAGATTAAGTAGTCAGATAGGTCCGAGGCAGTAACTTTAGGGAACCAGTAGTAAATTCATTGACATTTTGTAATTTCATTGAATAAAATATTGACATTTTTTGTTAGACGAAATTTAATAAAACACTCGCCTCCAAGAGTGAAAAATTTTTCATGATGATGTTTTCCCTCACACGGGCATCGAAACCTCTACCATTCATTGAAGCTCAATTCCTTCATTTGTTAAAATTTATTCAAACATATGAATTAAGCTTTATTATAATGGCATTAGTTAATTATAATTGTAAGATTTACAAAAAGTATTGAATGAGGTAAATATTAATTATATGTATATTATTGCATTGTTAAGGTAAAAAAAATCGAATGTTAAGATATTTGGTTCTCAACTTTTCGACAGAATTCGAGACACTGTGTTCAACTCACAACTCAACGCTGAATTTTATATAACTTGATCAATTAAAATAATTATTTGCTCCGTATGAGGGTCGAACTGATAACTTTTGTTCATCATTTTTTGTAATTGAATTTCAATATTTTCTTAAAATATTTGGTTTTAATGAAGAAAACCTGGATGTCAGTTCCATAATTATCAAAATCGATGTTTCCTACAATATTTTCATTAAACCAATAAAAAAATGCTAACCTAATATCCTAAGCTTGTCAGCAATTTATTGAAAGTCTGAATGATACATTTTCTAATGTTGATTTTCCTTATGATTTGCTACGCTACACGCATGTTTCATCAGCAGAAATTGATATTTGCATTGTTAGGGGCCACCCCAACGTATGAAAATAAAGTGTATACACATGTGAACTTATACTATATATATCACAAAATTAAATATATGACAGGCACTCTGGAATTAAAAATATATAGCATAATTACTCTACTCAGCTTCACGCTGTATCAAGCACCTGGCAGCGTAGACAGAGGAAACTTGGTATCTTTGAATGAGAATTGCGATACAGCTATATATTAGAATTGATTGAATTTATTGAATCGTGCTTGTAATAGTATAATCTTTGTGAAGGAATAGTTTTAAGAAAGCTTTTGTTTCTGCCTTCAAATTACATTTACAGGGTATACAAAGAGAACTCAGTAATTAAATCAGTGTATAGTTTTATTCAGGGCAGTACGGTATTAAATTAAGAAATGCTTATAAAATATGTGGAATGTAGAAAATCAATATATTAACCTATCACTTTAGGTTGATGTATGTATGTCTAACTTGTGTTGTCAACTAGATATTATATGTATAAACAAAAAAAAATTGCGTAAAGCATGTGACTGTAAACTTTAAATATTTCATATTTCATTTCTTCGCTCTCGTAACAAGGCAAAGTGCGGCGTTGGGTTCCGCCACTTAACACGCAATTTCTCAAATTCGGCAGCGAAAGTGTGGTACGAAAATGGAACAGAGTGTCTTAACTCTAGGTTCCCAAATTCGTTCTATCTACCCTGCTATGTACAGGATACAGTGTGAAGCTAAATCACTGAGAGTGCTTTAAATCACATAGACTTAAAAGGCAGATAAGACCTTGTGTCAATATATTCCGTTCCTACATTGTGAATAATGTTTCCAATATTACTTATTAGCTAGCGGAACTCAACGCTGCACTTTACCTTACTGGATCGGAGAAATGGAAATAAATGAACAAGGAAAAACAACGGAATTCGTCATATTCGGCACATTTTTGTGATATGTTTTTATTAACTACTGAGCTCTAGTTCAACATGGTGTGTATATAGACACGACCTCGTTGCAATTCGAGTGCTTACAAATATGACTGTCGGTGATTGGTTAGTAAAAACAAGTCATGTGAAAGCTCCTGCGAATAATGTTTGTTATGTAAGTTTAGTTTCTTTGTTTTGTTTTATTTTTATGTAAAAAATGTAGTGAGGCGATCTTTATTTCCTTTTTACTTGGTTGTGGGTACGTATTCATTTTATCATCGTAATCTTTGTTAAGCTCTTGAAGACGAAATGAATGATGATTTATGTTTTCAGCTTCATGTTCTATGGTGTTATTAACTATAACTAGCTACTATTAATTTATATAATACTAATGGTTTCATTATGTCATTGTATAAAATTACACAAAATATACATTTACTTTAAATTGTATATAAATAGTAAAACATAAAAAACGTAAGTCGTATGTCTGAAGGTGACGATTATGTTGGAGATTATTATTATATTGAGATGGAGTTCAACCTAAGTTGACGAACAGTTCGCCGAGTATTAAAACTCTGTTCTCCTTTTTCTTCCAGACTTCGAGACGTTGATTGATAAGAGTCAGAACTTATCACCGTCTTATGAAAGCGAGAAAATGTAAATAATATCCTTGAATTGCGATCGAGTCGTCTACAATAGTCACGTTAATTTTCAGAGACCCTTTATATCTGGCATATTTCAAATTTAATTATATTTTTTCTTTGAGGCCTGTCGTGGCGCAGCGGCACAAGAGTGTGACTGTAACCGACAGGTTCTGGGTTCGATCCCCAGTCGAGGAAATGAAGTATTTAATATTTTCAATTAAAATATTTAATGTTTCATTTCTTCGCTCTGGTAATGAGGCAAAGCGCGGCGTTGAGTTCCGCCACTCAACACGCAATGCCTCAAATTCGGCGGAAAGTGGGGAACGGAAGTGGAACGGAGTGTCATAACACTAGGTTTCACTTCCGTTCCCTCTGCCTACCCTGCCTAGTGCGGGATACAGCGTGAAGCCGAAAAAAAATATAGGTATATATATTTTTTGTAATAATGTTACAAAAAATATAATTTATTTTCACTGTCATAATAACAATAAATCGTTCTTTTCTTATAAAATTTTATACTTAATTTTAATCTGTTATATCTTCATAAACACCCATATTAACAAGAAATCAGTAATTACCTACTTTACGTTCAATAACAACAACAAGTTAAACTAACTTTTTAATTTGAAAGGATTACGACTGGTCCCTGAGGCAAAGTCCGTTTAGAGAAGTAAGATTTAACAAACCTAACTGTAACCACTTCAGAGTTAAATTTGAGACTCAGAGGTTCCAATAATTGGTTTCCTATTGTCGCACACATCGATTGATGAAATCACAATGATGAAAAACGATGAAAGTCCAAAATTTTTATGATGAAAGAAAAATTACGAAAGTCAAAAGTGAAATGATGATTTTTTATGATTTATAATAATTACGTTCTCCAAAACACTATCTTAATCGTAACGTGTAACGTATCTGGTTGCGGAATATTTTATATAATTTATAATTTAAATTTTAACAAAAGATCTGTGGGCCTACTCTTGAAACCAATATCCAATAATCAATCCAAAATATATGTCATTTCGTACTCTCGAACGCAATAGTAATCCAAGTCCTCTACCGCCGCCTGGTTGTCGATTGTGTGAACTAAAAAATATTGTAGAATTCGTTAGGATTGGTATTATTTGTATTATTTGGTACTCTTGGCGCGTTTTTGACAGCTATAATGACAGCCAAATTACAATGAAATTGTAAATCTTCTCAATAATGAAAGTGCGACTTTTTAGTTATTGAATTTAAAATTATTTGATGAAAACGTGAATAAAATGGCACGATTAGCTCTTATTATCGGTGATTTGAGAAAAACACATAAATTAAACATTAAAAAACAACGAAAAAAGCATCGATTGGCTTGAAAAGGAAATTGAAAATTATTGAGTGAATTCACAGCACAAATCGTAAAAAAAAGGTAATTATTAATAGTAAATATTAAATTCAAGGTAAGTTACTGTTCAAATTTGTATTAATTTAAGTACTAAGCAGTTATTATTAAATATACATTTATTTAATAATAACTGCTGATTACAGTGTTAAAATAATTACTAAAAAATGTTATCTAGATTTAGAAATATGTATTTTAGGTAGACATTTCTATTGAAAGAGTGATAAATAGAATAAGTGCTTTTTTTCATTTTAAGATGAAAAGGTTAATAATATACTAATAGAGAAATTGTATATTTGTTTTCTAAAAAAATCTTTTTATAGTAATTTTTTACTTAAATAATTTGTAAAATTTGTAAATTCTTATAGTAAATCTTTTTACAGGTGCCCAAAATTGGAAATTTGATGACCCCCTAGATCAGTGCAAAATTTTGTTTTATATTTTAAACACATATTGTGATTGAAACATAATATGTGATAGAATATTGCCAAGAAAAAAGTTAGAAGCATTGCAGCTGAAGAAAAGAAATTGAAAATAGACTTTTTTTAACTAAGCAGAATTGAATTACTTTCAATAAATAAAAACATTGTAAAAATAATCAAAATTATAAGTGATTAGTGAACTATTGAAGTGCCTAATAGATTTCCTGATAGAAGTTATCTACATAGTATTAAATGAGAGATTTAACTATGTAAAGATAGTTTTGTATTTAACTTGTATTTAAATTATTGTGGTTTAATGATATCATTGGCATTCAATATAAAATTATAAATCTGTGCAGAGAAATATTTAAAAATAAAGTATAACACTAAACAAAGTTTTTCTGTATAATTAGAGAACAAAAAGGTAAATTTTTAGTCTTTGTTATAGAATAAAATATGTGTGATCCAATTTTATGTATACTTATTTAGAACACTTTTACTTAATAGTATTAATATTCTTATTGTAGTAAAGAGTTTTAATAGTAAATATTTTTAATTTTATCAACATAATGGATTAATAACTGTGTATTGGATTTGATGTTTTCAATATTTTAATTTAATCTTCTCACTAGTAACAAGGTAAAGCGCGTGGAGTTCCGCCACTCAACACACAATGCCTCAAACTTGGTGGAAAGTGGGGAACAAACGGAGTGTCTTAAGACTAGGTCACTAAGTCCCCTCTGCCTACCCAGCCATTAGCGGGATACAGCGTTAAGCTAAGTTGTGTATAATATGATTGCGTGTGCGGATTTAACAATTTGCGTGTAAGGTTTAAGGACAATTAACGTTATTATCATATTTTAAAGTTAAATAAAATACTTTGCTTATTTACACATTTATATTACTTTAACCATACAAATATAGCATCGATTTGGATATTAATTATATATTTATTGTGAAATAAACATACGTTACAAACGTCATTTATTTTAAATCAAATAGTCAAAAAATTGGCATACAGATAAAAGATGTCCATTTTTAAGAACAACTGTGAAGATTTATTTTTTTATTTATGTAAAACAAACAAATTATGATTTATAATTACTATTTTTAGAAAAAAGATACATGTAAATTAATTATTTAAAAGAGTAATGAGTGTTTCTAATCTGTAACTGATTTATCGGTATGAAGTTTACAACACTAACTGTCAGTTGTAACGGCGTTAGGATTTGCCAATATAATCGTAATCCGACTTTGAATATATTGGTTTCAAGAGTACCAACAATACGTTGCCGCAAAATTACATTGGGGCATGATTGTTGTCAAAGTGGGATTGACATTGGTTTCAAGAGAAGCCCTCCTGCCTCCAAATAGTTGTCAATTGGTAGAAGTATCAAGTTGTTTGTTTATGTTAGTGTTTGAAACTTTTTTAACAATTTGAACAGTAGCACGCTTGAATAACAAATATATTTTAAAGAATATATTCTTTATACGTTATTAAGAATCAAATTTCAATCCTCATATATTCTCCTTTCACGAGAGAGAAATATTTCAAACAGTTTCTTACCTTGTTAAGCAATGCTCTAAAACTTATACTGAACCTAGAAGTTTTGATGCAAATAAAGAACTAAATAACTTGTTTAAAGTTATATATTTCCAATTTACAGGCGGAAGAATAAACTTTTAAAGTCATGAACGTTTCTTAGAACTTTCCTCATCCTACAAAGTGAGCAAGTTATGGAAATACAGTTAATGCTTCTCAAGATTTCCGAAATGTAAAATTGTTTTATTATGTCACGTAATATAATTTTCAAAAACAAAATGTTTTATTGCACATGTAAGATCGAAACATTTTAAAAATGATGAATTTACGTACACATAAAATATCTTCTATATATACGATATTTTTACCATATACAAAAAATGGTAAAATTTTTCGTTGTGGATGAACATCACCCGAATCAAAGTTGCATGACTTTTGTTACAAACAATTTGCAGAAATATTATTGAATTTATTACTTCATTTTCTTTACCAGTCTACATGTCTGGTCATTAAGTATTTCGTTTAAGGTTAGTTTTAATAAAAAAACCCGTTCAGTTTGGTATTGGGTGGGGCACAAAGTATTCCTATTATTTCAGTACACAGGTATAACCCAGGATGTTAACAGACTGTTCCCTGTTTATGAGTCAAGTGGCCTTATTCTAGATGAGAATATAAAGACAAGTCTTTCCTACGTGTGATGCTACCATGAGCTTATTTAATTATATGTTAAAATGAGTTCATTATTATGTTTGACTACAATTTAGGAGTATTGTTGTCAAACATAATACAATTTTTCCAAAATTGGGCAGGATGTGGAAAAAGGAGTGTTTATTTATTACATTACTGAAAAGGCCTGAGGCTTGAGGCCTGTTGTGGTGCAGCGGCACAAGAGTGTCACTGTAACCGACAGGTTCTGGGTTCGATCAGTCGAGGAAATGAAATATTTAATATTTTCAATTTAAATATTTAATGTTTCATTTCTTCGCTCTGCTAATAAGGCAAAGCGCGGCGTTGAGTTCCGCCACTCAACACGCAATGCCTCAAATTCGGCGGAAAGTGGGGAACGGAAGTGGAACGGAGTATCATAACACTAGGTTTCACTTCCGTTCCTTCTGCCTACCCTGCCAAGTGCGGGATACAGCGTGAAGCTGAAAAAAAAATACTGAAAAGCTACAAAATAATATAATTTATATATCTATTTCAAGTACAGTTACAATTTAATTTAAAGGCAAGTTATCACGTATGGCGTGCGCTGTCCGCTGAGGAGCGAAATTTTGACATAGACACTAATGTAATATAATATTGTTTCGCCCAGGACAAAGCGAGGATCAAACTTACTTATGTAAATAGATAGGGATATTTACAGAACTTGTGTATCAACTTTTATATCAATTGGTTATAACAAGTCTAGAAATGCATACTTTGTTAAGAAAGAATAAATGAATAATATAATGGCTTAGCGACGTTTTGCTTATCTTATCAACTTTTTTTAGATCAGAATTATTTTGGTGGCCACTTGTACACTTAGTCCCTGAATAATTCCCCTGAGGCCCTTTGTGGCGCAGCGGCACAAGCGTGGGACTGCAAACGACAGGATGTGTGTTCAATCCCCACTAGAAGAAACGAAAATATTAATTATTTTATTTCCTCTAGTGGGTAACCCACAATCTGAAGCGCTCATAAACTTGTACCTCGGCAACGCAATATGCGGGATACAACGTGAAGCTAAGTACTATTATATGTGATATATATGGTACTTGTTATGAGTGCGTCTTAGAAAAAAATCTCTATTTCATCTATATTATCACTGATTCAAATATAAACAAAAATCCTCAACCGATAGCAGTTTGGTTTTTGGTTGAATGAAGAAACACAGTATAAATGAAAAAAACTAGAATTTTTACAATTCTCGAATTCCTAAAATGCTTTTATTTGTTCAATGGAATATAAAGCGAGCAGAGTTACTAGTTTTGTATTTTTTTTTTACACCTGCTATATATTTTTAGTTCTGTTTTCATATTCTTGAATTTAATAAATTGCAAATATATATCTACGTTGTGGCGGTATAAAACATATTCCTGTATAGTCACTGAAAAAATGGTAAGAGCTACAATACTGGACGTGCTATTCCATTAATTTCAACTTATCACACATTGACGTAAAAATTAAAAAATGGTTTCTACAGATATTTTTTAAAACACAGTTAGGTACCATTACGAATTCTAGCTCTAAATAAGAATATATATACTACTGATTATGATATTGATGATACTGAAAATATTATACAGAATTATAAATAGTAAAACATAAAAAACGTAAGTCGTGTGTCTGAAGGTGACGATTATGTTGGAGATTATTGAGATGGAGTTCAACCTAATTTGACTAACAGTTTGCCGAGTATTAAAACTCTGTTCTCCTTTTTCTTCCAGACTTCGAGACGTTGATTGATAAGAGTCAGAACTTATCACCGTCTTATGAAAGCGAGAAAATGTAAATAATATCCTTGAATTGCGATCGAGTCGTCTACAATAGTCACGTTAATTTTCAGAGACCCTTTATATCTGGCATATTTCAAATTTAATTCTATTTTTTGTAATAATTTTACAAAAAATACAATTATAAAATTTATTTTCACTGTGATAATAACAGTAAATCGTTTTTTTTTCTTATAAAATTTTATACTTAATTTTAATCTGTTATATCTTCATAAACACCCATATTAACAAGAAATCAGTAATTACCTACTTTACGTTCAATAACAACAACAAGTTAAACTAACTTTTTAATTTGAAAGGATTACGACTGGTCCCTGAGGCAAAGTCCGTTTAGAGAAGTAAGATTTAACAAACCTAACTGTAACCACTTCAGAGTTAAATTTGAGACTCAGAGGTTCCAATAATTGGTTTCCTATTGTCGCACACATCGATTGATGAAATCACAATGATGAAAAACGACGAAAGTCCAAAATTTTTATGATGAAAGAAAAATTACGAAAGTCAAAAGTGAAATGATGATTTCTTATGATTTCTAATAGTTTACGTTCTCCAAAACACTATCTTTATCGTAACGTGTAAGGTATCTGGTTGCGGAATATTTAAATTTTAACAAAAGATCTGCCCCCAAATAGTTGCCAATTAGTAGAAGTATTAAGTTGTTAATTTATGTTAGAGTTTGAAACTTTTGTAACAATTTGAACAATAGCACGCTTGAATAACAAATATACTTTAAAGAATATATTCTTTATACGTTATTAAGAATCAAATTTCAATCCTCATATATTCTCCTTTCACGAGAGAGAAATATTTCAAACAGTTTCTTACCTTGTTAAGCAATGCTCTAAAACTTATACTGAACCTAGAAGTTTTGATGCAAATAAAGAACTAAATAACTTGTTTAAAGTTATATATTTCCAATTATACAGGCGGAAGAATAAACTTTTAAAGTCATGAACGTTTCTTAGGACTTTCCTCATCCTACAAAGTGAGCAAGTTATGGAAATACAGTTAACGCTTCTCAAGATTTCCGAGATGTAAAATTGTTTTATTATGTCACGTAATATAATTTTCAAAAACAAAATGTTTTATTGCACATGTAAGATCGAAACATTTTAAAAATGATGAATTTACGTACACATAAAATATCTTCTATATATACGATATTTTTGACCATATATAATATATGGTAAAATTTTTCGTTGTGGATGAACATCACCCGAATCAAAGTTGCATGACTTTTGTTAATTTGCAGAAATATTATTGAATTTATTATTTCATTTTCTTTACCAGTCTACATGTCTGATCTTTATGTATTTCTTTTAAGGTTAGTTTTAATAAAAAAAAAAAACCGTTCAGTTTGGTATTGGGTGGGGCACAAAGTATTCCTATTATTTCAGTACACAGGTATGACCAAGGATGTTAACAGACTGTTCACTGTTTACGAGTCAAGTGGCCTTATTCTAGATGAGAATATAAATACAAGTCTTTCCTACGTGTGATGCTACCATGAGCTTATTTAATTATATGTTAAAATGAGTTCATTATTATGTTTGACTACAATTTAGGAGTATTGTTGTCAAACATAATACAATTTTTCCAAAATTGGGCAGGATGTGGAAAAAGGAGTGTTTATTTATTACATTACTGAAAAGCTACGAAATAATATAATTTATATATCTATTTCAAGTACAGTTACAATTTAATTTAAAGGCAAGTTATCACGTATGGCGTGCGCTGTCCGCTGAGGAGCGAAATTTTGACATAGACACTAATGTCATATAATATTGTTTCGCCCAGGACAAAGCGAGGATCAAACTTACTTATGTAAATAGATAGGGATATTTACAGAACTTGTGTATCAACTTTTATATTAATTGGTTATAACAAGTGTAGAAATGCATACTTTCTTGAGAAAGAATAAATGAATAATATAATGGCTTAGCGACGTTTTGCTTATCATATCAACTTTTTTTAGATCAGAATTATTTTAGTGGCCACTTGTACACTTAGTCCCTGAATAATTCCACTAACGCTAACTACACGCCCTTTGTGGTGCAGCGGCACAAGCGTGGGACTGCAAACGACAGGGTGTATTTTCAATCCTCACTAGAAGAAACGAAAA
Source organism: Eueides isabella (assembly GCA_019049475.1). Taxonomy (NCBI): domain Eukaryota; kingdom Metazoa; phylum Arthropoda; class Insecta; order Lepidoptera; family Nymphalidae; genus Eueides; species Eueides isabella. Next base: position 5,277,926 of record CM032408.1, on the reverse strand, counting down.
TATTAATTATTTTATTTTATTCTAGTGAGTATTGACCCACAATCTGAAGCGCTTATGCAACGCAATATGCGGGATACAGCGTGAAGTTGAATACTATTATAAGTGATATATATGGTACATGTTGTTATGAGTACGTCTTAAAAAAAATCTCTTTTTCATCTGTATTATCACTGATTCAAATATAAACAAAAATCCTCAACCTATAGCAGTTTGGTTTTTAGTTGAATGACGAAACACAGTACTTATAAATGAAAAAAACTAGAATTTTTACAATTCTCGAATTCCTAAAATGCTTTTATTTGTTCAATGGAATATATAGCGAGCAGAGTTACTAGTTTTGTATTTTTTTTACATCTGCTTTATATTTTTAGTTCTGTTTTCATATTCTTGAATTTAATAAATTGCAAATATATATCTACGTTGTGGCGGTATAAAACATATTCCTGTATAGTCACTTAAAAAAATGGTAAGAGCTACAATACTGGACGTGCTATTCCATTAATTTCAACTTATCACACATTGACGTAAAAATTAAAAATGGTTTCTACAAAAAATGTTGTAAACACAGTTACCATTACGAATTTTAGCTCTAAATAAGAATATATTTAACTTAAGTATATTTCACTACTGATTATGATATTGATGATACTGAAAATATTATACAGAATTATATTATTAAACTTAATTAAGTAAACAGCTATGTTTAAGATAGACTTTCTTTTAAAAATAAGCATTCACCATTGCAGCAACGGCATTGCTGGTTTCTTATAATATAATGATACTGATTAAAAATGTTGAGAATCAGTTTTTTTTAATTTACGTAATAGCATAAGATCTGGCGGCAAAATCGGCAGATATCTGTTTTTGTAATAAAATCATTTTGTTTATGAATGTTAAACTGTAGTTTATTCCTTTATCTTCTAATTACATATTTAGATTACACCAACTCAAAAATATTGCAACGTTACTGCATATTTTTATCAACTTTTTGTTGCTGCACATTTCTGTTAAAATAATTTATATTCACAATAGTGGATGGTATATATTGGTTCATTCATACTAGTTCATTCATTCGTATATCTATTAAAGATCATTTTTGTTTTCCGTGTATTCGTTTGTCACAATCATTTATCCGGAGATCACGTCGAAGTCAAAACTTATGTATAATTTAAAACAAAATCCAACGAGTGAAAAATTATAGGTAGAAAAAATAATAATTTCTAATATATTTTTCTTTTCATTCCGTTTTATTTTTCGCAACATTCGGATATCGGATTCGGATTCGGATGCTGAGTGACGGATATTGACATACAAACGAACGGACGGACGAACGGTGACGGAACTCCAACCGCTGACTTTTCTATCGTTCTTGTCCCGCGCCACTGCACCACAAAATTTCTAATATAATACGGTTGGAGTTTTCCATAATATTTACGGTGTATAATGTATTTGAAAGGTTATTTATATTGAACGACAATTGATTTGGAAATAAAATCCAATATAAATTGTAAATACAACACAAATGGATAATATATACATCACTAATATAAGTAGGTAATATATACTTACATATTTAATTTACCTTTAATCCCATATACTAATCGCACTTTTATACTCAAAATTAATGCAGACTCATAGAGAGTGCATTAATTTTGAGTATTAATTCAAAGTGTAAAATTTCCTAATTGTTAATGCCGAAATAGCACTAATGACTTTAGGGAACATTTCAATTAATTAATTATTTATAACTAACGTAGAACAATTTGAATTGAAATCATAACCATTTGTTCCTTGGAATCTCAATGATGGGAGCTAAATTTATTACTCACAATATTTTCGTTAATGATTTCATTTATCATAAATATATTGTCATGAAAAACTGCTAACAAAACATTGTTCTTGAGAAAAGTCTAATAACTTTTCTTGTTAATGTCACTACCGTCACATTGTGTGGTAAATCATTATTGACGTAATTCGAAAGAAATGAATCTGCAGACTCTTGCGCCAAGTTAGCCATCCAGTGTGGCACACTTGAATACTTCTCTAATATCGCTCAGGATCTTTAGTCCCTTGCAGATACTCACCTTCGTAAGTTCTGGAGTGATTCCTGGAATTTATCAAAGTCCCAAAAAGGTAAGTACCATTCCCTTATCCAACCTAATATCCCTAGACGACCGTGGTTTTACTCTCAAAGTTGCATATATTTAACGGAGGATTATTACAACAATCTGTCGCTTACGCCTTTGGCATGCTTGTACACCAAGATCAGGGTCAGGGACCATTCGCTATGTGAATGTGGCATGGACGACGACTCCCCTTCCCATATCCTTTTTTCTTGCACCAACTTAACTCGTCCCCTATACGATGTTCTCTCCGTAAAGTCCCTCGTCCTCTTAATGTTCAATGTCTGTTAATGTTTGTGTTAACAAAATTAGATTATAAACTAAAACATATGTAAATTATTATTATTTATTACTAACATAATGTGTTGTGTATATTTTGTAAATATTTTTTTTTTTTTTTTGTAATAGGTGAAGGCAGTAATTTTACTGGGTTTCTTTTTTACATGCATTATATTATTGTGTACAGTTACCTCTTTTGTACTACATCAATTTCTCTCGAGAGTCTTCCAGACAACGTGACATTGGCGAAGTCAACTGTGCTCAACTGACACGCTCGAAACGCCATAATTAAAGCCTTATGCCAAATGATTATAAATATATAAAATTAATTATATGTGGCCTGTCATGCCGCAATGGCACAATCATATCATCATGCTCAACTGTTTCACAATATTTAAAATTAATATAATTACTTATTTTAAATGCAGAGAACAAATTGTGTAGTTTATTTTCATTAGAGGCCTGTCGTGGCGCAGCGGCACAAGAATGCGACTGTAACCGACAGGTTCTGGGTTCGATCCCCAGTCGAGGAAATGAAATATTTAATATTTTCAATTTAAATGTTTAATGTTTCATTTCTTCGCTCTGGTAATAAGGCAAATCGGGGCGTTGAGTTTCGCCACTCAACAGGCAATGCCTCAAATTCGGCGGAAAGGGGAAAACGGAAGTAGAACGGAGTATCTTAACACTAGGTTCCCGGGTTCCCTCTGCCTACCCTGCCTCGTGCAGACGCACAAACATTTATCTCACAACCACTGTATTTACAAAATAATCAAATATATTTCGACAATAATGTAAATGATTATTTAAAAATTAAGGGACAACACGAAAATAATATGAATATCTATCGGCACTTTAACTGTAAAATCCTTGTAGTTAAGTCTTTGACCCTTTTTTATTTTAATGTAACCCTTTAATAATATCAGATCAACTTGTTGGAATTTATGGGTCAAAACATTTCACACTATTATAATGTAACCCTTGAGATTTTCCCATTTCCTCTATGGTTCAAGTGGGATTAGAATGGAGATTGCCAGTTCAATATTTTACTTTTATTAATAACTTGACGCTGTAATCCACATATAGCGAGGCCTTGAGTCCAGGCACTTCTTAGTCTAGATTCCGCCTGAGTAATACTGATTGAGTAGGTAAGTTGAGTAGGTACTGATTGAGTTATGTAGCTCAACATTGTATCACTGCTCTACGATGAATTTAGTGTGGTAAATATTTATAGCTGGTATACTTTTAGTGTACCTACAGCACTTATCTAATAAAAGACGAAAATATTTAATAGCACATTCAGCAAATGTTTTTCAGGTGCAATCAACTTTTTTTTCTCCCTGTCTTGTCATAATGGCGACCTTTAGAGTATCTAGGACAGAGCACTTTAAATTTTATCACATTATTAAAAATTACCTATACTTGTGTATTCTTTATCAAATAATAATAAAATGAAAGTAAAAAAAACGGTTTGAATTACGGTACGCCTTGCCTTCCCATATCAACTGTAGAGAGGCCATTTTGCCAGGACATTTTGGTTTTATCCTTAAAACGCCAAATATTGTACGTCAGATACAAAGGTAAGTGGGCGTAAGGTAAGGACGTAATCAAATGAAATTAGTAATGAAACATACTTAAGTTAAATACATTCTTATTTAGAGCTAGAATTCATAATGGCAACTCTTTTTTAAAAATATCTTCAGAAACCAATTTTTAATTTTTACGTGAATATTTAATAAGTAAAAAAATATTGAATAGCACGTCGAGTATTGAAGCTGTTACTAATTATTCATTGACTACATAGGAATATGTTATATACACCACGTACGCCAAAACGTTGACATTTATTTGCAATTTATTAAATTCAAAAATATGATACTAACTATTTCTTGGTTATAGGTTCAAAAACGTCGTCTTTCAGACTACTAATTATCACAGGTCTAAACAATATATAGAAGTTGTAGAAAAAATACAAAACTAGCAACTCTACACGCTATCTATTCCGTAGAATAAATACGAGCGTTTCAGGAACACGTGAATTGTGAAAATTCTAGTTTATTTTTATTTACAATGTGTTTTTTCATTCAACCAAAAACCAAACTGCTATCACTTGAGGTTTTTCTATTTTTATTTACAAACAAATTTCATGTATATTTAAATCGGCCTAATATATATTTCAATGATGAAATAGAGACTTTTTTTTTTTGAGTTTACGTATAACAATATATATATATATAGAAGTGGAATTTTATTACAAAATACAATACTGATAAAAAACATAGTCGTCTATTTACAATTTAAATAAAGAGAATCGACAATCGAATTTATTAGAAACGACTACTGTACACTTCAACAATCTAAATAACCCAAAACTAATAGCTTAAGTACGAATAGACCCTAATAACCCTAATAAACTAACACTAATTCTCACAACACGTCCGTACACTCTGAGAGCCAACGAAAAATTCCCCTGGTCCTTTTTTTTCTGAGTGACTTAATTGCTGTTGACCTGGGATGGTCTTTACAGCATCACCGAGCGTGGAGAGGCGAGTGTGGCTCGCCCCTTAAGAAATATATACGAGATTTTATGGACGCTCGTGAAAGAAACAGCGATCACAGGGGAATGCCCTGCGTACGCTAATCAGGATGGTCTGTGACCGTCTGGCCCCGTCGCGCCGAGGCGCGGACGTGCCGTGAGAAAGGACTGGCCTTGTCGCCTCTTACCGCGACGGCGAATATGTCTTGGGCCCCTGTTCCTTTTGATTGCACTCCTTTTATAGGCTATCGCTAGAAAATAGAAGATGGCGGTAGTTGAAAACTCCTTTTGTACATGGCGGTGTTTGGAAACACCTAACACGGCCTCTACTGACGTTGAGTCGTCCTCGACACAAGATTTTTGAACGGACTGGACCAACAGCCTCTCTTGATCCGTCACCGTCCTGCAGCACGCCCCACGAGCGCACCTGCGTCTTTGGCGAGCGCACCTGCGTCGCACAAGTGACACGAAACTGCAGCCGCAGAGGCTTGAAGACTTCATCTGGTGGAGTTTGCCTTTCACCCGAGTGACACGAAACAGTACATGAGAGTCCCGCGGCCAGTTTTCATCAATACAATCTAAATAAGAAAATAGCCGTTAATTATGCACGACAACAAACAATGTTGCCTGTTCTATCATTCCTCACGCAAACAAGGCCCTCATATAAAAATAAACTTTCGTTACAGAAATAGAACGACCACATTCGAGAGCAATCAATCATTGTCTTACAAAAGCCTCACTCAAACTCATACTTGAACTTGCAAGTTCCCACGTTAACAACGTGAACCAGAATTAAGTGTGATGCGATACGATGATGATAATATCTGCCTCACGCCTAATACACAGGACTGCGAAGGATCGGCTTCATCTGAAATCAGGCAATGTTATTCACGGGGCTATATACATAGTCCTAATTACTACCAGTCATGATGCACGACTTGATATCAAATACCAACGTTGCACCACGACTGAGTAACGCCAATACAACTTAAAGCAACGCCAACGTTTTAACGACTTAACAACCGACTGTTAACGTATGAACGACTTGGACACTTGCTTTAACGTATTCGTTAGTAGCGGCGACTTGACCATACGTCAACGCCCTGTGTTCGACTAGTGACAACACTACGAACATGTTCGCCTAGCGGGATAACCCACTACGAACAAACAATATGCAGAACATATCTCAGGGGTCAATTCAACCATCACGCCACGGCGCAGGAACCCAGGCACCATGTAATACGCAGCAACCTGTGCTGTTTTGCTATACCTGCTGCTGAAAACATAACAATAAGGTATAACGTTAACTAGGCAGAACTTCTATTACTTCATACGGACCACGTATAAGAGTTGTCGCACTTCTTTAACGTTTTCGGGAAGTTTACTAATAACTAAGGCTTCCACTCATCGTGAGCTCGGCCTAACCTGACCCTGAATTACGAACCCTCCTAATTATTCCCCTTTTTAAAATTATTTGCGAGAGTTTTCAACTTCATAACATGAGGGAGTAACAACTACGGGTAAGGTATCGGTTTTCTGAGCAGTACGCCCCTCGACAGGTGAAAAAGTACATGACTGTTACCTAACGCGGTGGGCACTACTATAACGATCCCTACTACACAAATCGCGCCTAAGCCTAGTACGCGACCAGTGCACTTTAGTGTTGTGAGAATGATGTCGATCACGGACACGTAAGCCATTACGCGAAGTACAGTGTCTATCGCTCAAATCGCGGTTCGATCTACCGCCACTACGCTTGTGAGTCCTATGAGAGGTATGTCGATTATGATTACGCAAACGGTTCCTAGAAATACGCCTACGCGGTCTAAACGTTTTTGTACGTCTCATTATTACAGCTACAAACCACCATCAGACACACGAAATAACAAAGTGATGAAGTAAACAGTTATTATTAACAGAACAAAATTTAAAAGCTACCATTTTTTTTTTTTTACTTTTTTTACGCTTCACTATTGAGCCAACGAACAAATCCCCTGTTCCTTTTTTTATGAGTGACTTAATTGCTGTTGACCTGAGATGGTCTTTACAGCGTCACCGGGCGTGGAGGGGCGAGTTTGTATATATACGAATACGATATTTAGACTTTGACCGTTCCAGCGCTCTGACCAACTAAGCCATTCGTTCTCAACCTGCCCAACCGACGTGGACGAAGTAAAGTCCATTTTAAAGGACCTTAATCCCAAAAAGGCCCCGGGGCCGGAGCATATATCGAACAAGATCATTAAACATCTCCCGATCCACTCCGTCTCTTTGTTGGTCCACATATTTAACGCGCTCCTAGTAGGCTGCTCCTTCCCTACCGAGTGGAAGGAAGCAATAGTTATAGGTATCCGTAAGCCCAAAAAACCCGCCAACCACCCTTCTAGCTACAGACCCATCAGCCTCATTAGCTGCCTAGGGAAAGTATACGAGAGAATAATCTTGATTAGATTAAAAGAAATAGTCGAGACAAACCGACTGCTCATCAACGAACAGTTCGGCTTTAGATCCCACCACTCGTCCATACATCAAGTTCATCGGTTAACGGAACACATTTCAAAATATAGCGCTCATAGGTCTATCCGTAGCGACACGGCCGCCATATTTCTAGATATCGCCAAAGCCTTCGACAAGGTCTGGCACAACGGCCTGCTCTTCAAGCTCCGTCGTATGGCCCTGCCAGACTCTCTCGTGCACATCATACGTGAATATCTGTCGAATCGTTCGTTTAGATATAGGTTAGAAGGGACCTTATCGTCCGCTCGTCCCGTCCGCGCCGGAGTCCCTCAAGGCTCCACGTTATCTCCCATCCTATAAGCGCTCTACACCAGCGACATTCCGCGAACAGATAAAATCGAACTTGCAATGTATGCCGACGACACCGCCCTTTACACCACCGACCACTTTCTTGGATACTGGCTGAAAGACTGCAACAAGCTGCCGACGCCCTAGGCGATTGGTTCAGCAAGTGGCGGTTCGAGGTCAATCCGGAAAAAAGCGTAGCCGTGCTCTTTCCCCGAAAGCGTCACGAGACCGTCTCGACTATTTTCTTACAAAATAAACCAATCCCCTGGAACCCCCAGGTCAAATACTTAGGCGTCGTACTAGACTCGAAACTCTCCTTCCGGCCACACATCACGTATGTTAAAAACAAAGCAACATTCGTCATGAACAGGCTATATCCACTGATTTGCAAGCGGAGTAAAATGTCGCTTCGTAACAAGCTGACATTGTACAAAACTTGCATCCGTCCCATCATGTCCTATGCTTGTGTGGCGTTCGCCCACACCAATATAGACCTCCTTCAGAGGGTCCAAAATAAATTCCTCCGCATCGCATCCGGATGCCCCTGGTACGTACGCAACGTGGACCTACACAAAGATTTCGAATTAGAGTCGCTCAAGGAATTCTGCAAAGGCTTAGCCAAACGCTACTATGAGCGTGCAGATGACCACTCCAACCCCCTCATTGCTTCAGCGTGTAAGTACGCTCCGCACCCACACCCGCTTCTTCGACGCCCTCGTAGCGTCCTCTTAGACCCCGATGACCCAATCACAGTCGCAAACTCCCAGTATATAGGCAGGTTGCATTCCTCAGTCCCAAGACATATTCGCCGTCGCCGTAAGAGGCGACAAGGCCAGTCCTTTCTCACGGCACGTCCGCGCCTCGGCGCGACGGTGCCAGACGGTCACAGACCATCCTGATTAGTGTACGCAGGGCATTCCCCTACGATCGCCGTTTCTTTCACGAGCGTCCATAAAATCTCGTATACACTTCTTCGGGGGCGAGCCACACTCGCCCCTCCACGCCCGGTGACGCTGTAAAGACCATCCCAGGTCAACAGCAGTTGAGTCACTCAGAAAAAAAAAAAAAAAATTAGACTTTGACTTTTTTACATTTGAATGGTGTTGACAGTAATCTTGGGTTAGGGCAATTTGTGACTGTAACCGACAGGTTCTGGATTCGATCACCAGCCGAGGAAATGAAATATTTAATATTTTCAATTTAAATATTTAATGTTTCATTTTTTCGCTCTGGTAATTAGGCAAAGCGTTGAGTTCCGCCACTCAACACGCAATGCCTCAAATTCGGCAGAAAGTGGGGAACGGAAGTGGAAAGGAGTGTCATAACACTAGGTTTCACTTCAGTTCCCTCTGCCTACCCTGCCTAGTGTATACAGCGTGAAGAATATATATATATATATATATATATATATATATATATATATATATATATATATATATATATATATATATATATATACATATATACATATACATATATATATATATATATATATATATATATATATATATATATATATATATATATATATATATATATATATATATATATATATATATATATATACATATATATATATATATATATATATATATATATATATATATATATATATATATATATATATATATACATATATAAAAGTTAGAACACCTAATCTGTAAATGTATCTATTAACATACCTAAATTTGATCCTCGCTTTGTCCTTTTCTAAAGAAAATTAGATTACATTAGTCAACGATAAAATTTCGCTCCTCAAAAGCCAGTGACCGCGTAGTACGATGCTGCAGACACACAGATAGACTTACTTCTTTTTGCATGATTGGTTAAAAATTAACATTCAATTATAACATTGTTCCTTTACAAGCTTACGTATAGTAAGCTATAACTAACCCATCTTGTATACTTTTTCTATTATTAGTCAACATAATAATAAGAATAACAACATAATATTATAATACAATTTTACACAATCTCTCGCGGTAATGCTTCCCTTGAGTTTCGTTTTTGAGATGCATTAACGTTGCTTCCATAACTTCGTCACGTTATTGGATGAGGAAAGCTCTTACTAAGAAACGTTCACGACCCTACCCTCCGGCTGTAAACCGGAAATGTAGATCTTTAAGAAAGTTATTTAGTTCTTTATTTGAAACTTCTAGGATTAGTATAAGTTTGAGGGGATTGCTTAACAAGATAACAAACTGTCTGAAATATTCCTGTCTTGTTAAAAGACAATAAATAAAGCTTTAAATTTGTTCAGTTATGTTGCTCTTCTTACTATAATAGAATATTTTCTTTTTTACTACACTTTCAACTAATTGTTTAATTGATATTTAAAAATGAAATATAAAATTGCTTTGTTGCACATTATTACTAAAGTTTCAAACACATATTATATGTTAAATCGTATTACTGTTTTGAATTGTTGCTATACTACAATTTGGCAAGCTACGTTGTTATTGGGAGACAGATCTTTTGCCAAAATTTTATATAATTAAATGAATCATTTACTTAAAATTTTTTACAAAAGCAATTGAATTAAAGTTAGCTTAACTTCTAATTGTACGTAAAATTAGTAACAACAAAACTGTTGTTAGTCTGTATGTCTAATTAGCCATTGTATTGTTTACAAAGATAAAACAAAATTAAATATAAAATATATTTAATGGAAAAAGGCAACTTTTTAATATTATCACATAGAAAGTAAGTAATTTTACAAAAATATTACTAAATTTGAATCTTGTCAATGTAATGACAGTTATATAATTATAACGCACCACACATCTCTGGAACAACCTACCCGCGGCAGTATTTCCAGGTCGATACGACATGGATACCTTCAAAAAGCGCGTCTACCTACACCTCAAAGGCCGACAACGCAACTGTAGCTCCCCTGGTGTTACACGGGGCCGTGGGCGACGGTGATCACTCACCATCAGGTGACCCGTCCGCTCGTTTGCCTTGTCTTTTCCATAAAAAATAAAAAATAACGGCACAACATCTGAATATAAAACTAAAGAATATACATTATTTAGTTTTATATATCATTTATATACATTTATAGAGAAATGGCAATAGTTAATTTGATTGCGACGCAACAGGTTGTGTCGTGCGATTCTCACTAGAAGAAATGAAGTATTTTTTCATTCAATTTAAATATTTAATATTCTTATATATAATAAAATATTCTTATATATAATATAAATATTTAATATTCTTATATAAGCTTAGTGACCGAGAAACAATAGAAATATATCAGTCCATATCCTTATTGAAAAAATCCTTACCAAACTGTATAACGTTAGACGTTCAGAAATATCATCATTAAAATTGTCTTCAAGAGTTCAACGAAGATTGTAAAATGAATACGCACCCACAACCAAATATAAAGGAAAGAAGAATCATCGCGCTACATTCTTCGCATAAAAATAAAACGAAGTCAAGAAAAACAAACTTACAAGACCAACATTATTTGCAGGAGCTTTCACATAAATTGCTTATAGTAAAGTATCACCGACAGTCATGTTTGTAAGCAATCGAATATAGACATGACCTCATTGCAAAATATTGCAATGAGGTCATGTCTATATACGCACTATGTTACTTATACATAACTAAATATCACTAACTAATATTAGGTGAAGAATTGCCGATAAAAACTACATATGAAATTCAATTTGTATTAAATCCTATTACCATTTCTTGTTTTACCTGGACATATTATGCTACGGTAGCTAAGTACACTAGTAGTCGCTCTTTGACGAGGTTAGAGTTTCATCGTCTTCATCAACCTACTTTGAGATGCACAAATATTTGGTTTTAAAATTATAAATTTAATATTATTTATAAGTTAATATTGTATTTTAATATATCGTATATTTATTATTATATATATTACGTCTATATTTTACCAAAAGAAAATTAAGAATAAAATAATGTAGGTAAATTACGATACGATCAATCGGTAAATAGAATGACCAACGATACAAAACAGAACAAAAAAGAAACAAAATAATTACAAATTTCTCAGGACTATACTTTATAAATGCAGCCAAATGAAAACTAGATAGTGTATGAAGGATTATATTAATCATATAAATCATACCCTACAGAGTTTTTATATTATACAAGGAAAAAATACTGCAATAAAAAACAACCTTATACAAAGAAAGCATGATTTACGTTTATAGATCTTCTGACCGAAGCTACTCGTAGGGTAAAACCCCGCCTGATATGTATATATCCACTCTTTTAAAAAGTAGTAATCTCTAGTTTCAGAAATATACATTATATATAAATCTATTTTATTAATTTAGCTGATTTAATCCTTTATGTTAAATAACTGCAGGCAAAATAACCTTTTCGACTACAAATTTTGTAGAAACTATTTTTTCCTAAAATTGAACGAATGCTAGGGAATGAAATATCTTACTTCCTCAACGCTAGAATAACCACCAATATAACAGGTTAAAACCCCGCGATGAATTCCGCCACTTAATTTTAAACATAAGAACAAATTTTATTTTTCAGAAATAAAATTTGTTCTAATGTTTAAAATATATATATTTTTTTAAGTTTCTCGGGGATCAAAGTAATAAAACACTGCGTTCTCTGCTGACCACAAATATTACAGCGCCGAAATTTCCGTTCTAAGTTCAAACCGAAGGAGCCTACAATAATTGTAAATAATATAAGGTCAGTAAATATAAACCTTGTAAACTTGGAATGTTAATTAAAATGAAATTATAATATCGAAATATTTAATGTTAACTGATCAAACAATGCAAAGTATATTTATAGTATATTTTTTTGAGTATAAAATTTTATATTTATAAAACGAGACCCTAAAACATTATTGAGATCGTGGAGGCGCCGTTGACAGCACATTACTAAAAATTCCAGCTTCACGCTGTATCCTGCACGAGGCAGGGTAGGCGGAGGTAACCCGGGAACCTAGTGTTAAGACACTCCGTTCCACTTCCGTTCCCCACTTTCCGCCGAATTTGAGGCATTGCATGTTGAGTGGCGGACCTCAACGCCGCGCTTTGCCTTATTACCAGAGCGAAGAAATGAAACATTAAATATTTAAATTGAAAATATTATATATTTCATTTCCTCGACTGGGGATCGAACCCAGAACGTGTCGGTTACAGTCACACTCTTGTGCCGCTGCGCCACGACAGGCCTACTAAAAATCAATATAAGAAAACATACGTAAAACGTTATTCTACAATAATTTAGTAAAATATAGGCTAATGAGTTTTCAGAAATGTCACTTAGTAATAAAATATTTCTACTACCTACATAAAAACTTTAGATCGATTTTTTACGGTTACGCATATTTTATGAAAAACCTAAACATATTTTCTCATAAGTATTACTTTAGAAGATTATAAAAAATCTTGACTTTTATGAAGAATTGAAGTGTGCGTATATTTTATAGAAAATTTAAAAAAAAAATAAAGTTTTCAAAATGTAAAAGGAAGTAAAATACTTTGAAACTATATATATATTTTGAGGAGCCAATTCGATTTGGATTAACGTCGCTAGTAGATAACTCAGACGAAACTTTTCTCAATAATATGGAAGTAGAATGTAAATAATGTATTTGGAACTTAAAATCTCGTGTAATATATTTAACTTTCATACACTTTTATGAAATATTCTAAGGTAATTTTTTAATTACTAACCTAACAGGTCGTTATGGCGCAGCGGCATGCTGTTGCGATCATAGCACACTTCCATGCTAGGTTCTCTTTGCATGCCTTAAGTTACCCTGTCTTTCTTACCGTGTGATTTCGGCTTAGAATAGGATCACCCTGGTACTGATGGTGTCGTAAGAGGCGACTAAAGTGCGTGTGGTGAGTCACGTTGCCAGTAATGGCAACACGCATGGGCAGACTCGATCGGATTATTACCACCCCCGGCATTTAAGACCGGCGTTAAGTAGTGGTTTTGGCCACTGCGTTTCGCATTAGGTAGTGCCGGGCCCCGGTGCCCTTCCACCTTAAAAGACGGCAACGCTCCTATAGCTCCTCTGGAGTTACTCGGGGCCGTGGGCGACGGTGATCACTTACCACCAAGTGACCCGTACGCTCGTTTGCCGTTGCCGTTTCGTTTCCATAAAAAAAACTTATTCAAATTGTCAGAATTACTAAAAGTCATGATTGAATTAGAAGTTGGGCTAAAAAAATACTATGTCAAGATATTCGGATCTTCATTTTTCGACCAAATTTAGACATTGTGTGCAACTTACAACTCAACGCCGCACTTTGTGTAATCTGAGCGAATGAATTTTAACTAACAACAACACACTCTTTTTCTCTTCTTTTTTATCTCTTTATGTAATTTAATTTCAGAGGCCTTTTTTTTTAAATGTATTTTATGCACATCGCCCGCGCATAACGCAATCTCTCTCGAACGGTACTGTGGGACTCACCGGTGAATCCGATCCTACCCACTAAAAACAGCGGAAACCCTCTTCACTTCTACGAGACGCCGAAAGATCGCTCGTGAATACAACTACAATACCTCGGTGAAAGAACCGCCAATAATGGGCCACCTTCACGTTCAGGATGTTCTCGGCGGGGATGTCCTAGGACTCAGAGCCCTGATGACTTGCAGGAGGGTTACCATATACCTTTTTGCGTCCTGCAGTAGCACCTCTAGGATAGAGGGTATTAGAAGTTCGCAAAGTACGTTCTCCTAGCCCCTGACTTACGACGGCGGACTGGTTCTGCGCTAGCGCTGGACTCACGCACCCGCTCCGCTGTCTCCTTCAGTGGAAAAACTGATTCGCAGAAGGAGACCATTGCAGACCAGTTCGTCTAATAGTACAGCGTGGCTCCTATCACACTGAATAGTGAGTGGTCGCTACTCACTACGGCCATCAAGGCGTGGCGTTGTGGGAACCCAAGCGTGTCGGATTATTCGCCAGCGAGCAATCATTACCCAAAGAAAAATATTCTAGGCAATAATTATAACCTTCCCAGGAAGCACTGGCACGCTATACTGCTCGTATCCCCGAATGACAAAGGTATTCAGAAAAGGCCGGCAGCAAACGAGCACACGACGAGGTTATTTATCTACGAGTAACTTGTCCCCCAAATTTCAGAGGCTTGTCGTGGCGCAGCGGCACTAGCGTGGGAACGACGGGTTGAGGGTGTGATCTCCACTTGAATGAATTTTCAATGTTTTATTTTTTTTTTTCATTTCTTGGCTCCGGTAACAAGGCAAAACACGTGCATTTCACACAGCGTGAATTTCAATATATTCTTTGTCTTTTTATAAAAGGAAAATTTAGATGTTAGTCCGTAAATTAATTATTCAATCTTTCACCTACACTATCCATTTATCATGTCGCCTTTTTCTTTTCAACCTAAGCTTCTATCAGCATTTTATTAGAATTGCAAAACAGTATGGACGCCTGAATGATGTTTTACTTAACTTTGACCAAAATACATTCCTTTTGAGTTACTACGCACGCACACATGTTTGATAAGCAGAAATTAATAATAATAATAATAATTTATTTTCACAAGAAATACATAACATACATACAATTTTAATATTGTTAACAAGTACACAATAGTTATATTTACTACTAATACCCAAATTAAGATTTAACTTGTGAAATGGGTATTACGGCATAAGAAAATGAATTAATGTGCTGAAATCTTTAGACTACAAATTATAATAATAATAGTAAAAATAAAAATAAGTGTGTGTGTGTGTGTACTTAAGTGCGCGCGAATGTTTGGTAATGACTTGGGGCGTCTAAGATAATCAAATACCTACGTATATACACATGTAAACCAATTCAATGCACGTCAGGCACAGTGAAAATGTATAAATAATCATTAATAAATGTTGATAACTATTTATATTGCATCTAAATAGGTATCAACATTTATTAATGATTGTTGAAATTCCACGTTAAAATTTCTAGGATCGATTTGTTAAACGTACTCGTAAATTTTAGTTTAGCTATTAATATAATGATTTGAGGACCTAATGTGACAGTAAAGCACATCTTGTTCTCTTGCGCTATGTAAACTTTCCTTTTTATGGAGAAACTAAGGGACTCTGTGTCTTATAAATATTACAAAGTTTTTCCTTTTATATTTTAAGTAAAGGAGGTTCGTTGTTCAAAATAAGTTATTTTATTACGTACCTAAAGATATGAAGGTAAATTTATTTTTATCTCTACTATTTTTAAAATTATAAAAGTAGTTTGTAATCAGCCAGAATTTTAAATCAATAAATAATATTGTACAGAATATGAAAAGTTTGTGATTATACATGTGATGATATAGGGATTTACTACTGAGTTTAATTAAAATTTAAAGGTTAAGAAATGGAAAGACTAATTACAGTAAAACTCGCAAAATTTCTACAAACTAAAAAATAATATAACTTCACAATGAGTTCTTGCTTACCTCTACTTACATCCTCGTAGAGCAAAAAAAAAATATAGAAAACGAAAACTGTACATATATCATCAAGCGCACAAAGATACACAGAAAATGGATTACAAATAAAATATTTGAATATTTGAAAAGCTCACCGTGATATGGAAAGGATCTTTATATGAGAATTGCAAATGTACGTTGTAAGCTTTATATCTTATATAAGCTGTTGTGCATCACATCTATTTATATCTAAAGAACTGGGTGAATTCATTGAATCGTGCTCGTGATAGTATAGTTACTTATCTTTTATAAATAAATGTACTATATGTGGTTTTTTTAATATAAAATATTTTTTTATTTATATTTCTATGCTTTGCTCAGACTAATAGAAACGCATAATATCTGTAATTAGACAGGAAAGCATAACACGAAGTTTCTTGACACTATGTACTTATAAGGAATACAGCGAGCGGAGAAAAAATATATAATTTTTGTAAATATCAATGCTCATCCTAAGTTATACGCCATTTATAAAAATATTATTTCACTGTTTCCACTGTTTTAGGAAAAGCGCTATAACAGAACCGAATTCAAACTTCATATATTCTCTTTTAAAAAGAGAGGAACATTTCAGATAGTTTCTTACCTTGTTCTCCAAACTTATACTGATCCTAGAAGTTTTGACGCAAATAAAGAACTAAATAAGTTACTTAAAGTTCTACATTTCCGGTTTACGGCCGTAGGCAGAAACTTTTAAGGTTGTGAACGTTTCTTAGTTAGAGCTTTCCTCATCTTACAAAGTGAATTATGGAAAAGCATTAATGCTTCTCAAGAATCTCGAGATTGCGTAATTGTTTTATAATATTACGTTATATAATTTTCATCTCCAAAAAAGTTGTTTAAGAAAATTAGCACAGAAAATGCTGGGTTCGATCCCCAGTCGAGGAAATGAAATATTTAATATTTTCAATTTAAATATTTAATGTTTCATTTCTTCGCTCTGGTAATAAGGCAAAGCGCGGCGTTGAGTTCCGCTACTCTACACGCAATGCCTCAAATTCGGCGGAAAGTGGGGAACGCAAGTGGAACGGAGTGTCATAACACTAGGTTTCACTTTCGTTCCCTCTGCCTACCCTGCCTAGTGCGGGATACAGCGTGAAGCTGAAAAAAAAAAAAAAAAAAAAAAAAAGATTTATGGTTCATAAAGCCGTGTTGTTGTTCTATTATGACAGTACGCATAAATAATCTTTTCAAAAATTTTTGCTACGACACTCAGCTTAGAGATTGGTCTGTAATTCTGTATATTATGTCTGTCACCGGACTTAAATACAGGTACCACATAAGATCGCTTCCAAATTGAAGGCATGGCTCCAGTAGAAAATGATTTGCTAAATAACAAGTAAATAGGGTATGCTAAAGTTTTAGAACATGATTTCAAAAATAACGGAGGAAGACTATCAAAATATATAAAAATGAATCTTTCCCCCGTGTAGGAATCGGAACCACAACTTTTGCGCTTATAGCTTGGGTGCTGCTAGGCCTTACCGGGTGCACCCATAAAACCAAGTGGCTGCAAAATGATTCCAGTACCTGCTTTGGAGGTTATCTGTGTTTAAAGGGAGCAGCTTTAATTAGTACCTCTGTTCACGTGTTCAGAGGAATCTTGACATTATGGGCCCTGGCTGTGGTACCCGGGAACAGTTAGGTCGCAGCTGGACCCACGGGTCTGATTGTTTCACTAGAGTGCCGCGGGGACCGGAAGTTCCCAAAGGCCTTGTCCGGTCATTTGAGGTTGGACTCGATACAGTTGTCACCAAGCATCCGACTTAATGCGCAGCAAGTTACAGCCTTCACCGGCTCAAGGCAAAGGGCTGACAGGTGGACCAAATGCGGTTTGGAGCGACCAATAGTGGCGACTGAGGTAAAGATTGGCTGCTGCCGCTCGGGTACATGCCTGCTGTAAATGAAAGACGAGAACTTGACTCGCTAGCATGCGGGAAGTGAGCAAGCGCTGCCACTTGTGGAAGCGCGTGCCTTACAGCTCCGGCACCTGTCTGGTGGTTGTGAGGGGCGATGTCCCTGGAGGGACAACCAGGAGTGCTACCACAAAAGTGGTAGAAGTCAGACCTGCCCGAATTGGTTTCCGTTTTCTGGGTAAAACCCGGGGGCAGGTGTCCTGGACCTACCTGATTCAGCCTTTAGGTTGGTACAGGGGGATAGTATAACATAAACCTGTAAGTCTCAAAAGAGAGAGAGATTTATAATCAAAAGCTGAGCTGCTTTCACGAGCCCATTTTTTGCATTAATTATATATTAAAATATGATCATTATTTTGTATTTTTAATACAATGATTCAAAAATGAGCAAAAAGTTAAATTATTGAAAATTTACTTAAAAAATATTACAGAAAAACTATGAAATGACAAAGTTTATATAAATAAGCATTTGCTTATTGAAATTCAGTTCTAATTTGATTTAACGAGTACAACGTATAGCGAGCGCCTGTCCCTCGAAGAGCGAAATTTAACGTTGACTCTAATGTAATCTAATTTTATTTTACACAAGACAAAGCGACGGTTAAACTTAATATGCAAATAGATAGACATTTACACAAGTTGTGTAGTTGTGTACCAACTTTTATATCTCTATTTCAATTTCGGCAGACAGTGAAACATGATGAGTGTCTTAACACTAGGTTGCCAAATTTGCTCTGCCTGCTATAAGCCAAATACAGCGTGAAGTTGAAAAGAGAAAAAATGTATATAAACAATATAATTAGTGATCAAAGCACACAGCTGAGATAAATAAACTTTTTTAAATCAATTCCTCATTATTTCCTCTGGTTCACTTAAGTTACACATAACTCAAGCTTGATGCAAATGTAAAATCTTATCGCACTCAAGTAAGAATGAGGTAAGTAGACTTGATCGTGCTACGACGAGATTTGTTGTAGTTTTAAGAATTTTACTTTATTTTTGTAGTTACTGAATACACAATAAAACTTAAATTTAAAAGTGTATGATATGTATTTATTTTAACTTATGTTTTTCGTTTGTGGAAGAAATAGACAGCGTGATCGTGAGATTTTGGTTTTGTTTTTTTTTATATAAATGCACTATTTACATATTGTTGACATCGTTGAAAGTTTGCAGAATGGGAGAAGAAATTTAAGAACCTTACAATAATTAGTTAGTACATCATATTTTGAGTTGAATAAATTGAAAAAAATAATCAAGGCTTTGGCGTTATATATCATAGTAGTTCATAACTGACAAAAAATGATAGGAGCTTAAATATTCGATGAGATATTTAATTGACGTTAGAAATAAATATTATCTTCAGGTATTTTTATTAAAGAGCTTTCATCACGTGATTCATTTTATTTTTATTACTGATTCTGAAACAAGGACTGATATAATAATACAAGTATAATTTCTTTATCTGTCCTACAAAATTTGGCGTTCCAAGAATAATACTAAAATAAAACCGAATATATGGTGAAGGTTGCCAAAATGGCCTCTCTACAGTTTATGTGTGACAGCAGGGCTTCCCAATCCATTTCAAGCTAAGAATTATTTTTTCTAATTTTGATTGTACTATTATTTTAATAATTGATACATATTTTGTGTGTAACTTTTAAAATAAATTAGAGAGATTTGGCAGTCTGTAGCAAGGGTTTAATCACATTGTACCGAGGCAATTTGTCCCATAATCTCGTGTAATACCCTGCCAAACGCCTTTTCCAAGTCTACAAAAACACCAAAAGCTTTTTGGCTTCTTTCAAAAGCCTCCTTGCCTCCCACAACAGTCTTTCGGATCTATCTTGCATTCTTCTTATTAATACTTTAGCATAAACTTTATTACCCAAGCTAATCAAACTAATAGCCCTATAGTCTAGATAGTCTGTCTGTGAAACTTTGCCTTTATACAGGTAATATGACCTCAACTCGAACCAGAACAGGTCCAAGACGCAGTAACTTAAACAGCTCTCGCTGCCCTACCTTGTTTGACTTCATATTGCGCTCTCTTTTTTTCAGACTCAGAGTTTTGCTGTCACTGCGGGCCGAGGCCATTCACATCGCTTTCGTACATCTTGTAAAATTTCGCCCATCGGACAAAATTATAACACAAGGTTGAAATAATATTTTATGATAGTGTGAAATGTTTTGACCTGTCACAGGTACATAATAATACCGTTCAACGATTTATGGATAGGCTTTTGCAACGTAAAAGTTATATACGAGTATGTATATAAAAGTATTAAACTTCAAAATGGCGAGGAATGAATAAATATTCATATTTTATTTACTCGTATATTGTCTTTTATGTTTTTAAATGATCATTTTCATTATTGATGAAAGTTATGATATTACTTTTGTACAAATTAAAGCCCAACATGGCATTAATTTTCACATACACGCGTCATCGATGTGTGAATATATCTAGCTAGTTTACTACGTAGGTATATTTTCCAGGGAGGTCTAGATGCTTACGTTTTTTAACAAAAATATGCTACATCAAGCACTATTATGGTGCTTGTACGGCTAATCTCAGAAACGGCTAGCCAGATTTAAATGCAGTTTTCACTATTATATTTGGGCAATTCATTCATTATACTATGATAATTATATATGGTATATATAGTGTATTTATATTTATTTTTTTGGTTTGGTAGGTTCTTTTAAAAATTACAATTAAAATAACAGTGCAAGCACAACATATTTTCAAATAATGTATAGCAAAAACCCTAGCCATTTGAAAGCAAACACTGCATGAATATATTGTGACTGGCTTCACTATACCAAATGTTTATACAATTACAAAGAATTCACAGTAAAACGATAAAATATTTTTACTAGACCAATATACAATATAAAAAAACATAATTTACAAACAAACAAAATAGTAAAATCATTTACATATAAAACAACAAAAAAATGAATAAAAAGAAGGACATTTTTTTGTCTTTCTTTTTATTCATTTTTTGTAAATGATCTTGTTATTTTGTTTGTTTTGTAAATTATATTTTTTTATATTGTATTGTTGTCTAGTTAAAATATTTTATTTTTTGTTTTTTTTTTCTCATAGGATTTTCTTTTAAAAAGAAAATCCTAATGAAACTTAAAATTGAACACATTATAGTTGATTGATGATATGATTAATCACTTATATTCTTAATATAGTATCCGCGTATCTGCAATAACAAACAGATCACAAATTTTATTATACAAAAATACCTAAACGAGGAATAACTGTACGAGGAATAACTCCAAAAACATTTTTTTACATGAAGGGTCAAAGAGAGAGATGAGCTTTCTAGAATATCGATATGATATCTTAAAATTTATTTTTGCAAATAAATTTGGGCAGTCTATTTTATTTTGAAGCAGTTCAAACAGAAACATGATATCCATAAAATCCCTCCTTTGCCTTAGAGAGATCATACCAAAAAACTTTAGTCTGTCATTGTAGGGAAGTACAGATTTATTAATATTATTAGCTTGGTAGGAAAAATACCATATAATTTTTTTTTTGGACTTGTTTTAATCTTAAAGAATGAGTCTAATTTTAAAGAATAATATATAATTTTTACTTGTAAAAATAATAAAATATTGAATTCGACCACATCGCTGATTTTAGTCGAAAGTATGTTGGGACATGTTTGCATGCGAAGGGGTGCTATGTCGGTTACCTCCTCGTGGTGCACCCTAGGCAACGGGACAGAGAGCAGCATCACGGTCGTGGTGCTGCTGCTCGTCGCGGCTAATAAACCGACACGCGGGAATGCGCTCCGGCGCTCTGTAATGTAAGAGTTGTCCCGTGAGCGCATTGTAAAGAGGAGCCCCTTTGATGGCTTTGCGCTCATGTGCTAGGTCATCGTGGAGGTAGGGCGGGTTCAACGTGCGCTTACCCCGCCGTCGGGCAGAGCAATGCTCGCCGTCCTTTTCGTAATCCCGTGTGCGGTGTCTGTGGTCATGTCTCGCGGCCACGCACGGGACCGAGGGTCTAGCCTTCACCGGCCGGACCGCGAGGAAGAAAATTTCTATAAAAAATTACCCCAATCCAAGCGGCGACGCAGCGCGAGGGATGCATGGCTGATGGGTGGTTCAGTCGCTACTACTATCCCCGACCGGGCAGAGGCCAATGTTCGGGTCGGGTTACGGGGCTGGGGCGGCTGTTTGGTCGTCCTGGCTCGGGGCTTACCCAGGTACAGGGGGCACTACCCAGGTGGACCGTCTTTTCCCCCACACTCGTGGGATTCAAAATGGATGATTCACAAAATTTCTCGTTAGGTTTAAGTTGTTTGTCGGATAGTCAGGCTGTCCTCGATTCTGGCGATAGTTTGCCATTAGGGAGTAGGAGCTCGCAGGTATCCGGGCTTGTGAGTGTTAAATTGGTGACCGACGGATGCGCAGGGGTAGGCGACCAGGCCCCTGTAGCGGATATAAATACTGGAAGCGGTGAAAACCGGCCACTTGGGACGTCTTCTGGTAAGAAACGTCCAGTGTGCCAGACCTCAGATGAGGAAAGCCTGCCGGCTCCCAAGTTGCCGACTTCGAGGAGGGGTCGGCCGGCATCGAGAGGGGCGATTGCTTCGCAGCCGCGGAGGGGTAAGCACGGACGTTTTGTGCGCTCGAATACCACGGCGGCTAGCGAAGCAGAGAGTGACATGGGAGTCACTACAGAGGACTTTGGCGATGGCGGTGAAAGTGGTGCCTCGCTGGGGAGCTCAAAGCGGAGCTCAGCGCCGCTAAAAGGGAACAGCGAAAAGCTGTGGCGGCTGATGAAGTGTCGGAAATGGCCCGTCGCGCTCGAGAGCGACGAGTGGCTCTTGCGGCGGAGGGAGGAGAACCATCTGCGTTGGTCTTGAGCCAGCTGGCTCTGGATGGGGTGGACTTAGTCCTCAAAGTTGCCACCAAGTCCGGAAGCTTAAAGGGCACGTTCATCCGTGGCTTAAAGGAGGCTGCCGCGGATATCAGGAAAGCGGTTGACATCCTCCTCCACAGAACGGCCTCGGACGAGGTCGCAAAGTTACAGGAGGAAAACAGTCGCCTCCGAAATGACCTGGAGGACCTCCGGAGGCAAGTCGCTGCGGTAAGTGAGCAACAGCAGCGATGCTCGTCCACCGATGCTGCACCCGTAATGGTCCCAACTGCCGCACCGCGACCGCCAAGCCCTCGTACCGACGCAGAGATCGAGCGCATTATCCGACTCTGCTTGCTCCAGTGCGGGAACATGGTTGACGCTAAACTAGAGGCGAATCGTCGTCGTCTCCCGACGGAAATACTCCGTCCACCTTTAGCGGCTGACACGCGGAGGACCGAGCAGCCGCCGAGACTTCCACCTCGAAAGGGGACGCCCACGGAGGGTAACAAAATTCCCTCGGAGGTAGCTCCTCTGAGCGACCAACCCACGACTACCGGGTCTAAGGGTGAGACCTGGGTTAAAATCGTGGGTCGCAAGAAGGCCCGCAAAGCTACCAAGAAGGCCGCAGTAAATATACGTACAGCCGGTGGAACCGCGAAGGTGATTACGCAGCCTGAGCGGCGTACTGCTAAAGGCGGTCGTAAAGGACCAATGATACATGCCCCACGTTCCGAAGCTGTGACGCTCACGCTACAGCCCGGAGCTGCGGAGCGGGGCGTAACGTACCAGTCGGTCATTGCCGAGGCCAAGGCCAAGATCAAATTATCAGATCTTGGCCTTCAGTCCGTCACCCTCAGGCAGGCTGCTACGGGTGCGCGGTTGTTCGAGGTAGCTGGTGCTGCGAGCGGCAGTGCCGAAAAGGCGGACGCTCTGGCCGTCAAGATGAGGGAGGTCCTCAACCCTGTGGACGTCCGGGTCTCTAGGCCAATAAAAACCGCAGAGGTGCGGATGTCTGGTTTGGATGACTCCGTGACTTCTGAGGAGGTGGTAGCGGCTGTTGCTCGAAGCGGAGAGTGTCTGCAGGACAAGGTGCGGACCGGCGATATACGCACCGATGCCACCGGACTCGGCGTAGTCTGGGTTCGGTGTCCTATAGCGTCGGCGAAGAAGATAGCCGATAGCGGCAGATTGCTGGTTGGCTGGGTTGCAGCGAGAGTGAAACTCCTACAACCCCGGGCGATGCGATGCTTTCGGTGCCTGGAGAAGGGGCACGTCCGGGCAAAAAGTACCGCCGAGATCGACCATAGTGATCTTTGTTATCGCTGCGGTCAGTCTGGCCACAAAGCGGCTCAGTGTTCTGCGGCACTCAACTGCAGCTTATGTTCGGCTGCGGGGAAGCCTGCCGGACACAAATTGGGCGAAGGAGCTTGTGGCGTGCCTGTCGGCAAGGCCATGAATAAAAAGAAGAGGAGATCTAAACTTGCCGGGGAATCCTCGCCACCCCTGCAGGCTAGTAGCTCTGCGGCCGACTCCCGGCCCAGGACTGTTGCCGAGGGAATGGAATGCCAATAATGGCACAATTTCATTTTCTCCAGGGCAACATCAACCACTGTGCCAGAGCTCAGGATCTCCTACTCCAGAGCATTGCCGAGTGGTCGATTCACGTGGCTGTGGTCGCCGAACCGTACTTCTTTCCCGCTCGTGACAACTGGCTGGGATGCGCTGACGGTTTGGTTGCCATTATTGGCGAGGCTTTGATTGACCCGTCTCGAGGTCACGGCTGGGTCGCTGCGATCTCAGGGGGCATTGTAATTGTGGCGGCATATTTCTCTCCCAACAGAGGTCTCGCCGACTTTGAGGGTTTCATTGTCGAGTTGGGCATCGTCGTAGGCCGTTATCACATTCGACCTGTTCTGGTGCTCGGGGATTTCAACGCCAAGTCTTTCGCGTGGGGATCTCCGGTCACCGACCCTCGGGGCGAGGCGCTAGAAGAGTGGGCGGTGACGACTGGTCTAGTCGTCCTAAATCGGGGCTCGGAATACACGTGCGTGCGGCAGCGGGGCGGGTCTATAGTGGATGTCTCGTTCGCTAGTCCCTC
This sequence comes from Eueides isabella, assembly GCA_019049475.1. Taxonomy (NCBI): domain Eukaryota; kingdom Metazoa; phylum Arthropoda; class Insecta; order Lepidoptera; family Nymphalidae; genus Eueides; species Eueides isabella. The sequence goes on along the minus strand of CM032408.1, from coordinate 5,252,807 downwards.
TGTTGCCAGCCGAGTTCGTAGCTGGCGTGTCGCCGTGGAGGTGGAGACGCTATCGGACCATCGGTATATCCGGTTTGACGTCTCTGCCCAGACCGCGAGCGGCCACCATCCAATAACCCCCATTAAAGACGGACCGCGTTGGGCGCTTAAGCACGTCGACAGGGAACTACTCGAGGAGGCTGCCTTAGTCCAGTCCTGGATCTGGGAGTCGACGGACGGCCCCGTCGATGTCGAGGCGATGGCGCTGCGGTTTCGCGGGGCAATGATGCAGATCTGTGATGCTTCCATGCCCCGTGTCCGCCAACAGTCCGCAAGGCGCCAGGTGTACTGGTGGACCGCTGAGATCGCGCAATTGCGCGTAGCGTGCGTTGCGGCTCGTCGCCGGTACACCCGATATAGGAGACGGCGCCGACGGGATCACGCCGAGGAGGACGCCTTGTATGAGGCGTACCGTGGGTCTAAAGAGACTTTGTGGCTGGCCATTGGTGACTCAAAGTCACATGCCAGGGAGGAGCTGCTGGGGTCCCTGGATCGGGATCCGTGGGGGTGCCCCTACCGTTGGGTGCGGGATAAATTGCGTCCCTGGGTGCCTCCACTAACGCAAAGCATGCAACCCCAGTTGCTAGAGACGGTGGTGTCAGCCTTCTTCCCGGGGCTAGCGGGACACGTTCCCCCGGCGATGGCTTCGCCCTCCGCTACAGACTCTCCTGAACAGGAGAACACTGATGTTTCCGAGGTAACGCAAACAGAGTTGAGAGCGGCCGTGTCGCGACTCCGGGCTAAGAACACAGCACCCGGACCCGACGGAGGTCGAGTTCTCGTTCTCGTCCTTACTCTGAAGGAGTTAGAGCCCCAGCTGAGGGGGCTCTTTACGGCATGTCTCGAGCAGGGTCAGTTTCCCAGTGTGTGAAAGGAGGGGAGGCTGGTCCTGCTCAGAAAGGACGGGCGCCCCGCGGACTCGCCATCCGCTTATCGGCCCATAGTGATGCTCGACGAGGCGGGCAAACTTTTTGAGCGTATTATCGCAGATCGCCTCGTCGACCACTTATGCACGGAGGGGCCAAATCTGAACGACAACCAATTTGGTTTTCGTCGGGGCCGCTCCACCATAGACGCCATCATGCGCGTGAGGGCCCTGGCAGAGAAGACGGTGTCCCGGGGTGGGGTGGTGCTGGCGGTGTCTTTAGACATCTCCAACGCATTCAACACCCTACCCTGGAGTTGTATTCGGGAGGCTCTGAAATACCATCACGTGCCTCTCTACCTCCGCCGTACAGTACAAACTTACCTAGAGGGTAGATACGTTGTCTATCGGGGATATAACGGTGCAGGTCGGCACCTAATGTCGTGCGGTGTTCCACAGGGTTCGGTCTTGGGACCACTTCTGTGGAACATTGGTTACGACTGGGTGCTGAGAGGTGAACTCCCGTCATGCGCCGACTTAACGTGTTATGCCGACAACACGCTCAAAACTGTCCGAGGGAACTCGCATAGGGAAGCGACGTTGACAGCCACGGCAGCGGTGTCACAGGTGGTGAACCGCATCCGTCGCCTTGGACTAGAGGTGGCCCTAAACAAGTCAGAGGCCATGGTATTTCATGGCCCCCGACGTGCGCCGGCGCCGGGTTCACACATCGTGGTCAGCGGGGTCCAGATAGCTGTCGAATCCACCATGAAATATCTGGGATTGGTGCTCGACAGTCGCTGGGAATTCGGGCCACACTTACGGCGGCTAGCGCCCAAATTGATGGGGGCAACGGGCGCGCTTTCAAAGTTGCTTCCCAACTTAGGGGACCCGAGCGCCGACTGTAGGCGGTTGTACGTAGAAATCGTGCGTTCCATGGCTCTATATGGAGCTCCCGTGTGGGCGATGGACATGACGGCTGGCACTCTCGCCATTCTGCGCAAACCACAAAGGGCGATGGCCATCAGAGTCGTTCGTGGGTATCGCACGATTTCCTACGAGGCGGCTTGCGTCTTGGCTGGATTCCCGCCATGGGACCTAGAGGCAAAAGTGCTCGCGTCATTATATCGATGGCGCGAGGAAGAGCGGACACGGGGCTTAACCCCGGTGCAGCGGCAAATCGCGCTGCGCCGAGAAAAGCTCCACCAGGTTCTGGTGGCGGAATGGCGGCAAAGGCTTCTGTGCCCTACCGCCGGACTCAACACCGTCGAGGCGATCCGACCAGTACTTAAGGACTGGCTCGGGAGAAGGCACGGCTCCCTGTCGTTTAGGATGACGCAGGTGCTGTCGGGTCACGGCTGCTTCGGCAAGTACCTATGCCGCATAGACAGAAAGCCGGACAATCGGTGCCACCACTGCGTCCTATGCGGAGAGGACACGGCGCAACACAGCTTGCCGAGTGTGTAGCTTGGGAGGAACAGCGCCGTGTCCTCACAAATAAAGTAGGGGGCGATCTATCGCTGGCTTCCGTAATGCGGAGGATGGTTGGTAGCGCAGAGTCTTGGGATGCGGTGGCGTCCTTCTGCGAGGACGTGATGTCGCAGAAGGAAACTGCGGAAAGGGAGAGGGAGATCTCTGCTCCCTTCTCTGGCCGCAAAAGGCGCACAGGATGCAGGAGAAGGGCGGACAACGCCCTTTTCCGGCCCCCATGAATGGGTCCAGGGGCGAGGGACTTGGGGAAGTTCTCGCCCCCTATTGGATAGACCCGTGTCGCAGGCGCGCACCTCTGGAATGATACACGGGTTAACACACCTCATAAACCCGCGCAGGAGATGAGACCTGGATAAACCCGGCCAGCACTAGTGATGGGCTGCGGATGAATTTGGACTCCCGCGGCCCCGCGCCTACGTGCGAGGAGACACCGGGGTGGTTTTAGCCGGTAAGAGTCCGGCACCCCTCTCCGTCTTTCCCTAGACGGAGGTATTCCATGAGGATTTCCCCCCATAAAAAAAAGAAAAAAAAAAAAAAAAAAAAAAAAAAAATGTTTGCATGCGAAGTATATTCTATGCGTGAAAATAACTTTATATATCGAAAAACATAAAAATTACCTTCATGGTGGACAACTGAATAAATAAACATTATTTTCTAAAATAAAACAGTAAATTCTACTAATATTACAATTGCATGCCATGGAATAAAAGGAAATATGCAAAGAGCAAACTTCAACTTTTCTCAGTATATAGGGAACTTTTTATTTGCCATTTAAGTTCACCTCACCGTTTAAACAGCAATTTTCTCTGTTTTTATCGGCTTCCACGACATTTTTACAATCCAAGGTATGCATAAAAAGGACATTAATGATTTCCGCTGACTTTACAAAGTAGATCTCGTTAGTGAATGTATGTAACGTACAAATTTTATAGTGTTTTCTCGCTAAAAGATTGAAGTTAATTATTCACTCACTCAGCTTCACGCTGTATCCCGCACATTGCAGGTTAGGCAGAGGGAATTTGGGAACCTAGTGTTAAGACACTCCGTTCCACTTCCATTTCCCATTTTCCACCGAATTTGAGACATTGCGTGTTGCGGAATTCAACGCCGCGCTTTGCCTCGAAAATTACTAATAAACTAAAAACGTTTCTGACTGAATACATATACATATTTTCATTTCCAATAAAAATTCAAAGAGTTAAATTTTGTACTTATTAATGCCGTAGGTACAGTCTTTAGAAAGCAATTTATAGTAGTAGAGTGCAGTAATTGATAATTAATTATTATTTACTGCACTCTACAGTATAATAACTACTTAACGTTTAACTTCATGTGTGACGTAGTGTAATTTGTATAACAAGCGCAAGCAACAACAGGTACAGCTCAGTCAGGTTCCAGATTGCTTTGAATCAGTTATTGTGTAATGTTATAGCAAGTTTCGGGTTGGTTGCTTTAGTCAAGCACTAAATATTAATTTTACTACGAAACTAAATGAAGCATGACGTTTAATATATATAATGTTTTATTTTTATGATATTTGCAGACGATTTTATTTATATTATTTATTTTGTGGAATTATATCAACTAAGCTAAAATGTTAGTTAACATTTAGTTATTATTTTTTTCACTTGCTATATATAACTATTCCGGTAATTATCTTCTATATTATCTTTATCATATTTAAGATATATTCATTACTCTCCCATTGATATGACTTCCTCCGGATGTATTTCAATTGTCAGTAACTCATTATGTTCCCCTTTTCACTACAACAAAAGAATATCTCTTCTATTTTAATACTGCCAATTGTAATATTTTGGAAGCAATTAAAACAGCTTCATGATTTAAACGCTAATTAACTTCTAGACGCACGGAGTTTCAAAAAAAACACAAAATGAAATTAAAATCAAAAAGGTTTGTTGTTACTTTTTCATACTTAAATAATGTTTTACATAATATGTAAGTACGTGTTTAACGTAATAATTGTGAAACTCTCTCTATTTTGTTTACAGTACAGCACCTCAACGGCGTTATATGTTATTTATTATTATTATTATTATATTACTCAAATATATTGTCACGTACAACTGTTAACAAAACATTGCTTTTGATCAAACTCTAATAACTTTTTCTTGTTAATGTCACTACCGTCCCAGTGGATGGTAAATCATAATTGACGTAGGTCGAAATGGACAAACATCGTGTGTTCATATAAATTTAAAAATATATCACGACATGAACATTTCCTGAACGTACCTAGAATTTTCTTATCAGTTTTCCTTTTCTGCTTATTTTGCTTAATTTCAATCTGTCTACATACGCAGGATACTGAGTTTGAAAAAAAATTAAATTACTTAAGGCTTAAAAAAATTAAATATATTATGTCACAATAGAACAAAACTTGGGTTAGATTCTCACTTTTTTTTTTTTTTTTTTTTTATTTATTATTATCATATACAAATACAAATATAATTTAATAACAATTAGGCACTACAAAAAACCACGAAGGTTTGTCTCGAGTGCCTCATTCGCCTCGGCTACAATACATTTAAATAATATTTCTTTAACATTTGCTTTAGGTTTCCCTCGGTAATTTTTGTACGTATGTTAACATCTAAATTATTTATTAAGTAAGGAACCATGTAAGCCCTGGTGCGCTGCCCGTACTTGTTGTTCACCGCTGGTGTAGTTAATTTATTTAGTGTCACACTACGAGTTGCAATTTTATGACAAATTTTATTTTGAAACTGGCTGTTAAAATAATTTTCTTTTAAAATTGTAAATTTAATTTTGTCGTAAATGGGAATAATTTGGCAGTGTTTAAAGAGAATGAGAGAGTTTTCATTAGTAGTGGCTTGCAATTTGACTTTAAAAGGGGCGATTTTTTTTAATATTCTAACCTGCAACCGATATATGTAATTCAAGTGTGTTGTGTCTGTTCTACCATAACTACTAAGTCCATATGATATGATTGAATCAGCCAATGCGTTATAGAGCATTAGTTTAGTTTTATATGTTAAAATATTTTTGATAATGTAGAGAAGGAATTTCGAAAGAATAACTCACTTTCGTTTCTCGGCTCTTTTTGGACGAGTGCGGTATTGAGAATTGTCACTTAACTCGAAATATCGTCCTTATTTGTAGTTGGAAAATGGAAAATGGAAGTCTTGGGAATAACTCTCTACCTTCAATATCAATAGTAAATTTTATAGATGACTAAATATTCTCTTCGTCCAAGTAATATTAACATGTTTTAAAGATAATAAATAGTATAGAATAGTATAGAATAGTATTTACATTCTAATAGGTTACATTCTAATCTACTAGTCAGTCATTCTGTTCGATTTCTCGTCTAATTATAAATTTTTCCTTGAGCAGCATTGATTTTTGACAGGTTAGTATGAAAAACCTTACTTATATTCGGCTGAAGCCAGGGTCGGATCTAGTCCATTAATTTTGTTTAGCAGCACGTCAATTGTAGTCGTTATTATTTATTTTGACCGAATTTTATCGACTTTCTGAGGAGCAACGACATCCGACGCTAAGTGGATCGTTGCCGGAATATACAATTTTACATACCGCTCTAGCTCTTGCTAGCTCAGGAAGCAAATAGATTTTATTAATTTCAGGCATTGCGTATTGAGTGGTGGAACTCAACGCCGTTTTTTGCCTTGTACCAGAGCGAAGAAATGAAAATATTAAATATTTAAATTAAAAATATTAAATATTTCAGTTCCTCGAGTGAGAATCGAACCCACAACCTGTCGGTCACTGTCACACGTTTGTGCCGCTGCGCCACGACAGGCCTTAGGTTTTATTAAGTTTTCAAATATTGTCTCAAATGAAACTCGCATAAACATATCATAATTCCTTGTAATAAATTAATATATATAGACGTAACGTACAGGACAATATGATACAGTATAGTATACATAATATTAAAAGTCATATAAACAATTCATTCTACGCATTGTCGTATTTGTCAGTGTTAACTAGCGCCGTTATAATTAGACATAAAAATTGTATGTTTTGTACACAATATCCCTAGCTACCTTTGCGAGTCAAATTCTTAAATTTATTTTTTTTTGGTAATTTTTTAACAGCATGATAGATAAAAATGAAAAATAATACATTTAAAACAGAATTATAATCAAATAGCTACTTCACGAACATATCATATACAACACGGCGGGTGCTAATAATTTAGTCACAGTTCTATCGATGGAGGGAGCCCTTGCTGCCGTCGACATACTCTGGAGTAGCCACGTAGTACTTGCAATACCTCAAAGACAAAGTGCCCTTTTCCCTCCCCATCCAGTGTTAATGTCTTGGTCCACAGGACTAACAGCATCAAGCTCATGTTTGAAAAAACAGGAATAATAGATGACGAGACAGTGTCTTATGCTTATATTTATGTTTTAGGCAAAATTAAATGATACACGCCGTCTCTAAGAGTAGGATAATTAAAATAATTTTAATATTGTCTTTCCCCTACGTTCGAAACCACGACCATCGCGTTCAGGTTGTCTCACTATGCTTTGAAGGCTTCATATGTTAAAATTTCTCATTTAGTATTTCCAAAACTATCGATTAAGCAATCATTATGTATTTTTGATCCATTCTAGTTATACAATGTATCTCAAGTAAATATGTATACACATAGAGACAACTTACTTTCCACCCAAATTTTTGGGACATTCCGTGCTAAGTACCTGTGGAACTGAGAAAATGAAATTCGTTTGTTTTGATTTGTTTGTTTTGATTGAAAATTAAATCCACAATGAAATTTGTTTGTTTTGATTGAAAATTAAATCCACAACAGTTGCTTTTACAACCAAATGTTGTGCCGCTGTGCCACGATAATTCATTTTAATCATCGCATGTGTTAAGCTTCTTGGTTCACGGATTAAACTCTAAATGTACACATTTACTGATAAAACGAAGACGACATTCATATGCAAATTGTCTTTATATGTCTTCAAGACGTACGTGTGTGGATCTAGTTAGGCGATTATAAAAAAGTCTTGCTATTAAATATATGGTTGTATTTTTTTATTACAGAGTATCGATATTTTATTGTAATCGTTGCGTATAAATAATAAGTATGGCTGAATATTCAACTGTATTTTTTTTTTATTTCAAGAGGGGGCAAACGAGCTGAAGGTCCACCTGATGTTAAGCAAAACCTTCGCCCATGAACACCTACATCCTGCGATTGTAGGTGCGTTGCCGGCCTTTTTTATTTTATTGATGGCTTAGGTGCAATTCTTAAATTGTAATAATATTGATGTACTTTACATAATAATGTACTGGCTTCAAAATTATGCAGCCATTTTTAATTTCAATAATCACCAAGTAGCTAATAAGTTGTGGAGAGAAAGAGCGTTTTGCATTTTAACAATTTTAGAAAAAAAAATACGAATTTAAAGAAAGTAAAGATACTGGTAATATTTCCATTGAACAAGTACTTGTAAAATTATCTAGATCTAAAAACTGTATATTTGTATGTTGTGATTTTAATATTAATTTACTAGATAGTCCCCCCACACGTATTACAACTCAGGTCCTTATTAAATATATATAATCTAGAATCAATCACTCTATATCTCAGAATATATCAGCAAGAATCAGTAATTGTACAGCAAATTGCAAAAAAAAATATAATATTTTTAAAATCTCAGTACCATTTAATAATTAGTGTGTTTAGTTTAGACTGTAGCGGTCAGTCAGTTGGGTTTATTTTACTCTAGATATTCTTACAACTTTTAAAATCAATATGGATTGCAATGTTTGTCAATGATCATGTCAATGGTCTATGTTTGAAATGAAAACCTTTTAATACTAAACTTAAATTTAAAAAGCGTATAAAAATTTTGAACGAAGCAGGATTTGAACCCGCGCCTCTGGAATACCGTTCCAGCGCTCTGACCAACTAAGCCATTCGTTCTCACCGAGCTCCGTCGAAATTCATACGCTTACAAAAATTTATACGCTTGTTACAACTTATTTATGTTGTTAGCATCTCTGTAGGGAGATTTTTACAAATTTCCGCTACCCAAAGACAACTCGTAAGAATTATCATTTGGCAAGAGAGAATACTATTTATTTTAATATTTTTACTATGTTTTAAAGTGTTATTCCACACTTAGGACAGAAAATACTTAACTTAAATTTAAAAAGCGTATAAAAATTTTGAACGAAGCAGGATTTGAACCCGCGCCTCTGGAATACCGTTCCAGCGCTCTGACCAACTAAGCCATTCGTTCTCACCGAGCTCCGTCGAAATTCTTATACGCTTGTTACAACTTACTTATGTTGTTGTGTGTTGTGTATTTAAAAAAAAATTATACGCTTTTTAAATTTAAGTTTAGTATTTTCTGTCCTAAGTGTGGAATAACACTTTAAAACATAGTAAAAACCTTTTAGTAATCGGAATGTACTGCCATACTTACTACTTAGTCTGATTAAGTATTATTTGTTTGTAAAGGTTGAAATTTTTGTGTTTTATAAATTAATTACGGTTTACTACTTATTTGTTCTTACCCTTTGAGGCCGTCGTGACGCAGTGGAAAAGTATCTAAATGTTAGCGAAATAGTTATTAGTTCGATATTTGCTAAGGAAACTTAATGTAACTAATTTATGCTTATGCTTATATATATATATATATATATATATATATATATATATATATATATATATATATATATATATATATATATATATATATATATAGCCTTATGTTTTATAGACATCCATCACCTTTTAAAATGGTTTCTATAAGGTCAAATACTAAAATAAATGTTTTGACACCGTATAACGCATATATCAGAGTAGCAATACAAAATCTAAAGTCGAATAGTTCAAGCTTAGTCTTAAGATAAGACACTTCTATTTCCACACACCAATGAGCCATTGCGATTTCAGTGGCTGACTCAATGCAGCGCATTGTATTGTAAACAGGCCGTGGAAATGAAAATTATTCGAACTCTTACATTAGTAGCATCTGACGGATGCTCTCACTCTGTTCCTTTACAGCCTCTGTAGCAGTAGAGCTAGATAATAAGATGTAGAGTTTCACAACTTTTGAACTTTAATATCCATAGATGAGCGGATATGGAAAAGTGTGTATCTAAATGTGTCAGTTTCAGCAGGAGGATTAATATTAGCAGTGTGTTAAAATGTAACACAGTTTATTACTTGAATAGTTATATTAATTTACTAAGAACTCACTATATAGCTATTTCAAAACCTTAAAAAATTATACATATTATTTGTATATTAATTTTGTCGTGATATTGCCAGAGTGAAATATTAAAAAAGTTATATATAGCCTCGACTGGGAAACACTGCACAATGATAGTCTCAATGTCCCCGTATATCAATAAGTAAATAAGAGTGTATCGTCCATCACCTTAGATTGCTTATATTCTCAGAAAATAAGGATTAAAGTACGCCAAATAATAAAAACCAAATTTGATAATTACGTTTTTTATTGAAGAGTTGGTTAATCTTTCTGTGTACCCTCTGTGTTATATCTTTTTTATATTCTGGAAGAATATATTGCTAGAACAAAATAAACAATAAAAATATTTGTTATTACTTTTATACCAACACTCTTTCTCTCTGATTATTTTCATGCTTAAAAAATATCTACTTTTTAGAATTCAAGTAAAAAAGATCGACAACATGCAACTCTAGCCGGGACCGTTTGTGGGTTTGATTCCCAATCAAGGTAGATGAAATATTGAATATTTTCGTTTACTCAATCAGGAAACAACGTTTAATGAGTTTCAACTTTTAACATACAATATCTCCAAATTTCGGCGGAAGCTAAGGAATAAAAATGTTTTAATTGAAAAAGAGTGTCTTAACTCTCTCCTATCTTGCTAATTATATCAAACAACTCTGAACGTGGAACTCTAATTAAGAACGTAGAGATACATTTTTATATTTCTACCTAAATATGATTTATCGTATTATTTTAGCTTTACATTTAGTATTATATAATAGTAACCGAAATTTACAGTAGTAGGAGTGAGGCTGTGGAATGACTTGCCTGAAGAAATTAAAAGAGCTCTTTCCCGCGAGGCATTCAAGAGCCGAATTAAAAAAATATTTTTTACGGAACCACATTGAAATATAAATTATAGTTCATATAGTAATAATATATGTATTATGGATTTGTATTTGTTGTTTTACATCATATATATTGGTATACGAGTATGCGTTTACATGGTTATGTATGTATATGTGTATTTATGTATGTGTATGTACATGTATGTATATATTTATAAATATGTATGTGTATGTGTGTATATATGTATTTATATGAGTGTATGTATGTAATAATATTGTACACCTACTTCTACATTTCCCACCTGACGAGGTTGGCTGGAAAAAAATTCTGTTAAGCGTTAAGCCCTCCTTTTGTGCAAATTTATTGGTATAAATTGTGTACAATAAAGAATAAATAAAAATAAATAAATAAAATTACAAAATGAGTAAATATTTTATTTTCATTAAAGTCATATCATGCTTTAAGTTCTTAAAGAGAAAAGCAACAAATGTGCAACAATTTTATATCTTTACGTTGTGTCAAAGTACTATACTTTGTCTAGGATTTAGACTTCATATAGACTTAGTGGGGTTATTTTTCAAATTATTCATTTGTAGTTCAGAACATTGAAAATGTAAAAATATTCCTTTATGTTATTTTATTATTTTTAAAGTGTTACTTAGAAAAATATATATGTATCCCGTTACTATTACATTTTTAATTTTCTAAAGATTTTTTTTTATATAAATTATGTCTTTTATGATATTTTTTTGTCGATGTTGTTACCTTGCACAGTTCATCGTTGAGTTTTATTGACTACTTTATTTTTAATAGGAGTAAAACTAAGAATAAAATAAACCTGAAGTAAACACTATTTATAAAATATTTATAAAATAGCATACCTATAGCTTAAAAGAACGTCTTTTATTATTTTAAGCGAATTTTATATGAAAAATATAACCCGTTTGATCCAGACAGTTCATGGAAATACTATAAAAATAATAAACTTTAAACCGGATACAAACGATAAGGAGAGATAATCATAGGTGGTTTTTCAATCAAATCGATCTGAAATCGGCTTACGGCGACGAGATATTACTACTCGCTATACCATCCAAGTTAAGTCGATCTGCCGTCGATGGGTGTACGCGTGAGTTTTTGGCTGCTGTGAATATTTTATATAGTGTTAGTGTAGTATAAATGCCATTGATGTACGGAGATTGAGTTAAATCTGTGCATTCAAGCTAAATCTATGTATACAAAAATTAAATTATATACTCTGAAAATAGGTACTACTTACTACCTGGGACATAACATCTAGACCAACTGGAAGATTCAAAACTTATAATGAGTCGGTAGAATTAAAAGTAGATAATAAATTAATTAATGCAGATCTTGAAGTTGCAAATATTTTTGAAAATTATTATGCAAAAATAACTCCTGCCTTAAAGTCATCTCCATCAGGTGCTCTTAAATTATTGCAAAGTAACACTGATAAATATACCACTAATTTTACATGGTTTGTACATGTAAAACCAACCAAAAAATGTTAAGTTACTGAGCTCTATTATAACTCACATTGCACCTCACTTATCATCGATTTCGAAAAATATTTTTGATCAATTATATGGAATTGATCAAAAAAATTTTTTCAAAATCGATGATAAGTGTACATTTGAATAGACATAGATAGCATTTTAAATGATGCACGGTATTGTTTTACTAGATGCAAATATATTTTTGGGCAAAGCATATTCTTCAATTTAAGAATATTACTATGATAAGGATGCGTGGAAATAAATGCTGTTAGTACTCAGTCAAAAGCTAACTGTGTTATATATTTAATTAAATTGATATTTTGAAAAGAGCAACTAGTTTTTTTCCGGCCCTTCTTAGCAGAATTGCCTTCCGAGCTGATTGTAGCTTCCTGTAAGGACTGACACTATAGACACTTCTATGTGACTTGACGATTCAAAAGTGCTAGTAATGGCCTATTTGAATAAAGAATAATTTGATTTTGATTTCGAGGATTAAATCGATAATAATGAGTCGTCATATGTTTTTTAAGCGTATGACAGAAAACGCGACGGTTGTGAATTCGATTCACACTCAGGGGATGAATTTTCTTGTATTTTGATTTCCTCGTTCAGGTAACAATGCAAAGGCTCCTTTGAATTCCATCTCTTAACACACAATATCGTGAAAATAAGGTGGTACGTGGAGAAGTGTGCTAACAGAACATGATAAAGGTTGCTTTTTGACTATTTCAACTATTCTAGTCTATTATAGTTTCTTACAAGTTAGTCAAAGACGTAGACGAAGTAAACTCTTATACCATACTTTATCAACGACGACCGCAGACTATCTAACAATAAAGTATATTTTATATAGAACAATTCTTTAAAGTTAAGAGAGCAGACACACAGACAGAATTATTTATTCATCTATTTATTGTCTCCTACAACAACATTTAGTTTTTACTTTTGAATTAAGTCATGTTGTTTTTATAACAATTAGTATTGTATTATTGTTAGTATCAACCCTGTGAGGTGGGCGTTAATATCTGCAACTCAATTCTACACTAATGTGGTTATTATCATACAAAATATATGTGTGTATATCCTCTTAATGTTGTAAATAAATAAATTCCTATTAACGACAATCTGATTTGAATATGTCGATTTCATTGATCGTTGATAATTTTTACTGTACAATTAAAGAATATATATTCTTATTTTTTTAAATATTTAATAATAAGATAAATAGAATTAAGAAGTAGAATTTGCATTTCTTTTAACGATTATAGCAATTTTTATATTTTTAGAACATTTCTGAGACCTCTGTCGTGGCGCAGCGGCACGAGCATTTGATTCTAAACGACAGGTTGTGTTCGATCCCTAATCGAGGAAATGAAATATTTAATATATTCAATTTAAAAATTTAATGTTTTCATTTCTTCACTCTGGTAACAAGGTAAAGTGCGGCGTTGAATTTCGCCACTCAACATTCAATGCCTTAAACTCGGCGAAAAATGGGGAACGGAAGTGGAACGGAGTGTCTTAACACTAGGTTCCCAAGTTCCCTCCGCCTACCCTGCCGTGTGCGGGATACAGCGTGAAGCTGGTGAGTGAGTGATAGAGTAATATTTTACTTATGTGCGTCGAGTTAAAAGAACATGCAAACAAATCAATGATTATCGTATAAGGTTAATAATATTTCAAAACATCTATTTATAATTGTTAATACGTCTATCTTTGATTACACTTATATTAACGAACTTTAATAAACCTACCCCAAAAGTTTAGATATCTCTTGTATGTAAAATTTGTTTTCACTTTAAATTCAAAATTGCGACCAAATTATACATTACAAACTTTGTTGTATTATCCCAGATACTTCGTATTTAAAATATTCTGTGAAAGGATAGGTAAGGTTTAGAGTCCAACTCATACCCAACTCTACTCAGTTTCACGTTGAATCACGCACACGGTGCAGGGTAGGCAGCACTTGAAAACCTAGTGTTAAGACACTCTGTTCCACTTCCATTCCTCACTCTCCACCGAGTTTGAGGCATTGCACGTTGAGTGGCGGAACTCAATGCCGCGCTTTCGATGTTACCAAAACGAAGAAATGAAAATATTTCATATTTAATTTGAAAATATTAAATATTTAATTTCCTCGAGTAGAGATCACGGCGCCACGACAGGCCTTTTACCTTCATAGTTAACATATAGGTTTACTTTTATAATACATTTCTCGTGTACTGTAGATAGTCTTAACAAGTGACGTTAAATGCATTAAGGCGTAAGAGACGAATTTCAAGATAGGAAAATTATGCATATTTTGCTTCATTTTGTATGAAATTTACCACAAAAACGTAACGAAATATGGGAAGAAGTGAAAACTAACAATACGAATAAAGGAAAAATTATGGATATTTAAAAAATTATGGATATTTAACAAGAAAGAAATCATTTACGTAAGTAACTTTGAATGTCACCTGTAGTGTAATTATTTTTATGTAGGAAACTAAGACAAATGAAGTGAAAATCATATACTAAATTACACTAATAATAAATAACTAAATAATAAAACGATAAGTTCTCAATATAAGGTACTAAGAGTTTATGTATATGATATACCCGTAAATTATAATGTATGTAAATAAAATTCATATATAAAATAAACAATTCACAAGGTATCAAAAGGTCGAAATTGATTCAGCGGAAAACAAGTGTTGCGTAAAATGAGGATATTACACGTCGCTACCAGAATAATTAATACCCAAAAATTATAATTTAATACAAAGTTTTAACCTAAATTGAGATTTTGTATAAAATATCTTATTATTTTATGTAAATGATATTATAATAAACTTATTGTGAATATATTTTTTTTATTTCAGAACATTATTATATATCATTATGTCAGTTTTTATTAAGGTAAGTGTATTAATGACGTCATTAAGCAGCTGAAAGTTACCGGAAAAATACTAAAAAACTGTCGGAAAAACGATAAACGATAATTGAACGAATTGGCCTTGGGAAGCGGAAAATTTGAAAAATCTCCTGCAGAGGACACACTCCCTAACAACATGGATAAGTTGTACAAGCATATAAAAAAATAATGTAGTTTGATAAAAACGTATTGCTCAGTTGATCAGAGCGTGAGGACGGTTTCTAAGAGGCGCGGGTTTAAATACTACTACGTTTTGAATATTATTTATTTTCTAAAGTGTATAGTAGTGTAATCAATAACACAACTTTAAATATATTAAAAATACTTTATATTACTCTGGTACGCCGGCCTATAAAGTGACCCGGCTACCCGGTAGATCGGTTTCAGCCGCACAAATAACATCCAGATCTCTGTCATTAATCAACTTTCCTTGTCTGCTCGTACGATCACAAAGAGTTGCTTGTAGTTCCATCCTTCACTTCCCGCAGTTACAGTAATGGTGCACTGCGTGGCAATACCGAGCAGCGAATTCATTATCACTTATCTTAACAGTGATAACGAACTGGTGTTCTCTAGAACACCCCAGAATAAAATTGTGAAAGCTGATATACTCATGAATGATAAAGCCTTGATTGCTTTTGATTTTAAGTCTCGGAAAACCGTACCGAGGATTATCTTGGTATCGACCAAGATACCAACAGTGATCCATTGACTTCAAATTACAGTGTCTGTGCGAAGAGATCTCATATTGGTAGATTGAAGAATAAATTGAGCTCTGCAGCTTTCACAGTTAAAACTATAAGGTTATTAACTTTGTTGGTATGATGTCCTACGGTATTTCATTTACTTAAGGGAGAAGTTTAACGAAATTAATGTATTGAGCGTTTTATCTCAATTAGACAACATTTTTTAAGTATGTTATTAAAAATATTAATTAATTTACTGAAATCGGTAAGGAAAATAATATTAATACTAGAAATAGGCTTGGATTTCGTGCGCTTTATGAGTTTTCTTTGACATTTAATGACGGAATTAACAGAAACCGACTGAATTGGTTATAAAAAAATCTACAACCCTTTGTTCTACCGTTGAATTAATCTCTAATAAAATTTACACACAGGAAGGAAAACTCGAATTTTTCTACAGGAAAATTCCAATTTTGTTCAAAAATTTTAAATTTAAATTGAGATTGCCCATACTCTTTGACTTCGCTCACACAGAGGCGATACACAATGAATAAGCGTATTGTTAAGAGTTTCTTGGGCCTTTTTGTTAGCTTTTAACCCGACAACTATCGGATGGTTGCATTTTAAATATTTATTTTTTTGGTGTAATTTTTTGAAGTAAAGCTACTAAAATAAATCTATTCATTTACATAGAAAACTTTATATATATATATATATATATATATATATATATATATATATATATATATATATATATATATATATATATATTTATATATATATATATATATATATATATATATATATATATATATATATATATATATATATATATATATATGTGTATATAAGGCTTATAGTTAGTATTAGTTTTGCGACAACCCTTGATGGGCGACATATTTATAAAGATACGAACATATTTATATAGATATTTATTTAGATACATTTACATATATTTTGGAACACGCGTTATTAAAATTTTTCGTTCGGTTACACGCACCACTACGATGTATCTTGCTCATCGCAGAGGAGGCAGAGGGTACTTGGAAACCTAGTGCTTAAACAATCCGATTCGTTTCCCGCTTCCCGCTGAATTGAAGGCATTGCTTGTTGTGTGGTTAAAATAAAAAAAAATATTTGATTTCAAAATATCAAATATTTCAATTCCTCGAGTGAGGATCGAACCCAAAACCTGTCACACTTACATTCGCCACGTTTGTGCCTCTGTGCCACGACAAGCCTCTAATACTAAATAGCATCTGATACTAAATATACGTCACGTCATGATATACGTCATGATGTTCTGTAAAACTAATATAATAACTAACTTAACTCTTATAACAGTGAGTTCATGAGTTAAACGTGATAAAAACTTGACTAGACACTGTTCCAATTGCTCTGTCAACGCTATCAAATTGGCAAAGTTCGTGCTGCACTTCCTCGTCGAGCTTCGATTTAATCTAGTATTTATTGATAAAGTTTTATTGTAACAGTTGCAATATGAGCAGATACGTGGATCCTCTAGAAGAGTTTCTATTTATTACAATTAAATTACTTCTAAAACTTTTCTAACAAAACTTATAATGTCGTGGCGCAGAGGCACAGCGTCTTACTTTAAAGTTGTGATGTGACAGTTGTGGATTCGATTACTACTCGAGAGATAAAAAAATATTATTCCTTTGAACGTAGTGTGTTTACGCTAGGTGCATACATGCATGTTGAAGACAAGAGCCAGTGAGAAATCTTTTAACAAAAAATATATAAAAAAATTTAGAATCAGAACTTTTAACGAAAACCCTTTTGATAAACGAAAGAAAACGATTTGACTTGCCAGACACAACAACAACTAAGTTTATTGATGCATATAACTAATAATGTAAGTATTACCGAGCACTGTTCTATATATCAAAGTACTTCACATAACGTTTTAAAATAAATAATTTTTAAACGAAACATACAAATCTATTATTTTTTTTTAATTCAAGCTCATACATACAGAAAGCTAAAAGTTAAACTGAAAACACTGCTCTTTTTACGACCACATTAAAAACAAACTTATCTTTTAACGTGAATACCTCAATTACCATTACACCAGTTGCGTACAATTTCTAAGCAATAAAACAATAAGTCTACCTTATCATTTTGTTCGAAAATATACGGTAGGTCATTTAGTACGCTGCTTCGCGTCACCGTAATTTATTTTTAAGGCAAATTGTATGAACAAATACTAAAAGTGTACTGAAATGTGTTAAGGTTAATAGTTATTTGTTCGTCGAATTTGTTTAAGCCAAGCTTGGTTTTTATTAGTTATGATTATTTGTCTTTCCTGTTTGTTACCAATTAAGCGAGTTATTGGCCGTCGTCGCGCAATGGAACCAAGTCTAACTATTATATATAAACACATCGCATCGCACTTCGATTCGTACAGAGATAAATGTTTTTTTTTTTCTCTGCTCGAGTTGATTACATTACGTTGTTGGGTCTCAATACCTAAGTTGACAGATGGGTAACAGAGTTAGCTATAATCGTTTAATAGTTCTTTCTTGAACTACAAAAAAGCATTAATATTTTACCTGAAAACGTCATAAGAAAACATTTATGTAATATTGCATAATTTTATAAATGACACTTAATCATTTATCTATATATGTATAAAGTTATTGTTGTTTTTTATAATTAAAGATAAGTTAATTACATTCGTTTAACGTTTGTTTAAAAAAACATTCGTCAGTAAAAATGTTGTTTTACCTTAATTAAATAGATTAATTACAAATCAAAATGTGAAAGCTCAGGATGATTGTAGCTCTCTATCGCTTGCATACTATTTTTATCAGCTATTTATAACGTAACGTGAAGTTTTTTCATATGTGCAGCCAGCATTTATTCTTTTATGAGACGTAATCACGTCAAAAACTATTAAACGTAGCTTAGCGACTTAACAGTAAGTTTAGTTTTTACTTCACGACGATTATAACATAGACAGAAAGAAACATTATAACGGTCTGGTTCCCTCCCACACATCATCTACTTTCTCGACATCACGTGTTAAGTGTAAAATTCCATACTTTTTAGTATTGTTTTACATATATAGAAAATATTGCAAAAGCTTTAAAAAAAAATCGTTTATTGTTATTCACTCACTCAGCTTCACGCTGTATCCCGCACATGGCAGGGTAGGCAGAGGGACTTAGCAATAAAACAATCTATTCCGTTCCCTACTTTATAATTAAAACTTACAATTTTAATATGAAACACTGTCACATGTCTATGTTGTAATTGAAATTAGCTTACAATAATCCAGGTAAAAAAAATATTTGACTGGCTTTAAGTAAATTTTTGCTTGGGTTATTTTCGTGGCGTTAGGACACAGGCGGCAAGTTGTAATCATTCGAGAAAATTTAAATATTTAACATTTTCATAGAGTGTCTTAATATTAGTTCTCAAAGTTCCCCATCCCTTATTCTGCTACTTGCGGGTTATATACAACGTGAAGTGAAACAAAAAAAGCAACGCGTAAACGAACCAAAATAACGTACCACAATTTCATTGTAGTTGCTCAAACAAAAACTGAATGGATTCGTGCCGTGGCGCCATTCCATTATCGAATTGAAAGACACGTACATTTCGATTTAAATTTTTATACCTTTTATGTTTCTGGAGTTTTTGGAAATTTCAAATAGCGCAGCTTCACGAAAGTATTCTATCACGTTTTCATATTAGAAAACTTAATCTTAATACGGATCTATTTTAAACTTTATAGTGCAAAATTAGTATATAGTTGTAAAACAACACTGACAAGTGATATCTATGCTTAACTGTTCAGGAATATTTCCAGGAGAACGAAACATATTAATCATTTTATTGATAGTTAAGTTGTCTTACCCTACCTTTTTATCATTTGAATATTTTATATTTTTTAATAATAGTTTTCATAAGCTAATTAATATGAATATTACATTTCAATAATTATACGGGCTACGCGACTGGAATATCTTTGCACGAATTGTAAAAGTTAACAAATTGATTGTCATTAATGGTTTACGTTAGCTAAATAATTCCTTCAAAGAAAGCGCTTAATCTTCTTTCTCTGTAATAAAGAAGAACATATGTACCCTAGTCGATACCTCGTGTGATACATGACGCTCACCAAACACTATTCAATTTTCGCGAAAACGCTTTGTCTATATATCAAGATGTAAAAATCATTTTTGAAGAGAAATTAAGCCCACAAGGGCCCTGTTTACAATCAGACACTGCGCCACGAAGGATTGGCCACTAAAAGTATTAACTTTAATTTAGAAATATATATGTTAATATTAAAATTTAACATCTATTTTAAGACCCATTATTTGTACTCAACGCAAAAACAAATACTCAAAATAAACGAGCCATCGTATTTGCAATTGCGTGAGATAAAACGGTGGACGTGACCCCATCAAGCGTGTTACGAATATTTCGTTAACTGTGTTAGTATGCGAAAACTCATCTTTTGTTGGCGCGTTCTTCTTTTATTATTAGAAGACATTTAAAGTCTAATTATCATATAGGTATTAATATTTCATATCTATTCAAATAATTTTGCACCGCGTAGAGTTTTATCACTTAACACGTAACGTTGAGAATGTTGGGCGATGTGTGGGAACCAGACCATTATAAAGTTCCCTTTGACTACTCTGCTGTAAGCAAGAATCGACGTGGAGCTAAAAACTATGATTATTAAAAAATATACGTTCCATAATTTCATTGTGTTAACGTCTTATAATCGATAAATACTTACTGGCTGCACACATGAAGAAACATGACTCAAGAGGGGCACGATCGGCCTAAGTGTTTTAGTGCATGTTGTTAACGAATTATACAAAAAATAGATCTTCGAATTATATAAAATAATGATAGTTCAGTCATAATAGTTCCATTTAATTTATAAAATTATGCAAATTCATATCAATGTTTTCTTATGACGTATTATCATAATATTATCGGCCGTTAGCCACAGTTGTTTTTTGTTCTGGATGAAGTGAGCACTAAAACATCGATAGATATTCTATTGAAGAAAAAACATTTAGTACCACCATAAATTACAGTATTTGATATTAAATACAAGTTAATTTATAGAAAAAGGTTCAATTCAGCTAATGCTTAAAGCTATATTTTTAATATTCACTATGTCTAATATTTGAATAGTAAACTATTATTGATTGATTGTCATTAATGGTTTACGTTATATATTATGGTGATGATGAATACTTACCATATACGAGTATATCTTTTAAAATACTTTTAGCTCAAGAAAAGACAATTGAACGATATATAATGATAATGAATATCTATCAGTCCAATTAAGTATAAAATTCTACAATGACATTAATCTACCTCAGCAGAGAAAGAAAAAAAATATAATTTATCTTAGTACCAATCGAACTGCGATGTGATGTGTATATATTTTATATATATGCGTTGTTCCACTGCGCCACGACAGCCTCAGTTAATTAAAAACAAACAAGAAAGTTAAATAATCTTAACTAATAAAAAACAAGCTAATACAAATTCGACGAACAAACAACTATTAACCTTAATATGTTTCAGCACACTTTTAGTATTTGCTCATACAATTTGCCTAAAAAATATATTAAGGTGACGCGATAAAGCGTTTTTTATGACGCACGGTTTGCCTTCGAACAGAATGAGAAGGTAGGCTTTCAGTTTTATTGCTTGAAAATTGTACCCGACTTGTGTAATTGTAATTGATGTACTTACGTTCAATGATACCTGTCGTGGCGCAGCGGCACAAGCGTGTAACCGACAGGTTCTGGGTTCGATCCCCAGTCGAGGAAATGAAATATTTAATATTTTCAATTTAAATATTTAATGTTTTATTTCTTCGCTCTGGTAATAAGGCAAAGCGCGGCGTTGAGTTCCGCCACTCAACACGCAATGCTTCAAATTCGGCGGAAAGAACGGAAGTGGAACAGAGTGTTCTAACACGAGGTTCCCGGGTTCCCTCTGCCTACCCTGCCTCGTGCGGGATACACTGAAGAAAAAAAAACGTTCAATGATAAGTTTGTTTTAATGTTGTCAGTTTTTTTTCTGGGTGATTCAACTGCTGTTGAGCTGGGATGGTCTTTACAGGGTTACCGGGCGTGGAGGGGCTAGTGTGGCTCGCCCCTAATGTTGTCGTATAAAGAGCGGTGTTTTAAATTTAAATTTTAGCTCTCTGTTTATATGAGCTTGAAGCAAAGAAGTGGTCGGATGATGAAATGATTTGGATTTGATTGTTTTGTTTGAATACTATTTGTTTTTAGAAGTAATGTAAAGTGCTTTAAAAATTTATCAACAAAATTAATCGAATTTTAATATGTAATATATTAAAAACATGGTACTTTATTAAAATAACTATTTGTAAAACAGTATTCGATGATACTTTATATTTTTATTTTATACATTAATACATTATCAGTTTTTCTTTCGATTTTTAGTGGTTTTTGTCTCAAAATTGCGATTTATTTTTTTATATATTTGGTTTAAAATATTTTAAATATATATTGTCTACAGCAATATAGGAAGAGAAAACCCTACTCCTTTCGAACACACAATAAATATTCATGCTCGACTAGGAATCAAATCCACGATCTTCACGTCTCTACTTTATAGTACGACGCTGTTCCGCTGCGCTACGATGCCATAAGTATTTATTGAAAAGTTCTCAAAGTAATTAAAATTATATGGAACAATTCTCAAAGTGGATCCACATATCCGCTCCCATCGCAACTGTTACAACTTTATCAATAAATAGTAGATTAAATCGAAGCTCGGCGAGGAAGTGTAGCACGAACTTTTTATTTGATAACGTTGACAGAGCAACTTGAACAGTGTCTAGTGTAGATTTTATCACATTTAACTCACAAACTAACATTTATTATATAGTTACATTGGTTAATATAGTTAATTAGTTTAACGGAATTGATCATGTACATAGTTCATAATACAGTTACGTATAGTTATACAGTCTTGGCAACTCAACGTTTTGAGTCAATTTTGCAGTAGTCTGTTGCCTTAGCTGTCGGTTGACAAAATTAATCTATCGAACTACCACTAACATAGGTTTTGTTATATTACGTACTGCCCTAGATTCTTGTATTTAGTTGTATCTTATGCTCTGGTGTCCTTACACCGGTTTGACTTTATAGTTATTAGGAGGCCCCAAGTGAAAATATAATTTTAATTTATTTTGTCAAATTAAGATAGTTTTATGTTGCAACCGCTTCACCAATCATTCTAGGGACACATCTGTTTTCCTTAGTATGGATATAAGGCATATTAAACATGATGTAATAGTTAGGCTATTTGCGCTTCTGTTGCCGCTTAGGGAAGACGATGTTTTATTCACTCCGTAAATAACAAGTTAAAGTGTTGTTATAGTACATTGTTGTTAAGTGAAACATATAAAAATCTATTACTAGAGTAGGTACGTCAATCTATAATTGAGATAATAAAATATTTTATTCAAAGACAATATTAGAAATAAATGAAATATGCAATTACTAAGAAAAAGTCAAGTAGACCAACGACGGATAACGGTGAGTCACCCGCTCGTGCAGGGCTGCGTTTACATCACTTCGTGCTACGTTCACAATAACTCGCCTACAACTTACTTACTGCTCGTGCAAACAAATTGCTAACAAGAATACCACTGGATTATCAGAGGATATGGCGAAGCTATTTCAGATGATGAAATCTGAACTCAATCAACAGACAAAAACAATTACAGAGACCGTCACTGAAAGTATCATGCGAAACATTGAGGAGAAATTACAACCAATTTTGGAAGAAAATACATATTTAACAACAGAAATTCAACGATTAAAGGAAAAAGTGAAATATCTGGTAGAAAAAAATCGAAAAAATAATGTGATATTACACGGTATAAAAGAAACCGAAAAAAATCACACGGAACTGTTTAAAATAATAAAAGCAACAATGAAAAATCTAGATATCAACATTGACATTCACGAAATAAATAATTACTATAGATTAGGAAAGAAACATGAGACGGGGAAAATTAGACCGATACTTATAACTCATACGTCATTCCAAAAAAAAATTATGATGCTGAAAAGCAAGACCAAAATGTTAAAAGAAACATACATTACAAAAGATTTGTCAAGAGAAACGATGGAAACTCGCAAGAGACTGATGGAAACACTAAAACAAGAAAAACAAAATGGAAAAGATGCATATATACGAAACAATAAAATAGTCATAAGAAACACAAACGATGCAGAGAAAAGAAAGAGAAACGTTTCGATATCCCCTAATACCACACATAAACCAATTGTACAAGAAAGTATCTCGAATAATATTTTTGCTCCATCTAAGCTACAAAAAACAATTGCAAAAAGATCCCTATAAGAATTTTCAGTCAAAACTGAAAAATCTTCTCAGCAAAAAGAAACATAGGAACTGTTAGTCACCGGTAACAAAATTTCACCCAAAAATATTATAAAAACAACAAAGAAGAACAACACAAACCCCAACATGGTTAGTCACCGCGGGGTTTCCGACCTCACCCTCCAAGTACTCATCTAAACTACTACAATCTCAAAAAATAGATTATACATAGCAACACTTAATACAAGATCTTTACAATCACAGGAATATTTAACCGAGCTTGAAGAGGCATTAATGCATATTAATTGTAATATGCTTGGCATAAGTGATGTACGAAGATCAACAGAAGTTATCGAAGAATACAAAAACTACATTTTATATTATAAAAATGAAATACCAGGGCTATACGGCGTAGGGTTCTTAGTCAAAAAATATTTAAAAATTAATATAATAGGATTTCAGGGAGTGTCAGATAGAATAGCCACATCACACATTACACTACCAGGTCATAAAACCCCGACTTAAGTTACAATACTTGGACCTTATACATGCGGTAAAAGAAATGATAACGGAAAAAGATTAGTAAACTACGCTCAAGAAAATAACTTACATATTATGAATAGTTTTTACAAAAGGAAACCTGAAAACAAATGGACGTGGGAATCTCCTAACGGTCTTGTAAGAAACGAGATAGATTTCATAACTACGAATAAACGAAGGCTGTTCTTAAATTTTGAAATTATCAACAGATTTGACTACAATACGAGGCCATTTACACGTAATAGAACCAAAGAAATCCAGAAAACACATAGAAAATAATAAGATACCAATTTTACTACCACTACCAAATCACGTCTTAGAAACTTTGAAGACTAAGCTAACCCCATTAAACGAACACCAGACAGTCCAGTATAGATACGATATCATTGAAGAAGAACTGAAACAAATAAGTAAAAAACTAAAAAGAAAGAAAACAATAAAGGATAGAATAGGATGTGAAGCAAGAAAGTTACTGAAAAAAGAGCTCTTCTATTCAAAGATAAGCAAAATAACAAACAAGAGATAATAAAGTTGAGTAAAGAAATAAAGACTGAAATAAGAAAATATAAACATAAACTGAGGACAGAAACGCTACTATTCCACATTGAGAAATAAGGAACTATAATAAGGAACTAAAATTTCACGGAAAGAACTACAGGAAAATACGAATTGTATTAGTGACATAACACATCATAAAACTATGAAACATTATTCAAAAAATGACATACTGAGCAAGCAGCGACTGATTTCTATCGTGAACTATACAATGACAAACAAATAATAACAACTATAAATTACCAAAAAGTTGTCGAAGAACCGATTCCCGATATACTAAAAGATGAAGTTCTAAAAGCAATAACATCTCAAAAGAGAGGGAAAGCACCAGGTGAAGATATTGATGTAATGTAATTGATGAATTTAATTTCTCTAATGAACTTTATTTTGGGCACACTCACAGACCTATTTAACGACATTTTAGCCACGGAATATATACCGTTTCAATGGGCCACGTCTACTATAATCTCACTACACAAAAAAGGGAAACTTGATAATATATCCAACTACAGACCTATCTCATTAATGTCCAATATTTATGAAATCTTTTTTAACATACTATTAGAGCGGCTCACGAAAATCTTAGACGAAAATCAACCTAGAGAACAGGCAGAGTTTAGAAGTGGTTTTTCAACAATTGATCATATCTATACTATTAAACAACTAATTCAGAAATGCAACGAATACAGGAAGAACTACTACTTAGCCTACATAGATTATAACAAAGCATTTGACTCGCTAAACCATACAAACATATGGGAAGCCCTGAGCGCACAAGGAGTGCATAATAAATACATTCGTATAGTCAAGAATGTATATGAAAACATGAAAGCAAACGTACGTACTGAAAAAATAGGCGATTACTTCCCTATTAGAAAAGGAGTCAGACAGGATGATCTTCTATCACGGAAACTCTTTTCAGTAACATTAGAACACGTATTTAGACGGCTTGATTGGAAGAAATACGGTATTAACGTTAATGGGGTACTACTGAACCATCTTAGATTCGCCGATGATCTTATACTAATAAGCGAAGACCCAGGAATCCTACAGGTCATGATAGATCAACTAGTATACCAAAGTGAGGAGGTTGGATTGTCAATTAATACGGCGAAAACAAAGTTGATGACTAACTCTATTAAGCTTCAAAACTCTACTGAATTGGAATATGTAGAAGAATACACATATCTAGGCCACATAATATCTCCTTTAGACCTTACTAGTAAGAAATTAAAAACAGAATAGCCATAAGTTGGAGGAAATAGGGCTTTGAAGTATATCATGAAAAACCTGGATATACCAATTAAAGGAAAAGCAAAAATATTCAACACGACTTGGAGTTGTACAAACAAAAATATTGAAGCACTTGAAACCTGTCAACACAGAATGGAAAGGAGTATACTAAACATAACACTAAAAGACAAAATCAGACTTACAACAATAAGAAAACGTACAAATATTGTAGACATAAAATAACGAATTAAGCAATTAAAATGGAAATGGGCAGGTCACATAATGAGAAACAAAATTGACAAATGGACCAAAGAAGTGACAGAGTGGTGTCCCAGATATAAAAAGAGAAATAAAGGTAGACAATATCGAAGATGGGAGGATGATATCAGAAAGTTAGCAGGAACGACTTTGATGAGGAAAGCAAGGATAGAGATTTTGGAGAGTACTTGGGGAGGCCTATGCTGATCAGCAAGACAATCAAGAAACCGGTGTCTTATAAAGGAAATTATAACTCACTTCACGTTACTAATATAACACTTATTATTAAATATTTAAGTATCAAAAGAATAAATAAGAATAGGAAATAAGAATTGTTAATAAAGGCTATAATTATTGTTATTATATTATTATTATTATTAATAGTTAGGCTTATCAGATGTATACATTTCCACAGCTGACTTAAATATACTAGTATATCCAAATATGATATTAGAGAGATGTTCCTTCACAATAGCTATGATGCTTCCCTTTATTTGATCAATATGTGATAAACCAAATGTATAATCTAATTTGTATACACATTGAAAGGAGACACTGCCCGTGACAAGAAACATTAAGCTATACCTTTATGGGGAAATTGGTAAGAGTTTCATGTAAATTGTGATAAATAGCGAAGATCAAAAATCTTAATAATATATAAGGTTTACATAAAAAATTGTAACCTAATAGTTTTATTAGATTGCTATTTATTTATGTACAAAACAATACGAAAGAATAATTATCCCCAATGAAAATATCTTCAAATTTGATATTTGTAAATTCGTTATTTTATTACCTACGAGTATTTTAGTTGGTTATACCAAATAATAAGATAGTAATACTAAAGTATGTTTTAAGGTGAACATCATTTCACTTTTTTGTCAGGTTAATTACTTAACGACGTGCGATGTTGAAGTAAGTTTTGCTTTTACTAAATTGTTTGATTGTATATGTTGGTACTTCGACTCAATTTCCCATATCGTATTTGTAAATTCGTTCGTCATCAAGGTATGTCAACCGAATATATAAACATTATAAAAGATACATATATACAAGAAAAATATAAGCAGAGTAAAGCTAGATAAACTTGGGCCATAAATACATATACGGAGAGGAGGGAAAGAAGGCGATCCGATATCACCTAAAATATTTATAGCTGGACTTTAAAACATCATGAAGTATAGAATAGATTGGACTAGGAAAGGCACATCAATTAGTACAGAATTCTTAAGTTATCTCCCTTTTGCTGATGATATTGTGCTCTTCACAAGTACATCAAATAACTAGATAATATGCTAATAGAAATGAACAAGGCTAGTCATAAGTCATAGGTTTAGAAATGGACACTATAAAAATAAAAGTTTCTACAAATAGTCACCGAAATCCTATAAGGGTAAGCGATGCAAATATTGAATAAGTGAATGAATACATTTACCTAGGCAAACAAATATCTTTCAAGAAAACGAGGCATGAAGATGAAATAGAACGTCGAATCAATATAACCTGGAAAACAATACTGAAGTTTAAAGGATATATTGAAATCAAATCTGCCTCTACATTTGAAGAAAAAAGTAATAGATTCGAGCTTGCTACTATGTCTATCCTACGGTGCACAAACCTGGATATATACGGATAAAATGAAATAGAAAATTCCAGCGTGCCATGGAACGAAGCATCTTAGGAATCAAGCTAAAAAATAAACAGAGAAGCGAGAATATAAGAAATAAAACCAAAATAATTGACGCAGTACTATATACACGAAACCCTAAATGGAAACGGACAGGTCATGTAGGTCGGACAACAGACGATAGGTGGATAAAGCGCGTCACCAAGTGGATAGGTCCAAGCGGCGGAGGCCTATACCCTAAAAGGGGCTATGTCTTGAATATATTTTGATATAGTTGTTTTTTTAATAGTTTTGTATTTTTATTATCAATTCATAAAATTAAGGCTTATTATTATTATACGTTGGTAAGTAGGTTATTATTTATATTGGAATATATCGATAAATATGTATACTTATGGTCGTACCTCTGCTTTATAGCTCTTCTAAGGAACCTATAAACAAGAACTCACTATCGCCCATAAACGCTTGTCGCAAGACTAAAACTAACTATAAGCTTTCTTGTCTTCTTCTTCTTCTTATCATATAGATCCTGTCTTTACTATCATCCCTAATATCAAACCGAAATTGACTTTTGCTCATCGCTGTATATATGGGTGTGTATTATATGTATATATAAAAATTCCTTGTCACTAAAATTACTCATACTCGACTTCACGCTATATCCAACATATGGTAGGGTAGATAGAGAGATAACCTAACCTAACCTAGTGTTAATATACTCCGTTCCACTTCCGTCCCCCACTTTCCGCCGAATTTGATGCATTAAATGTTAAGGGGCGTAACTCAACGTCGCGCTTTGTCTTGTAACCAGAGCAAAGGAATGAAAGCATTAAATATTTAATTTGAAAATATTAAATATTTTATTTCCTCGAGTGGAGATCGAACCTGCATCCTGGCGTTTACAGTCACACACTTGTGCCTCTGCGCCACGATTGGCTCAAAGATGTTTATTATAATAAAAAAAAAAAGTCCTTGTAACGTTTCTTTCCACAACAACACTAAAAAAAATAATTTTGCCATCAGATTTTATTTAGAACGTTTTACTTCAAAAAATTACACTACAAAAATAAATGTTTAAAATGCATCCGGTAGCCTGATAGCCGTCGGGTTAAAAGCTAACAAAAAGACAAAAAGAAACTGTAACAACACTTCGAAAGCTTATGCGTGCTACATTGTGTAACGCCTCTGTGTGAGCGAAGTCAAAGCGCATTGGCTTCCGCCTTTCACGGGCAATCTCAATTTAAATTTAAAATTTTTGAACAAAATTTGAACGTTCCTGTAGGAAAGTAACGTATGTATATTTTACTGTAAATTTAAATTTAAAGTTTAATACAACGGTAGAACAAAGGGATGTAAATTTTTAAAGTTTCTGTTCTAAAGTAAATTTCTCTTTTTTTCTGTAAACCCACGCTATCGGAGGTGACGGATGAAACTTATTCACTGTCATGCACTGACGCTGTCACTACTAACAAATAATATGTTATTTTTTTAATTTAGAATTAGTGTACCTATTTCTAGCTCATTGATATTGAAGTAGTTAAATAAACCACACTTTAACACGCTTCTGCATTGCGCATTTTCCGGTCAACTACGGATATTAAAGTTCGATTGTGAAAGCCGACTTCACATTATCTAGCTCTACTGTTTCAAAAGTGATTTTAATTTCCGCTAGAAGAAATTAATTTTGACGTCATTGACGTGTAGAGACAAAAGTGTCTTAGCACTAGGCTTCCTCATCATCATCATCATCTTAGCCGTGCGACGCCCACAGCTGGACATAGGCCTCCCCCAAGGATTTTCACGACGATCGGTCTTGCGTCTCCCGCATCCAGAGGCTTTCGGCGATCTTGACTAGATCGTCGGTCCACCTGGTAGGGGGCCTGCCCTGCCTGGAGCGTCGTCCGGTTCGTGGTCGCCACTCGAGAACCTTTCCGCCCCAATGGCCATCGGTTCTCCTTGCTATGTGTCCCGCCCACTGCCACTTCAGCGGAGCAATTCTTCGAGTAATGTCGGTAACTTATGTTCTCCTACGGATCTCTTCATTTCTGATTCGATCACGTAGCACTAGCGAATTTAGGCTTTCTGCTATTAATAAGCCATTTAATTTCATATATTAGCCTACAAAATAAATCTGACTGAATGAAGTAATGTTTTAACATAAACTAAAGCATAAAAATATCACCATATAAAAACAAAAATAACTATTTCAAGCAAAGTAGTAAGTATTGCATATCCATTTTAGGAACTAAAAGGTTTCAAAT
This sequence comes from Eueides isabella, assembly GCA_019049475.1. Taxonomy (NCBI): domain Eukaryota; kingdom Metazoa; phylum Arthropoda; class Insecta; order Lepidoptera; family Nymphalidae; genus Eueides; species Eueides isabella. The sequence continues at coordinate 5,222,349 of CM032408.1, read as the reverse complement.
ACAGAGCTGATTGACAGTTGCAATGAATATTGGTGTCAAAACTTTTGAGCCCACTGTATTACACATTCAAGCCGAGATGGGAAATAGCGTAAGGATATTGGAAGGTTATTTTAAATCCAAACAAAATTGAAAAGTTTAGTTCTTAGTTAAATCACTTTGCCAATGTCACGTTGCTTGAAAAAAACACTAAGATGAAATAAATATAACATAAAATGTATGTTTTGTCGTTGAAGCTGTGTCATATTCAATAACTTTATATATTAAATGAAAATTTAAGTGACGTACGTGTACGACGTTTGTGTGTTCTTCAAACAACGTGACATGGTAACCTACTGTGAAGACATACCGTTCCGTTTTCCATCTTATGCCGCATATGAGGTATTGCCTGTTGAACGGAGCTGGCGGAACTCAACCCTGCACTTTGCCTTGTTACCAGAGCGAAGTAACAAAAATATTAAATATTCCGTTCCGTTATACAGTTGGACTCAAATTTCGCCATAAACGCGTAAAGTATGTTTTATCTACTAGGTTTTATATTCGTATGAAACGACGCTTTCCACAACTGTCGATATTTTTATTCGTTAACCCCTATATTTCAGTTATGGGCTTTCTTGCTACCAAAAATACTTAACCACATTTCTGCAGATATATTTACTTACTGTAACATATGACGTAATAGAAAAAACGCGTTGTTGAGTTTCGCCACTTAAAACACAATGTCTTGAGAGTAATAGTTGCGTGATGAACTAGGTGTCAAAACAATGAGATACAGCTAACAGGAAGTTGATAGAGATTAGATTATGTCTGACAGTACAATCGCAATATGAATAAGCGAAAATTTTATAAGAGAGTTATTTTCACGCGGTATTCCGCATATTACACGGTAGGCAAAGAAAATGAAAATATTAAATATTATATTTCCTCGAGTGGGGATAGAAATCACAACCTGTGGCATTTACAGTTGCACGCTGGTGCCACTACGCCAGGACTGGCCCGAGTGATTTGTCACCATACCCTTTTCTGAAAGCAACGAGATAAAAGGTAAACAAACCACAAAGAAGTTACTTTGCCGGTCGCCAAATGCTTCTCTGAAAGTAATACTCTGATAGCAGTATAAATAATATTATTGAAGGATATCTATAAAATTTATGATTTTTTTTTTTCAGACTTGATAGAAATCAAATATTATAAATGTCTTAAATTAATTATAAGGTCACACGTAAATAAACCAAAAATTACTTTATTGTCTAACTTTAAACACATTTTAATACACATAAATTATAGAGCACAGATAATGCGATAATTTAAAATTAAAATATGCCGTTTTCTCATCGGTCAAGTTATAACCGTTCTTTTTACAATACCTATACTGACTTGTTGATACGATTGAATTGTTTTCGTCAATACTTTCATCTAATCCTTGTTATTCGGTCGTTATTTTTGTTTTTGTCGTTTTTATAAAGCTTAAAGTTATTTGTTTTATAAAGCTTAAAGTTATTTGTTGATTGTTTTGTTTTTGCTATATTTACGTTTTCCTGATAAAAACATGAATTAATCATAACCGAGCAACCAAAGTAAAAGCAATTGAAGAAAACTCCAAAACGGTAAAGGTGGCTGATGTGGAAGTACGTATTAAGTACCTATATAAAAGAAGTAATAGAAGACTACGAATAGGTAACTAGCAATATATTATAAAGTACTAAGTCTTATATCGGTGTTCGTTTCCTTTTTATAACAGGTCCATTTAATTATAATGATCAATCAAAAGCTTTTCATTTTCATTAAAGCAATGTTAAAACCAGCATAACCTTAATACGAACAGCTTGCAATCTTGGTTGAATAAACAAAATGATTAATTAACAGTTTTAATTAGCGTCGAGTAGCGATGGTTTCGCTCTTAACGATTGTGGTCAGTATTGCGAGCTCTATAGAAAATAAGCTGTACTTTATTTAAGTCGATTTTTACAATGTTTGTTTTTGCAAGGTTTTCAAGAAATGATTGTAGGTACTTGTTTGTTTGAAACTGTCGAGCAGCAGAGGTGTAGTGTCTGTAACGGTGACTGTTGTAGGTTCGATTACTACTGGGGAAATGAACTATTTTTGGAGGAAAAATATTTGTTTTTGTTTCACGCTGTATCGGTTACATGGTAGGGTAGGCAGAGGAGACTTGGTAATTTAGTGTTAAGACTCCGTTCACCACTTTTAGCCCAATTTGAAGCATTTCGTGTTGAATAACGGAACACAACGCCGCGCTTTGCCTTGTTACTAGAACGAAGAAATAAAAATTTTAATATTTAATTCGAAAATATTAAATATTTCATTTCCTCAGGTGTGAATCGAACCCACAACCTGTCGTGTTTACTCTGTGTCTCGTGTCGTCGTGTTTAATCTAAGTCTCCTGCTTGAGCCACTGCTCTACGCCAAGCCTTAGCTTTAAGGGAAAATAAATACATATAAAGACTTGTTACTTAACAAAATATTTTACCAGTGCATATAATATTTTATTAAAATGACTGTATCCATAACTAAATGTATCCATGTTATTTTTAAAGAGTCGATTGCTTGTGGTTACAACTTCTAATGTTACTAAATTGAACAATTTGAGTTTGCTGCTCAACGAGTTATCTCTATATGAAGTCTCTACTACAAGTCCTATTAAATGGACCGAATGGAATAAAAAAATATAGTCTACAAGAATAATCAGTTACTTAAAACGTTTTTACAGTGCAAAAATACTTTTTAGATTACATTGATGATTGTTTCTGTGCTACCAGATACCAAAACCCATGAATATTTAATATTCATCTACGTGATTTCGCGATAAATGGTTGTGACAGACGGACAGCTTAGTATTCCTTTTTTACCTATTCAGCTATGGAATTCTCACAATAGTGATTTAAGCAATTTAGTGTAAGATGTGTACGTACGAGAGTTCACATTTTCGATACCAGTAGGGTGGGTCAAGGTCCATATCGTCAACCAATGTTTATGAATTGTTTAATTATTTATTTTTATCATTGCGCTGTATCCCATATAAACTAGGGAAGGAAAGGGTTGTTTTCAATTTGCTCTTAATATTCGAAACTCAACGGCGCGGTTTGTTAACACATAAAGGAAATGAAAAAAATCAATTTCCTTGAAACAGGTATTGAACTCGCAACCGCCGTGTTCACATCGTTAGTTCCGCGGCGACGCGTCGGCGCGTTCCATAAGTATCTCGCATAATCCATTAATGTAAATGCATTGACTGATTTATTAAAAAAATATTTACTACAAAAATATTTAAACACAAGATTGATCTTTTATTTAATTAACATATCCTCTATAAGCCAATTATTAAGTCCGACACATTTTGATTGATGATGATGTAGTACATCAAATTAATTAACTTGTAATATATCGAAATGGTTGTTTCCTTAGATTATTTATTTGTATATCAGGCATTTTTAAAATTATAATAAAAAGTCTGTACTTAAAGGATTACTTCTACTTTTAGAAAGAAAATAATTTGGATACTAATTTAGAATAGGTTTTTATTTAATTTTAAATCTTGAACATTTTTCTTTTTTAAATGGAATACTTAGATGGAATTGCAAAATTTTAAAAAATAGATAAATGATCTATTTTCTTCTAAAAAGATAAAATATCAGAAATCATTTAATATAGATTGATTTTGTGTTTTGTGCTTCATTTCGGTTGACGGACAGCGGCAGAAATTTTGCGCCATTGTTATTAAAAAAATAAGAATTACTCAATAATAGATACTTTTTAAGTTATCTACTTTAACTCCTTTAAAATATTTACAGACAGATATGTTGATATCTCTAATGTTGATAGTAATAATTATATTTATTTTTTATATTATAGGATCAAATAAATAAAACAACCAGTTTAACTATTTATTTATTACCATTCTACAAACTAGTCAACTATCTATATACAGCATTATAGGCTTTGGGAAAAAGATATTTTTGCTTTACAACATCATTTAACAAAAATTAACATAAAAGTGTAATGTTTTTTTTTTTTCTTATAGTCTGAGCACAACAAGTTGTACAAATCTATATTATTAAATTGAAATAACAGAATCGTTTTTTGCAAGCGTTAATTCAATAATATATTCTTTGAAATTGTATCACAGTATTTCATATAATATATAATATTTTATGCGTACCCCACATTCTATTTCCCTTTGAATAAAAACAATTTAACCTAAAATTGGAATATTTTAACTACATGTGCTATGTAAAACTGAACGCTATCGCAAAGCCACCATAAATTATTTAGTCTAGTTCCCTTTATTACATATTGAGCTCTAACAGATGATAAATTATAGTGTTGTTCTATAATCCAGTTACACTAGTATCGATTTAAAGTCAATATGGCAATAATAATAATAAACATACAACTAAATATTTATTTAAAAAAAAAAAACATCCTTTTTCAAGAAAAACAATGGACGATTCAAATTTCCTAATTCTCCATACAATTGTTAGAGCTCATTTACTAATAGATAACATAAAATCTATCCCTTGCTGCGTTTAGACTCCTTCACGTCGTCCTCACTCTCCGGGACACCGCTCTGTATGTTCTTCTTATCTTTAAGTGCCTCTTTGACAGCGTCAACCATGTTTTGGGGATCCGATATTGAAACTTTATTACCTGTGTAAGAAATATATACATAAATATATATAAAAAATTAACAATCTAAATGTATCAAAAAAAATCTTTGGATTGATTCGTACTATAAATCATTTAATAATAATATATATACACATTATTTATATATACACATTTTATTAATATTTGTGTCTTCTGCAATTTGCGTGTAAGGTGAATAATTTACTGTCATTCAGAATGTAAGCTTTTACCAAATTGATTATATGTATAATTAGTGCAATATAAGTTAAAATTGGTTAATTTAAAAATCTATAGCCAATCCACCACCGGCTCAGATGGCTAATTTACTGCGACTGGGACTGACTGACTGCTCACTAACGACTGGGGAATTATTCTATTATAATAATATATGAAGTAATATATATATATATATATATATATATATATATATATATATATATATATATATGTATATATATATATATATATATATATATATATATATATATATATATATATATATATATATATATATATATATATATATACATATATATATATATATATATATATATATATATATATATATATATATATATATATATATACATATATATGTATATATATATATCAAATATCAAATAAACTACACCCCATTAATTAACTAAAGTGTACATTTTGTAATTAATGTGTTAATTTAAAGTAATATTCATATATCAGCGTCAATAACATGAACCTAGCAAATGATTAAACTTTGCGATTGTGTAACTTATGGAGTGCGTACGTATTAATTAATAATATTTACGTTATTTATGTGTACGTAATAGTCGTGATTATTAATTTAAAAGAAGAATCATTTTACGTGGCCTACAGCGGTGGACGGGTACAAGTGTCCGGCTTGTGTCAGGTTGTGGGTTCAATCCCCACTAGAGGCAATGAAGTATTTTACATTTTCATTTCCACGCTCTGGTAACGAGGCAAAGCGCGGTGTCACCAGATTGCGATGGGAAGTGGAGAACCCAAGTGATTTAGTTGGCATCGGAGCTTGTTACCACTAGGTTCCCAAGTTTCCTGTCTACCCTGCTACGGCACGGCTTCGAGATACCCTGCTACGGCACTATATTTTATATTAAGGTCTTATTTCTTTAGTCTCAGCTTCATGCTGTATCCGGCACATGGCAGGGTAGGCAGAGGGAACTTGGAAACCTAGTGTTAAGACACTCCGTTCCACTTTCTGTCTAATTTGAGTTTTGCGTCTTCATTGGCGGAACTCAACGTCGCGGTTTATCTTGTACCAGAGCGAAGATATGAAAACATTAAATATTTTAATTGAAAATCGAGTGAGAATCGAACCCACATCCTGTAGTTTACAGTCACACGCTTGTGCCGCTGCGCCACGACAGGCTTCAAAGATAAAGTTTGAGTAATTATATAATCCAAAAAAATACTCATGAAGTTTAAAAATATATTTCATAGATCTATTAATTTTTAGTGACAATGAACTAATTATTTCAAGTAAACACTATATTAGTTACAGATTTTTCACAACATGAATTATGACAAAATCGCTTGTTACCAAATAAAAAAATACATGTAATACTGATGATACTGATCAGGATGGCTTACTAAAGTAAGAAATAAAGACTTACAGAAAAGCTGAAGTTTCGATTTAAATTTTCTCACCTAGAGAGCACAAAATTATGCATTAGATATTATTTTAATATGAAAAAATTAAGTATAATGGATACTATAGAAACAAGATAATATATAAAAAAGTCAAGAATTTAAAGTTCTTATGCTCGTTAAAAAAACTCGTGGCACAATGGTGCAGGCGTGCGACTGTAAACCAGACAGTTACGGGTTCGACACTAAGTCGTTTGAATAAAATATTAATAAATTCTGAATCAAATTTATTTCTCAACTCTGACATGACAAAATGCGGTGTTGAGCTCCGCCACTAAACACGCAATGTTACCATACAAATATCTTTTCCACCAGTTTTGAACATTAGAACAGCATTTTTTTTTTGGATAACTAAGCTGACCATAGTTATAATATTAATTTAAAACTTATTTACTTCATCCTGACACTTTTTATATAGCAATAAAAATAGACAATGAACTATCGATTCGAAAAATAGATAGCAATTTTGTTATTTAATATGAAACTAATAAGGATTATAGCATGATGGTATTAGGATAGTAGGATACCAAATAAAACAACAGACATACATACTATTCATATATTATCCAAAATTAACATTCACATTATATACGTAACCATCATACTACAATCACTAAAACAACTTAAAATACAAAACAATGCATTAAATGCGTAAAATATTTTGACGATTTACATTTGAGGCTCATATAGAAATGTAATTTTTGTACTGATTTACGAAGGAAAGGATTAAATCTTAACTTTAGTGAACGGAGAACGAAGTGTTTTGACACCAAAGGTATCTTATTGGTCGTTAAATCAGTGGTTATACAACATTCTGGGAGTTCCCGAATACGTGCTATAGAGTAATAAAAATAGGTTCCCCGAACATGAATTAGCGACCAAAGTGAATTTAACGTACCCCGCATGCCTTACCTATTATATCTACCCTGTCAAATAATGAAAAGGATTTCAGTATGCAAGTCCTATGGTTAGCGTAAACTGAAAATTCTCGTGACCCTTTCGCGAGCTGTGACGATGAAAATGAACTGTATGTTATCATACATTTAAATATAAATTTATTAAAATTCTTATATAAGCTCTTGATCGTAATTTTAAATAAATATATAAACAAAATTAGATTAATATATTACTTTTTTTATATAAACGTCAAATGTAAATGTTTAGAATACGAAATTGGTATGCTGTAATTTGTACATACATATGAAAGATGTATTTAAAGATATATTTTTGTGCTAAGATTGAAGCGAAAAGAAAACAAAACTTTTTAGCAAGTATGTACGTACTAGCGTGTATACAAGTCTATTTTGTATTATGAAATAGAAAATTAGAAACATCAATATTTAAAACGTCCTTGTTAATTGTTCTCGATAGTTTTTTTTTCCCATAACATAAACATAGATATTGTCAATTCAAGATAAACTACTTCATGTCTTTGAGCCGTCAAATCTGCTCCAGAAATCTTGTAAAATGCAAAAGTTTTCGTCCGATTCCGTAGAATAATAATATTTGGCCATATTTCATTATTCAAACTAAACTATGAATTAAGTGAGGATTTATATCTCACATCAATTAAGTACTGTGTACAAAAAAACTACAATTATTTAACAATTCTATGGTAATAAATTAACAATCTAAAGCCACACTATAAATTATTGCATACTCTTTATATAAAATAAATTAAAATCATTAATAAGTATTGATAATTAAAAAAAATTATAACTAGAAAAAAAATATCGTTGTCTATAGAAGAAGGAAGACGGAACGAAAGTACGAAAACCACGGGCGTATTTCAATATGAAAGACGAAACAGTTACATACATTATAGACAGTAAATTTTATATATAACTTTGTTTTTTATATCATACGCTACTTTCCATCTTAAATACGATTTTTTTAAGCAAATCATCATACTTTGGGAAAAATTACGCATCATACTTAGAATTATATTTCCCTCGTTTATATGTAGTATTAGAATAAACTAACGGCAAAAGGGATTTTCTGGTTTCTCAAATTTATAGAGACTTTCTTTAATAAGGATTATTAAATAATAATTATTTTTTAATTTATAAGGATTATTAAATAATACATAGAAGAAAGACAACAAAGTCACTGTAAAAACAAGCTTTCATTGATAATAATAAGACCTGTCGTGGCGCAGCGGCACAAGCGTGTGGCGGTAACCGATAGGTTGTGGGTTCGATCCTTACTCGAAGAAATGAAATATTTAATATTTTCAATTCAAATATTTAATGTTTTCATTTCTTCGCTCTGGTACAAGGCAAAAACGCGACGTTGAGTACCGCCACTCAACACGCAATGCCTCAAACGCGGCAGAGAGTGGGGAATGGAAGTGGAACGGAGTGTTTTAACACTAGGTTCCCTCTGCCTATACAGCGTGAAGCTGAGATAATAATAAGAAAAAAAGGGCATTTTATATATAATACCACATATATATTATATATAGAACAAAAATTACGCTTCATACAACTCAGGATTTTCCTCCTTCCGTTTACGCATAGCGTCAGAATAACCTAACGGCAAGTTGGATTGAAGCAACTCATCATCGCCTTTCTCATATCTATCGAAGAATCTATCAATATCCACGTTACTGTGGGGATCATTCAATATGTAGAACAAACAAAACATGGCGGTCATTGTGAAACCGAATACGAAATTAATTTTGTTCCTATTGAAACTATCGATTAGACTGTCTAGAAATGTCCATTGCTCGTTCTTGTTTAACTGTTCGCGGTTCGCTTCGTGGATTTTTTGTTCACTAGACTGTTTAGTGTTTTTCTCTGTAAAATAATGATTTTCATAGATCGTTATGGACCAACTTTGATTTATCAATAAAAAATAAAAGAAAAAATTAAATATATTTAGTCTAACTTTTGAATTTACTGATTACGTCCAAGTTTTCAATATAGCCTGATATCACGCGAATTTAATGGCCTGAAAATAATATTTACCTAACTTTAAAGACCAATTTGTTAAGTATTAAAGTCGATTAAGTTTAATAAATATGTTAAAAACTATAATAATATCATTACTCAACTTAACAATCTTAACATGAATCTAGTTAAAACTAGATTGAAAAGCCAGTTTTAACCAGTACAAACTTGTCTAAACTAAAATTTGCTGTCAATACATTTACTTGAGGTCGAATCGGCGTCATTTAAAATTTAATATAAAGACACCATACCACTTACTTGACAAATTATTAAAACGTGAGGCAAAAAAGACCTCAAATAATCAAGTCTTGGGATTGATTCGACCTCAGCTATTCTAGCTAAACGTTATCTAAAATTGACCTGTTACGAACGTGTTAATAATTGTATCAAACACTATAAAATAACATATAAATATATATAAATATATATAAAAACTAAGTTGTCTTACCATCTCTATCGTAGGACACTCCGTGTATTTGTCCGGGAGTGTCCTCCTCCATTTCCGCGTACGCATAGATTAGTGCTTTTTGCTTGTCGCTCAGTGATTTTGGTACCTAAACATATGTATGTATGTAATATTATTTATTACTTATATATATATATATATATATATATATATATATATATATATATATATATATATATATAATATATATATATATATATATATATATATATATATATATATATATATATATATATATATATATATATATATAACATTTAAAAAAAAAACTATAAAAATTATACAAAGAATTTGTGTTTTTTTAACATTTAATTTCCTATGTATTTATTTAGAAGTTAATATTTTTTACCAAAATAATATTATTAAACATATTGAGGCCTGTCCTGGCGCAGCGGCAAAAGCGCGTGACTGTAACCCACAGGTTTCTTGGTTTGATCCCCAGTCGAAGTAATAAAATATTTAATATTTTCAATTTAAATATTTAATGTTTCATTTCTTCGCTCTGGTAATAAGGCAAAGCGCGGCGTTGAGTACCGCCAATCAAGACACAATGTCACAAATTAAACGGAAAATGGGGACTGGAACGGAGTGTCTTAACACTATGCTCCCAAATTCCCTCTGCCTACGTACGCGTGAAGCTACAAAAATAAATAAATAAACATAATCTGACGTAATGTGAATGTACCTCTTAGTAATCCAGAGCATTTGGACGATACACAAAAGGAGCGAGTTCAAATCCCGCTACGTACAAATTCTAATATTTTTTTGTAATATAACTCACCTGTATTTTAACATGCACATAGTGATCACCGTAACCATGTTGACTGACACGCTTCATTCCTTTCCTCGACAGACGGATGGTAGCGTGAGAGGACGTGCCTGGCATTATCTGTTCGTAATAAATTAATTCATATAATTTATATTATAATTATATTTTAATTGGTTTTTTTTTTTGGAAGTGTCCTTTACACTAGGCTCCCTAATTGTCTCTGCGTACTCTGCCATTGCAGGATATAGCGTCAAGCTATGTATGTATGTAGGTAATTTTTGCATAGAAAGACAGTGACTATAAAATTTGAAATTGGATGAATGCTTAAGAGTATGAGTTACGTCACTCTATAGAAGAATGAAGTACCAAAGAAAAAAAAAAACAATAACACGCTTTTATTTAATTAAATATTGAAGCAATTCAGACAACAGTATATTGCCAAAGTAGTGTTGTAAAATTATTTTAAAGATCAAAGATACAAATAGATGAAACTAATAAAAAATATTAAAATAAAAGAATTTATTTTTATAACAATTTAAATTATAATACCTGTATTGTGTGATCTTCGTAGATGCCTTGTATCCGTACTGTACCTCCTAACAGAGCTTGCGACACAGAAATCTAAAAACGGAATAAGATATTTATTAATTAACTTTTGTTTGCGGCTTCGCCCGCGCGATCGCATGGAAATAACTAAGAGTTTTCATGGAACAGGTACAGTTGGTTAACGGAACGAGTTAAATGAAGTAATATAATCTATAGGCTTGGAATTTGTCAATTCAAAGCAATAATGATTTTATCACATTCAACCAAACAAACTCATCTGCTTTACAATTTGTATAGATATACATATATACTAGAAAAATATAATATCCAAGTATTTAATAAAGAAAAGGTCGATATATCAGCATAATATCTCAAAAAAAAATTAAAACTGTTACATAAATATATAATAAAAAATTCCTACCAACTATGTAGTTTAAAGTGAATGCCAAATAGTTTATAATTACTGCCAAGTACATAATTTAAAGTTACAACCAAGTATATTAAAATAATTACCAAGTAGTTTAAAATCACTAAAGAATTGGTTTCAAGTGATTACCAAGTATGATAAAGAGGCCTGTCGTGGCGCAGCGGCACAAGCGTGTGACTGTAACCGACAGGTTCTGGGTTCGATCCCCAGTCGAGGAAATGAAATATTTAATATTTTCAATTTAAATATTTAATGCTTCATTTCTTCGCTCTGGTAATAAGGCAAAGCGCGGCGTTGAGTTCCGCCACTCAACACGCAATGCCTCAAATTCGGCGGAAAGTGTGGAACGGAAGTGGAATGGAGTGTCATAACACTAGGTTTCACTTTCGTTCCCTCTGCCTACCCTGCCTAGTGCGGGATACAGCGTGAAGCTGAGAGTAAAAGAGAATAAAGTTACTTTCAAATAATTTAAAGTAAGTACCAAATAGTTTAACATGACTTCAAACTAGTTTAAAATGACCACCCAGTAGTTTAAAGTCACTACCAAGTAAATATCAAGTAGTTTAAAGTCACCACCAACTAATTTAGTTATAACAAACACTTACTGTACAATCAGTATGTACATCTGGACCATCCCGTTTGAAGTAATCTGAACTTTCAACTTTGAATGTAATGAAAATTTCATTATTTCCCACCGCCATACGCACTGTCTGCCCGTCTTCTACGCCCGCTGGTACAGGCACTGTTACTTTTTTTCTTTGAACCTATAATATTAAACTATGTTAAATATGGAAATAAATTAATGTTAACATATTCTTAGTGGGCAAAATTAATTATATTTACAGGTTCTGTGTGGTACAATCAAAAATGATAAAAATGGAATCAAATCTTAAGGAATCAAAATCAAAATATTCTTTATTCAATTAGGTCATTACAAGCACTTTTGAATTGCCAAGTTACATATAAACATTTGTAATGTCAGTCGTACAGGAAGCTACCACTGGCTTGGAAGGTGAGAAAAGCTTTATAATACATATTGAGTACAGAAAGAAATAATCACTGGATCTTTTTGACTTGGCCTGTCACATACAAGAAGTGTGAAGTGAAGAAAAAGTGGTTTTTGTCCATCTGTCTGTAATTTATGCAAAAACATCTAAATATTCACAATATGAACAATAGGATTATTCTCTCATACACACTTATAGAAATACTATACATGATATATCTAGACAAAGTAAAAAAAAATTGCTTCTGTGTATTTTGTTTTCAAAGTATTGTATCATTTGGGATCTACTATTATCATTGTCAATAATCAAAAAAAATATCTTTAGTAAGAAAGATAGTTATTATATATTTTTTTATAGTTATTATATATTATATATTATATTATTTTAATAATAACTCACAGATTGGCCCTTCCCTTCACATTCGACACATGGGAATTTTATCATCATTCTTGTGCCATGACAATGTCGACATGTGGACCTCATTACAAATGGACCTAAAATATGTAATATATATACGATTTTTTAGCATCATGCTCATATCTCATATAAGTATGGATATGGAGATAAGTATAGCATAGGAGATTTAGTGTAAAGATACTATGTTTCCCCACTTTATACACACTTTATAACTAAAGTTACAACCTTATCATTATTAAATTTGGTCATAAATTGGAATTTATCTGGGTTCAATGGCAACACTATATTTTTATAACATGAACTTAACTTTCATGACAGGCAGAGAAGTGTTTGAGAATACATATTAAGCATGTATTTTGTGTTTTTATAGTTTTGTATAAAGCAGGCAAAGAATGGCATGATATTGTTGAAACTCATCATCATGATATACCAATATATTTTCATTGTAATAAAATAATCTCTAATGACAAGTTTGTTTAAGCCATTTTTAAACTGTCTCTTTTAATCTTAAACCATTTTTAATTTGTCTCTTTAAATATTTTTATAACAAAACAAACCTCGAGAGAATGTTTCCATGCCAGACCCATTACAATAAGTACATTTAATAGCCTTAGTGCCAGGCTCACATCTTGATCCCAGACATTTGGGGCATGTGTCCACCACATTGATATTTATATCTTTGTTCACTCCTCGAGCTGCTTCAGTAAACCTTAAATTAACAATAAACTGGAAAAAATAAGGTAAATTAATAAATAATATGCAAAATTAATTTAATTTAACTTATTTTTTAATATTATATTCATACATATCAAGAGACACCAAAACTGATATTGACTGCTGTTACTCATTGGTGTCTCATTCAGGTAGATAAATGACTGTCTCAAGACTATACTGCATTTGCCTACCTTGGTTTACAATTTAGGGCCATATTACATGACTAATCATATATTCAATGTTTTCCTCATTTAATAAATAACAATTACAGATAAGTCCCTTAGCAAATTAAAAAATAAATTAAAATAATGATAATATATTCATAAAAATATAAATAAAAATGATTTTTCAAAAGATGTTAATCAAATTCTTACTTCTTGTGATGCGCCAAAACCAAATTTGCTCTCAGCAAAATCACTAAAGGCCTCACTTTTAAAGCCTGCATCGCCAAATATTTTACGGAATAGTTCTTCAGGATCAATGGTTGATTTATACTGCCATTGGTGGGAGAACCCATCGGAGCCTCCAGGAGTACTACCCATGCCCATTTGTTCAGATGTTGTGCCATAAGTGTCATATTGCTTGCGTTTGTTTTCATCAGAAAGGATCTGTAATATACATATATGCACTTAAGTATTGAGTTATCAATATCGTAACTTTTATCTTATATGGATGTGAGGCAGATAATCTAACAAAATAATGTAATTATAAAATGTTATCTTACCTCATAAGCTTCTGAGACTTCCTGGAACTTTTTTGGAGCTTCGGGGTCCGATTTATTTGCATCCGGGTGATACTTCTTAGCCAATTGGTAATAAGCTTTCTTTATATCTTTGGCTGAGGCATTTTTGGATACTCCAAGTACTTGATAATAGTCAACTCTAGCGCTCAGTTTATTTGTAGTGTGAAAATATCGAGGTCTCGAACCAAATCCGCTAACTAAAATTGTTTGAGGTTATGTTACAAAGTCGAGTTCTAGAACAATTCTATTAAGTATAAATTTGTTTGTTTGGACATTAGTAATAAGTGAAATTGTACACGAACAAAACTATTTGTTTTAAAATAAAATAAATTAGAGCCGGTGATGTAATATTAGCATGAAAACTCACAGATCAAATTTTTCCGACCATTTACAGCACTAGATACAACAGAACCATCAAGGCAATGCCTGCAATTATCAAATCTATGAATGAACCTGCATGAATTTTTTGAAACTTTACTACTGAAAACTGCACTAATTGTTTTTTGATTCAAAAATCTAATGATACTCCGATATGGATCCATTTTGAAAAACTAAATTGACAAATGTCAACTTGTGAATTGAAATTATTACTTGTCAATCAAAGTGCTGCCAGTTAAAATTTATATTAGTGACAGCTAATATTATTAAAACGTACTATATGAGGTGGATAGAAAAGTTTTCAGCATTGACGTTGCAGTTCAACAAATTGTAATTATGGCTTAGTATGAGTAGTAAATGTTAGTAAAATAATTTAAATTTAAAAAGCATAAAAAAATTCTAACGTAGCAGGATTTGAACCCGCGTCTCTTGGAAACTAAGTCATAGGTTATAAGCATGTATCATAAGCGTATAAAAAAATTGTAAGCGTACACAACCTGCCGTGGCGCAGCGGCACAAGCGTGTGCGTGTGACTGTAACCGACAGGTTCTGGATTCGATCCCCAGTCGAGGAAATAAAATATTTAATATTTTCAATTTAAATATTTAATATTTCATTTCTTCCCTCTAGTAATAAGGCAAAGGGCGGCGTTCAGTTCTGCCACTCGACACGCAATGCTTGAGGCATTCAGCGGAAAGTGGGGAACAGAAGTGGAACGGAGTGTCTTAACACTAGGTTCCCGGGTTCCCTCTGCCTACCCTGCCTCGGGCGGGATACAGCGTGAAGCGTGAAGCTGAAAAAAATAAATTAATTAAAAGTTCTTATTTATATAAAATATAGGTATATATATGTAATTTCTATTTAGACATCATGTGGAATCAATAGATATACCTTATTTGTTAAATGGAAAATGTCTGTTGCGATGTGGAGGATTCTATTTTATATCTGGGAACTAGAGAACCTAATTTTACAGTTATTTCGAGTTATGAATACTGACTACAAACAATTTTTATATATAAAATTTAATATTTTATTATATTATCTTATTTAGCATATATCTTATTGTATAATAATAAATTAACATTGCACAAGTAATGATATCGTAATTTTAGTAATTATTCCTATCCATTAAATAAATTGAATAATTGATAAAATTGGCTTACATCGCATTTAATTGATTGCAACTTTGTAAACTTACAAACAATTGTGTTTAATGTACAAAGGAACTTTATATTGCTAACAACACCCATGAGCATTAGTATTTTTCAGAAACGAACAAAGATTGCATAGTGAAAACACACTACTTGCTCATATTGTATAACTATAACTTTTACTGTGTACGCTTACAAATATATACTACAATATTAATATTTTCCTTTTTTATAATAAAATTATAAAAATCAGAAGGAGTAGCGTAAATTTGTTAATTGGCAAGTGGCAACATTTAGTTCTCAGGGCAACGGTAGGCAAGATGATTTATAAACAAAAAATGAGCTTAAAAATTACCAATATTTGTATCGAATTTTGAAATAAAACTATATTGTAAGAGATAAGTATTATTTAGTGATCAAACAATCTACATTTGAATGATAACAGAATAAAAAGACATGGCTTCAGTAAATATTCGGGATCAAAAGATCGAACAGCAAGTGAGTGACTGAAAGTATTACACTAAATATTTTAAATTATTACAATATAAATTTATTAATATAAAAATGTGTTGTGGCAAAAACGAAATAAGTGCTAGTTCTAGTTTTACAATTTCAGCGTCAGTTGTTAGAACAAAAGATGAAGCAGAAACGACAAAACTCAGGAATGGTTCAAGCTAACGATTTAAGAGTGGCTTCAGCAAAACGTCCTATTTCTGGAAGCCGATCTCGTGAACTCCATGGTAACCTAAGACATAAATACGTTTGGATTGTGCTATTATTTAATTTATTTCATTTAGCATGAATTTTCGCCCTATTTTTGTTATGCGTTTCTTTTAATTTTCCCATAACAGGCTATGATGGTCCGATGCAATTTCTTATGTCGCCTGTGAACCCTGACCAAGTTATTCCCCTCCAAACAAATAGAGTGTCGACTTATGACGGTATGTATTTTCTCTTTGTTCATTAAAACATTATTTTTATGATTGTTTGGATATGTTTTTGTTATTTCATGTTAATAATATTTTATTAAAACTTTACATGTAGTTTTATATAATTTACTAAATGTTTACATGTTTTAAAAATTACTCTACTGAAAATACAAATATCATCAGTTTTTCCTGTCAGCTTACCACAATTGAATGACTAATATTAGGTATATATTACTTTACTATTGTTTTACTGTGACTCATTCACTTTACTAGCTTGTGATATTGTATTATGAAATGAGATTGTTTAGACATATTTTGTCAACGAACTTGGGAATGAGTAATATTCATATAGGTGCAATCTAAACTGAGAATGAGAAGTGAGATTTTTTATTTTGAAAGCCTAAGCAAGGTATTATGTCCACCTATCACCGTGGGAAATTGAGTTTCTTACAATTATGTTCCCTCTGGATAACATTTACCATGTATCTAAAAGTTGTGTATTTGCTAACATTTAAAAATAAATCTACATGATATTTGGACATACATTGTAATCTAATGTAATATATAATTGTGTGATTTAATATAGTATATGTACTATTTTCTTGCACATTTTCCACTTCAAAATAATTAATAATAAAAAATGTATTTATTGGACTAAAATATTTTAAATTATATTTGCCTGCACTTACATACAGTCCATTCACTTACACTCAAACCATATTATAAATGAAAATAAAGTTATAACATCTATTAATCATTATTATGGAATTTGAAATCACTTAAATTTAATATAATATGCTACAATATTATATAAAATTAGAGTGCAGAGAACAGAGTGTTTAGACACTGTTTTTTTTTGTCCCTGACCCCAAATGGGATTACTTACAACCATTGTGATTGGGTAATGCTTTATTTATTTTATAGAAAAATAATATAATCAGTGTGAAATATAAACAAGTACTTAAGACCCTAGCATTAAGACACTCCATTCCATTTCCGTTCCCCACTTTCCGTCGAAATCGAGGTATTGCATGATGATTGACGGAATTCAGTGACGCGTTTTGCTTTTTTTAGCAGAGCAAAGAAATGACAACATTAAATATTTAAATTGAAAATATTAAATATTTACCATCGTCGAGTGGGATTCGAACCCACAACCTGTCGATTACAGTCACACCTTTATGCCGCTGCGCCACGACAGGTCTCTATTAATTAATTATTATTAGTTATAATTCAAGGCAACGAAAAATAATCCAAAAAAATGATTTTCATATAAGATATTTAAATATCCGAACAACCGAACTTACAAGTTCAGTATTTATTATTAATGGTAGGGTATGCAGAGGGAACCTGAGAAACTAGTGTCAAGATACTCCGTTCCATTATCGACTTACCTTCTCCACTTAACGTGAGTGATGGAACTCAATGCCGCGCGTTTCCCTATATGTACACTCACTAAACCAAAATAGTAATATATACATAATGTGTATCTTAAATTGTATAAATGGTGTGATTTTCAAAATACACATTATATAATTTAATGTGTGTTTTTGAAAGTAACAACGATTATTGTGATTTGAAGTAAAATTTTTGTGGTTAAAAGTATTGTTTTCTGCACTATAACATAAACAAAAGACGCGCTTTAGTGTAAGTCTAGTATGAGAAGAAAAAGAATAGTACATATAACAAACAAAAGAGCACTTCCATACTTGGATAGTAACTCAAGTTTGACAGTGTACTATTGTTTCGATTAGTTACGACTTATTAAATGAAATAAGCTTTTTTCATAAAGTCAGATCTATTCACTTAATTCTCTCGTTCTTTTAATCATAACCATATCAAGGTTCTAACAAGGGCAAAGAGAAATGTGAATCATTTTCAACAGATGATGTGCATAATTGCTATAATTTCTTTTAAAAATTGGTTTTGTATTTGATATTATATTATAAAATTTTGCAAATAAACGAGACTCATATTTTATATTGAATTGATATATTTTTTTAAAGTAGATTAATCAATCTGATTTCAATTTAAACCAATCAATTGAAAACATACAAAGCGTTTACTTCCATTTTTTTCAGAACTAGGTAATCAAATTGAAGTACTAACAGTGGGTGATGACACAGGCGAGGGTAGCGGTGAAGAGGAGTGCGAGAGTGTGCCAGTGTGTAGTATGGGGCGCGATGCGAGCACCGACGACGTCTGTGCTGATGCTGCGGTGGCGCCATTGCAGGGTCGCCGGAGAGATTCGTCGCCCAGTCAGGTGAGGGTTTTTAGTTATATTATAGTATTATATGTTGTACAATGAAAGGTGTGCTCTACTCTACTCAGCTTCACGCTGTATCCAGCACATGGAACTTGGGAATCTAGTGTTAAGACTAACTCCGTTCCACTTCGTTCCCCACTTTCTGCCGAATTTGAGGCATTGCGTGTTGAGTGGTGGGACTCAACGCCGCGTTTTGCCTTGTACCAGAGCGAAGAAATAAAAATATTAAATATTTACATTAAAATGTTTCATTAAATATTTACATTTAAATATTTCATTTCTTCGAGTGGGGTACCCACAATTTGTCGGTTAAAGTCACATACTTGTGCCGCTGCGCCACTATAGGCCTCGATCTATGTAAGATCTTTTTTGGATCTCGTTCGATTGGAAGTTTCTTGTTTTTACTTTAGAAGTATATAAAGTAAAAACAATGTTTTGGAACAGAAAAAATCGCTCAGTTTTACTCTGCTTATGCCGTTACTTATATGGAGTTCGAGGGTGTGATCTAAACCTTACAGTGCAAATTGAATTGGAAGATCGAAGATTGATCATTTATACGTTAATCGTAGTAATAATCATAAAATATTTATATTTATAATTTTCTACTTCCGTCCATACAATTTAATATGCGAGTCCGACGCAGTTAAGCGCTAGATTAGCGCACATATGCAAGCTATAAATGTACAGACTTAGTAATTATTATATTATATACAGACAGCGATAAATTCTATCATATGTATAGATATCGATAAATATTGTACGACAATCTCACGGCCTGAGCTAGTATAGCTTTACAATATCAAAATTTTTCCTCTACAAACATTGTCTGACTATAGTTAACTACGAGGTAGGTAAACACCTAATCTCTTTAAGGTTAAATCATTGTAATATATATTTTTTATTATGAAACGTTTTTCAAAGATCGATATTAGTTACGATTTTACTTTTAATATTTATTGACTGATAGTTTTAAACTACCAATAAGGCCTATTGTTGATTTAGAAAAACCACAAATTCACAAATTTATGTTCTGAACCACTGAAATTTGCTGAATGAATAGCTACTGAAATACCCTACCCACAGGTCACCGTTGATCAACGGTGATAAATGGATAAATAAATATAATGCATTTCCCTATTAGCTTACAGGAAGCTAGTTAATGTTATTAACTACATTTTATAGAGGTTTGTAATTCATTCCCACTTCTCAAATCAACAATGACTTGTGTTTATTAATTTGTTTACGTATATATTATTCTACTTTATAGTTTAATATATGTTGAAAGTTAGAACGTTTTCCCGCCATACTGAGCGTGCTCTACATTTGCCACGGATTTCTAGTTACTATCAAAAGCTCATTAAGCTCGCAAATTCTTAGTGAGCATTTAATTATGCCTAAAACATTTGACCTAGTTTAGTTAAAATATATTTAATTTATATACTTTTCTCGTAATTCATTTTGATAAATAAGCGAAAATAGTAATAATTAATGTAAGTTTGTAAATGTCAAGTACATACTATGAATTATAGATCCATTACGTATGTATGTACCATGTTCACAAGTTCTTAATCATATTTTTCTGAATTTTATTCTGACATATAAGATTTTTCTTTTGTATTTTTTAATATTAGTGTTGGATCTTTAAATTTCACTCTCAACGTTATTAATTACGAAAAAAAGTAATCACGTGCAGTAATCGCCTACAACAATTGAAATAAATATACTTTACAAACAATGACTCATATATAATGTACTGTCTTTCTATGTATAGTTATCATATTTTAGAAGTAATAATTCTACATGAGCATTATAATAAAGTGATTTGATTTCTTTGTTTAAACCATATTTTGATGCGGGCTATCACAGGAATACAGATCTTATATAATGACGTCACTCTAATTCATCGAATATAATTCGTATTTGGTCATGATCATGCAGAATGGAACCAATATATAAATATGGTTTTTGAGTTACAACTTTTTATGTTGAATTTTAAAAAACGCCAATTTAACATTGAGGATTGAATTGAAGAAAAAATAAATACTCAACTCTACTCAGCTCACGCTGTATCCCGCACACGGCAGGGTAGGCAGAGGGAACTTGGGAACCTAGTATTAAAACACTCCGTTCCATTTCCGTTACCCACTTTCCGCCTAATTTGAGGCATTGCATGTTGAGTAGCGGAACTCAAGCGTTTTGCCTTGTACCAGAGCGAAGAAATGAAAACATTAAATGTTTAAATTGAAAATATTAAATATTTCATTTCCTCTAGTGGGGATGGAATCCCCAACCTGTCTGGTTATAGTCACACTTTTGTGCTGCTGCGCCACGTCAGGCCTATAAAAAAAATTACATATTTTAAATTGAAAAAATCTAAATTATAAGTTACGCAATTATTATTATTCAATATAAAAAAATCTTGTTAAATTCATAATATATACATATTTGTATTGAGTTTGGTACGTTATTGCATAAATATATTTAAATCAAAATGCGTATGAATTAGTCACGTTGTAGGTATACTTAATTTGTATCAATTGTGGTTACCGTTTCCCACTTATTGACATAAAATAATGGGTCACACATTTACTGCAATAGTCCTTAAAAATTTTAGTATGAAACGATTTCCAGTGAAGACATGTGGTTGTAATTATATTTTTTTTAAATATATATTATATATAAGAAATAAACATATAGAAACATATACAAATGTTGCGTTCGTCGAGATACTCCGTAAGTGTTTATCAATTTTATTTCTTATTTAGCGAGTCTCCCGCGGCTGCTACATTAAAAACGTTAGGGGACATGTACAGACAGTTATCGGTTATAGATTTATTATGTTACGATTAATGTATTTTTATTGCGAAAGAGAAGTTTATATATACCTTTTTTTTTACCTTCACGCTGTATCCCGCACGAGGCAGGGTAGGCAGAGGGAACCCGGGAACCTAGTGTGAAAACACTCCGTTCCACTTCCGTTCCCCACTTACCGCCGAATTTGATTTTTTAATGGCATTGCGTGTTAGTGGCGGAACTCAACGCTGCGCTTTGCCTTATTACCAGGCAGAAGTTATATACCAAATTAATACTAAAACAAAAAAATAAATATGTTATCAGTTGATAAAAAAAACTGAACGAATAGCTTATATTTATAAACACTCTTTTCAATATCGGCAAAGGTTAAAATTTAAAGAGTTATCTTTTTTTCTGAAGATTTTTTTTTAAATTTTAATGAAATTTAAATCATTACATTTTTTAGCTTTAACGCGATTTCCTAACTATTAATTATATCGTGTAGTTACGTCTAGACTTGCTGTATTACGGGTGAGGTTGTTATGATCACATGATGTACAATAGTGACTGTAAACGACAGGTTCTGGGGTCGATCCCCAGTCGACGAATAGAATATATTTAATATTTTCAATTTAAATATTTAATGTTTCATTTGTTCGCTCGGGTAATAAGGCAAAGTGCGGCGTTGAATTCCGCCACTCAACACGCAATACCTCAAATTTGGCGGAAAGTGGGGAGCGGAAGTGGAACAGAGTGTCTTAACACTAGGTTCCCAGGTTCCCTCTGCCTACCCTGCCTCGTGCGGAATACAGCGTGAAGCTATAAAAAAAATGTACAATACCAAACTACCACCAAACATATTACTAAATGTTGCTTATTTGTTATTTTACATTCACAAAATACCACATTGGAAAGAGAAAGGGATATACTATATTTATATCATATTTAAATTATGGCGTTTCATTTTGTAACGATAATTTTATCATCAATTTTATTAATTTACTTTTTGGCATACTCTTTTTTGATTTGATTACATTACGTTTGTAAGGTTGGTTGTGTAAGGTTGGATACCCAGTATTATCGAACCCACAAAAATAGCGCTTCAGTCACGTGTGCCACGACGGCTTCGATATAAACTTAACTTAGCTTCACGCTGCATCCCGCACATGGCAGGATAGGCAGAGGGAACTAGGAAACCTAGTGTTGAGACACTCCGTTCCACTTCCGTACCCGACTCTCCGCCGAATTTGAGGCATTACGTGTTGACTCGCGGAACTCAACGCCACGTTTGCCGCTGCGCCACGACAGGCTTCAATATTTTATTAAAAATTATTTGATTATCATATTTTTTAATAGTTTTAAATAATTAGTGTAAAATCTTTCAGTCGGTAGAGATAGAAGGCTCAGTAGAGGGTGCAGTAGAAACATTTGTTGTAACTCCAGCTAAACATGGCACTCTATACAAGTGTAGAATCGCGAGAGACAGGAAAGGCATGGACAGAGGGCTGTACCCAACATACTTTTTGCATTTGGAGAAGGATTACGGCAAGAAAGTGTTTTTGTTAGCAGGTGGGTTGACGTCCTATTTTAAGTTTATTCATTCACTCAGCTTCACGCTGTATCCCGCACACGTAGGGTAGGCAGAGGGAACTTGGGAATCTAGTGTTAAGATACTCCGTTTCACTTCCGTTGCCCATTTTCTGCCGAATTTGGGGCATTGCGTGTTGAGTGGCGAATTTCAATGCCGCGTTTTGCCTTGTACCACAGCGAAGAAATGAAAACGTTGTATTTAAATTAAAAATATGAAATATTTTATTTCCTCGAGTGGAGATCGAACCCACAACCTGTCGTTTACAGTCACACGTTTGTGCCGCTGCGCCACGACAGGCCTCAGGTCTATTTTAAGTTATAGTTATAAAAATGCTCTTAAGCTATGCTCAAGATTTTTGATAGTGCGTAATGTGAAAATAGTTATGTACAAAAATATTAAAACATAAAAGTTACAATTTGTGAGAAATCACTATTTATCACTACCTATTCTTCAAATAGGTTTTTTTTTTTTATTTCTCGCTGTATCTGGTACACTTGGCAGGAAAGGCAGTGGGAACTTTGTTCCGAAGTCCTGAAGCAAACACCTAAGACACTTCGTCATTGTGTGTTGAGTGTTGAAAGGTTAAATATTAAATATTTCATTATCTCGAGTGGAAATCGAACCCCTCACCTAGCGCTTTATTGTGCACGCTTGTGCCCCAGAGCCACGACAGGCCTCTGAAAACATATATACTTATTTAAAAAAAAATGAGGATTCGTATATCTTTACTTTTAATTTTTATATTATTTCTATTAATATAAATATTTATCAATATTTAATATACAATTGCTAATCAAAGATATATCGTTTCATTACATTATTTCCAGGTCGAAAACGTAAGAAGTCAGCCACATCTAACTACCTGATATCCACCGACCCGACAGAGCTGACCCGTCAAGCTGACAGCTTCGCGGGTAAACTGAGGTCCAACTTGTTAGGTACAGCGTTCACGGTGTACAACAGTGGGAAAGCGTGGCGTAAGAGCCATAGAGATGAACCGAGGAAGGAATTGGCGGCGGTCGTTTATGTGAGTTGAGTTTTTAACTATTAAAGAGGGGTAGTATTTTAGAGGAGGCTTATCTAGCCCCTTTTCATAAATTTTTGAACTAAATGTTAAAGTAATAGTAATAAATTATAATTAGATTATAAGAAAAGAGAAATCGAGATCAAAAACGAGATTGTTAAGTGAATATTTAGAAATATTTGAAAAAAATAAATTACCTATAACGAAAAATACACTACATCTAATTTGCTTAAAAAATGGCAAAGGCTCAGACAAGATAATATTTTTTTAATATTCCAAAGACAAGATAATATTTTTCACGCCAGGAAGATAACATACTTTAACAAGCTTGTACTTTGTGGTGGTATGATTAAAATTTAATTGTTTTCAATGTATGAGAGGTACAAGCGTGCGGCTATAAACACGGCAGTTTGTGGGATCGATCCCGACGAGGAACTGAATAAAGTAAAAAATATCGTAAAGGTAAATGTTACATAACAATTCATCGTATATGTACCTATGTTTTGGGAGCTCCAAAAAAAATAGCACATATTTTTATGACTTGATACTTCCTAATGTTTTTCCAAAAAATATTAAATTGAACAAAAAATATACCTTAAAACATTAACCCAACATAAAACTACTCCATAAATATTTGCAGGATACAAACGTACTAGGCTTCAAAGGGCCACGCAAAATGACGGTAATCCTGCCCGGCATGACCCCGGACAGGCAGCGAGTTACGATCGCACCCCAGGACGACAGCGAAACGCTACTGGAAAGATGGAAAAGTCAAAATTTCGACGACATTGTGGTACTTCATAATAAAACACCCGTGTGGAACGATGAAACGCAATCTTATGTATTGAACTTCCACGGCCGTGTGACTCAGGCGAGTGTGAAGAATTTTCAAATAGTTCACGATTCGGAGCCGGATTATGTCGTTATGCAATTCGGCAGGATTTCCGAGGACATATTCACTATGGACTACAGGTACCCATTGTGCGCTTTGCAGGCGTTCGGTATAGCGCTTAGCTCGTTTGATAGTAAATTGGCCTGTGAGTAGTAATGTTTTTTTTTTAAATTATTGTGATTTGCATTTGTTTTTTGTTGTATTTGAAACATCTGTATAATATGAATTGATTTTTTTTTATTTTTGTGAACAGCCTGTATTATTATTATGAATGAGAAAAATATTGCTACGAAAAAAATATTTTTTTTTCTTACATTTATTTATTTAAATCTTAAGCCATAATGTTCAATTTAGTACAAATATGATGACACCGACTAATACATATTTATATTTTAAATTACTTTATATTATTAAAACACTCTATATAATTAACGAATGTACTTTACATTGCACACACACACACACACATAATAAACACAATTTAATAATAATAATTATTAACTAGATTTAAATTAAACTAAAATACATAACTATATATAAAAAATACAACGCGGCGTTGAGTTCCGCCACCCGTATAGTATAAGTTTCGGTACCGGTTTCAATTTAGTACGAATATTATAACACCGAATATTACTTACCACAGACACGCACAAACACAAAAAATCATAATTAAATTATGAATAATAATTATACAATATTTGACCGATAACTCTCCTCTAGTTATCGGTCAAATTATCTTCATTTTGCCGCTCGGATATACAAAAAAAAAGACAATATATATTTTGTCACCGAATATGACACAAACGCACATTTTTTATATATATTTGGTGCTTATTTCTTATATAGGTTGTATTTGTATAAGTTTTGTTCAAATAAAAGTGAAATTTTTAAATTGAATCGTTTATAAAGGATTCTGGTTATAATTTATTAATTATCTGTAATTGTTTTTTAAATTTAATTTAATCAAATAGTATCACAATGTACTTTTAATATGACGTCATCTAGAATAACACAAGTTTTACTTGTCTTAGTTCAACATATTTATCATAGTACTGCGACCATTTTATTTATTATATCTTTTTTTTATCTGTTTAAGATCAAAATGTTCTGTATTAAAAATTGTGTGTTAATATGAAATGTATATAACCTTTAACATTCCATTATTTAAAATATGTTTTTGAATTTTTTACATGAATCATGAAATTTATTTTCCCTAAGAACATTTATGAATAATTTGAGAATGAAACAAAAAAATTAGCGCAAAGCTGTGTGTTTTAAGTTTTATATATTCCTATTTTAACTTGCCTTTTGATTTTTATATTTTGCACTACATAGAAAATATTGTGTAAATTATATTGTACTAGTCAATATGTGTACTTAGAATTTAGTTTAGTTTATTAAGTATTATATTATAATTGTAGTCAAATTTTATAAAGACAATTTTAAAATATATATTTAATATAATCTAGATATGATAAAAAATAATTAACTATATATGACTCACTGCACAGAAACATTATATGAAATAAATACTACAGTTGTTAAAGTTTTTACTTAAAACATATAAATTTTGTAAGCTTTTAATTGTATTGATAATGCACTGCACTTCTAAAATTGTTTATATGAAATAATAAATAATATTTGGCTATTTGATTTTATATGATATAAAATGCATTTTTTTTAAGGGGCCAACCATAAGTTTGTCACATATTAGAGTAGGATAAACTTTGAAATTTAACTTCCTAAATATTATACAAAACATTTCTTTAATATCAGTCAAACTAAAAAAGTTGTTTAGTAAATGTGTCGAGCTTAACAAAGAAAAGAAACAGTGGTAGATCATAAAATTATGAATTTTGCGTGACATACTTTACATTTTACTTCCCAATAGTACAAAAAAAACTTAAAATCGGCCATAACTCGCTGAACGTACTGTAATTTATGGATGGCCCCTTTCATATATTAATAATTATCGACCAAATCAGTATTACTACATCAATAAGCTTCTTCTATTCCGACAATAACACTACATTCCAGTCATTCTCACTGCCTTTAATAGCCTTTGAATATTGGTTAGATGTGTGTAGATTTGTATTTAGTATGTATAATGTAATATTTATGTTTTACATATATTTAAATGGAGTAACGAAAGAATTTTGATTTCTTATTTTTATTAAATAAAGTTAGAAGTAAAAAAGGATATCGAAAAAGCGCACATATTGTCTATTCTCCTTGAATGTTATGAATGTTAGTATAATATAATATGGCGTTAATGACATATGACGTCATGTTTTAGTAAATATAAGTTGAGGGTACCGTTACTATTTGGATATTACTTCAAGAACATTTAATTATTGTATTAATTTTTGTTTATAATTTTTAAAATTATATGAATTGATGTTCTTGCGATTTTAGGGAAAAATGGCTAAAAGTGATTTAAAATTATATAATTAAATATAATTTTAAATCACTTATAGCCATTTATTGTTAAAATTATATTTAATTTTAAATGACATGAGTGATTTAGTTAATTCTAAACAAAACTTCTTTTGAACTGCTAACATTGTCTTCTAAATATATTTTACCTAGTAATTTCCCAATGGTTTTTAAATTATTAATATTATAAACATCAAAAGTCACTTGATCAAGTATAAAATATATTAAATTTTATTTAAATAAAATTATTTTTTACAAACGAACCCATAACAAATGAACAACATTAATTTAAGAATGTAGAAAAATAAATGTGTGCCTATGTAGTATATGTGTATAGATAGATTAAAAATACTAATCTAAATTAAATTGTATGATAAATAATTATAATGATCTAAAAGCATTGAATTCACGAGCTTGTAGTGTGTATTTGTATGAAGACTCTACAATTCACCAATATTTTCATGATTATTTTTATTTTATTCTCATACTATATTTCTCATACAGCTGGTTAAACAGAGATAATGTAGTTAGACACTGTTCAATGCCTTCCTTTGGTCTTGTTATCAGAATGAATCCCCCCAAGTGGCATAAAACCCATGATCATCGTTTTTACGGTTGGACTATGTACCACTGTACCACAAAGGTTTATTGGTTGTATATCCACTTTATATGCATTGTGATAGGATCACAGTGTCTATAGATTCTCTCTGCCTAACCTGATATATGCCTAATATGGAAGAAATACATATCTATATATATATACAAATATATACCAATTATGTTTATTATAAAAAATTTGTATTTCTTGTGAGTTTTTTATGAGATCACCCCATCTTATCATAATTTGTATATTCATATATATTAAGATATAGTATATTTGGTGTATTGTGCCTTTATAAAATAGGTTAAATGTTTGTGCCTTTTATTTCAACGTCTACTATGTATTTTGTACCTGAAGTTTTTTGTATATGCTTGTCTTTCAGAGAACTAGAAATGCTTTACACTTTAGAATGATCTGGAAAATGTGAATTGCTCCACAATATGTAATTTTAAAAAATATATTGAAATTTAGTTTATTCTGTGGTCTATATTGTTGTTGCTTTGGTAATGAAGATAGTCTTTGCCAATTAGAAGTTTAAAAATAAAGGTGTTGTTAGAGTAAAACAGTCAATAAATATAATTTGTACATAAAACAAAGGAACAACAATGTTTTTATGATTTAAATTGTGATTAATTTTGTAGCTGTTTCACTTGATTCCTGATTATCTTAAAATTTGAAAAGCAATTGTTTTGTAATGAGAGGGCACCTGATTGTAAACATGACATGCTGCAGAAAATATCATATATTATTAGACAGAAAAAGCCTAGCCTCAATCGACTTCTGCCACTAATTACTCATTAATATATAGGGAACTGTTTGTTCGCTCTATTCATCCTACTATATGTGACATATACTATGAAGCTATTTTGATAAGCTCTCTCAATTTCAATGGATATGTATATCAATGACAAAAATCAAATATATATATATATATATATATATATATATATATATATATATATATATATATATATATATATGTATATAAACATATACAATACTTATAGACAAATTTTATATTTTAAGATGGAATTGATCAACTTATGATTTAAAAATAAATATATCTTTAGGTACATTAAAGGTAGTAGTAGATAAATGTGTAGAATGTCATTTTGAAAATTTAATGTGTCTTTTTTTTCTGCAACAAATTACATAAAATACACCTGCAATTCTAGGATGAATATTTGTACTTTTTTCATATAAATGACAATCTTTCTATGCAAATTCTAATACAATCTATTATAACTTGACTTTGTCACCAATTTTCAATATGGATGTATTATTCAAGTATTTATTAAAAAAAAGAATAATTGCTCATTTTTCTAATGATAAACTACATTTGACTATTTCACTTTTTTGTCACTTATAATATAGCTAGTTAAGAAAATATTTGTCAACAATTTATGTTAGATTTATTTATTTATTAAACAATATATTTCACAATGTTTGAATTTTATGTAAAAATGAAGTTTTTAATAAATCATGTTTGAGGCTTATTATTTATTAACTTTATGCATAATGTAACAACTGAATTAATTTTCCGATTGTGTAATTGAATTTGTTTTAGATAAATAATATCAATACTATATTGTTATTTTATTTTAAATAATCTATAATTTATTCATAACCTTAAGTTCATACCTTAGTTTTCAGAAATATATGGCATCAAAAACAGTTCTTATTGTAGAATTTACTAATCTTGTTGATATAATGACATTAAACTATAAAAATTTTAAATAATACAATATTACAATAAATTATGCAAAGGTAATGAAAATAATAGCACTTTTAAGATTTTATATTTTTTTTATTTACTTTCTACATACACATTTAGTCGACTTTAGCGGCCGCTGCGGCAGGTTTCTTCGACTTAATTTTCCTTTGGGATCGGAGGATAGCCGAGGCACGACGAAGTGTGGCTTTGGCCAAGTCTGTGCGGTAGTTGTTGGCTCTGATCAACCTTTTCACTTTGTGGAGTGATCTTCTGGCACCGGCTTTGAATGGACGGCGGATTAAGTTCTTAGCGGGCTTGTTCGTTGCCTTAGCTTTCTTATAAACCACTGAAAAACCTTTCCTGTCGGGATTCTCGACCACGCCGATAGCCTTCTTGTGGATCAAGCCATTGTATCTGAAAGCGTTGAGGTTAGTCACATTGTTGGGTTCCTTACTGAAAGGCTTTTTGATGTTGCGCTTCTTCACAAGGAAGGCGTTGTTGTTTCTAATTATCATCCAGTTTAAATGAGACGACATTTTTACAGTTTGCACGTAAAAATGACTAAACAACGTGCTCACGACGTGTCCGTAGACAAAAAAGAAAGACAGAAGACTTTTAACTCAAAGTGTTACTATGTCTGTTGTAGATCAAAGACAAATATTTTAATAGTAGCAACTTTTTTAACTTATTCTAGATATACGATAATTTATTAAACTTTAAAATAAACAAGGATTTAATTATTAATATAAATGTATAAAAATATATATTTTTATTTATTTTATATTCAAAAAAATTACATTTAAGCTATAAGCACGCTGTCTATGGAAATTACCGTTGTTTCGTCATTTTTGGCACTTATGGTGATATGTCAAATTCCAAACTAAACTTGTCTGGGACAATTTCGCGTAGGTTCATATATTATCTCTTTTACGTACTTTATATTATATACAGTGTATCTTATTTTAAATGTAGTTCTTGCTTAATAAAATTTACATGTGATTTGTGTAAAGTGCCAAATTAATGTCTCGATTTTGTCGGTATTATGAATCAGTTTGATCAAAATATAAACAAAGATATGATTGATTCTGATCTTATTGACGTGGAATCCTTAGATTTTTCGGATAATCAGACATGGTAAGTACAGTAATTACTTTATTTATCAATTAAAATGCTTACCTTTCTCCTTTAGAGCACCAAATGTGTGTCACATAACTAGACCCAAACTTGGCAGGTCTATACCTGTTTGATTATTTATTATCCTTTTTACCTTAAACCGCCTATTGGACTTTTAATTTAAGTATAAATTTTAGAGCATGACATCTAAAGTGACTGCCTTAACCATATACAGTAAGAATACTTTAGACATGTGTTTATAAAAAAAAATATACTTTTGTTTCAAATTATTCACTTTCTTCTTTAACAAAAGTTATTCATAGATTACATGTGTATTAAATCTATTAAAAAGGATATTTTAAAAGTTATAATAATAAAAACATTACCTTGTATGTTATCCTTATAACAGATAAAGTAATTGCACTAATTAAACTTGTGTATTTATCAAAATATCTTCTGGAAGAAATAATATAAATAATTGTAAGACATTAAAAATAAAATTGTATGTTTTTCTTGAATATTTAAATGAATATGAGTATGTTAATTACTTTTCACATTATTTATGAGCAATAACAAAAATGCTATCAAACTACTTGTTTGGTTTGTCAAAGTTTCTATTTGACTACATATTGGTGCTATGATTATAAATTCTGTCCCAATTTGAGCAAATAATTACATATAATTTATTTTTCCCTAAATCTTGGTCTTCAAAATGTGTTTTATAAATCTGTATGTTAATAGTCAATGTCATGAAATCTTTAGGGATGATTTGGAAACCTAAACCAATAGTTTGTCTTGATATCTTGTAATATGCAGTATGAAGTGTAAAGATAAAAATACATTTTCCAATATCCACAAGCTAAGCATCTTAATTCTACTGAAATCTTAATTTGTACTGATTAAGAATATTATACATGTATTATAAAATATTTTCTATGAATCAAAAAAAATTTTAAACACTAAAATTTTTTTTTTAAATACTGTATTGAGTTCCACTTTGTAACAGGCAATGTCTTATAAGTTGGGTATTCTGTTAGAAGTAGTCTGATTGTAGATTCAGTCTATCTACATTATAATAAGAATACAGCATTAGATATTAAAAATCAATTATCTGTAATTCACTATTTTTACACAGGTTATATATCATACCAGAAGATTCAGGCCAAAAAGTAGATATTGTGGAATACAATTTGTCATGCGACTGGCCTATTAACGAGGATGATGATTATCTTAAATCCGAAAAGGAACTATATAGCATATTGGATAACATACTTAAAAGTAAGTGGAATATTCATTTAAAATATATCACAAAAAAGATAAAAATGTTTACATATAACATAATTGATTTATTATTACAGTTCAATTGTTTTGATAATACAATGCTAATAGCTAGTCATGGACGATTGATATTTATCATGCTTCACAGCATTTCAACAAAAAGTTTAATTCATATATATTACTTAGCTATTTTTGAAGAATAATAATTCATAAAAAATTTATGCCTATTTCAATCATAACAATCCATCACATGGTGTTTCTTGATATAGTTTCTTATATTTATTGAATTTAATGAGGTTACAAAGAGTTCTTTTTTCTCATATAGAGATATAAGAAAAAAAAAAAAAACTAAATATTTATACAATATATATATTTGTTATCAATGAAAGTATTACACTGAATCTATCATTGTGTTGTCACATTGGCACAAGCTTAAAATTACAAGTGAGTTATAAGCAAGAAAAGTTAAATACCTGTATTTTGGTATATTTTTTTTTAAATTTGCAAGATACTATCTAACCCTAATGTTGCTTTTGCATGTAAAAATACTTAAAAATTGCCACTGTGTAAAGTCACGGAACAGTTCAATGTCAATGCATTCATTTAATGAGACTAATGTATCTTTAAATGTGTTTTTATTTGTCGTCATTACGTCTATTTCAATTGAACCTTCTAATGACTGTGGATATATCCTGAGCATTACTTACAAAATGATTACTGTAGAAATTAAGATTACGATATTCAAGGCCGTTGTTGTAACAATTATTGTACGCTCACTATATTAAATTTTATTGCAGAACTAAAAAGAAAATGCCTGACTAAAAAATTATTCCCTTTATCTTGATAAAGTGCTTTTTAAATTGCTAATCTGTAAGTTATACAGCATAATTCAGAATCGTCGCTACTAAGACACATTATGTGTAACGGACAAACCAAACTTGTGACACCCCTCCCTTTGCGTCGAAGGTTAAAATTATTTATAATATTAAAAATATCTTCCTTCTGTCTTTCGTTTACTTCAAAATTGAGTATATATGCGTTAACTACTTTTATTCAGCTTCATGTTGTTTCCCGCACATTACAGATTAAAAAGAGGAAACTTGGGAACCTAGTTTAAAACCTCTGCTCCGTTGTCAATATTTTCGTAACGTACCTAAATATAACTAAATATTATATTTTCGTTTAAAACTCCCATTGGTTAACCTTATTTTTGTAGTAACGGCAAAGCCACTACAATAAGCCACAGAGACAACTTAAGCATTTTCAATAATAATACATAAAAGCCTTCATTAATAATTCATTATCATAACATAAACTTGAAACATTATCAAGTAAGTAACATAAAAATAACTCAATGGCACATACAACCGTTATCGAGTAATAAGACGGAGGAAGTAAACGAGGAAGCCGACCTGTTGCACGACAATTTTCCAATATAAGAAATATTTTCTTGAATATTCTATAGATATTGTAGTGTTTTGTATAGAAGGTACTTCCGGTTTTTGTGTCACACGTACTCTCCCAGTGACGTATCCGGCGTATGGTATTGATTAGAAAAACGCCTTTGTACATACAACAGTGGAAAAATATTTGTGTTAACAGGTGGGTTGTGGGTTCGATTCCTTTATAACAATTTTAAAATATGTAGTTTTGTATGTAAAGAACAGAGTTATTGTAAAAAATGAGTGAACATTTTTTTTTTAAATGACCATTGAAGCTATTTAAAATTAATTAATTAATTATACTCTAAGCCACCGTCTAGTTTTAGTCTCTTGGTAAATACATTTGTTACACAGAATTGCCTAAAGTGGAGTAACGGTTTATAAACTGTGAGAAAACAGTTGTTGCCAATGTTTTTTAGTTAAATCGAGCGAGCTGATACCGTAAAAACGATTTTAACATCTTATTAGCTTTAGAGAAATCAGTAATCGCTTAGTTCCGTTTCTTTACAGCATATTTAAGATATACCAATTAATACCAAATAATTCTCATTTTATCAAGAATATTTTATATGCAACATTATAACCGATATAAAAATTTACATAAATATATTGCTTTCGTAGTATCAATGTTATGTATAAAAATTCTGTATACGTTAGTTGGTTTCATATTTTGTGATACCCCATAAGCAATCCTGTTGCTACAAGCATTTTTATGGGACAGTAACATAATTCTTGTAGTTCCAAGAATGATTATTTTAAATATCTTCTTACTAGAAGAAATACAAATTATTAACAATTTAATATTTTTTCTGATTCATAATTCTACTTTATGGTAGAGCCAGAGAAATTCTGGTAATACGTGATAATGCAGCAAAATACGTCATTCATGACGCAATGCCTCAATTCAATATGTCGGAAGTGGGAAACGGAACGGAGTATCTTAACACCAGGTTCCCGAGTTCCCTTTGCCTCCCTCCCTGCGGGATACAGAGTAAAGCGTACTCCATTCTTTGGAATCTTAATAAAAATAAAAATAATATTATTTTTCTTTCAATTGCTAAAATTTCGTTGGTCTAATAAAAACGTTATAAATGATGATACTATTTCCTCCTTTATAGCTATACCAACTTAAGTAGTGTTTCCGTTCCGCATTTACGTCGTGACAAATAGTTTGCTGGACGTTTTTATTGAAACGGCCGTTTTCTCACCATGTTCTGTAATTGTTATACGATATGGTTTATAAATCATAAACCATATCGTATATTTATAAAAAAATCAGTCAGTTATATGTAAGCGTTTACAAGAGGCACGGATCATATCCCAGTACGTTCAATTTTCAATACGTTTTCTAAAGAAAGTAATTTTAATATTTCTTATATCTTATTTTCTTATATGAAAAGACAATTTTCATTTTTTATTTTCGATTAGAGCAAATGGATGAGGATGCACGTCTTCAATAGATTTACAGGAGGATATTTTGAATTTTGTTAGTGAAACCAATACGCCCGAGTGGCTGAGTCGCTGTGTCTAGAAAGGTTAATCTTAAAACCCATATTCTTGTCAAATACCAATACGTTTATTTTAATTTGTATTATTATCTTTCCCTCTTCATAAATATAGCAAAGATATTGTAATTTGACCAGTTTTAAAAACAGCTGCTATAATATACTGTTTATACCTGTTATTTATAACCCGGTGATTAGTTTTCTAAGCTAAGAATATTCTATCATATTCTATCATTTTCGATTAGTTTTGTGAAGGCTAACTTAGTAAATAAATTCATCTAGGATGTATTTCTTATCTTCGTGCGACTCGTTTTATTTATTTGTTATTATTTAAACATCTTTCTGATTCTGAATATATTATATTATTTACGTAGCTGCAGTATTTTTTTATTACTTATTTAATGAATCAATGAAGTCACATACAGTACATACATCTAACATATACATACATACAATATGTTAAAAAAAACATAATACAGTTATCTTTTCTATATCAATGCACAATCATACTTGAACTGTACATATTTGTTCATCTGTAGAAGTTTGTTTGTAATTTTGGTATATTGAATGTGGGAAATGAAGAAATTGAAGGTATTGTTCGGAGGTGTTATTTTACAGTTGTACGCTTCGAATGAAATGAGTCATTAAGTTGTATACATTTCTTTGGCACGGTCGTTACTCATAATATAACGAAATGGGCATGTTTATATGTTTTGCTAGGTTTAAATATTTAGAAATCAAATATTATGGGACAATATTGGTTTTATTGACATAATTTTACGTGTTATTTTTTGATAATGATAGTAATTTTCACGATCTATATTACTAGAATAAAGACGAAGAGTTTCTTCGATACAACGTGTTCATCTGAGAAATTACTGGTTTGGTTTAAATATATGCCTGTTTGAGTGTTTTATCGAAATTTGCTTTAATATCTGCAGTAATGGCCATCTCAGACACTTAGGCTGTGTCATGGGTTAAAAATTATTGATTATCAGTTATTTCATCTAATCACTCAAAGGAATCCACATAGAAAAAATAGTTGAAAATACTAGTCATAATAAAAAGTGTTTACATAGATATGTTTTAAAATTGTCAATGAAAAGACTGAAATGTCTTTGAGAGATAAATGCGAAGAATATCTAACTTAGTATTTTAGCGATAAAAGATTACTTTAATAAAACAAACAAATCTCAATGAAAAAACAAAACGATGATTTTCAATGTTGGTCACGCTCGTCCCATATAATCGTAAATTATAAACAATTCACTTTTTATAATAAATCCTTACGTATAAAATATATTGATGTCATCATAAGCACAGCGCCTACGCTCCGATTAATATTCAAAACTGGTCCGACTGTCCTAGTGCTTTCACTTTCAGTACTAAATACGTCAAATGTCCACCTTATTTCACTTTGTATACCCTTATTGGAATTCCTTATAAATATTTCGACAAAATTCGAGAGTTCTGTCACAACATGTGATAAATGAAACGGTGACATAGTTGAGGCCTAGGTTTGAGCCCTGTCGTGGCGCAGCGGCACAAGCATGTGACTGTAACCGACAGGTTCTGGGTTCGATCCCCGGTCGAGGAAATGAAATATTTAATATTTTCAATTTAAATATTTAATGTTTCATTTCTTCGCTCTGGTAACAAGGCAAAGCGCGGCGTTGAGTTCCGCCACTCAACATGCAACGCCTCAATTTCGGCGGAAAGTGGAACGGAGTGTCTTAACACTAGGTTCCCGGGTTCCCTCTGCCTACCCTGCTTCGTGCGGGACACAGCGTGAAACTAAGAAAGAAAGAAATAATGAAAGACATAATTGGGAACGAAAGTGCAACGTAAGGAGAGAACAGAGCTTCCTTACACTAGGTTCCCAAGTTCCCTTTGCCTACATTACCACGTGCGGGATACGATAAATCAAGAATATTGCCTTTAGATTAATTTTTAGTATACAACGTAAAAGTATTTTTTAGTGTACCTATACAACGTAAAGCTGGAGAAAATGATATATAAATTCTATTGTCAAAATCATTGTTTACATTCTTACAATGTAGTAACGGTGTAAAGTACTATAATATATTTATTATACCTCCGCTTGTACTTATGATGAACTGATAACTTAATTAGTCGGTTGTTTATTATTAATTAACATAAACTGTTCATAATTTATAACACTTGGAAGCAATGCTTCTTAATAAACTTATTTGACCATAGTAAATATAACCATGGTTATTTAATAGTATAGCGTCAGACTGTCAACGCAAAGTTGTGGCTTCGACCTCCGGAAATAAATATTTTATTTTTTTGCTTTGGCTCTACCTTAATATAGCGCGGCGCTAAGTTCCGCAATTTCGCATGTAGTATCTTTAAATTGTCTTCGTTCTACTTTGCTATGCGCATAAAATATAAAGTATATATATTTACTATGAACGTTACAGTGATAATAGAAAGCCGGAAGTTCTATGGTATCAATGAAAGCAAAAGTGACACCATAGTAAATATAATTAGGGATTAAGGTCGTCGATTCGAATCCCGTTAACGCATACACTTGTAAGCTTTAACGGGAGTAGACTACGAAGTATGAACGACATTTCCCGTCCGAATGATACAGAAAACTGTTAACTTCCGTTTTGAATTTACTTGCGTATGTTATGTTTGACATGTTTTATGATTGTCAATGTAAGTGCTAGTAATATTTTTATTGCCAAGTGAATTGTTGTACATTTCCTATGGTTTTTTTTGTTAATTAAATTATGCGCTTTTATTAAATAATAATGAGGCCTGTCGTAGCGCAGGGGCGCGTGATAGATTATGGGAAATTAAATATTTAATATATATGTAATATATATATAATTAAATATTAAATATATGTCGGGGAAATTAAATATTTAATATTTGAAAATAAAATATTTACTGTTTTTATTTTTTCGCTCTGATAATAAGGTAAAGCGCGGCGTTAAGATCCGCCACTCAACACACAATGCGTCAAATTCGGCGGAAAGTAGGGAACGGAAGTGGAACGGAGAGTCATAACACTAGGTTTCCAAGTTCCTACTTCGTCTACTACGCCGCGGAATACAGCGTGAAGCTATAAGAAAAAGTTACTTTTTCAGTATTATTTTGAATGTAAAATGTTGAGTTAAGTATATTTTTAGCAACGCTTCACGTCTAGTAATTAAGTACTCATGTAATGATTTTGATATACATAGTATTTTTAGATCTCTACGCAAAAGGAAGGGAGATTATGACCAATTTGAGTGCTATTTTCTTTTCATGATTCTGAACTATATTTCATGAAAATCGATTAAACGTTTTAAAAGTTTCAAACATTTAATCAAGAGGAAGTAGTGGTTTTTGGAGTTGGGATTTTTTTATTATTCTTATTTATAATATAGTTTTATAAGGTCACATACATTTGAAATAATAAAATTTTAACTTAGGACGACATTTTCATGCTGTGAAGGAAAAACTACATGGCAGCTTCTTACCTATCATCACGATCAATTAGCTACTTTATTGACAGTCAATGCAATTTGAAGTAAATTAAATTTGATAATAATAATTAGTTTTTAAACATTCCTCAATCTTATATAACAGGACAATATTCTATTTATGACACTACATTACGTCATCTCGTTAGTCCGTTCACCTTTGCACGCAGTTATCTAATATCCATCTTGTATAATTACAGTTCAATATGTTTTATTATGAAATATGAATTATTATTTCCTTACTTTAGCCTTGCTAATTTTAAGTTTTTTATGTAGATATATACTTGTATACTATTGTTCTTGGTAATAATATTTTGTAGTTTATATTGTGTGCCCTTAAAATGTTATGTTTCTTTAGCTTATTGTCCCCTTAAGATCTTAGTAAGACCTCCTTTTTCTTCTTTTAATTCGATTATATAACTTATAAGTCAAACAACTATTACCTTAACCTATAAGAATACAATTTGTTTCAGATGACGTGGCATTACCAGACAGACACAAGTTCGATTCTCGGACATATGTTAGGCCAAAGAAGAGAGTACAGAGGCCGAGTATCCAAAGCATTGTCGAGGTCGCTTCCAACCCTTCCTCTATGTCACCACGACCTTCCCTCAATCAGTCCGCCAACAAATATCTTACATATAACAAATACAGCAACCCCTTAGGCCCAATAAGCCCTATGCTGAGATTAAAAACGTTCAACGTAGATACGAATACGGATAACAGTCATATAGTGAAAGATTTCGCTATGAAGAGGCGGAGTTTGGCTCAAGATGATGACCCACAGGTAATTATAAAATTTAGGCCACGTTCGTTAGACATGTCGAGTTGTAATTATATATTGACACTAGGTACTGTTCTGTAATGTAAGTTTGATGATGAAATTATTCAACTGGCACGCTCAAAACACCATAATTGAAGAAATGAGTGAATGAATGAATTAATGAAATTATAGTGATGTGAAACATTGAGTGTAGGTTCGATTTAATGGTGCAAAAACTATTTAGTTATTTTCGTTTTCGCGGCCTGTCGTGGCGCAGCGGCACAAGCGTGTGCAACAGTAACCGACATGTTGTGGGTTCAATCCTCAGTCGAAGAAATGAAATATTTAATATTTTTAATTCAAATATTTAATGTTTTCATTTCTTCGCTCTGGTACAAGGCAAAACGCGACTACTCAACACGCAATGCCTCAAATTTGGCAGAAAGTGGGGAACGGAAGTGGAACGGAGTGTCTTAACACTAGGTTCCCAAGTTCCCTCTGACTACCCTGCCGTGTGCGGGATATAGCGTGAAGCTGAGTATAGAGAGAGAGAGTATTTTCCTTTTTGTGCTCTGGTTACACAAGCGTTACATTCCGTCACTCAACAATTCGAGCAAATCGTCGAGATTGTAGTCTATTTCTGGTAAAGATGAAAAATGAAATATTTTTGTGGAGGCCAATTATATGTATGTAGGTATTATAAGAAAGTACGTGGACCAAGTCGCGTAGCCTCAATACAAAACACTTATCATAATCCGCTGTAAATTAATGTAGCAAATAACGATTATGATATCTGTAATGAAGATACGACGCATGAAATAATTTATTCTATTTTTGTTTGTTTTATCGATTGTATGGGAACCGTCATAGAGCTGTGGAACAGCGTCAGACTATTATAGAAACTGTTGTGGGAAATGATTACATTCAGCTTCATGCTGCATCCCGTAAATTGCGGAGTAGGCAGATTGAAACACTTTTGTTTTCCACTTTTCGCCGAACTTTGGAGTGGCGAAACCCAACGCCGCGCTTTGCCTCGTTACTTAGCCTTCGTTTATTAAGTATTTCATTTCCTCGAGTATCGGATCCATAACTTGTCGCTTTTAGTTCTTGCGCCATGACAGATTCGATTTATTCGCACTGAAAAACAGAGCGCAGAGTTCCAACATCACATTGTGTCTCTAATATTGGATGAAAAATTGGAAACGAAGTTTCTTAGTACTAGATTCTCTCTGTATATTTTTCTATAAAGGGAAAAGCTTAAAGCTAAAAAATATTGTTTTTGTACTGCTTGTGCATCTGTCTAATGGATTGAAATTGCTTAACCCATTTAAGATCTTTGAATATGCATCAATATGTATATTCCGCCACGGCCTTGACATTCAACACTAAAGTAGATCATTAGACTCTCGTTACGGAGCTTACGTCGAAGAAAGCTGTCTCTATATTTCACGTATGATATTCAAACGTTTTAATTAAAGCTCTAATGATGGTTTGTCATATTAAATACTGTACTGTACAGCATTTAATTTGCGAGCGGTTACTTTTTAAATGTGCTTAAGGATTATGACCCTGTTGACCTTTTATCTTGTAAGGGTTTTTTTATATATATATATTTTTCGCTAGTAGCTATAAAAAAGCGTATTTCGTAATATATTTCTATCACTTTTCCAAATAAGACAACAAATCGTTATATGTATAACGTTCCAGTTTAAACGGCAAATTTAAATAAATTAACATAATTTTAAATTGACTCAAATAAAATTCAAGTATAAAATTAGTATAATAATCTAGAACGCGGTCAAAAATCTTATTGATGCTCATCTTGTTAATCTCAATATAATTGAGAGGGACTGGAATCGACGTCGCGAGCAATTTATGCCCCCATTGATACAGTTACAGACGATTTGGTAGCGTCGATCTTTTATGGATCGTAAATTTTGCTTTAAAAATTGTAGGCGGTGTTCGTTAGTTTGTATGGGTTGTATAAACGTTATAAAAAACAAATAGTTAAATACTAACTAAATTGTTACTTCTTTAGTTTAATAATGTCTTTGATTTTCGCGATTGTTACACAATTTAAATGAAACACTTTTAACCGGATTAATCAGTCGGGTAGTCAGTCTACCCGTGACCACGGACTACTGTAAAGTGTTCGAAGCGTCGGGCTTCCAAAAAACATGTTTAACAATCAATATACGCGATTAATCCGGTTAAAAGTGTTTCATTCTTTAGTTTAGTTTTATATGTAGACCGATATCACAATTAGGTAAAGACACACCCTATATCCTGCACTTGGCAGGGTAGGCAGAAGAAATTTGGGAACCTAGTGTTAAAGCACTCTGTTCCGTTCCTCACTTTCCGTTTGTAGTCACATGTTTGTGCGACTGCGACAAACAGGCCTTATTTTAGTTAAGTAGAATAAACAAATCTTTTGTTTAAAACTTAAAATATTTATTAAAATTATTCAATAATTAATTTTAAAATGACCGGTGTCTGATGACAAATTAACTACGTTCTTTCATAAACTTATCCATTTTAACTAAGCCTTAATGAGTTTCTATTTTTTTTGTTTTCTCAATCATTCAAAAAGTAAACTTGATATCTATTTGATTTTTCCTTTGTGTATTTGAGAACAGTTTTAATAATCTACGCCCCGAAGCTTTTTTGTAGGGTCGAAATTTTTGTATTCGCTCGTTTCATCGCCGCATTAAATATTTTCATCTATATACCTAATATCATAATTAGAAATGCATTGTTATTATTTTAAAGAATAAACGAATCGACTATAAGAGAATTTTAATTAAAAATTTTGAA
This sequence comes from Eueides isabella, assembly GCA_019049475.1. Lineage (NCBI taxonomy): Eukaryota > Metazoa > Arthropoda > Insecta > Lepidoptera > Nymphalidae > Eueides > Eueides isabella. The sequence continues at coordinate 5,179,820 of CM032408.1, read as the reverse complement.
AAGGTTACAATTGTAACGGCTAACTGAGAACTTTGAAAGTTTTCATAATTATCTTTTTATTAATCGTCTTTAACAAGAGAAAGTTTCTATGAAAAGTGGGGAACGGAAGTGTTTCAATGGTAACGAAGTGTCATAACACTATGTTCCCTGGTTCCTTCAGTACAATCTAACGTGTGCGGGATATATAGTGAAGCAATAGTGCGGGATATAGCTGAAAATAAAACGTTCTCATCGTAAAGCCACCACAAACTCTTATAACAGGATTTTCATTAAATATCGCATACTAAAGTCGACGTAACACGAGTAACAGTTCACCGCAAAGGGAGCGATATTAATTCCTATGTGGAAATATTATTCTGGGTATAGCGTTGCGTAAAGCGATACTTGCTTGCGTGCATTTGATTTATTTATGTTAATACTAATAATGAAATGAGATAAGCTGGAATGTGCTTGCCAGCGTCTTAATATATCTATAGAAGATACCGGCGTTAATATTATATTAACTTTGTGTTTTGGTTGAAAGTTATGCAACAAATGGTTTGTTTATTGTGTCCATACTAACGATTACTAAATTTGTATGGTTTTTTTAGCTTCATGCTGTATATCAGATATAGCAGAGTAGGCAGTTCCCTCTGAATTTGGGAGTGTTAACACATTTTAATATATTTGAAAAACGATCGATAAAAGACGGTAGTCTTCATATAGGTTGCTATGGCTAAATCTTTTAAGTTCACTCACTCTCAGCTTCACGCTGTATCCCGCACATAGCACGCTAGGTAGAGGGAACTTGGGAACTTGGTGAAAGGATACTTCGTTCCGTTCCCAACTTTCTTTTAAGCATTGGAGATAAATAGATTTCTTATAAATGCTAAAAGATAAAGTTTATAAACATGCAAAAGTTATGAATAACAACGTCGGCACGCAAACATTTGCCAAAGAACTTCATTGATGAATCAATTACTTCATCTATATTAATAAACACTAAATAACACACAAAGGTATTTACGAAAAGGAAAACGATTGTAATCCTAAGAAATTATAAAGTATTGATTAGTTAATTTCCATAGATTTTGTTTTACTTTGCTTAATTAAGAAAAGACATAGAATAGAGAATACTTTTAACGATTTGACATTTCAAGGTTTTGTAATTCATCATATATTGAAAGAATAGAATAAGATATAATTATAGAATTATGAGAGTTACCAGATTCTTTATATTATTTTAAATATTTTTTTTTGTATCAATTGGGGCCTGTCGTGCGTCCAGGGGCCCAAGCGTTAGACCGTTAATGGTTATGATTTCGATCCCCACTCAAGAAAATAAAATATTTGGTATTTTAATTTCGCTCTATTTATAAGACAAAACGCGGCGTTGAGTTCCGTTTTGAAAAAACTCAACACGCAATGCCTCAAATTTGGCAGATTATCTTAACACTAGATACCCTCTGTTTTACTAGCCATGTGCAGAATACAGAGTGAAATAAAAAAAATACCAACTACTAATATTTAAAAACAATACTTTACCAAAAATTTTTTAAGGATAAAACGATCGCAGTTTAAGGAATTAATATAAATACGTATATTGCCTGGGCTTACTTTAATACAGGACATTTTAATACTTTAATACATTAATTTAATACAGACACTATAATACTTTAATACATTTCGTTATTATTTCGGTTATTGACGTTACTTTTCGAATGGCAGTATGGCGGTTTAAATAGAAGAAAACCACAACGACACGTTTCAAATACTATGACGACACATTTAAATTATAATATAACTTCTTAAGTCTTAAATAATTTTGTATTACGAAAAAAATAAGTTATCTCAGAAAAAAATATACGTATGTTTCATTAAATGATTTTTCTTCAGAAACTAGTGTGATTCAATTCAAATTGTAAATACATTCGTAATAAGCTGTATATAAATTGACAAGACACATAGGTATAGGAAGTCCGAATGGGCGAGATGATGTCACGGAGCGAGGCAGGTTGAGTGCAACTCTGGTGTTTATTTGTTGAATTATTATGTAATGTACAACTAATGTTATTTGCTACTTAATGTAAGTTTCATGGTCGTTTTTAAGATTTATGACGTCGTAAAGATACTACTTCTTAATATTTAAAACTGACATCTTTTAAATTTTGAACCGAGTTAGTTAAAACAAATACTAAATATTCAAAGAATGTTGCCAAAATATAATGGAAATATAATAAATATATTTATTGCATTTAAATGGTTAGTTGTTTCTCAGATAAGCGCGTACAAACGCACAGACAAACACGAAAAACTTATAAATTGCACAGTTTTATTTTATATATCTTTAATTTATTTTTAATATATCTTTCATATACGGACATCAATCGGTTACAGATTTATTATAAGTATAAATAACTGCATTTTTTACTCTAAACCAGACAAGATACTATTGCAGGTTAATCGTACTTGATATAAGTGAGCAACTGAAAACTTTCGAAATGGCTTCTTACAAGAAATTCCGTTATTGGGGCGGTCACGTTTAAAAGGAAATTATACGCTGTTTCACTTTTTCATCTAAATTTTTATTGTATCGACGTCTGACGTTGTTTACGTCATATATTAGAGCTAGACGTGATATTATACAATACGATGCCAAGTTTATGTTTACACTGTCTACGTAATCTGCTTACTAACTAGATATTATTATCTTATGATAACGTGAGGTAGTGCAGGCTGCGACCTGCATATTAATATATTAAATATTGTGCTAATATTCTAGAATAGAATAGAATTCCTTCTATATCGATATGTTTTAATTCAAAGTCGGCACTTAAATATTTGAACAGCGATGTCCCAGACGTTTGTTTTTCTAAATACACGCGGTCATCCGACTTCCTATTCGCTCGAAATAGCTGTAACAGTTTTTAAAAGCGTAAACAAAAGATAGCTCTATGCGATAAGTTTTGTGTGTGTTTTTATTTAAGATTAATATAATTTACTGCACGTTACAGTGGATTCACTTTCCACTCAATAAATATGCCTAGTCGTATGAACAAAGCGGAAATATTTTTATATAATATATAATTTTTCTCTTATCCCACGATATATTGAAATATAAGTAGTTAATAAAGGTAATTGTTATATAAATTATAACAATTACTATTTTTTATCTACTTGTTATTATTGATCATTAACTTTTAGTACTTACATGTAAATTGTAGACGTTAAATAAATGTATACAATAACATATTATATCATAATAGAAACGTAAACGCGACCACTTGCTTATAAATTTTATAAAAAATCTTTACATAAACTACACAAATTAGCCTATGTGGTATTTATTCTGATAAATATGCTATATCACTGTAAAGTTTAATATTTTCGTATTCATATTATTAATAGAATATCTCCAATCGAGTAATTCTGATGTAGTTTTAATGAATATTTATATTTAAACGTGTTTGTATTACCTTATCCTTACGTGCAGCGGCATTTATAATCTCGTTTCTCAAAGAACTATTATAACAAAAGGTATTAAAAGACAGAGTCATGTTTTCGGGATATTTCACTGTAAATTCATTAGTAAAAGTGTTCTTTCTTTGTATAATGTTTATATGAATGTTTATATAATTAGTTTCACGATACCTGCATGTATAATATATATAAAAAATAAGTTCATTTTATAAATATTAACGTCACTATTTTGTTTCTTTCTCATCTCAACTCACGCTATATTCTACAGACTACAGGCAGGTAGCTAGAGGGAACTTGGAAACCTAGTTAAGATATTCTGTTCCTTTCTCCGTTCCCTACTTTTCGCCATACAAAATGTATTATTTTAAAAGTAAAACGAAAATGTCACGATATACACAGTCCGAAACCTTAACTGGATATCTCCCATAAGCACCGGAACAAAATGCACGTCTAGTGTAAACGTTAACGATACTTTTCTAGACCACAATGCGTTATTCAAGGGAAGTGTAAGATGCGGAAAATGCTTGAAACAATACAATGACAAATCTTGTGTTACTATAAGTAATTTAGTTTTACTTTGTGTGTGCTGTTATTTGATGATCGTTATTATGATGGTTAGTGGGCTCAAATGAATGATTATATTTAATTACATGTCCCAGCACCGGTAGTTGAAGCGCGGCGTTGAGTTCCGCTACTTAGCACGCAATACGTCAAAACTTGGGTGAAAAGTAGGGAAAGTGTTTCTTAATACTAAGTTCCCTCCCTAGTAACGTTAATAAATATTAATAGTATTTTTTTATGTTTTTTTTTTATAATTATTTTTTTTTTCATTACATTACACGTTAATCTATAACAATAATATTGCGCTAATAACATAAAATATAATGATTATTAATTATTGTAATTTCTATATATTGATAAATAATAATATTTTTGATTATTATAAGTAATTTTATAATTTATTTTTTATTGAAATTGGCTACAATATTAACAATCAATAATTTATTACATATCGTTCAGTGTCACTGGCAGGACTATGAAATGCCGACTTCGTAAAGATCAGATTTACGGTATGCGGTGGGAATAGATTATACAGCTTTCCCCCGTACTTGCTCTTGTAATATTGTCTTGTATATACATTCTTTTAGTTAGCATAAGCTATGATAATTAAAATATATTTTAATTAATATTGACAAATTCGTTTATCTTTCAACCATATAATGGCGGCCTATGTAACTGGCGCTCTATAATTTTATACAGAAATTTAATACCTTTTTGTCTCAACGCTAGGTTTCCAAATTCCCTATGGCTTGTGAGTGAAGCGTAAAAAAATATTTTGTATATGGTCAAAGGGAGCATTGTATAAATATTTATAGAAAGCTTTGTCTAGCTAGCCGGTCATTTATAATTACTTACTGTGCATAATAATTTCTTTCCCAAATAATCAATTTTCAAAAACATTTCTATTTCTATTATATAATGTATAACGTTTTTTAAATGCAAAATCTAAACGGTCATTAAAACTGTTACTTTTGTTAATGTGTATAGCGTGAATGTCGTGACTGTTAATAACTTTCAGTTTCTTTACAGATAAAATTCGTTTGATATAAGAATGTATATTGTGTTTTTTTGTCTTTATGACGATTGTTCAGCTTCACGCTGTATCCCGCACTAGGCAGGGTAGGCAGAGGGAACGGAAGTGAAACCTAGTATTATGACACTCCGTTCCACTTCCGTTCCCCACTTTCCGCCGAATTTGAGGCATTGCGTGTTGAGTGGCGGAACTCAACGCCGCGCTTTGCCTTATTACCAGAGCGAAGAAATGAAACAATAAATATTTAAATTGAAAATATTAAATATTTCATTTCCACGACTGGGGATCGAACCCAGAACCTGTCGGTTACAGTCACACTCTTGTGCCGCTGCGCCACGACAGGCCTATGAAATGATGATTATATTTTAAATTATATGATTTGTAATTTTTGTAAGTGCCCCTCGTTTTCCTTATGCTGATTTAAAAATTGTAATTTACCTTAATTTATAATATTTAAATCTTAATATGAATGTTTGTATGTTTCTCAATAAACCAGTAACCACTACACTCCTTGTCCTCCGCCATTCGACACGAAATTTCAAGTCAATATTTTTTATTTCTCTTATAGGTAACAATGTATTGTTTTTTAATTTTCTAGCTAGAGGATCTAGATGTGGTATCAGACGTTTCCGAACGCATAACCGAGCACGTGCCCTTCAAGGCCATCAACATTGATCTCTCGCAGCCGGCGCATAACATACACAGCACGTTCAACAAGTAAGTGCTAAAAGAAATGCAGTTTTGTTGTATTTTTTTTTATAATTATTTATTGTGTTATATATATATATTTTTTGTGTGGACAGAAGCGGAACTCAACGCTGCAATTTGTAACCAGAGCAAGAAAATGAAAATATGAATTATATATTTAATTTTTTTAGTGGAAATCGAACCCCTTAACCTGTGTCGTTTACGATCGCATGCTTATGCCACTGCACCATGACTGATTTAGAAATTATTCTTACATATATTAATATCTTATCGTAAAGCATTATAGAATAGGATGGATTAGGATAGATAGATAGAAAACTACTTTAAATCGTGCTATTTTTTTTTTATTTATACGTAACATTTATTATACAGATAAAATAGTAATCTAGGTAATTAGTAAAAGAAACCAAAGCCGATAAATAATTTAATCGTCGTGGAACAGTATGTAGATGTTCACGTTTACTGCGTGTGATTTTCAACGATGGTTTTGGGTCCGATCTTTACTCGCGTGGTGAACAAAGACCGACTTGTTCTTGTTGGTCGCAAGAACACCCAGGTAATAAGGCAAAGCGCGGCGTTGAGTTCCGCCACTCAACACGCAACGCCTCAAATTCGGCGGAAAGTGGGGAACGGAAGTGGAACGGAGAGTCATAACACTAGGTTTCACTTCCGTTCCCTCTGCCTACCCTGCCAAGTGCGGGATACAGCGTGAAGCTGAAAAAAAAAAAAAGAACACCCAATGTATCGAAAATCGGGAACTAAGTGTCTTCACACGACGCAATAAGGCGTAACTCATTGATTCCAATGTTATATTATTTTAATAAGAAACTAAACTTTTACTAAAATTTATCACATCTATTTATTTTTTAAATAAAATCTATTTTATATTTAGTATGAATTGAAACTACTACTATATACGTGTTCTTTAAAGATACTTGCGTATAAAAATTGCGTTGTGAAGGTGTCAAGTAACTAAGATTACTTTAGACTTGCCTTTCGGGAATATACATACTACAGTGTCAACGATATCAACCAGTATTGTATTCATACCGGTTTTTACTATTCTTATGTGTCTGCTTAGATTTTATGTTGACATAGTATGGACATTGTATTTATAAACGTATAATGTGCATATATATATATATATATATATATATATATATATATATATATATATATATATATATATATATATATATATATATATATATATATATATATATATATATATATATATATATATATATATATATATATATATATATATATATATATATATATATATATATATATATATATATATATATATATATATATATATATATATATATATATATATATATAATATTAAAGTATAGTATATATAATAGTAAAGTACGTTATTTAAAACATTTTTAACAGCCTTTTCCCGCATCACGCACATGGCAGAATATGCAGCATCGGAGGCATCAAGAGTTAACCGCACTTTGTGGTGATACCAGAGCAAAGAAATTAAATTACAACTCAAACTCAGCTTTACGCTGTATCCCGCACATGGCAGGGGAGGCAGCGGAACTCGGGAACAGTGTTATGACACTCCCTTCCACTTACGTTTCCCACTTTCCGTCGAATTTGAGGCATTGCGTGTTGAGTGGCGAAACTCAACGCCGCGTTTTGCCTTGTACCAGAGCGAAGAAATGAAAACATTAAATATTTAAATAGAAAATATTAAATATTTCATATCCTCGAGTGGGGATCGAATCCACAACCTGCCGGTTACAGTCACACGCTTGTGCCGCAACGCCACGACAGGCCTCAAAATGAAAATAAAAGAAATGAAAATATAAAATATATAATTTCTTTGACTGGGGATCGACCTTGCTACATTTCCAGTGGCAAGCTTTTACCCCTGCCCCAAAACCCTTTTAAATTGATAAAATATACATTAGGTTCTTTATTTTTCATATTACACCTATCTTATATCTTAATTTTAATCTAATCAAATTGAGTAGCGATTTCCTTTAAAATTTATAGAGTATTTTAATCGTAACTACCGTGTTACATTATACGATCGTTTAACTATTTTACAGATACTTTTTTATTATAGTTTACGGGTAGAAATATTGTAATTGATTTCAATTACAATATTTCTACCCGTAAACTATATACATTTTGGCGTTTTTAAAATATAACAAAATATTGTTGAAAACGGGTAAAAATATTTATAGCGCTATCTTTTACTGGACGTGCAACTTTTATATCAACTTGTTAATACTCGCTGATTAATAAAAAGCAATAGTTATTGTACGATTTTAACTTTCATCTGCAGTTGGAAGTATTATTCTATGTACGCGACGTAATAATTTGATTAATATTTCATTTTTATTTATCTGTTTTGTTATGTAATTTACAATAGCTTATGTAAAACAGCAATTTGCTAGTACAATTTTTCTTGCGTAATTTATATTTTCGAAATAGTATACTCGGATTTTATAATAAATACAAAACAGTGAGTTTAATATACGAGGACGGTCGCGGCGTTGAGTTCCACCACTCATCCATGGTGTTGAGTATTGAAACACATGCGCAATTCCATGTTCTGGCAGAAAATTGAGGAAAGACAATACCGTTTATGACACCGGAGTGTGTTAACACTAGATTCCCTGGTTCCCTTCTGCTATTCGCGGATGATGGCGTGAAAAATCTTCATTTTAGTACCTATTAATATGAAATAATTACAATTGAGACCTGTCGTGGCGCAGCGGCACAAGCGTGTGACTGCAACCGACAGGTTCTGGGTTCGATCCCCAGTCGAGGAAATGAAATATTTAATATTTTCAATTTAAATATTTAATTTCTTCGCTCTGGTAATAAGGCAAAGCGCGGCGTTGAGTTCCGCCACTCAACACGCAACGCCTCAAATTCGGCGGAAAGTGGGAAACGGAAGTGAAACGGAGTGTCTTATCACTAGGTTCCCGGGTTCCCTCTGCCTACTCTGCCTCGTGCGGGATACAGCGTGAAGCTAAGAAATTACAATATAATTAATTCGATTACGTGTTTTAGGGGAATGTTAAACATAATGCACGAAAGCGGAAGTCTGAACATGTATCAAAGTGGGGAATCCCTCATGAGAATGTCACCACCGAGTCTCGTTTCCTCTCTAGTAATGGAAAACTCAGGAAACTTTAACCTAGAGTCGCTAGAGAGCAGGAAATCTATCTCGCAAAAGGATTCTGGTAAGTCAACTTACTAAATAGTAATTAAACATCAGTTTATCTTATTAAATCTTAGTTATTGAGATCGTAAAAAATATTGTAACTATATAAGAATAATTTTAATGTCCTTATTAGAAAATTCTCGAAAATTACTTCAGACTTTTATGAACCGCAGAAACATATATAATTTTTCTGCATCGCGTAATGAATTGTAAACAAAAAAAAACTCTTTTGACATGATCTGCCTTAGATGCATAGATTTACGCCGTGTCCCGCACACAAGCGAGGCATATGCAATAATTTTAATTTTTTTTGTTATTATATTTTTAATAAAAAAATATAATTTATTGGAAATAAATATATATATTTTTATTTATTAAGGAAGACTTTTTTAAATTATTATTATTTAAAAAAGTCAGACAGATTTTTTTAATTTTTTTTAATTTATAAATATTAAACTAAAATTAATTTTACCTATTTTAGGTCTACCATGTTCAGGACGAGACAGCATAGATCCAATGATGACCAGCATGACTCTCAGCATTTTAGACGAGAAAGATATGAGTACCAGTTTTCTTTCACAAACCACTTATCCGGACAATGACAGCTTAATGGACTCCTTACCACCGAGTTTAGTCAGTTCAGTCAATTCGTCATATGTAATCTCAAACACATCCAAAGCCAAAACGGAGAATACGGACAGTAATATATTTAGTTCTGCAACGTTCACTCATCTTGAACAATCGGAGAAACTTCTATCTGCCAGGCCGAGGTGTGCTCTGTTCAACAGTTTTACCAAACGTGATTCAATCAAAAGCACTGAAAGCTACACAAAATCTCGCGAAGAAGCCTCTCAAATAGATTCTGTTAAAGTTTTAAATGAGAACTGTGATAACACGCCGAGTATACCGCAAACGCTGAAACCACCTGTCAAATCTAAACCAAACGGTGAAATGAGTGAAACTATTACATTGCACTATGCGAATAATAAATTCCGAAGAGATAATGACGCTGAAAAGGAAAATCTGAACGCAACATTTGAATGTGATAACACTTTTTACAAAGACATGGGCATCCAGAAAGCTGAATCGGCGAAAAACAGCCTAAGCGTCACTCTAGATAAGCAAGAGCTAAACGAAATAATACAAGCTCGCCAGAAATTATCGTTAGCTAGGAAAGCGTTGCCAACGGATACGGAAAGGCCTCGGGATTTATCTCCGATTAAAACGATACAGCTTCCAAATCAAACGATAACGGTACCTCGACAGAGTATGGAAAATGCATCGGAATTACTGTCGAGGCGAAGAGCTGTGAATGTTTATGAGAAAGAAGAAACAAGAGATACTCCGAAAAGAAGTGCTACTTTCAAGAAAGTTTCACCAAAATCTAGTGCAATGGATGCTACGGTGGTTTACGTGAAAAGTGATGATAATAATATAATCGATATTAATTCGGCCACGTTGAATTTAATCGATTCTGGTGAACGGACTTTGCAGCAAGAGGTTAGTTTATGTTTCAATATTATTAAATATAGAGTAAAATATATGGAGACCACAACGGTCTCAAGATAATTTAATCTATGCAGTTATATGGAATCTGACTGTAAATTTGGTGCAGTTATATGGAATCTGACTGTAAATTTCCAAAATTATTATTTTTTTCTTATTAACTCTCCAACATCAACGCAATATCCATTATTTGAAAACTTTGAAATTAGAAGATGAACTGTCTTAACAATAAGTATACTAAAGTAATATTATTGAGGCCTGTCGTGGCGCAGCGGCACAGGCGTGTGACTGTAACCGACAGGTTCTGGGTTCGATCCCCAGTCGAGAAATTGAAATATTTAATATTTTCAATTTAAATATTTGATGTTTCATTTCTTCGCTCTAGTAATAAGGCAAAGCGCGGCGTTGATTTCCGCCACTCAACACGCAATGCCTCAAATTCGACGGAAAGTGGGGAACGGCAGTGGAACGCAGTGTCTTTACACTAGGTTCCCGGGTTCCTTCTGCCTACCCTGCCTCGTGCGGAATGCAGCGTGAAGCTAAAAAAAAAAGTAATATTATACATATACTTTAAACTTAAAAAACCTACCTAATAAGGTACATTTTTGGCAGGAATGGAACGTTCAAGAGCGTGCCATGGTCGGCTCCAGTGAGAGTACAGGTACAGACACAGGAACCTTCAGCTCGAGTAGTCCGCCTGAAAGTGTACCTGAGAATAATATTGATACACGTGAGTTATTATATATACCTTTATAATATTACTAGCGACCCGGTAATTATTAATTTACTAATTTTAATAAGAAAATTTTCTTATTAACAATATCATTTAAAAATAATATCTATATTTATGTTTGCCAATGCAATAAAACACCTGCGTATAGCAATTTTATGAAATAACAATACTTAAAAAAAGTATTAATTAACTATTGAAATAAAAATTAATTAACTATTGAAATAAAAGTTATTTCTTTTTTTAATTTAATAAAATAGTAAACTATAGTTAAACGGATTAAGCTGTTTCTAAGATTCGCATTAACAAAAGCACAGATAGACAAACAAACAATTTTTAAAATCATTGGTTTCGGTTCTACTGCCTTGTTAAATGCCACTAATAACATATTTTCCTTTACATCTTTTATGTAAATACATGAAATTGATTGTGTATATAAATAGTAATGTAATTATCATTTGCGATAAGAAAATTAGATATTATGATAATATAAAAAGGGTACGGTAATATAATAAATAAATAATAATATATAAATAATATATTAAAAAAAAACATTAATGCATTGTTTTTTTATAAGCACAGATTATATAACTGAAAAGTTTTTGTTGGGTTTTTATCTCAAGTACTAAAGTTGAAAGTGAGATATACTTGACTTGCATAATGTTTTGTTATTATTTCATTTAGTGATTAGTTTCTCGATATAGTTAAAAAAAATATTGATATACACAGGTAACCAAGTAGCATCAACACCGTTGATGACATTCAAAAAGGGATCCAAAAACGAATTACTAAATTTACACAATACGATCTCTCCGATATACGATATGGTCGAGGACAAATCGTACACTCTAAATAAAGCGAACACCTCAGATATGGAAAAAACGTATGATATGAACACGACTGTCATAAATAGCGCTACAATGGTTAAGAAAAGTTCGGCCAAACGGGATATCTTAGCGAGAAATAGTCCTGAGAAGAAAATTACGTCGCCGATACAAATACAGAAAACCTTTAGTCGGACGTCGTCTGAAACTGGTATGGAAAAGTTCAAATATACTTTTAGAAAATCTATGAAAATGTTGATTCAAATTTAAAATATGTATTATTTTAATTTTGTCGCTCCTGTAACGAGACAAAGCGCGGCGTTGAGTTGCACTACTTAGCAATGAGAGTTGAATTAGATCTACAAAGATTACCTTTGAAGTCACAAGTTGTTTCACTGTGCTAACTTAACACATGGACACACTCGAATTGTAAAATTTTTTTTTTTTTACTTTCACGCTGTATCCCGCACATGGCCAGATAGGCAAAGGGAACTTCTGAACTTAATGATAGGACACTTCGTTCCGTTTCCTACTCAACGAATTTCAGGCGTTTTAAAAAGCGTAACTCAACACCGCGTTTGCTTTGTTTACAGAAGTATAGAAATTAAAATGTTAAATATTTATATTAAAAATATTGAATATTTCATTTCCTTGATTGAGGATGGTACCGACAACATGTCGCGCTTACAATCGCTTGTACCACTGCGCCACGACAGGCCAAAATGTAATAATGATGACCGATGGTATTTAATGTTTTCTTTTCCCAAACGTTTTTGCTGCACACCCGTCCCTGCTTCGTTCAAATTTTTTATACGTTTTTTTAAATTTAAGTTTAGTATTTCATTTCCTCGAGTGGGATCGAACCCACACCTGTCGTTTACAGTCACACGCTTGTGCCGCTGCGCCACGACAGACCTAAAACTAGAAATATTATCAAAAATATTAATAATAATTAATTAAAATCTTCAGGGCCCTACAATCTGATGGCACCGCCTACAGGTGTACCGAGGAAGACAAGTCTACCAACATCTAAATTGAGACAGTATAGTTCACATAAAGAATTAAATAGGATACCTGGTGAGTATATATGAGAAAACAATATTTTATTTCTTATAGAATAGTCTGTGCGTTTAGTTACGCCAGTCAACTGCCTTAATAGCTCAATGTGAAGTTGTTTTTTTTAAATTACTATATAAAAATATTAATTTGCTGATTATCGATATAATGTTGAGGCCTGCTGTGGTCCAAGGGTTGTGGGTTCGATCGCCATTGAAATATAATTATATTTTCAAACAAAATATTTACTGTTTTAATTTCTTAACTCTGGTAAGAAAGCAAAAAGCGGCGTTGAGTTCTGGCACTCAACGCGGAATGCTATAAAGTTAGCACTGAACGGAACGGAGTGTCTTAACACTGGGTACTTAAGTTACTTCCCTCTACCCTGTGAAGCTCAGAAAAAAGAAATTAATTCAATGCTATATATAGTCTTATGCAGTATCTATTTATATATAGTGTAGTTGGCGAATAGACAGAACGCATCTGCGAGTGATAGAACTTTAGTTACATTTTAATATGCAATAAAAAGATTATGTCAAAAAATGTGACGATTACCTTAAATGTACAGCTAAATAAAAATATTATCTAGCAACTTAATTTTCTTTTTCTAATAAGTGCTTTGCGAATATAACGTAATGTTTTAAGGCAAAGCGTGGCGTTGAGTTTTGCAAATCAACACGTAATACCTCAAATTCGACGAGAAGTGCAACGGAGTGTCTTAACACTAGGTTCCCAAGTTCCCTTTGTCTACCCGACCATGTGCGGAAGTATAAGTAAATGCTTGTGCAGGGCCGCCGCCCCCAGCCTCGCGGGTCCTCGCGGGCCGCACCATGTCCCGGCGCGGCGTGTACGCGTCCAACCCCGCGCTCAGCCCCACCGCCCCCGCGCCGCCGCCGCCCCCACACGCCCCGCACGCCCCGCACGGCCTCGCGCAGCCCCATCAGTACAGGAGGGGCTCGTGTGCCCTGCCTGGGTATAGAGTGAGTGTTGTGCTATTTATACTACGGTCGACGAGTTTTGATGCTTGCAATTAAGTTTTTTTTTGAATAAATAACTTTAGGGCGGCCACAACTCATTGGCTGTATTGTTAGACATAGTATTTTATGCCCCGGTATAATTATATTTTTTTTTTTCAGCTTCACGCTGTATCCCGCACTAGGCAGGGTAGGCAGAGGGAAAGGAAGTGAAACCTAGTGTTATGACACTCCGTTTCACTTCCGTTCCCCACTTTCCGCCGAATTTGAGGCATTGCGTGTTGAGTGGCGGAACTCAGCGCCGCGCTTTGCCTTGTTACCAGAGCGAAGAAATGAAACATTAAATATTCAAATTGAAAATATTAAATATTTCATTTCCTCGACTAGGAATCGAACCCAGAACCTATCGGTTACAGTCACACTCTTGTGCCGCTGCGCCACGACAGGCCTCAAATGCTATAATTATAACTAGTATAATTATTAATCAAGATAGTCTTATGCGCTTTGCCTGGGTATGAAACTAGGGAGTAGCTTTTCTTTGGAAAAATTTTGTTAGACTTTGGTCTGAATATAAATATAATTAAATCTTAAGCATTGTTAATTAACAAGTTAGACATGAAATTTGTATTAATTTCAATTTTTTTCATATGTAAGTTTATAAAAACATATATATATATATACAAAAAAAAATCATAAATAATATTTGTTTTAATTAATAACACAAACTCCAGTTACAGAGAGATGAAGAGACAGACAAACAGGAGAGGCCAACGTTGACAAATCCACCAGCGCTAGTCCGACAAGGCACGGAAACTTTGAGGCGGGATCGACCTCAAAGTCAACTTGTTGCGCCTAGAGACGTGAGTAGAAGTGGGGAAACGAGAATGGGATAATGGAGGAGTTCCCGCAAATCTCCCGTTTGCTTATTATAATTTTTGAGTGATGTGGGAGAAGAGTGGGGAAATTAGAGATTTGTGGGTGTTTTTGGGTGTCATGATAAGACATTGGTTAAAAGGAAATGGGGAGGTTAGAAATTTGTGGTTGATTTTTTGGGGTGCTACAGAAAAAGGGAACATATAGCGTAAATTAAGGATTTTTTTTAATGGATTTTCACTGGGATATCATCTTTTGCATGTAAATAGACATTTAATAAGAATGATGTGGTTCATCTTTATTTATTCTTTTTATTTCTACGTTATTTTATTGCTTTTTCCAATTGTTACGTTAATATCGTTCATTGATTAACAAATAAAATTAAACTCATAACCTTAACATTAGAAATATTAAGTGTTTGTTATAAAGTAAAGGATTATTATATTTTTCAATAAGAAATTTAAAAAAAATGCTTTTAAAATCATTTAACAGTTTGGGTGATGGTTAACTCATGTGTTTTAATTTATGTTTCTTTTTGTGACTAAATCCATGTCATATTCATTGTGTTTTTGTGTTAATATTGTGTTTGTTTTTCATGAGTATTTTAAATATGTGACATTTTTTTATATTAAATATATTCATCTTTTGAAAAAGTTATATGAATTCAAATAGCATAATTGATTTCAATTTGGCAATATATATATTTTTTTTTACCTAATTTTGTCTTATAAAAATATTTAAATTATAATAAATATTTTAAATTAAAAATTAAATGTTTTTATTTCTTCACTCTGGTAATAAGACAAAGCGCGTCGTTGAGTTCCGCCATTCAACACGCAATGCCTCAAATTCGGCGCAAGGTGGGGAACAAAACGGAGTGTCTTAACACTAGGCTTCCAAGTTCCCTCTTTCTACCCTGCCATGTGATCCAGCGTGAATCTGTAAAAATAATTACCTTTTTTATATTGAAAAATACAAACGAAACTATTGCATTGCATTATTCGTCTTAGATTTCATAAATTTGAAACAAACGGGGATTACCTATTTTTATTTTCTAGCTCTGAAAAGCACTTCGTTTTGCCATCCAACTGGTGATGTTAATTTACAAAAAACGCTCTGTCTTTATATATAGTAGTGTACTATACTATAAAAAAGCCATTGTTCTCAGCCTCGCGCTGTATCTAGCGCAAGGCAGGGTAGGCAGAGGGAACTTGGGAACCTAATATTAAGACACTCCGTTCCGTTCCCCATTTTCGGTCGAATTAGAAATATTGCGTATTGAGTGACGGAACTCATCGCCGCGCTTTGCCTTTCTACCAATGGGAAGAAATGAAAGTATTAATATTTCATTTCTTCGAGTGGAGATCGAACCTACAACTTTGCTTTTACAGCTCCGCCCCACAACAGGTCATTGCATTTATATAATTTTAAATTTAGTAAACTATATCATAAAATGTCCCATATTTAGAATGAATTCTAATAACAGCTAAGGTTAAGCGTGGCGAGCGGTGTGCCCGTCTCCCGCAGCCAATACGCCACAGTAAGTTGTACTTACTACAGTACGGTCGACGAATCTTGGCCTCTTTTATGTTAACTGCAAAGATCTGACCCTTAACATCAGAGCGGCCACGACTCGTTGACCGAACTGTATATAATAAAGCTTTTTTTTTTGTCTTTTTTGTATGGGAATGTATGTTTGTCTGTCAATAATAATTAACGTGCTAAAATTGTCTTTCGTCCTCAGTAATTATTTTGGTAGTATTTTTATAAAAGCAGTTTCGATTTAACTTCTAATTATGCATAAATTTACATTTTTATATTTACGTAATCTCACATTTTTGTATCAAAATATAAATTTCAAAGCAAACTAATACACCAATTTTAACATGTACCCTACGTGCAAGACATCTTAATATTGATGTCTTTTGCTTATTAAATGCTTTTCATATATACTATATAATATTTAAATAATATTTAATATATAATTAAATATATTCCGTTCACTCACTCAGCTTCACGCTGTATCCCGCACATGGCAGGGTAGACGGAGGGAACTTGTACCTAGTGTTAAGACACTCCGTTTCTTTGCCCACTTTCCTCCGAATTTAAAACATAGCGTGTTGAGTGGCGCAACTCAACGCCGCGCTGTCTTAATATGAAAATATTAAATATTTAAATTCGTCGAGTAGGGATCGAATCCATAAGCTGTCACGTGCTTGTGATACGACACGCCAACACATCAAACATGTTAATTATTAAAATTTAAATTTAAACTGTATAACTTACATAGTCTTATATATCTTTATACTATAATAAAATGATATACATGATTTAAGAATTAAATTGACATTAATTAAATTGAAGCCTGTCGTGACGCAACGGCACAAGGGTGTCACTGTATCCGACAGGTTGTGGGTTCGAATTCCACTCGAAGAAGTGAAATATTTAATGTTTTCATTTCTTTGCTCTGATAAAAAGGCAAAATGCGGCGTTGAGCTCCGAAAATTCGGCTGAAAATATTGAACTAAAGTGGAACGGAATGTTTTAAGACTAGGTTCCCAAGTTCCCTCTACCTACCCTGCCTTGTGCGGGATACAGCGTGAAGCTGAGTAGAGTATGAGTATTTTAGATGTATATGGTTTTTTTTTTCATATAGCCTCCAACGACTAGGCCATATTCCATAGCGGGCTCGTCCACTTTACGAGTATCGCGACCTACCACCGTACCTTTGCAGAGACCGCAAGGTATGAAATGTGTTTTAAACTAATAAAATATGTGTGTTTTTATAAATAAGATTTCATATTTTATGGACTTATTGTTTTTTTTAGTTTTGGTAACTGTTTTATTTGAGGTGTTAAATGCCGTTCTTTTCATGGAGAGTTCGAGGTTTGGAAAGAAAATTAGAGAACGGAACGTTTTTCTCTGTTTAAATGTATGTTACGGAAAACAATGTGAAGATACTTCTTAATTTTACGGGTTTTGTTGTTATTGGTTAGATGTATGTACCCAAAATTGAGTTACTTCGCATTATATATAAGTTTTGTTTTCATATACGCGTATTACATAAATTTGCTGCACAAAAAAATCATAAAATAAAGCCACGTTAGCTTATAAACAGTGATTGTGCAGTAAAATTTTGTGCTTAGAATATTTTAGGTTAGGCTAGTGCCCCTAGAGGCAAGTCCACAGTAAGATAGTTTTTTTAATACATAAGTATTATCAATACATAATTATTTAAGAAGTGATTGTTTAACTGATCCACAATCTGCCAAATAAATATATTTTAATTTCTCCGCTCCTATAAAACGCGTTTCAGTTTTGCCACTTAACAGAAAATGCCTTTAGATGGAAAGAGATCTCTCGTGTCTTACTTAACATTTTTTTTTTTCTTCTTTTTTCTTTAGTTAATTAATTGCAAATAACATTCGGAAATAGTTTATAATATAATATAATTAAAGAATAAAGAAACAATATAAAAAGACATTATTATTATATTAGTGCAAAGGTGGACTTATCTCTTTAAGAGCATTTTTATGTATAAACTTAATTAAAGATAAGTTTTATAAAAAATCTTTCATTAAGTATGAATTATATCGTCGTCAGCGGCACTGGGGGGCCCCGCTGCAGTGCCGGAGCAGCCGCGGCCCACCTCCGCGCTGCCGCGGCCCTCGCGCCTGCCCGCGCCGCGCCGCGCCTTGCGGTAGCTATTATATATTCATCATTGTATCACTATTTCTTTATTTCAGGCGTTTTTGATTCATTTTTGTTTTTATTAATATATATACGTCACTGTATATATGTATTTTTTTAATTTTAATGCCTCTAAAGGTGTGGTAAAATATACATGCTAATGATTTTTTTTACATATTATGTTGTGTTGTGAGTTTGATATTCTTGAGAGACTTCAAGATGTTAGTTGTTTGAGGCAGAAGCTTTTGTGAACTTGTGGTAAATTATTGGGCGTTTGAAAAAATTACGCTTGTGACTGATGATTTTGTTTTTTTTTTTTTTTTTTTTTTTTTTTTTCAGCTTCACGCTGTATCCCGCACTAGGCAGGGTAGGCAGAGGGAAAGGAAGTGAAACCTAGTGTTATGACACTCCGTTTCACTTCCGTTCCCCACTTTCCGCCCGAATTTGAGGCATTGCGTGTTGAGTGGCGGAACTCAGCGCCGCGCTTTGCCTTATTACACTGATGATTTTGAACAAAATATTTATTATTTTTTACAAAACAGGTATAACTATTTACAAATACATAACGACAAAAAAAACTACAATATAAATAATAATAATAATAAATATAAATTTTGTAAGGTGGTACGTAAATTTAATTTCCAGGCCCCCATCAGTATACTCGGTGGCGCCCACCGATATGGAGCAATACTGACAAAACGCCTGCTGTGCCAACATATTTGGCATGTTCAACTAAATATAAATAAAACGACTGAAATTAAACTAAACACACTGACTCTTTTATATTTATATATGTATTTAATTAACTTGATGGTTTTTCAATGAAGTTCCATTTTTTTTTAGATGTAAAAATATATATTGAAAGTGATCTATTTTTGTGTCTTTGTTCTTTTCTTTTTTATTTTAGATTGTTTTGTAATGTCACTTTTATTGATATTAACTTGACTTATCATTAATTTTTTCTTTGGTGTATACAAATGGTGAAAAAGTGTTGCCAGATACCATGTGAGATTTTGCACGAAATTAAAAAAAAAATGTTTGTTAATCTATATTATTATAATATCCCAATTTTCTAGTATAAACTATATACATGTTCTATAAAATAAATTTACAATAATTTGTAGTTTCTCTGTATAACTAATAATCTTTGTAGATATGCTTCCTTTGTAAATGTTTATATTAGGACAATATCCATATGATTGATCAATTGGCAATAAGTTCCTTGTATTCGTAGAACGGATGACGAATTCGGAACAAAAGTTCGGGAAGAGTACAGCAAAAGTACCAACTTCAAGGCGGCCACAACTTGTCGACAGTACTGTATATACATATATAGATATAGATAGTATATATAACTAGAAAGACACAGAAAATAATTATATATCTTAGAAATGTGTTACACATTTTGTATTTATATATTTGATATACTATCGAGCCTATATATGTATTTATATTACATACATACACATTTATATTGATTTGTCAAAGTATTTTTTTATATGAGAAGAGAATAATTACTTTCTATATATATCTTTTTCTAATATTTCTTTTATCTTGGATACCATATAGTATAATACAACTGTTTCATAATTTTTTGTCGATAACAATAAATATATTTGTGATATATGTATGGTCTAGCATTTGAAAAGGAACTTATATCAATTGTCAAATGTTGCCATTGATGTGACGGCTCTCTTGTATACTTATTGTCGAAAGCTGATTTGACAAATTTATATTTTCGACATTTATATTATACGTGTATACTTACTTATCTAGTTGTTATAATTATTATAAAATTCATTTTGACATTCAAAATTTTTTATAAGTGAAAATTTTGTACATGTCCTTCGTTAGAGGAAAGAAATTTACTTTTCCTTAGTAGAAAAGTTTTCCCATTTCAGCCTCTTTAGCTACTTGCTCTCTTTTATATGGATATTGCGGTGGTTGTGACTTCGATCCTGAAGATTATGTTTAAATTATTTTAATATCTGTGCTCTATCAGTAGACATAACGCGGTGTTAAGCTCCGCCATCATCATATTCCCAAAATTGTTCGGGATGCACGGTAAAGCGACTATTATAGGGATCTTTGGCGTTCGTTGAAATTTCCAAATTTACACCTTAACCATTTTTGGTACAAAGACATACAAATTAAGATATTATTTCTACGTTATTTACAAATTTAGTATCGTATTGTAGTTACGAACTCTTTTGATTAGTTATTTATTTGAATTTAAGATTTTGCATTTTGTTTTAGATATTTTAGACACGTGTAAATGATTTAGATGTTAAAACGAGAATTGAAAATAATCTGTACATTATTATAAGTCTATATATATATATATATATATATATATATATATATATATATATATATATATATATATATATATATATATATATATATATATATATATATATATATATATATATATATATATATATATATTTATATATGGGTCATTCTACAAAAATCGACATATTTCTGATGCTTTTTTGTCCTCAACCTTTTTTAATGCTTTCGGATATTGAATAGCGTATATTATATATAATTGATCAAGTATCTTACATCTAAAAGGGCCAGTCATTATATCCGTTATTTTAGAAAAAAATAGAGTTTTTCTAATTTAGGCATCTAGGGACTGACAGCTCTGGGAACTGATAGGTATAATTATGGACTGATAAACAATAATGATATTGTAATAAAATAAGTTGGTTACACATTCAAAATCAGATTTATTTGTAAAATAGAATTACAATTTTTAATATTTCCAATTTAAATATTTAATGTTTTTATTTCTTCGCTATGGTACAAGGCAAAACGCATCATTGAGTTTCGCCACTCAACATGCAATGCCTCCAATTCAGCAGAAGGTGAGGAACGAAAGTGGCACGGAGTGTCTTAACACTAGGTTTTCAAGTTCCGTGTGCGGGATACAGCGTGAAGCTGAGTATAATCGCACATTTATCCTGTAACACTTTATTTCTTATCTTCTGTTGATGCCTGCTTCTTCGTTTAGCTTCCACTTGTCTAAAGTTTTATTGTAGTCATTCATCTGCAGTTCTGAAGCTACACTTTTTCCCTTTTCAGGTGTAGGTGGCGTATTCTGAGCAACATATTTCTCACAATCTTTTTTAATTGTTTTCTTTTTTCTTTAATTAGTTGAATAATTCTTCCATTGTTTTTTATTTTTCTCTGCTCATGTGGGGTCATATCTTGAATAGACTTATGTGGTCCCTACTCTTTCTATATATCTCAGTCTTTCTTTCTCTTTATATTCTCATAACAGAATTGAATCGATCTTGATTTTTTCCAATCGAGCTGTAGTGGCGGATGATTTTTTGTTGTCTATTTCCCCTTTGGATAACTTTGTAAGCTTGTGTTCTTTTTGGGTGCCATTTTTCTGCAAAATGGAAAAATAACACTTAATAACACTTAACATTTAATTAGCACTTAATACGACTATTGTGACCAACGACTGTAAACAACTTATTATCAGTCTATAGCTTCCCAGTTACTAAACTCAAAATAAAAAAGCCAATCGTAGAATGTCGCATTAGGCATTTTATTAAACATTTTTATATAAATAACATATGCCCTAAATGACTTATAAAAAATATCAGAATATACAATAAGTCATTCCCTAGCTACATCTATCAGTCCCTAGCACAATTAAGAGCTAGGGCCTGATGGTCTAGGGACTGACGATTTGGAGTAAAACTTAAGAGAAATGTAGGTTAAACCTCTAATTAAAGCTATTTAAACGATGTACTAAAGAAGACCGACAAATAACACGAACATATTATTTAATTATCGTTAATTTCATATTATAAAACAATAAAACTACTCACCGAGGGACTGACAAAGTGAGTGGATCAGTCCGTGTTTCTGAAACAACTGCCACCTTTGCACTGATTTACAAAATTACAGCAGCTCAGCGATTATTGTTTATGAATAATTTAGTGTCGTTCTTTTAAATTCACTAGATGTCATTAACTTATTATTCTTATTATGGTGCTAAATTGTAAATGTTGGCGTGGCTAGGGAATGACGGATAAAATCGAGGACACTTTTTAAGCTATTGAAAATGGAACTATTTTTTATTGAACCTACAAAATATTAATAAAATTTGTTGTATGTACGATAAAGTAGTCAATTGTTAAATCAAATAAAGTATATAGTTGATGTATCTAAAAATATGGATGCCCAAACATAAAATTTTGGAGTGCGGACATGTCTAGGGACTGACATTTTAGGGTTTTTATGAGAGATTTCAGATTTATTTTAAATATATATTCGTTTCTAAATATGTGTACTCAATAAAACACATTGCAAGCTGTTAGTTTACAATTTTGGAACAAAATATTGATAATTATAGTATATGAAATGTGCGAGGACAATTATTAGTACCATTTTTGTAGAATGACCCATATATATATATATATATATATATATATATATATATATATATATATATATATATATATATATATATATATATATATATATATATATATATATATATATATATATATATATATATATATATTTATATATATATATATATATATATATATATATATATATATATATATATATATATATATATATATATATATATATATAAATATGTCGTACGCACAACTAACATGTTAATCACGCTAAAACTTTTAATATGTAAATCGGATGTATACTAATAAATTATTGTTGTATTATATTGTAACTATACTTAACCATTAAATGTTTACATATCCACAGATTTCTATAATGTCATTACGCTTTTCAATAAGAGCTGTCAGTACAAAAGTGACCCTAATTTTCATTGAAATGCTTGAAAATGTTATATCGGAATTACTACTAGTTATAAAATACTAAATGTTCTTTAAATTATGTTAAAACAATATTTTAAAAATGTGAATTGATTTTTATATAAATAAGTAACTAAATAATGATTAAACACTTTTGTAATGGCCACTCTTCAGTTCCATATGTACTAGTAAAAATATATGCAATTAAATGTTAATTAATTGTAAATATCACGTGTTGCACACTTTGCAGAGATATTGGAAAACAATAAGTAAATTATTATTTAGTTAAAAATTTTAATAAAATTTTGGACAATTTTTAATTTTTTTTTTTCAATATTTTTAATAAAATACCTGCATTTTTACTCTAGCTATTTATATTAAAATTAAAAGTTTTTTTTGTATTGGCAACATTAACTGTTGATAATTCCTTACAAATTTGAGAAGCGCCTGGTGCGTCCATAATAATAATATCTTGTAACAAAATTATTTTAGTATTAACTTAGCTTGATGTGTGAATATATTTAAAGCTGTAATGTAAATGGTGAATTTATTGCGTAAGTTCATAGAAAATAAACGTCTCGACAAATATTTCCGTAATTTCTTAATTTTTTTAAATTAAAATAACAATTTAAAATTTAATATGTCGATTTTGAAGATATTAGAGAACTATTATTTAAATTTACTGTTTTGTTTACTACATATATTTTATTGATATACCTATACCATTTGATACATACATAAATACATTTAATATTGCTTGTTACAAATGATTTTAATATATAAAAGATATGATGTACTAAATAAACTGTAAACGTAAGTAATAGTTCCGCATCTGACTTCGTCTGTTAAATAAGAAATGAAAAGAATGAAAAGTAATAAAATAAGATCATTTGAAAGAGACAGATATAAATTATGTTTCTTTTTCTCTTTTAAGAAATACTACAGAGAGTGCAAATGTGATACCACGCCGTGTTTTAGCCTTTTATTCCATCCGTTGCATCGCTTGACACACATACATAAATATTACATAAATACATATAAATATACCGCCGTACTGTTTGTTTGGACACGTCGTGCCTTATTTAGGTAGTTTAAGATATTTTGTTTTCATTTTCTAATAAAACTGTGTATTTACATAAAATGTGTTTTATTTATTTTCTTATGTAAATAATTACGATTGAGATGAGAATGATGAGAGAGAGAGATGAGAAACTGATTTTTGAATGGTTGTTGTGGAAATTCATAAATAATATATAATCCACAATAATAGAAAATTAATCTTATGATTTATATATATATATATATATATATATATATATATATATATATATATATATATATATATATATATATATATATATATATATATATATATATATATATATATATATATATATATATATATATATATATATATATATATATATATTTATATATGAAGGCTATTCTTTACTTTCAGAATAATTTAAGTACATATTATTATACTCGAATATAATACTAGCTGACCCGGCATACGTTGTTTTGCCATAAAAAGGGAAACATGTTAAATTTTTTCAGCCCTTATCACTTAGAGGGTTGAAAAATAGATAGTAGCCGTATTCATTTAAATCAAATGATGTAAAGGGCGATATTGTTTTAAATTAAATACATGTATTTATTTGGATAAGTATTGTTTATAAAAAAAAACCTTTGCAAATAATGCATTATTTTAGAATAAATTGGTTTAACATAAAAAGCTAACCTTAAAAGAT
Organism: Eueides isabella; assembly: GCA_019049475.1. Lineage (NCBI taxonomy): Eukaryota > Metazoa > Arthropoda > Insecta > Lepidoptera > Nymphalidae > Eueides > Eueides isabella. The sequence continues at coordinate 5,154,651 of CM032408.1, read as the reverse complement.
AGACATATGCTGACGTGGGCTTTTTTTAGAACTTTTAAAAGAGAACAATTCTGTCTAAAAATACATGATTTTTGAGAAACTAACCGTTTACGCAACGCATGCAGCGGAAACTCTCATTTAGGAAAAAATCCTCTGAAACTCTTTTGAAACATTCTCAAATAGTGCACCGGTCCTGTTGGTCTTAGCGTGATATATAGCCTATACCCTTCTACTCCCTAAATAGGCTATCTAATACTGAAATAATTTTTAAAACGGACCAGTAGTTTCTGAGATTAGCGCGTTCAAGCGAACAAACAAACAATATCTTCATCTTTATAATATTAGTATAAATTTACATTTTTTCCAAAACTCAGTGCATTCTCTTCAGCATATACCATGTCAGCAAATTTCCAAAGATTGTTTAGAATTATTATTTGTTAAGAGAGAATGCTACTTAATTATTATATTCATATATTTTTAGTGATATTCCACACTTAGGACAGAAAAATACTTTTAATAGACGCTAATAACACAAATAAGTTGTTATAATCGTATAAGAATTTCGACGTAGTAATACGACGAACGTGTTGTAGTTTGTCAGAGTTTGAAAGTTTCCAAGAGGCGCGGTTTTAAAGCCCGCTACGTTTATTTTTATACGTTTTCTATAAAAATGTTTTTTTCTGGTTGAGGAATGTCACTTTAAATATGTTAAGTTATAATACAATATGTGTTAAGATTTTATTATTGAGGGTGAATCAAATTCACAACAGTCGCGTTTACAGTCACACGCTTATGCCCCTGTGCCACGACGGCCTGATTTTAAAGACGAATAATTTCAAATATTACCCTTGTTTATTGTTAATAGAACCCTAGTTCCAAATTTTTGGTACCTACATTCGAAAATTAGCAGTTTTCACTGACTTCATGACTATTAATAAGGTGTTTGGCTAGAAAAAAAACTTTGTAGGTGTAGGTGAAACGTGTATGAAACATCTTTCACCCAGTCTCTCTTTCTCTTCACGTACCCCAATCATATGAGCATTTGTTCTTGTTCAATGTTATCGTGACATTTTTGATAGTGCCTGCCATTTTATGTAACTTCTTTCGAATTCAGTTAGCTAAACTGACCACACATATCTTACGAAGCTAACGCATCTCCAAGACAATGGATGTACCTAGAAATATTTAATGAAGGGGGCCTGGCTCCACTGGTTTTTAAGAAGCAATGAGCTTCTATTAACAATCTTTTTACCTGAATGAATTTAGCGTTTGCCGGAATACTAAAGTAGAGTCGACATGAAGTTTTTATGCCGTGATGAGTTAAGGATTGTGAACCCATTAAGACCCAAACACAAACGGGTAATGAAGAAGATTTGATAATTTCTTTTTTAAATTAAATTTATCATTTCAATATATAGTATGTCAAAATCATGATAATCTTTAGGACATTATAAGGGAGTTCTCAAATTAGCACAATGGTAACAAATGGGGTAAACAATTCATGCGGTAATTTTCAACTGTTTTTAATAACGTTATGTATGCCTAGAATAAAATTAAAATTTCCTTTAAAATTGGCTCATCATCGATTTACCGTATTTCTGTGTAAGTTCGATTTTAGTTCTAAAATATTGATGTCAAAACCCCTACATGCAAATTACGATACTTTCAGTTGGTTGTTTAAGAAATCAACATCAACCTTAATATAAGCAATACTTTTTTTATACAACGATTTTAAGGTACTTTATACATATTTTTCAACTTAAATATTTCAACTAGAATCAAATTTATTCTTGCATTATATTCATTTTTCGTATAATTGGAGCTGTCTTTATTTATTTTTGAGTAACAAAGGGAACGGAAGGCGGATAGCATATTATTGCTTTCTCACGTAAGTAATTAGAGTAGGAATAATCCACATTATTCCAACATTTTTTGAATTTTGATTGATTAACTTGAATGCCTGCGGTCTGTCATCACGGACTTCACTCCTAAAGATCAGAAGGCGAACATCATGCTAGCCAGTGAAACTCAGTACGGTCCTTTAGATACGCTAACTTTCGTAGAGGTCTTATGGTCCTGGCCACAGGACTATCCTTAACTAGTTCTCTCTAATCAATATCAAAGCATTAGGTATTAAGATTTGCGTCTAAGAAAATTCTGTACGTTGCTTGCAATTTATAGGCCACCCAACCATCTGTTATATATTAAAAAGACGGTACAACTTCTGGTGTTACCTTTCCAAGTAGGGGATGTAATAGCAAGAGTTCAGCATGGAATTTTAAATACACATTGCAAGTAGGGAAGCTTTTCACCGACATGTAGTGTTTGGCTTTACAATATTTGGACCAGGATTGCCCATACATTATCTGTCGGCATACAACCATTTGCCAAATCTCATCAAGTTTTTAGTAGCTTACTAGGCGCTCCAACTCTTTCGACCTTCCAAAATCCTCCCCAAGGTTCTAACGTCTAACCACCACTCGGTACTGGTAGTTCTAGGAAACCCTCTATAAAACTGCTACCCCTTTCACCTCGCAGACGCATCATCTGCGTACAGTTCGCCCTAGTTCATAACCTGCCTTACAAGACAAGCTCTTGGAGCGGTCTATACAGCTAAACCACATGGGCGAGACACTGACCTGATCTTGTGATGATTGTGACTCCTACATACCACCCACCCACTAGTCACTGCCTTGCTCTATTACTACAAAAACAGAGAGTAGAAGCGCCCTAGATATTTCTGGCAGGTGACTCACGCACCAATTCCTAAAAACTTTATGAACCCACAGTGCGACCATTTAATACCGTGATAAAAATTGGACACTGAAAGAAAGGCCAGATTATCATGATTTTCAAGCATGCACTGCAAGATTTCAACTGCATGCACAAGCTTAAAGCTTGGAGAAATTAATACAATTAATCTTGTTATAAAGAGGAGGAAGTATTAACGACTTTTCTCGATATGGAGAAAGCATTTTACGCAGGCGTCAGGTGGTGTAATGATCGCGTCTGGTTCATCGAGCGTTCTCTGTTAGGTTAGTGAAAGCAGTCTCCAATGAATATGTGGTCACATAAAAATTTCCGAAGAAAGCTGTGTTTCTTCAACTCTTAATGCCACCTGCATCGACGACATCCCGGCGCATCCTCAAATATTTCCGGCCCTTTTTGTCGGAGACGCGGCTTTAATGACAAAGTAACTGAAGCCTTGATATGCTGGTCAAGATGACCTTGTTGTTCTCCCAGAGTGGTCTGCTAACAGCAGACTTTCCTTTAATGTACGTAAGACACAGGCAGCTTCCGTTAACCGCTGGCTTGCACATGAAGCTGCTGCGATTTCAAAGACAGGCAAGATTTGGTCGCCCATAGACCGCTATCTTATAAGATAGCTATCTATAGATAGCGTGTACTAAAAAGTCACGTTAGAGCCCCACGTAAAAAGAATTGTAGACACCATGAGAGCCGCTAGCATTTCTGCGTCCCACACTAAAATCAGGACTGTCATTGCTCACAAAGATCGGAATATATAAAACCTACAACGGATTACGTACGCAGCACCTGCAAGGTTTGCTCTAATCTAGTGTGTGAAACAAAGGTGAACTCTGTCTGCTTACCATACTCTGTTCAAAACGAAGCGTCAAACCAAGATCTCGGCATCGTGCCCCTGGACATTTTTTTCATTAGACTAGAACGAGGTTTTACTTCCAAGCGGATAATCCCGTAACCGCCACCTTCGTACCATCTCCGCCTCAAGGCACGCTCGCCCACCATGATTTTTTTTCGTGAGGGCTACTACTCGATCGCTGAGTTTCTGAGCTGGGCTTCCCTCGGGGCAACTAAGAATTTAGTATGGCTCTCAACAAAGTATACTTCAGGGACCTGCCAACGAATCGGCCATAGTTGGCTCGGGCAACGGCTGCGAACACGGGCAGGGGTAAAGCCTCTAAACCATATTTTCCTTCCCCTTGTGAGAGAGAGAGATAACCTTGTTATCAGTAACTCGTGTAGACGACGTTTTACGAACACAGATGAATGCAAACAACCAACCACTCAAGTGAACACAGACTGAGAAAACACGTTGGCATTTTTTACTACCAATAGTTTACAAAGGTGTAAATAAAAGTAGGGAGGTAGCACTTAGCATTGATTTGATTACTTAGTTATTATGTTTTTACACTTCCCCTTTTTGATTTATTATTAATTAAAATTATTAAAATTTTAATGATATTTATATATTTTTTTTTGTTCTGACTTATAATGGCTAAGGCGTGGTTCTAATTTATTTTTTATGAATCATGTAATTTAAATGAAACGTTTTATCTAGTAATGCCAAATGGACTAAGGGACAACGACTGACAGTTTAACGAAATATTAAAATTGAAGTAATTTATAAACAATATTTGAAATACAAATTTAAATATTTTAGAATTTCAAAATAAAAAAATAACGCCCAGACTTTTTTAAGCTTTGTATGATTTTTTAACAATCATAATTAATTTCTTCATTTTTTTTAATTTTATTATTATTTCAAAATAATCTGGGCCCCTAGGAAGGCCCCAGATTATTTTTGAGTGTATCACTCGGCTATCGACTTTTTCGGCCTTATTAATTTGTTATTAATGCATTAACGTTACATTTTTGTAAACTTTCATTTTAGTTTTTAATATATTTATCTATAACTCAATCTATATTAGCTTAATACATTTACCATACCTATTATATAACACTTTATTATTCTTATCATAACTTATTAAAGAAAATTACATATGTAAAGTAAAGTACTACCTACATTTTAGTGATATTTATTTATTAGACGTAATTAGTGCTTTACATTTATAATATATGTATATATTAGATATTTATCGTTTTAAGACAAAAATCTTCAAAACAAATCCTTATAAAAAGAAATAACAAGCAAATTTACAAAATATATTTTTTTAGGTGTTAAATCCCAAAAGTAAGTTATTTAAAGAAATGTTGCCATGACAATAATATATAATACAGTAGAAGTAGGCCATTATTATCTGTATCTGTTACCTTAGATAGTGTGCGTATGTGTGTGTGAAACGAAATCGCACGTATACGCGAGTGTGCAACGTCGCGAGTGCTGTCTACTAAATAATTTTGCGCTTTATACGTTTTTATTTTTATAAATTAACCATTTAGACCAAGTGATTAGTAATGTAATAACCTAAAGTGATAACAATTGTGATATTACGACGCTATGGCCATGAATACATACAGTGTTTTCGTGTATGTGATCCCGTGCAATAGCTCACTTTGGTTGTTTGTCAATGACGTCTGCGTTTAGCGCAACGAAAAGTGGAATTGTAGTTTGATTGTGACAACTAGTGCAAACATAAGTTAATTAAATTGTGATAACCGATGCGAATAAATAAAATGGATGAGTGTTTTCTTCATTGGAACATTCCTAACACAACTGGGGCCATCGAAGGTGGCTCATGAAGAAAGGGTTAGTTTACCTGTTTTTTGTTTACGTTTTGATGTAGTACGCTATTTATTTACTAGACCTATTAAAGCTGATGTTTAAAGAATCTCAAATTGCTATTTAAACGTCTTGTACGTCTATGTAAACTATGAATTAGAGGTTATGATTGATCATACATTTGTTTATTGTCATATTTTTTATGATTACCTCAAAATATTATTATGTATAGATATATTGCGTGTAACATATACTCTTGATAGTAAATACGGATACGATAATATTCTTAGATTGAGGTTGGGATGTATTCATTCTCTTTTGTTACTTTCTCTTATCCGTGGAGTGAAGGGAGCGACAGTGACAGAGAGATGTCAATAGTCACGTGCCAGAGCGAGATAGCGCTCCACTATGCAACATACTCTGTTTTCAATACATCACATATGATTACGTTACTTTTCTATTATAACAAACTTTTCAATGTTATACTTTTGAATATATTGTTTGTGTTAAAAAAAACCTTTTTAAAAGATAGCTAAATAAGACGAATAAAATAAAAATCTTTAATATAATATTTGTCTTTTTCTGTGAATTAACTTGCAAAAAAGTGTTTCCATGAAAGTTAGATCATTAAAGCTTATAAATAAAATTATTCTTAAAACAGTAATAAAAATGTTGTCATTGCCAAGCAATAGTATGCAAGAAAGAAATAAATTAAATGTTTATTTAAAGTTCCATATTATAATCATTATAATGTTTTTTAGTCATGAATGATTATTTTTCCAAGAAATAACTCACTCTAAAATGAAAGACACTGTTTGCTATTTGTTCTCAACATGTTAAAACATTTATTGCAAAATTGTACTCCACAGTGGATTGTTACCTGAGCAAGATATTCAAATAATTTGTTTCTTTGATTGGAGCTCAAACCCTCTTATTCCACAATTACATTCATACACTTCTCATATCTATACTTCATATTTTTACATACAGGAAAAGTAAATATTGCATATTATTAAAATATAAGCATAATAACTATAATGCAAATATCCCACATATTTTTTTTTACTTTCCATACGTAAAGTAAAGATTATGTAATAATATTGACGACATTAAGGGGCAGTACAACAGTGTCTAAAGTTAAATGCTACAATTGTGGATCCACAAAATGATTTTTTTTCTCTGCGCTCATTATAACATTTAGCATTATGTTCAACCATTCAATGAATACAAAGAAAGCAGAGAATTTAACTCTCTCTCTGCCTACCTACTAGAATAAGTGTGAAATTACAAAAAATATAATTAAAAAATATCTTGGATTATACATATAGTCAATAAACATTATGTTTTCAAATGAAAACAATTTATTTAATTCTTGTGTGTCTTGTTGTGTGGTTTAATATTTACATAAATAAACACTTAAAGTAAATATGATTTATTTTTTGCATAACTTATCCACATTATGTAATTTCAATGTACATAATTTATAAGCCATTTATATATTACTACCTTTTTCCTCTTGCATTATCTGTATGGTGAAATAAAAATTGACTAAAATTTGTGTTTGTTTCATAACAAACACAAATTTTAGTCATTTTTATTTAGAAACATAAATTTACAAAAAATAAATACATATGTAGTGGGTATTTAGAACTAAATAAGGGCATGTATTTTTATATTGTTTCACTTTTTTCAATTACTTTTTCTAAAATGGTCATCACAGGACTTTGTTCGAAGTTGTATATTATTCTTAGCTTAAAGAAAAACAATTTGGCTCCTTTTTATGTGGAATAATATCTAATTGGTTTTTATAATGTAGTTCAGTTAAGGCAAGAATTCAACTTCCTAGTTATTAAGCAACAAATTAAAAGTTTGTACAATAATCTTCATGTCAAAGTATAATAAAAATTGATGTTTGCCCTGTCTGTTCTATTATATATATAAATAGATTTTTTTTTATGGAAAAGACGGCAAACAAGCGTATGGGTCACCTGGTGGTAAGTGACCACTGTCGGCCACGGCCCCGAGTAACTCCAGAGGAGCTACAGGAGCGTTGCCGTCCTTTAAATTGGAAGGGCACAGGGGCCCGGCATTACCTATTGTGAAACGCTGTGGCCAAAGCCACTACTTAACGCCGGTCTTAAATGCCA